>CM055856.1:2050000-3250000 GCA_029490765.1 Euthynnus affinis
TGACCCACTGTTGGCCCAAAATGGTCTCATGTGGGCTAGCAGAGTAGGAGCATACAGATTGTGTCCATACTCAGAGCATCTGTCGCAATGACCAAGAAATCTGATGAAGTTTATTGTTTTCATCTTTTTTTTCTTTTTTTTTTTTAAAAGAAAATAATGAAAAGAGTGTTTTGCAAGCTGAACTTCTGGAAAAGCTTAAACAGCAAAGATGGAAGAGGAGATATACAAACTGCATGTTGTTCATCAAAGCTCTCTTTTTGGATAAAACGTCACTTTTCTGATGGTGTATTTTCTTCTTTTTTTGTTTTTTTTTAGTGGTTTGTATGTTGTTGCTTTAAGCTTATATGCAGTGTAAGCAGTTGGTCTAATACAGAAATGATGACACTCACAATAGATGACATGCACCTTCATGAAACTTACAGGAACTGTTGTTGCTTTATTTTATTTTTCATATGAGCTTAAAGATGACGCTCATTTCCAGCTCTATGTTTTTATTCTGAGACTCTACTAGAGTGTCTTTGCATGATTCACAGTCTATAAAACTCTGTATTTATCTTCATGCAGCCCCTCAGTTCAGCCTCTGTCTCTCACAGGCAGTCTTAGCTCCTGTCCCTCCTGATGAGCCAGCTCCGCTCTGATTGGCCAGCTTTACCAGAAGCAGCCGTATCAGAGTCGTGTTAAGTTACCGCCGATGCAAACCCAACATTTCCCGCTTTACTGCTTCATATTAAAGCTTTTAAATGACTAAATATCAGGAGGCTTTTATTGCGAAGAATTGACATGAAACGAAACTTGTTCCTCACTGAATCAGCAGAGCTTCGTTAGCGATGCTAAAAACTGGTCGACACAACAACAATATGAAGATATTTGGTGCTCTTCGTTCAGCGGATCAGTTAGAAATAACGCAGAGAGGAATAGTGCAAGCAGAAACAGTCACAGTGATGATGATGTTTGATGAAGAGCTGCAGACAAACCAGCACTTATTTCACTTTGCCATGCTGTGTAATTGAAAAACACTCAACCAATGGAAAAACGTCAAAATGTTAGCAAAGCAGAGATACATGTCCATATAAAGAAATCCGTCACAAGTCGACGTCGGCTCGCGCTGAATGTAGAAAAAAACGAGAGAAAAGCTACATATGTTTACGTCATTATTTGACACTTTGGCCATGTTTAATATGTTTAATAATCCGACATTTAAAAATTATTATATGACTGAAAGTAAGAAAAAGCATAATAAGTCTCCTTTAAGAGTAATAATTGCCTCAAGCAGCAGATTAATCAATCAAAGTTCATCATGAATGATAAACAGTTTACTGCACATTACGTATAAAACATTTCTACAACACTTAAGCTCAGTTAAATGAATTTAAAGTGTATTCAGCCCGACGGACAGCTGATGTGAAGAGGCTCTTACCAGCGTGAGCCTTAACTCGCTCCTCAAGTCCTGTTTTGAGAAACATGTTCAGAAATTTAAGAGCGTCCGTAGAAATGCTTTTAACGTCTAAGATCCATCGTTATCGGGAAACGGGGCCCTGATTTGTTGAAAATATGTTTATGTATTTTCACCCTGTGTGTGAATCTCACCAACTATATGGCGGTTGAAGACCTTAGTATCATGGTAAAAAGGTGGGGAATATAAATAAAGCCATTGAAGGAGAAAAAAAAAGGCTATGATGGGTGGGGGAGGCAGAGCAGGAGGGAGGAAAGGTGATTAAAAAGACATCTGAGGTGGACGGACGAGGCAGACTTATATAAAAGCTCTCCATTTGTTTGTTATTTGTCATCTCTGATTCCCAAGTCATCATATCCCTCACCCCTTGTGTTCTTTGTTAATGTAATCACCGCACCGCATTATCAAGTTAAAGCAGTTCATCTTGCTGACTGCCGGGGTTTTTTTTTCGGTTATCACGCCTTTTCTATTATGTCACGGCTCGTCCCGTGCTGTAAAAGCCCAGCTACGAAATAAATCCGGCTGTCAATAAAAGGCAGTGGGCGGGACGGGAGGTGAGAGATCTGAGAGGATAACTCTGCTCATTAGAGAGGAGCCCAATATGTCGGGGCTAATGTGAGGCATTTGTCAAAAAAAGTGGATATCAGTCTTTCAGTCAGAAATTCCTCTACTGTGACCAAAACTAGCAGAGATAGCAGTCGACAGAAACTGTAACGACACCTGCCTTGATAGATTCATACAAAAATAATCCCTATCAATCATCACTTATGACCCACTAGAAGTACGTGGCTGTGTATTTATCTGCCCTCTGCCTGTGTTTCTTATTGTTTTGCTGTGTTCGGGACGCTTCTGGGCGTCAACCTTTTGGGCAGTGGGTGTGTAGCCCTCAGGACTCGTAGCCTAGCGACCAGATTACGTTGCTGTCTCTGTCTCTCTCTGCTCTGCTCCGCTCTGCTCTCTGTCTCCGTGTCATGGATGTATAAAGAGCAGCAGGTCTGTGTGTCTGTTTGAGCGAGGGCGGGGCTTAGCTGCACACACACACGCGCGGAGCGGAGAGGCCACAGCGGACTTCTCTCTCTCTATCTCTCTCGCTCTGCTCTCAGCTCGCTCCGGTCAAGCCGGGGAGGAGGGGCCAACTTTAAATGCTGTGTTTACAAACGCCAACCAACCAATCTTACATAGTATATCTTTAAAATGCTCATGTTGACGGAAGAATTAAGACGTGAAGAGTTGAATTCATAAATGCACACATGGGTTTCGCTGCTACAGTCTCACTCATGGCCTCCTGTGACTAGTAGTTTACGGTGGTTAATGTAATGTAAGTACTACCGAGCAAGTTCACTGACTTTATCATTCTTCTTCTCCACTTGTGCAACTGTTACGTGACTTTTTTGGCATTTACCATCATCTCATAACTGTCACATATGACCAACGTCAATATTAGCATAAGTTAAACTCACATTAAAAGATATTCCAAGTTATTGGTGATCAATTTGCAGACAGAAACAAATTGAGATCTTGATCCACCCTGTTAAGATTTACTACATAATAATGAACTTATTCTAGTTTTTTTCTGCTTATTTACTGATTAAAATCCACTTCTGATGCAAAAACAATTCAACAAGATATAAGACATCAGTTGCTAGCATCCATGAGCTACTCAGCAGCACAAAAATCTGTCTGTAAAATCTATCTGTGAATTGTGTGAAACCGACTTCAGCATCATCAGAAATCAGACGATGAAATGCTTATGTGTTAGCATAAACCAGCAGAGTCAAAGATCTACCTGGACCACGTGGATGATTACGCTTTCATTGTGTTTCAATTGATCAAAAAAGTAATTTTACCGTTCACACAAATGATCAGTGCGTTCCTTCGACAGAGAGCTTTGTTCCTCCGTGACCTAAATACCGTTTCAGAGGCCTCTCCTCTCTTAGAAGATGTTGGCTAATGACAATCTTACCCGAAAATAAACATCAGTATAATATTAGCCTTTAAAAAATGAATTTCAGTCTTGTTTTGGTCTTCAAAGTCAGGATAAAGGGGGTTAAAACGGGCAGAGGGCGTCTTTCTTCCCGCTTTTTCCAAACCTGCTTTGGCACATAAAAGCGATACACGTCCCTTTTTCACCCATTTGGAAAACCCAGAATGCCTTTCTTCCTTCATCCAAAGCTCTTCATCCCTCCTCTCTCCCTTTAGAGTGCCCTTCACTGTCTGACCTCCAGATGGAGACACCACAGGGGAGAGAGGGTGATAGAAAAGAAAATTAAAAAAAGTACAGGGGGGGTTAGCGAATACAGTGATGAATAGAAAAGCGAGGGAGGGATGCGGAGACGGTCAAACGACGCGTCCAAATATAGAGGGATGAAAGGAGGGATAGGTGAGACATTACATGTAGTGATAAAGGCTGTGGAAGTAGGCCCATGTGAGGGCGGCTCTGAGTCAGCCATGCCTGCCCGCCTGCCTGGCCAAACAAACTCGGGCTCCGTCTATGCTGCAGTACACCTCTTTAATTATCCATGATGTGTGTGTGTTTGCGTGCGTGCGTGCATGTACAAACATATATGTGTGTGTGTGAGCGCGTCGCCTGCGTGAAATGTCACCGTTGATGAAAAGCGTATTAATAATATATGATACCGTGTGCATTTTGTGAAAGAGAGAGAGAGAGAGAAACGGCGTTAGAGAGAGATAAAGACACATGAGAAGAAAACAAAAGGCAAAGACGTGAAAGGGAAAGTTGAGGAACGATAAAGAGTGATGAAGAGAGTGAAAAAAAATAAGAAGGAAGGAAGGAAGGAGAGAGAAAGAAAGCAAGACTGGATTCTGTGTAAATAATACATGTGATTGATAATGGCTTCATTTCTATGTAAATAATTCTCTCTTTGCTCAGTCCAAGTCCTGGACACCGAAATGAGTTTGCCTCAAAGCGAAGCCGCGCTCACCGTAATGCAGATGCGAAGGCATTAAAAGGGATAATAACATTATATTAGAACGAGCTAATGAGGAGATGCCGCACGCCCCAAAGTCAACACAGGACAGTTTTCCTGTATCATGTGTCAACAGATCATCAGAAAAGTGTCCTTATATCTATTTCAGCGTAATCTGCCATCAATAAATAAATGTCAAAAGGGACGTAACATGCTTTTTTTGTGATTTTCTGTCCTTTATATACTGTTATAAATGTCAAAGGTCTGTGTTAAACATGGTCAAACTTCCAAAACATGAGGTGAAAAGTCCCTGAAGGTCAAAAAAAAAAGCCACAGCTAATTCTGTAGTGTTTGTTGCTGAGGTTGTTCCACAAGTTGTTTGTGTGTCAAACTTGCATATTTTGGATCGGATTTGGTCCCGAACATGTGCAGGTGTATTTCAGAAGTTTATATTTTGAGAAAACGTGTGAAAAAAGTAGCAAAATTGTTTGTTTACGTAGCCTCCGGAGCAGGGAGACGCAAGCTAAAACAGCCTGTTTCAGACAAGAGGCTGAACTGAGTGGCTGCATAAAGAGCCAGTATGAGATAAATAAGGAGTTTTTTTAATTGTAAATCATGCAAAGATATTCCATTAGAGCCCCGGATTATAAATATAGACCTGGAAATGTACATGATACGTCCTCTTTAAGAATGTATAGGACCAGATGTTGATGAAGTCGCAGAGTAAGTGCACGACTGCGTCTGTGTCGACACAAAAAGCAACGACCGTGTTAAAAAGTTAAAGATCTCAGCTGCTGTTCTGAGACTATCTGTGGTGCAGTATCACATATGCATCAGTTCAGATAGTTTATAATGATCAGCGGAAACATTAGGGAAACTTCAGAATTAGTCATAAGAGCGTAGAGCAGAGTGGAGCAGAGTAAACTTGATTGTCCCAGAGGGTAAATTTGTCTCGGGCACAGAGCTCCACATCAGTCTAAAGGTCTAAAGGTCTAAAAGTACATTAACCATCAAACACACGTCCAACCCACCTAGAAAAACTACGACCTGGCGAAGCAGCTCTTACTCTAAAATCATGACATGACAAAAGTCTCTCTGTCTGCTCCGGTTAAACTCAGCAAAATCAACGAGTCACAACACAGCTGGTAAAAAAAAGAAGCCCCCTCCGCCTTGAGGATGACTCGAGTATGAAAGCAGGCAGATCAGCTTCTAAACCCGAGGCGGCGGCGGCGAACCCCTCGCGCATCGTCATCCTATCGCATGAATCACTCGCAACACATCGAAATCAAAGTACCACCGCAACTCATGAATCACCACGTGTGAGTCATCTTATCTGGATGGCGGCGTGTTGCCATACAAACAAACCCGCTGCCAGCATGTGCTGCGTGTCATGTACGCACCGGCACGGTCGGATCACATGGAAAGGTTGTCACTTTGGATTGCCGTACCCGCCGACCCACCGACCGGGGAGGATGGACGAGTTACATCATGCTCTTTAGCCCCTTGTTGCCTGAGCAGAGCTGCTGAGTGGCAGATTGATGGAGAGAACAGACTAGAGCGATGATTTGAATGTCAAACTGCCCTTTTTTTCTTCATCTTTATCTAACCAGGTGTCGATATCCGGGGCACTCATGCTTGTTCCAGATCCTCACGTGACACCAAATAAGCTCTAAAGTAGTCCAAATGCCTCTTCTGTCAACCCAAAGTGCCCTAAAGAGCTCTTGTCTTCAGCTCAAACACCCCTCTGTTAGGTGACCTTACCCTAAACGACCCCTACTATTAACCATACGAGCCCCCGTGTTCATTTCCAGGCCAATCTGTGCTTCGTCGTTCAAGTCACTGCGCATCAGTGACGGCCGGCGGCAGAGCGGCTCTTACCTGGGAGCGTCAAAGCTGTCGTAGGATCCCACGGTGTAATGGCGGAACAGCCTCTTGGCTCGTTCTCCGCGGCTCTCTGAAACACAAAATCACAAGGACGTCAGCGCTCTCGCTGCCTGCAGTTATTACGTCTAAAAGCAACGATTGTTATGCAGCAGGTGTTCAGTTACTTAAACTTTCAGCGCTATTATTATTACTATTATTATCCCAGATGACATTTGGCTTTCAGGCAGGTATAACACACACATTAACGCTGTCAACGAACAGCAACAATCAATAATCTACTATTACTGCTTTACTATAATAATTATTTATAGGAGCTGCTCTCTGGCTTTTCTCTCTTACAAGTCATGTGATAATATATATAAACTCAATTGACACCAGATCTGGATCCTAGTTACTGCATCAGTTAGTCAATTTACTGACAGATTTACTGATAATCAATTAACAACAATGATTGTCATTTGTCAAAATCAATATCATCAGGGGTTTTTTTTTGTTTGA
Organism: Euthynnus affinis; assembly: GCA_029490765.1. Lineage (NCBI taxonomy): Eukaryota > Metazoa > Chordata > Actinopteri > Scombriformes > Scombridae > Euthynnus > Euthynnus affinis. The sequence continues at coordinate 2,056,763 of CM055856.1, forward strand.
TTTATGACTATTGGTCGAACAAAACAATTCATTTGAAGATGTCAGTTTGGACTACAGTTGGGAATTTTCATTATTTTTTGCCAAATTATTGACAAAACAATTGATTGATTGCTCAAGATACCCTCCAGACTTGTGTTAAGATATAAAAATACTCTGATAGGAATAATAATAAAAAAAAGTAAAAAAAAGTTTAATTATCTAGTTAGAAATTTTTAAAATGACGTCTACTTCGTTCAAAAATCTAAAAATCTATAAATAAAACAAATGCGAATATTTTTTAATCTCAAAAGTTGAACTGCTGGACTCCAACTTTCTCCGCCCATTCTCAGTGTTTGTGCTCTCAAGGCTTCAAGCTTCCAGATCACACTCGTGTAAGTCGAATACTGGACCGCGATCGGCTCCAAACCGGTTGTGATGTCACAGATCCTGCTCATAGATGCACGACTTAATAGCGAACATGAAAACATCCTTCTAGCATCAAACATCACTCTGTACAGCAGAGTAACAACGAGCAAAAATACTAATAATTTGCTGCAGGCATAAAGCTTATCGTGCTAAATCTACTGCGCAACTTTTATATACTTAAACACAATAACAAGGCAGCTGATTGTCTTTAATCTACATAGTCACATAATATTAAAACAGCATCTTAATTCACAGTCTGGTTCATGCAGGAGACTAAACTTGCAGGATAATCAGAGGAGTGTAGATGTGAAACTGTTATTCCCACTGCAGGATGAGCCTGTTGTGTGTGTGTGTGTGTGTTTGTGTGTGTGTGATCACCTGATCGGTTGTCTTGGCTTCGAAGCATCACTTCCTCCACGCAGTCGGAGGGGAACCAGCCGGTGCGACCTCTGACCGTCCCCTCCCAGTACCCGCCTTCACCAACACTCAACACTAGAGGAGAAGGGGGGAGGGGATGGAGGAGGGGAGGGGGGGAGAGGGGCAGGATAGAGCAGCATGTCAGGAAAAGGCAACTCAACACGCAACCAACACACACACACACACACACACACACACAGATACACACACAGACACCAATGAGAAATGAACACACGCAAGAAGACGACAACGTTGTACAGACAGAATAGAAATAATGTAGACACACACACACACGGACATGCAAACCTCGTACATACTCACCAAGACATACATACCTGGCGACACCTTAGACTCACTCACAAACACACACATATTCATACCTGCAGACATTGAATACAAACATATACAGAGACCTTACACTCATGTTAGGACACGACGGTTATACAAACTGATCTGAAGGCACTTGGCTTGGATCTCCTTCACCTCCTTTACACCTGGTGTTAACATGCGTCTCCTGCCTCCATGCTGGAGGAAGTCAGTGGTTTATTGTTGTCCCCCCAAAAAAATAATCTATTAACACGTTGTCGTACTGGATGACATGATCCTTCATTACGAAGAGTTTGGTCACAGCTGTAAGACCTCTATAGCGAGAAAGGCTTTTTTTTTAGATTATTCTCAAATTTGTGCCTTGTTTATTGAATTTTAAATGGTTTGAAATGGTTTTAAATGGTTTGGCTCCTCCATTAAGTGACTTTGTGTACAGTAAGTTCTACTAGATCATCCAGAATATCTTCTATTCACTAGAAAGGACCACACCATCAACAAAATACGTTTTACTGAAGGAAATAATTGATGTGCGTAGTTCTTCTGGTTGCTAGCTGCGTGGTGGGGAAGCTTATAGGGAACGGCAGACCCCCCTCAGGGCCCTACGAAGGAGAGGAGGAGTGAGAAGAGAGAAAAAAAGGTGTGTGGGGGCGGAGGGACGCAGAGGGTGAGGTGGTATTTATACGATTGTCGGACGTAGCGAAGTTGAGGTGTGGTCCTGCTCCCGAAACGACGCTAATTAGCTTCGATACAAGATTGTACCGGACCTTTTCGTTTGGGACAGTCAGCTTTCTCTGTGAAAGTCAAAACGTCCTACCTGATGATACGAAGAGCCGCAGTTCAATCAGTAAACCAAGTTTTAAATATCTGCTGCTAAAAACCACTCAGCTCTGTGAACGCTAACTCTAAATTTCCATCTCATCGTCTTCTCATGAAGTAATCTTAAGTAATCTTACTTTTAATTTGATTTCTATTTGGCATTGTGGGTGCATGTGATGTGCTGTTGCATCATGTTTCCTGTGTGTTTTTTGCTTTGTGCTGTTATATGTTTTTATTGTGACCCTGCTGAAGGGACTGCAGATGAAAATTAGCTTTAAGCTAACTCTGGTACAGTACATCATTGGTGACATTTATCTTTAACACTGTACATGGTCCCAATAAATACATGAATAAGAAATAAGTAAGTTTAAGTTAACAGTGATCAAGTTTTCAGTACAAAGTCAAGAGGTCGTGATATGTAGCACAACAAGCTAGCGAAGCTTACACAGAACTACTCTCTGGAGACTGAAAATGTGATCACTGTTATTAGTTCATCTTTGGAGTTGTCTCTAAACAAACTATCATAACTGTAATCTTCATAGCGAAGGAACATGTCACCCGGTCAACAACAACAGAGGTCTACGACGCAGATCAGGCTTTGGATGAACACACAATACTTGCAAGTGGATCAGTTCATTGTTGGTTTGGTGACAATAAGAAATATGATAGAAAATGAGCAGCCAAATCCTCTAAGAGATGCTCTAAACTTTGTAGGCTAGAAACTACATTCAGCTGTAGTTTTGGTGGGATTCCTCAACATCTCGACAGGATGACGAACACTAACTCTGCAGCTTATTTATTTTAGCCACACATGCCCTGAATGATTGAACCTCATCAGCAGCGTCCTCGTATAAACTCGAAGGCTGAAAACACGCACAGAAAGGTCAAACCAGCGGTGAATATTGGATTTAAATCAGCTGGATGTGTAAGCAGGAAAATGTCCGGTAACAACGTTTGATAAGCCGATGGATGGAGTTAAAGGGTCTGTGTTTGTTTTTGGATGACGGTATTAGCTGTGTGGACGCTGGAGATTTGCCAGTGTAATACTAGTTAAAGTCAGGTTGATAAACTAAACGTTACCGAGGCGGAGCGTCTGGCTTTGTGTCCAAAAGACTTTATCGGTTAGCTAAGTGGCGTTAGCTTAATAATTTAATCTCAACTGTGAAACTGTTAAATCCCTGTGGTCAGCAACAGACAGACTAGTGCACATGTGACCTGTTGTTAAGAGTTATATCTTTTTAAAATATGTTGCTTTGCATGCGAGTCTGTCGTGTAAACGTCCTTCCACAAACCCTCGGAGGAGACTCGAGAGAGAGCAGAACGTCAGGTCATGTTAGTACCAGGTGTAAACAGCATCAGCAACACTGACTCCCAAACAGACAGACACTTTCAATTCTCATGGAAGACAAAATGCAGAAAAAAGCTCCAGCACACACACACACACACACACACACACACACGCTCGAGTAGCATGCCATTAAAATGCACATATATTCACCTTTGACCCTGTCTCCCTTATTGAAGCTGATTTCTCGCTCGCCCTGGGCAGAGTGCGCTCGAGTAGCTACAAAGACTCGTCCTGGGACGGCGCTGTAGAGGCGTCTCCGCTGGCCGGCGGTTTGTGCGGCAGTGCTGGCGGGTACGGGACTGTGTGGGAGACAGCAGGAGGTGAGGTTGGGGTTATGTTTAAACTTTAAAGTATAGATGACTAAATTAATGTATCAGTTACTTTTTTTTTAATTCTTTTAAGAGAAAGTCAACATCTTTCTTAAACATGTAACTTCAGAGTTGATAGTTTTACAAAAATAAACAGAAATCTGTCTTGTTTTAGCAAATCAAACGGTTTAATTTATGCAATTTGTAGTTCTTACGTGCACATAACAGATACTACAACCTCCTAATCAGCAGGAAATTAACTTATTATGAATCACACTTTGGTTAAATTCATTTGTAAGTTGTTTGTTTCACCAAATCAAAGATTTTTTTTTGAGATATTTCTGATGTCAAACTCCTAATTAAATCTATAAAACCAGATATTCCTCACTATAAATTTAACTAATGCACCACAAAAACATTTGAAGACCTGAGAAACTAAGACTACGGCTTCTTAAAGGACCTGCAGACAAGCCCCAAAAGCGTGAGAGAGCGAGAGCTTCCTGTTCGGCAGCGACTCGCTCTCAGACGTCTTTGCCGCTCACCCCTGTCTCCGGCTCTGCCTGCTCCGGTCCTCCTTGTCCCCGATCCTCCCTCGGGATGGCGAGCGCGTCCTCGCCCCTCTGGGACTGCTGGAGCTCCGCAGAGTACCTGTATGCTTATATCCCTGAGAGAGACAGAGAGGGAGAAAAGTTCAAATATATCTATATATATCTCATGATAGATATTAATGTGTTACAATAGTTCAGCGTCACTTTCATCTGACCGTTTAGAGATATTCTTATTTACACTTATGTTACAGTTACAGTAAATATTCTGTGTGTTATGTCGTTTTGCATCATTTTTCTACCTTTTTTTTGGTTATTATTGTTATTTTTGCTTCTGTTTAAGTTTTTTAATTTCTATATTCTCTTATTTTTAATACCTGGTTGCACAAACATAAGTACATTTTTCTATTTTTCTCTTTATCTATTGTTTTGTCTGTTTGTCTTTGTGACTTTCTCTGACTTCCGTATCTATAATTAATTTAAATCTAATCCTAACGAGGACCGACTGTGCTTTTAAGAGCCCGTAATGTTAACAGATGAAAACAACATTTATAAAACATGATAAATATATCAGCACGCATGCACAAATGTCTCGTGAATTATGTAGTTTTATTACACGGTGCATGTTTATGGGATGTCACTCAACATGATCTCTTAACCTACTGTAAAAAAACAACAACTAAAATACATGTAACTGGAGGGTTTATGTGAGAAATAAGTTACTGCAGTGAGTACTAGTCACCACTAGAGGTTGTTGAAGGTCATCCACTGCAAAAAAAAAAAAAAGTTCCTGCAATTTAAATTGATTTTTTTTGTTATATAGGAATCAGTAATTTCCTCCAAGCTGTCAGATTTATAGAAAAAGACACATCTGTTATCATTGTGGGGGGAATTTCGGGTCGTTGTCTTGTCCTCGTCTGTCCTGGGAGCAGCAGGTCATGACCCGTCTGTTTCAGAGTGGAGTTCATCTCTCCGCCTGCTTGCTGTGGTTTGTGCTGTGGATACGCGGCTGTCTCTGATAAGGCCGACTGTATCCGGGGGCAACCGCGGTCAAGTGGAGCTATGCTGTTGATTTTGTGTGCGGACGGTCGGGAGTGGTCTCCTCTTATAGTGGATCGCATGCGGCCTGTGTACAGACTGCTCAGTTAACTCTAAACAGCGTAGTGTCTTGTTTAAAGTTCGATAACTGATACATGAGCGCAGAATAACCTTATTTGGAGGTTTTGAGGGTGAGGATTTGGCGAAGGGTTTAAACGCTCTTGTGCAGAAGTAAACTGCAGACTCGAGAGGCGTACTGTAACTCCTTAATCGAGCTTCTTTAAACGTTCCTGCGTAAAACATCCTGACAGTTTCTCCACTTTGGGGTAAACAGCTATCCATCAGCTCCTTCATTATTATCTGCTTTAGAATAAAACACTTAGGAGATACGTGGAAATCACGAGAACTTCAAACAAGCAAATGTGAATAGTGGGCTAATGCTAAGTGGATAAAACCTTCCAAACAGACACATTATAGACAGAAACAGAGAAAGCATCACATCACATTAACAACAACTTGGACAATTTGGTAGAAAAAACCCTTTAAACTTTAAAATGTCTAAACCTAAAGTTTGCCCGCACACTCCCAACTGGATCAATCCTGATCTCCAGCTTTGTTTTGCTTCCGTGTGGTTAACGTTGTCATTACTGTCATTTGTTCAGTGACTGTTTGTTAAAGTATTAAATCTTCTGCCAGCTAACGAGGCTTCGAGTGCTTAGAAATCTTTGTCACGAACATCCACGAGCAGTTCGAGCTCACAAATCAGTTAGTAGAGGAGTTAGAGGTTGTGTGTTTACAGCATTAGACACACATCACTGTGTGTAATATGTCTGTAATGTGTGTGTGTGTGTAGGTGGAGTTTTTAAACTCTTATGAGAGGCCATCAGCTGCTTGGACAGGAAGTCCTAGACGTGCTCAGATTATCGGAGGGTTTTTAAACATCTACAGCTTCATGGCAGCGATGAGGACTGTGTGATCCAGTTGAAAGCTTTATGAGGTCATATCACGAGACTCTTTCAGCAGATTAATCATCTACGACAGTCTTGATTCGTCCACACACCTGCACTGATACTATGTTGGTGGTTGGAGCGTTGGGCACCGCCATCCAGTCCGGCAGGTTCATGCTGCTGTCGCTGTTGGCCCGCAGGAAGGGGTGAGGGTGGGGTATCGCCAGCGTCCGGTTGCTCTCCCGCCTCTGAGGGGCGTACTTTGGAGACTCCACGAAGGGAACTGGGAGGAAATGAGAGAAAGAATGAGGATGGTGAGTGCAGATTATCCTCCTTCTTTATATTATCCATCCAAATATTTCCAAACACACTGTTGCATATTCTTCTACAGATGCTATTTTTCATTGCTGCTTTCTTTTATTAGCTGATTAAAGTCCTGAGTGTCGTTAGACGTCTCCAAACTGACGTCGGCTACTCACCCACATCTGTATCCCGGTGGTTTTTGATTATCTCGCCCAGCTCAAAATGGCCGGACATAACAGCCACCTGATGAAAACACACACACACACACACACACGCATATATTTATATATATATATAATAGAAACAAACCTTTTGGATGCAGTCACATAGCGAATGAGTGCACAAAATATAAAAGTGGAAGAGACCGGTTGCTATTTCTGTTGTGTGCTTTCACACTTCCAACTCAAACTGGCAGATTTAAAAGTGATGGACGGAAGATTAATAGATGTTATGTGTTTAGAAAAACGAGAAGCTGAACACACACTGAAATTTGCAAACTCCCGAGTAATTAATGTAACTTTTAGAGCTTGTGTTGCGCAGACAGCTTCTCCTTTTCCTTCGCTGCCGCTTTACGTCGTGCACATCCACCTTTTTGTTGAGTGTTTAGATGATATTTAATAGAAACATACAGATTATTCCCTTTATGCAGGAGATATATATACGATAGAAACAGAAACACTGAAACATCATTGAAGTTTTGCAATGACTCCTTCTTTACTTCGTTAGTTGTATTCAGTGCATTTTGTCCATTAAGCTTCTCAGCCAATCAGGTTACAGGATTCAGTCAAACTGGTTTGCTGTTTTATTAGAAAAAAAAAAAAATTACACAGCAAAAACTAATGAGTACTCTCACACGAGCGTGCATATTTTTGTTATTCTTTTTCGCCATTACCCAAATGCTTTCAACCTTACACAGGTCAGTACGCAATCCTGCAAATTACACAGCTTTCTCCTCGCTCGCTTCTCTTGTTTTCTTTCTTTTACACGCACACAGCACACACACACACACACACAACACACACACTGTCTCATCTGTGTTCTTCTGCACTGACAGAGTTAATGTATCCAGATTAAGGGGTCACACGCAATCCTGCCACCTGGGAACTCTCTTTGTGTGCATCGCAGCACAATAATGGTTTAAAGTGAAATTAGGGCCCCGGCACTTTCTGCTACGTTAACTTAATAAAAACACTAAACCATACAAAACACCCAACATGCATAATTACCCAGCCAGACACTCAGCCATTACCTGAAAGGGGGTCTGCCCACTGTTATTCTTTGTGTCTTTATTTGCTCCCCGGTAGAGCAGGATTCGTGCACAGCTTTCCTGCAACAAGCAGCGTTGATTAATGTACATTTATAATAAAGAAGGTTTTTTTTTTAAATGTAATTACTGTTCACTGCTCACATGTATGCAATGGTTCAGCAAAGTGTTGTAGCTTTCTTCTTTTGACTTTGTGTGCATTTCAATCAGGAGGGACTCGATTTCTTTGTGAAGTAAATCGTATTTATTGAACAAGTATGACAGATGAATGTTTTAACTTTGTGTTACCGCAATTAAATATGTAATATGAAAACTATTTTAAAGCAAACTGGGGTGGAATTTTAAAAAATGCTGTGCAAAAATGAAAAGTTAATATCATATAAATATCTAGTTTGTCAAAATGTAAACCTGGTTTTGCTTACATAAGGTTATAATATACAAAACTGCTCATATTTCATCATCAGGTGCAACTCAAACCATTTTCTAACTGCTCTGATTTCATCCTCTTTGCAAGGAAAATACATATTTTCAGGGTGTTGAACCTAAAGAGCATGTTTGTGTGCTGTATGTAACAATATACATAAAATATACGTATATATAAATATTCCTGCTTGTGTTGCATCAGTCTCACATGTTCGTCGCTTCGGATAAAAGCATCTGCTAAATGAAAAATGTAAATGTATTCTTACAAATATGTATGAATAGAGGTGATGGTGAGTCACCGCAGCGTCCAGTCCGCCCTCAGTCTAACAGGAGAGGATGAAGAAGTAGCGTTGCCCCGAGCAACCGGCAGCAAAGGCTGAGATTTTAAAACAAGGCTAAAAAGCTGTTGTTGTTGTTGTTGACCATTATTATGTCACTTTATTAAGTTTTAATATTTTCTCAGACCACCTGTTTGGAAATTTGCTACAACTTTTTTTCGGAGATGTGAGGAGCAACTGAGACCAGCTGAGACCAGCTGAGACCAGCAGCCCGACTCCTGAGACGATCAGCTGGTCAACGTCTGTCGTCAGAACCAGGTAGAACGTGATCTGATGGACGGATTTCTGCAGCTAACTTACTGCTGGCTCTAACGTCTCCGTAGCATTTCCATATCTTGATGACATCGAAGCACAGATTCAGGTTCTTACATGCAGACATTTGAAAAGGAAAAAGGTCACGAAAAGCTTCAGTTGAAGTCAAACTTTATGTTGACAGATGGATCATATCAACATTTAGAAATACTGATAAAATATGTTCAATGTGACTTTTATGACCAAAAACTAGTCGTCCAATTAAATTTGATGAATTTAAAAAGTATCTTAGGTTAAAATTTACCATAAAAATATAAACTATTAATATATATATTCATTTTTTTCATAAGTGAATGAATTAGTAGTAATAATAGATAGTTTAACAAATACTTTATTCAAGGATTGAAAGCATTTTAGCAGCTTCTTTTGATAATGGAAGACAAAATTAGCTCCATATATTACATTATTTACCAAAACAGGGGAAATAAAGTGTTTATTTAATGAGGAAAAAATGTCATAACCAGTAAAACCAAAGATAATATTTTCATTTAAATCCAAGAAACCGCTGTTAAATTGTTTCGGCAGTCAGTCAGACAGGAAGTAGCCACATTTCCACACGTGTGTAAAACAAATCAGGCGTCTTCATCCTCTGTTGTTAGACTGAGAGCAGACAGGAAACCACAGTGACTCACTATCACCTCCTGAGGTACAAAGTGGTATTACGAGTCAGGACAGGCCGGGTTATTCTTACATACAGCACCTATCGTTTGAACATTATCGAATGTTTTCTTCAGTCTATAGAAGTTGAGATCTCTGCTCGTTCAGGAGGGGGGAAGATATCTGCATGTGTAACGGTGCGTCTAACCTTGTTGTATAAAGCACAGATGTGCAAGGCAGTGTTTCCAGAGGCGTTCTGGGAGGAAGAGTCCGCCCCGTAGAAGAGGAGGTGCTCCAGATGCTGCGAGTTACCGTTCTGACAGGCCTGGAGATGAACAGATCATGGAAGAGAGATGGAAAGAGAAAGAGAGAGAGAGAGAGAGAGAGAGAGGGGGGGGGGGACGGGACGTGGAAAAGAGTTTGTTTGAAAGAGATGAGGGAAAAGAAGATGTACAGAAAAGTGAAAGAGGAAGGATTCATGTGCAGTTGTTTAACAGAGAGGACAGAGAGGAGGAGGAGGAGGAGGAGGATGAAGACAAGACGGCGGCGGCACGGAGAGAAGCACAAGGTCACAGTTATAAAGTGACGCCGCATTTAATTAACACCACCTGTGAACTCGGAGGGCGAGAAAACAAGATGACGATGACACTACACACTGGATATAAAAACTACATATGTGTGTTACATCTTTTCTTAACTTTTAGCTCTTTTTTTTTTTCAAGCTTACAGCAAATATTTTATGTTTTAATCTTAATTAATAATCATTATCAGTCACACCACAGCAACATTCATCTTCTAATCAGTGGGCAGGTCCATTAAAATAATATTTGAGGACACCTCAGACATATTTCTCTGAATCAGCCTCTAATTTATCTGCAGGAAATCATTGCACCAATATGTTTCATGCTATCTTACTAAGTCACAAGTACACAACTTATATATATATATATATATATATATATATATATATATATATATATCTTTATTTGTTGGGAAGTGGTGATTTAAGCATGATAAACTTCCACCACTTCTGTTATTATCTTTCACACTGTAGTGCAGTATTACACCAATAAGGTTTTATTTAAATAACTGGACTTTGCTGGTTATGTCACTGCTGTATATGGTGTACCTTCATGTCCTCGAGGCGATAAAAAGCTGCCTGAACGAGGCTGACAACCTACATACAACTAATAAGTCGGAGAAAAAGATTCAGTGGAGCTTTTTAAGAAGAAAACGACATTTAAACATTGAATGTTTCCAAGTCTGGGGTGATGGAAAATATCTAAACTTAAAGATATCGAGTGTCAAAACATGCAAAATACACTCGTCGGCCACAAGTCGCTAGGAGAGCTGAGGAGACAGATGTTGATGAGGAGTGGGTGATGATGATTACACTGAGATGAAGAGGCGGATACCTTTATTTATTTATCTATTTATTTTCTCCTCCTCCTGGCCTCGGATGTCCGCTTCACATGAGGCCACAGAAGCAGGATGAAGGTGAGGATGAAGGGGTGAGAGGTATCCGAGATAAAGGATGAGAGGTGGTGTGGTGTTTCATGGCATGAGTGGTGGGGACACGGATGCTGAACATACACACTGGACACTGGAACACAAAGTATACTGGTGACGCATGGATACAATATAAAAACAGCAGAAAGTAACATAACCAAATAACCAAAGGCAAGTTTTTGTTTTGTTTTTTTTTAATGGTGCTTTCATATCACAACCCACAAATAGACACAAATTAGGCCACTGACCCTGTTAGCACCCTCTTACAGAAAGAGTTGAATTAATTGTGTACACAGAAGAAAACAGAAGAAAAAATGAGTGAATCTGTGATTTTAATAGTTATAATGCTTTCTTTCTTTCTTTTTTATTAGATAGGGACAGTAGAGAGATGACAAGAAATGAAGAGAAAGAGGGGCAGTGTACGACATGCAACAAGGGATTGCTGCGATGTGGCATCCCCAGGACTTATATTGCATAAATACCTACACTGATATGACTCTGATATGCTTGCAAATGCTTGTAAATTAGCTCTGGAAACCCCCTTTAAAGACGAGGACTCCCTGGAAGTCTTAAAGGACAGATTGACAGTTTTTAAAGTTAGTCAGTCAGGTGTCCGTATGAACAGTGAAAGAAGGTTTTTTCCTCGCTGTAATCATTCCTCCTGTTCGTACCGGCTGTTGAAAGATTCCCCTTTAAATGCGCTTTGAGCGTAAGTGATGGGGTCAGCAGTCTGAGTTAGTCATATCAAGAGGATATCTGCAGTCTTTGTGTTTCCCCTGTTGAGCTGCAGGTGGAAGTAGAGTAACAAAAAGAGGGACTTTGCCACTAAAAAGACTGAAACGTTGAAAGATATCTACTTGATTTGACTCATTTGGACGCTGAAGCTTCATATAAACTTGAAACATCTTGAAGCCCGTCCTTTAAGGGAGTCAAATCATGCAAACACACACATACACACAGACAGACAGACGTACAGACATGATGTACCTGATGTGTCTCGTCCCAGCCGTTCTCGTCCCTGATGCCCAGCTTGGCGTGGTGGTAAAGCAGTGTTTCGCAGCAGGAGGTGTCGCCCCCTGTCAGCACAGTGTGGTAGAGCGGTGTCAGCCCTCGCCGGTCCTTGTAATCCGGAGAGGCGCCCAGAGACAGCAGGACCTGCAGAACAACCAAGCGAGGAGAGGTAAAGCCTCGTGTACGGGGGGCGGGGGGGGGGACATTCATCAGGAGGTTTGATAAATTATGCAACTGTTGCTAAGCAGTAAATTAATGATGACTTAAAACTTTTATGAGCTCAAAACCCCGGCGATAAAGAAGCAGGAAGGAGAAAATCTTAAGGTGGCTTTCAGTTTAGTTGTGGAAAGTCGAGGGATATTCATGGAATTTTAAATCAGGACGGGAAAACAGCGGATCGGAGAGGTCGAGCAACACCTCGGGCGGGAGAGAATGATGTATTCAATCAGAGTCCGCAGTAAATCTTTACGCAGTTTAAGCAGCTGTTTCTCTCCTTTGTGGAAAAAAACATGATGACATGCAATTATCTCCCGCTGAATGAGTTTTCCTCTCTACAGGTAACCGTCTTCCCGGCGAACCGGGAACTGAAAATCCGGACGAATGCCGCCCTAAATAATGTAAATGTAGAACATGCCTTTAAAAAAACAGGCCATTTGAATTTGAATGTCTTTTTTTTTTCTCTCTCTCTCTCTCTCTCTGGTACAACAGAATAATAGATTATTTTTCTGTACATGTGCATGTTGTGTGTGTGGGTGGGTGTGGATCGCTGAGTGGGAGGGTCTGGCTCGATCTGTCTTCAGCTCGTTTGCTTCTACAGAAACACAAATGAGGATAATACTGTATCAAATTCAGGGCGAATAACCATCTCGCAGATATACGTTTGGACAATGGGAACTCATTACTTGTCAGATAAAAGCTTTTTCAATAAAAAAAGGGACGAGATCATGCATAAATATTTACCAGCAGGGCTGTATGGCGGTGGCCTCGAACAGCCTTGTGTAGCGGTGTGAGTCCATCTTTGGCGCGGAAGTCGATGTGAGCTCCTCCCTCCACCAGGACCCGGATGGACTCACCTCCACCCGGCTCACACTGCACCGCCAGGGACAGAGGAGTCTCTGGAGGACACACACACACACACACACACACACACACACATATTCAGATGTAATGTTTAAAGTTTTAATGGTCACAGGGATTGTTCTACATCAGGGGTCTCAAACTTCACCTCCCGACTGGCGCTGCTGATTATTTTCATTATCGATTTATTATTTTCTTGTTTGATCATTTGGTTTATACGATGTCAGAAAATTATAAAAAATGTTAAAAATGGTTCCCAAAGCCCAGGACGCAACCTAAAATATCTTGTTTTGTCCCGACCGTAACCTTCTGACAGACGTCATAAAAGACTGAAGAACACAGAAAATACTCACATTTAAAAAGCAACAAAATAAAAATCGACTAATCGTTTGGCGACTTGAACACTCAGTAGAACAACTTTTGTCTTTTGTTTCAATAATATATTTTAACTATAAACACTTTCCATGCTTTTATCTCTAGGCACCAATGATTTGTCTTAGATTTGGACTTAGATTTGTCTTATGAAGATGTTTTGCCTCTTATCCAAGCGGCTTCATCAGTTCGAAACGCATCGGTCTGACTAGTCCTCACTCGTCAGACTAGTGAAAACGTCTTCATAAGACAAATCTAAGTCCAGTTGCCTTGGAGTCATTGTTGCCTAGAGATAAATATGACCTGGACAAATGAAATTCTTTCATTTCTCATCTCATTAGATGCAAAAATGTTCGTTCTTCAGGTCAAACTGTCTTTTAAGCTTAAAGTCCAACTGAAACTAAACTGAGATTTTTTGTCTACTACAGCATAGATATTGTAGTGTAAATTCATATACAAGGCAGTGACGTGCTGAGATGAAAAACATTGCTGCTGTAACTGTTTTAACAGGTTTGAGTAGATATAAGTTTACCATAAAGCCTTACGTTCAACTATACTGTGCATAATCATGTTATGTTCACCTCACACTGATCTATGGGGTCAAACACAGGCAGCTACACCTACTATGAACTTGTTTATGTAACATCACTTTAAACTTTGTTATTTTTGTAATCTCACATTAAAACCTTATTATTTTTCAGAAGAAAAAAAAACAAGAGCAGGATTGGCAATAAATGGTAAAAAAAAAAAAAATAGCACGAGCTGACTGTGAAAAAAATTAAAAAGGTCATGCAGGCACTGTGAGACAACTGGTAGTGGAAAAATACAAGAAAAGGAGGGTTAATAGATAAGAAGAAACCTATTTTTGGGTTCACGGCCTAGCAACAGTCAGCTGAATAACTTTATAATAATATAATTGGTCAAAACAGGTAGCAGGTGACCAGAGCTAGTCGAAGGTATATAAGCCACGCCCTGTCCGACGCTGTAACTGTTCCCCTTTTAATGTCAACAGTTTTTATCTGATTGGCGCTGTTAACGAATTAGACATAACAATATCTGTTTTGTTATTTTGGAAAAAAATCTCAAACCAAAAGGGAGAAATTTATATTTTTACATTTGATTTTCTTTCATGATGCTGCTGCTTAGTTTTACATTAGTAGCTGGAGTCCTTATTTCAATACAGCAAATCAAATCATTCACTAATGTAGCATGTGACCATAGGCGGAGCAGACGGTCACACTGAGCCTGACAGCATCCTGCTACACAAAACAACCCACTTTAGCTTTCCTGCTAACGTCTCCGTCTTATTTAACTTACAAACATGAACACACATCTTGTCCTGCAGCTTGTTGAACGAGCCACCAAACAAACATTCACCATTAATGTCAGTTAGCAGGCTAGATAGCTAATTAGCCGCTAGCAGCAGCACATTAAACAACTTGTAGCTGAATATACCTGAAAATGACACTTTGGATCTGTTGGATGCTGGTTTGGTTGTTGGCCTTTAAAATCCCTTTTGGTGTGCAGCTCCAGCAGTTTGTTTACTTCGTCTCTATTCTGCACTGTGTAACAGCGGTAGCCTGCCAGCTAATGTCAATCAAACCCAGAGACTGACACACACCCCCAGTCTGAGACAAAACTACCTTTTTCTTTAGTCTAATAATACAAAACTATTCAAAAAATACATGACAAAAACATGTTGATATTATTTTTGAACTGCAAAAAGCAATGATTAAATGTACACAGCGATCAATCAGAGTTCTGCTGATTGATCATAATGTGTTTATGTTAATAAGTTGTGAAGTTAGGTGAAGATCCCCTGCAAACCTTCATATTCATCTCTGCTAAATGTGACTAAATATGTTACACAGGCACCAAATAACAGCAAAAATAAAAGCAACACAGTGTCACAAACACTCTTAACCTCATTTAACACACCTGAACTTCTGCAGCAAGAAAGTTCAGTGACACCTAGAAGAGTAAAAACAAGGGTGCAGAGCGCTGGCTGCCATGGCGACAAGATAGTTTTTGGCAAAATGACTGCAGGCTTTTATCTCTGAGCAGCTTCTGTCGATCTCAGGTACAAATAATAATGTGTGGGGGGGGGATGTTTATACTGCATGTTCTCTGAAGTTATCATGTCATGATGACTTTGGGAATTCCCGTTTAGCGGTTTGTCTTGGCAGTGATGGAAGCAAGCCCCCCCTGCTAACAGCTAACAGCTAACAGGAGCCACGCTCAATATATTGCAGAATTATTTCATGTCCTATTAAAGGCCCTCGGTGGGAGCCCTCTGCTGGGCCGGGACACATCAAGAGAGTTTCAGAGCGAGAGAGATACGCAGGTCAAATGTAAGAAGTGCTAACCAGGATGGGGATATTTAAGGTCTGAGACCACAGAGAGGTGTGTTTTTTTTTCCTTGTCTAAAAGGCTTTTGATCACCTCTGTGCCCTGCATACCTAATGCTGCATCCAGAGTTTATGGACTTAAAGTAAGAACACACTGACACGACCTCAAAGCCATGCAGTTGACATTTCTCTGTATATTTCAGCTGATTTACTTTAGCTTTTTTTTTTAACACTTGTATGAATTTTACAGCAAACCACAGCTCTGTTAATGTAAGGTTATGTCGGACATCAAACCCTGGTGTCCACAGCGGCATTAGTTTCATTTTCAGCTGTCTTTCCCACATGATGTGAGTACAGCAGGTTAGTGAAGGGGGTTCAGCAGGACTCTCTGTTGCCCCCCGGTGTCCTGAAGCGGAAGTGTGTTTCACACCCTCGATAGCAGGGGTGTGTTTGGTGTGTTTTTGACACTTGCTCCCACAGCGGCTGGACTGACACAGAGCAGCACACCCAAACTATAAATGAACCGTCTGCTGCACCCGCTGTAAACACTAACAGTGTCTGAGGGAAAAAAAAAAAAAAAAAAAACACCAAATTGTGAATCACATTGGCTCAGATCCTCGGAAAAAAAAGTGTTAGGGCCAACATACTGCAGAGCTGAGAGGAGGAAAACAGAGAGGGAGGGGAGGAGGAGGAGAGGGGAGGGGGGGAGAAAGGTGAAAGGTCGAGTTTAGAGAGCAGAGAGGCAAGAGAGTTTTAGCTGCTCGGGAATTTTGTATCTCAAATAGATGTTTGTTCTGTTCAACGCGATGATACAGATGAAGGAAAAGACTTATTTGCTAATGTTAAACCATCCACTAGACATTCGGGAGTCTTTGATGAACAAGTAAATAAAGTTTCCTTATTCCTCTAAGAATCGTCTCCAAAAATCAAACCTTAATTCTTTTAATATTCGGCGTCTTTGTTGCACCTCGTTAACGTTTTAACTCGCTTTGTTCTGGCATCAGTCAAGGAGTCTCTTTCTCATCCTCAGCATGAATCAGCTGCAACTGAAGCAAACAGCTGGAATCACATCGATCCAGTCCAAACATTTACTGCACCGGTCAGTTCTGTAATTGATTTTAAAGGTTTTTACTTTTATTTATTTATTTTTTTAAAGCATAATTGGGTCCTCTTAAGTCCCTGAGAGTCTTATCGGCACAAATGATAATAACTGCGTTCTCCGTTTATCCATAATCAGCCGAGTTTGCACAGGTTTGTAAATTGGAACGTGTTTCTTTTCCTCTTAGATGGATTTATTCATCTTGCAGGTTTTTTTCTTTTGTACATAATCTACTTATTTTAAATACTAAACCTAGAAGGCACATCCAGTCATCTGACCAGTTTGGACAGTTTTGCCTAATAAATTAAGTATAAATAGGACAAATAAAGCATCTATTAATCTATTTATCTGGCTACTGCATCAGATACTCAAGTAGGATTCTTGCCATCATGTAAAAGTCTAAAAACTAAAGGTGATTTTTTAAAAATTATTTTGTCAAAGTGGCTGCAAAGAGCATCAGCTTGACAATGAACACAATATATTTGACAATTTTTCTTTTTCACATTGTTATTTTTTAATCCTTTTTACCCTCAAGCCATTTTATTTATCTCATGAATGTGATGATTTTGACTCGTACAGCACTTTAAACTGTGCTAAAATAAGTGTATTCAGTGACAGACAGAGCAGAGTGGAGATGAGGTATGTGCTAGATGACAGAGGCCAGGTGACAGTTCCTCCGGCTCTGTGGCACTTCTTACCGCCGGTATCAGCGTCCTGGTAGTTTGGATCGAGGCCCTTGTCTAAGAACTTGGCCATCTTGTCCACAGCGCTGGTTTGGATATAATCCATGAATTTTTTCAGGCTGGCCTGCATGTGGAGATAAGAGTGCTGCTGTATTACAGAGTACAGAGAGGACTCCTTCTGCCTTGGAAATAGCACAGCTCGGTACAGTACGTCAAGCAGCACTATGTATGAAATAATATGTGTGAAATATACACAGATACACCTGCACCGTGCACGCTTAGTGGCACACTGTTACGGGATTAATTTTCACACACTGCGTTTCATACCTTCGTGTGCAGTTTGGCCAGTTGCTTCTCATCCAGATTGGTCTGTTTGTACACCCTGGTTTTGTATCGAAACTAAAGCAGAGGGAGAAAAAGAGAAAGGAAAGGAAGAGTTAATCCACCACAGAAGGCCTTTGTCCTCAATTCTCTTAGCTTTTGGCCTAGATCCACGAAAATGGGGCCTGCAGATTTATTGTACGGAGAAGCTTTATCTGGTTTGCTACACAAAAAAACTCCTCTTCTACTTCACTGACGACTGGAAGTGTGAAAGGAACGGGCTTGGCTTTACAGCAGTTTAAAGATGTTTTAGAGCCTCCGCTGGGTCGTAATATAGCATGAAAAGGAGGTAACTGTACAGACTGGATAAGAGATTAGAGGGTGTAGAGCTAAACAGAGCAGAGAGGCTGAACACTGCTGTGACACTCCTCTAAGATGTGTATGAAACTTCATTCAGAAAGCAGGGGTTTTATACAACTTGGCTGCACATAAATAACACAGTTACAGAAGATAACTGCGCCTTCAAATGCAGCTTGAATTTGAACTCAGAATACAAAATGTCACATTTGTTCCAGGCGGCCAAGAAGAACCTGCACAGCAAGACAAACGTTCCTCCGTTTAAACAAAATTCTGTGAAAGTTAGACAAATTAAGAGCAGTGACATCTTGAGGACAATCAGACGACATCACTCTTCTAAGTCCTACAACTGTGTCAAAAGACCGGAATAGTACCTCCAAATATGGCACCCCTTTCTCAAAGGACTGAGGGTACTCTCTGAGCAGCCTCTCCTCCTCCAGGAACTTAGCGTCGTGGCCGTCGGTGGCCGGCTGGAACAGACCGTAGTTCAGGACGTCCCGCAGAGATTCGGTCAGGGAGCACAGCACCTGCTGCTTGGCCTTCCACACCGTGGCGTCCGGGTTGAAACGCAAACATTTCTGCAAAGGGAGACGCAGAGGGGGATGAATAGTTCAGTTTTCAGTGCTTCAGTGGTGTTAAATAGGAAATGCTAAATATATCAGGGGATGAAAGTAAGCTTTACTGACATTGATAAATATGTTTATGCGTGAAGAACATTTTAAAAAGTTGTGGTTTACGAGAGATTAAGAGGTAAGTAATGAAAACAAGGTATGAAATACATGTAATAAGTAGTCGCATTAAAGTAAGCTGATGTTAAAAATGACAAATATACAAATAAAGTTCATCACGTGCATCAAGCTCAACACTGTAGGCCACGAAATTATCACTGTCAGTCAATCGAAAGAAATTGTCAACATGAAGCACATTGTTTTAGGAAAGTCTTAATTAACTTTGTGTTTTAATTCTTTAAACTTTTAAACAGGAACCTGCCGGAGGAACGTGGAGTGATATGATCTGTAATATTTTAGGGGGTTCAGACCATCTGAGCCTTTAAAAATCAACAGCAACTAATGCGAGGATGCAAAAGTTTGTTGTGTTTTGAACCACAGCGGTTCATTTTTATGACCTTAACGTGACAAAGGGGAAATAAACCAGCAAGTGTTTTGGCTTGTGACCCCTTAAAATGAAGCTGTATCTACTTGCTTACATCCACCAGAGTGTGATTTTTTTTTCTCTCTCTCCTCTGAGCTTGTTTCATTTTTATTGTTTCATTTGAATAATTAGCGACTGCCTGAAATGTTGAAACGAAACACTAATGTCAGAGAGAAAGAAAATAATGAGTACAAATTTTGTGTAGCAGAACAATATTTCTTTTACTCATTTTCTGTCCCATTAATTATCATATGACTCCTAAAATTGATCTGAGGACCCCTCGGAGAGATGCTAGGAGCCGCTATCCATGGCTGCCTCCCAAATCCACACACAGCAGTTCTAATCAGGTTTTGAGTGGAGCTACTGTACTCACAGCTGGACAAAATAGAGAATAATAGTGACGAAACAGCTGTAGGAAAACATTTTCCTGCACTTTTATTGTAAAGTAAAGTAACTCAGTACATTTTTGAGGTATTTTACTTGAGTATTTCCATCTGATGCTACATTATACTTCCACTCCACTACATTTAAGAGGGAAATATTGTCATTTCTCCTCCACTACATTTATTTGACAGCTTTATGGTGATGATGAGCTGATAAATCACATTGGGTTGTTAAATTTAAACCAGAGTTTCCCACACTTCTTGGCTCGTGGCTCTTTACAAAAGAGTGTATTTGTGTCTTTTTGTCATGTTTCAGATCCAGTATGTGAGTTGTTTTCAGTTTCATCAAACTCTCCAATATTTCACACACACAAAAAAAAGCGCATAGATTAAAGTCTATGTTCTGAAAAAGTGATCCAAATGTATGCAGCAGAACTCTGTGACCCTCACAAAGTCATCCAAACTAGCTCCACCAACAATAAAAAGCTGTTTATGCATCAACTCATCAGTATTCAGTGTTTCCCCTGGGTTGAATGGCTTGGCCTGGTGGGAGGGGGGGGGGGGGGGGGGGAATTAGCAGACAGATAAACATTTCTACGTTTTCTATTTATCAGTTTAGCATCGTCAGGCTAGGCTAACACATTGTTGCTAACTTTGGAGCCTAACCTTCACTTTTCCAGCAGTTGGCGAAACAACAGACGTGACTTTTCATGGTGTTGACGAGCTGCAGCGTTTATTAACTGACACACTGTCGTCTGTACTGTACATTTACTGCCAGACTGACAACTTACTGCTGCTGCTGCTGCTAACCGTTTCCTCTGCTCCGCTAGCATTAACCGTTATTTCAGAGGCGTGCTCTCTCTCTCTCTCTTAACCGCTCACTGCCTAAGGAGTTACGCTACCTGCAACCATGGCAACGACACAAACGTTAACTCACGTTTGGAGACAGCGTTTCTCAGCCCGCCAGGTCTGTACTAATATAGGGGAAACACTGGTATTAATAATGTACTTAAGCTTAATTTATTTCCCAGTTATCTGCAAAACAAGTACCTTTACTTTAACACTTTAAGTCCATTTTGCTGCTGAAGAACTTTTACTTGTAATGTAGTTTTTTACTGTATCGGTACTTTTAAGGACCTGAATGCTTCTTCCACCAGTGTTTCCGTGTGGTAATGAACTGGGACACAGTGCTGGGAGTCCAACGCTGTGGCAGTGGATGTTTGAGCCAGCAGGGGGAGACAGCGCCGGTGGTTTTTAAAGCGGGTGATTCCCTGTGTGGCCTCGGTTAGCAGACAGGATATGAATGGCAGTTCGGTGGCGGCTTTAAGTGTCTCTGGTGGGGTCGTGAATGGCCGAGTGCATAACGGCTCAGAGCTCAGTCAGCAAAGTGGAGCGTAACTCACTACACAGATGGCTGACAGAAGGTTTTTTGGCATCGGTCTCTCCCTATCTCGCTCTCCGCCTCTCTCTCTCTCTCTCTCTTCAGTGGAGTGGGTTGACCTTGAGGCGGCAGCAGGATGGTCGGCCCACACAGTTACAAGCCAGCTGCAAGGATCCCTGCCTCTTGCTGCATTACTGCATGGGCTCCTCTCCGTAGCCAACACTTCTCCTAACACACAACGCTTGCTCAGTCACTGTCACTCATCTTAATCTCTCTCTCTACACACGTTTCAGAGTGTGTGTGTGTGTGTGTGTGTGTGTGTGTGTCCTACAAAGAAAGAGATAAAACCCTGCACGGGGGTTTTGTGCAGAGGAGTAACATAACATTTTCTCTCTCTCTCTCTCTCTCCTTTTCTCTATTTTATTCAGTGTCTCCCGTTCTCGCACAGCCAACCCGGTCGCCACAGCAACCGGTTCATTAGTGGAGCAAGCTGCTTGTTGCCATAGAGACATCCCTGTGTTCCCTTGGAGATGGGGTACTGGGAGGGTGTGTGTGTGTGTGCTTATGTGTGAGCGTGTGCATCAGTGTGCATGAGTTTTTTCTTTGTGTGTGTGTGTGTGTGCATGAAGGTGTGCAAGTGTGTGTGTGTGTGTGTGCATGAAGGTGTGCAAGTGTGTGTGTGCGTGTGAAAGTAAAAGCGAGGGGAATGTCTAAGATTTTGAGCATGAGAGAGGTAGAGGATGAAGAGGTGTGTCTGTTTGTATTAGATTAGGTTTCACACAAACACACACACACACACACACAAGCAAGCCTACACACTGCACTTACAGTCCCATCAAAGGATGCAAGTAAACACTCTAAAATGAATCACAAACCCAGCAGGGAAGAATGAAGGTTAAGGATTCAGTTATCACTCAGGAGTCAACGTCTTTTAAAATACTGATATTTATCATAGAATAACTGAGATAAGAAATCTTGTAGTAAGTTTCCCTTCATTTTAAAATGCTTCAGATAGTTGGGAGACTTCACCGAGGCAGCCATGCCGCTTATTGATCTGTTGATCTGTATACCTCCAGGAACGTGATTGATCCTCCAGCTTCTGACCGGCGAGCCAATTAGAGCTGATCACAGATTCCTCCTGCTTATCAGGCCTTCGACATGCAACTCGCTTCTGTAAACAGACGGTTTTCCCGATGATTTGCACACAGAATCAGGCGATTCTGTACTGCGAGTAAGGCAAGTCGACTGTCTGGCGGCACAGTCGGTGCACTGGGGTTTACTTCATAGTGTCAGACAGACTTTAACTTGCTGTAAATCCATAATGGTTCAGATGGAGTTGAGTGTTCAGGGTGCCCTCTAGTGGCGTAGAGAGCTTTGAGTGTAAATCAGTGAGGAGAAATGGACACTGGCTTGGTTTGCAGAACAATGACAATATTAAGTGTCAGGATGTAAAAGTATGAAGGCCACCCTTTTTGTGATTGTCTGTTATTTTTATACTGTGAATGTAAAAGTTGAGGTAGGCCTGCAAGACAAAATCCAGGGCATTTGACTTGAACTGAACACTGTTTGCTATGTTGTCTCTACTTCCTCCTCGTGATGACATCAGATTGGTTGCACATGCCCACAAACAGCCACCTGCTCGGTAATTTTTGCTGCTAAAGTTGTTGTTAAGGTCGTCCACTCTCATATTTCGGATCAGATTCAGGCTCGAACACGGAAGGATATATATGAGAAGTTTATGTTTCCAGTGAAGCGTGAGAAAAAGAAATTAAAAAGACAGCTACTACTGTTTGTATTAGCTTGTGGAAGCCAACCAATCAGAGCAGAGTGGGCTGATCGGGAGGCGGGAGCTAAAACGGGATGTTTCAGACAGAGGCTGAACTGAGGGGGTGCATAAAGGAACAGTAGAAGATAAATAAGGAGTTTTTTAAACTGTAAATCAAGCAAAGATACTCAAACAGAGCCCCAGATAAAAAAATATATAGATCTAGAAATGTGCATGATACGTCCCCTTTAAATCCATGCTAGCACTCTGCCTAATCAGTGCTCACTGGTGAAACTGGCAGAGCTCTTACACGCCGAGCGAGCGCCAGCAGCTGATACTGACAATATTTTCATCTAACGAGCTGCAATTAGTCAATGAAATAAGATCAATCAGGATCAACACTCAAACACCCAGCCAAAGACTTAATCCTCCGTCGCTAAAGTTTGCAACTTAAAAAAAAAAAAAAAAAAAACAACATATTGACTGAATTGTTAATTAGATAACAACCCACCACTGTCTGTCTTTTGATTTTTAATTGAATGTGCACAGAGATATCTTCTTGAAAGCAAGAATCTCATTTAGGAAAGAAAAAAGAACAAATATACAGACTCTCTCCTTTCTCGCTTTTATTCAACTTTTTTTTTTTTTTAAATGATTTTAAATTAAAGCTGCAAGTTTCATGCTTTAAGCCCTTCTGTTTCGAGAGGTGGGTTTTTTTTCATCATTATCATGCAGACCAAAAAAAAAAAAAAAATTCTGTCTTGCCTCCTAAAGCTGTGATCACACTTTTCCCACTCACATACGCCCACTCTCTCTGTCCATGCTGCTCTTTATCTTCCTCTGCCTATCTCTATCTTATTCTCCATCCTTCTCTCTCGCCATCTTTCTCTCTAACAGCTCTGTCACTTGTCTATGCAGAAGTCCTCTCTCTCTCTCCTCTCTATCTCTTTCTCTTGCTCTCTCTATCACTGTCCCTCTGGCCTTTTTCCGCAGGCCAAGCGCAGGGGGACTAGAAGTCTTTAATGAGCTCTATGGGGAAATAACCCCCCCCCCCCTTCTCACCAAACAC
Organism: Euthynnus affinis; assembly: GCA_029490765.1. Classification (NCBI taxonomy): domain Eukaryota; kingdom Metazoa; phylum Chordata; class Actinopteri; order Scombriformes; family Scombridae; genus Euthynnus; species Euthynnus affinis. The sequence continues at coordinate 2,080,678 of CM055856.1, forward strand.
ACACACACACACACACACACACACACGTCAGCCATGTTGCCATTTAAGTCAACTTCTCTCTCTCTCTCTCTCTAACACTCTTTCTGCATCCCGCTTCCTCTCTACAGCAGTTCATAAGACGAGCAAATTAATTTCTTTTGAGCATCTGTGTCATCCCTCCCTTTCTTCATTGTCTCCGTCATCTCCGTGCGGGCTCACCCTGTTCATTAACATACAATCCACTCCACTCCACCGCTGCAGAGAGGGCATGGTGGACGCTGTCTGTCTGTCTGTCTCTCTGTCTGTCTGCAGTGGCTCACATGTCTTAACTAGGCGCTGGAATATCTGTATGTCAGCGTGTGGAAGTGTTTGTGAGGCCAAATCCCGCCCGAGGGCTCCTTGTTATATACTTGAGAGTTTACAAGAATTCAGCCCGAGTCAAACGGCGGAGAAGAACTCATTTGTTTCACGCTGTTTAATGCGCTCGGCAGGCAAACGCCAGCTCGGCTGTGCGTGCGTGTGTGTGTGTGTGTGCGCGTGAGGTCTGGGCAAATCTAATAAAAACCTGCACACACACACACACACACACACACACACACAGAAGCGCTTTGACCTCCTGCTGGAACAGGATCATATCAACAACTTGTGATACACAGATCTGACTCTCTGGCTGTGCACGCAAGTGAGTTAATGGACCAGAGCCTCTTTTATCAGCCACCAGTGGAAGAGGAATGATTAGTGCAGCCGGCGCAGGCGACTCAGGGATCGTCCTCATCAGTGTCACAAATGGCAGAAGAAGTATTCAGATACTTTATTTAAGTATAAGAACTATAAAAAAAATATATAGAGAGCTGCAACAGTTAGTTGATAAATCAATCAGTCGATCGACAGAAGAATAACTGGCAGCTATTTTAATAATCGATTGATCGTTTTAGTCATTTTTGAACCAGCCAGGCAATTTGAAGACTTCACTTTATATTTTAGGAGAGTGTGATGTGCATTTTCACTGTTTTGAGATGTTTTATAGAGCGATTAATCACAACGCTGATCAGCAAAATTAACTGATAATGAAAAATAAGTCGTACAAAACGACAGTATTGGACTTCTCTGCACTTACATAGACGTTCTGCATTCAAGATGTTAAGTAGAAGTACAGATGTGCTGCAAAACTGTATTCATTATATTATCATATATATTATATTACTGGATGAATCAACACGTAAGCAGCAATTTAGCTAATCACGGCTACTCTGTACTCTTCATACTGCTGGGTGGTTTAATCTACAAAGTCATATTTTATTAACTGATCATATATTTTTATGTTTTCTGCAAAGTAAGCAGTAATCATAGCTGTCAAATAAATGTATTTAAATAGAAGGTAGATGTGTTTTCCAGCACTGTCAGTACCCAGTAATCACTAAGTAGGTGATTTGCAGGTCAAAATACATGTAGACATACAGTATATATTAAAACTGATTATATATAACAGCATCTTCATGACAGTATTTAAGTCTCTATAATAATATAGTTGTTGAAATGCCGCCGAGATGAGAGCAACATGTCACTCGGTCCTCTAAAATAAGTTCACCAGATTAAGTCCTGTTTCCTTTTTTTGACCTGCAAACAAGCCGAAACGTTACTTAACGAGCACACTGCGGGAACATCATGATAAGTTTCGTCTTCCAGAGGTGACACAGCGCAGAGCGTAAAAATGGGACAGGGCATCAACCGTCACAGTGCAAAATAACTTTAGCAATTTTATCTGTCTCTCTCTCCCAGCACGAGATGATAAAACCCATCCAACTGAATTTCTCCTTGACCTACAACAACTAACTGTGAAAAAAAAAAGATTGTTTTTGGCCTGAATCCCTTCTCAACACTAACAAAATGTAGAAAGACGTGTCTTGTCAGTACACCAACAGCAACGTCTTGACTGGCGGCGAGCTGAGAAAGATCTCCCATAGCGGACTCGCTGCAGCGGTTTCAAAGCACCAAAGGTAAATCCCACCAATGGGAAGGAGGGACGTTTCGCCAGATGTCTCCTCTTGAGCGTCATGGAAAATGTTTCATGAGAGAGAGAGCGACAAACACTGACCTCTTCCTAAAAAAAAAAAAAAAGAAAGTCTGACAGCATTAACAACGACTACAGCTGACAGTGTGTGTGTGTGTGTGTGTGTGTGTCCAAAATGTCTCACTGTGTAAGAGCTCGTTAAGAGAAGAGAGGAAGAAGAGAGGAGAGGAGAGGAGAGGAGAGGAGAGGAAAGGAGGGAGAGGAGAGGAAAGGAGGAGAAAGGAAAGGAGAGGAAAGGAGGGGGAGGAGAGGAGAGGAAAGGAGGGGGAGGAGAGGAAAGGAAAGGAGGGGGGAGGAGAGGAAAGGAGAGGAGAGGAAAGGAAAGGAGGGGGGAGGAAAGGAAAGGAGAGGAGGGGAGAGGAAAGGAGGAGAAAGGAAAGGAGAGGAAAGGAGGGGGAGGAGAAGAGACGAGAGGAAAGGAGGGGGAGGAGAGGAGAGGAGAGGAGAGGAAAGGAGGGAGAGGAGAGGAAAGGAGGAGAAAGGAAAGGAGAGGAAAGGAGGGGGAGGAGAAGAGACGAGAGGAAAGGAGGGGGAGGAGAGGAAAGGAAAGGAGGGGGGAGGAGAGGAAAGGAGAGGAGAGGAGAGGAAAGGAGGGGGGAGGAGAGGAAAGGAAAGGAAAGGAGAGGAAAGGAGGGGGGAGGAGAGGAAAGGAAAGGAGAGGAGGGGAGAGGAAAGGAGGGAGAGGAGAGGAGAGGAAAGGAAAGGAGGGGAGATTAGAGGAGAGGAGTGGAGAGGAGGGGAAGGGAGAGGAGAGGAAAGCAGAGGAGGGGAGGGAAGGTGAGAGGAGAGGAGCCGCTGAATGTAGAAAAATGTGAACGTTTTATCTTCTTAATGTGTAACACAAAATAAGGTTTGGACTGGCAGCTACTTTTGGATTGCAACAGACTCGACGCCGCCTGAGGACGAACGCCAAGCTTGAAACACATTGCAATCCGCAGTAACTGCCTGTCAAAAGCCTTTTTCTGTGTACATCATTATAACAATAATAATAATATTAAAAAAAAACACATTTTGTCACTTTTTTCCACATTCAAAGGCTCCGTCTCTTGTTTCTATTTGTGACAAAACATCCCGCTTCAAACGCGTCTTTATCACGACGCTTTTATTACGTACTTCAAGGGGTCTTTGCCAAACATGTTTGCGTGGTTGAATATGTGTTGTGTAGCGTAAGAAAGAAATGACGTTTTAATATCAGCCCTAAAAATACTGTTCAGTCGTCCTTTGACCTCCCATGACGACTGAAAACGACATCGTTACAACTTCTTCTGTGTAATATTTGTGTTTTAGTTTGTTTACTGTCCCCAGGTTGTGTTAAATATTGCCCCAATATAGAAAGCATTGAGAGAGAAGACTTAAAAATATCCATATATTACTTCATTGATGCCTCTTTTCTACTCACACAAATTAAAAAGAAGCATTTCCTATTAAAAAAAAAAATCCAATGAAAAAAGCTGAATCTGTCCTCCCACGATGATTTCAAATTACAAGCGTAATAACTCTGGATTTCTTCCTTCGGTGTAGTTTTGCTAACTGATTTGAAACAGCAGCGACAGTCCAATACACATCCAAAAAAAATTAAAGAAAGGGAGAGGAGAGGAGGAGAGGAGAGGAGAGGAGGGGAAGGGAGGGAGAGGAGAGGAGGGGAAGGGAGGGGAGAGGAAAAGAAAGGAAAGGAAAGGAGAGTAGAGGAGGGGAAGGGAGGGGAGAGGAGAGGAAAGGAAAGGAAAGGAAAGGAAAGGAAAGGAAAGGAAAGGAGATAAGCGATAAGAAAGAGACAAGCGTAATAACTCTGGATTTCTTCCTTCAGTGTAGTTTTGCAAACTGATTTGAAACAGCAGCGACAGTCCAATACACATCCAAAAAATTAAAAAAAAAAAGTGTTGATGCTCTAATCAGCAGCAGCCCCACTGGAACCATAACATAAACTGCTGTTTCAAAGTCAATCAGTGGAGATAATTATCTAATCAAAGTGCATCAGATGCATAATTTCAGTGGAACATAACACTTGTTAGTGATAAATGCAACTTTATGTAAAAAAAAGAGCTATGTGGCTGCCAATAAGAGGGTTTATATAACGCTGAATACATGTTTGTGCTCTTTCGTCACTAAAAAAAAAATATACAAAATCCTCCTCTCTCAATTCATAACATTTGCATTTGCGTGCTACAGTCACTCCCTCATCTCATTACAACACAATTAACGGGCAATTAGAGTTTATAGAGGGTGAATTAGCTGACATGTAGAACAGACCTAATGTACTGGGAGCGTAAAGGGATATTACCCAACACAAGGGAGAGAGCCAGGAGGAGGAAGAAGAAGGAGGAGGAGGAGGAGGAGGAGGAGGAGATGGACCAGAAGGGGAAGAGCAGGGTGTGAATGAAGAAAGAGAGAGAGAGAGAGAGAGAGAGGGAAGTGAAGTGAAAAATGTACATGAAGAAGAAAAGGGTGAGTCAGGAACGAGATGAGAGTGGGAGAGAGAGAGTAAATGTCAGAGCGATGGTGGGTTATAACTCCGGTGACCTTAGGGAGGAAGACGAGATGTACTGCTGAGTGAGTGAGTGAGTGAGCGCATGTTGGCAGGAAGTCTATGAGGTCGTGTTTTACTTCTTTCATATGTTAATGTTTACCTGCACGCCTGAGTGATTTTATGCTCCTCGTTAATTCACGTTGTGTCAAACTGACGTGACGGAAAAACTATTTAAAATGAGGAATAAAAATACTATAAAGTTAAATGATATATTGGATCATTGTTGCCTCCTTTTTTTTTTTTTAGTAAAAACTTCATATAGATCCGTCAGCGCATCCTCGTCTGTCAGGCAGTTTAATGAATGTGATTACAGCTGTCAGTCACCACAGTCCACAAATAGAGACTCTGTGACTAACAAAGCGGGTCTCAGCGGAGAAAATGTAAAGATTCAGGAACCTTTAATGCAGCACTTAAGTTATGAAAAATACTAGCTATAAAAATAGCAAATAAACAGTGAAAATATAGTCAATAAAGTAGGCTAGTAAGTGCTTAAAAATATATACTCATTATTTAATTTCAATTCAAAAAAATCACAGAAAAAGGTGAATATCTTTTCCAATGATAAAATTAGAAGTTTAAAACTTTTTAAAGCATAATTTCCTCTTTTAACAGCGAGAGAAACTGTTTGTAAAGTAATATTTGATAAACTTGATTTTTCTTTACATTATTTTGATTCATCTTTATATATATATATATAGATAAATACTGGATAGAATGGATTTTAAGATTTAAATTTGCTTATATATATTCATACTTATAGGATTATTAAAATAAGAATATATTTTACAATTAATAAGTGAAAAAATACATATATAAACAGATATAAAAAGGAAAAATAGCTAAATAAACTATGAGAAAGAGTATAGAAAGATGATAATGTACAGTGCATATACTGTATATACATACACATATATATATTTTATGTCTATATGAATCTTAATTTCTCCTTTATGAGACGTTTAAGACGAATCGTTGGTTTCAAAATAAAGGCTTTTTAATGACTGTCACCGTTAATGCTGTTTTCGGGGGACTTGTCTCCCTCTGATGTAGATTTTAAAAAGTTACATAACAAAACATTTACATGTTTTGGAAAGTGTGAAAACGAGGTCAAACTTAAAGATTTAGAAAATTAACATAAAACACAGCTTACAGGCAGTCGACATCAATCAGCACTAGTTTGGCTCTTGGTATTAAACGCTTGTATCTCTACTCTCTCTCTATCTATTTCCATCAGTCTCATTCCACCTTTATTTATTTCTGTCTGCTTCACTTTATCCACCTGGATCTATTTCCATCTAACTGTCTTCTGCTATCTGCCTTAATGTCTTCTCAGCCGTCTTTCTCAGCTACCTTCTGTCTACATCTATTCGCTCTGATCTACTTCGATCTCATCTCTGTCTGCCTCCATTAGCTTTATCTTCATCTTCTTCATTGTGCTTTTATCTACTTTGCCTCTACTTCATCCACATTTTTTCTACCTCCTTCTGCCTCCACGTCCATACACTCATCTGTACGAGCCCGTTTTACATCATTTCATCTCAGCGGTGGAAAGTAACTAAGTGTATTTACTAAAGTACTTAAGTACAATTTTGCACCACTTGTGTTTTACTTGAGTATTTACCATTTTCAGCTACTTTATGTTTCCACTTCACTACATTTCAGAGGGAAATATTGTACTTTCTACTCCACTACATTTATTTAACAGCTTTAGTTACTTTTCAAGCTTTTAAAATACAACACATTGTTAAAGATGAAACCAGTGGTTTCCAACCTTTTTTGTCTTTTGACGTCTTACAAAAAGCAGTGTGTAGTCGGGGTCACATTTCACGTCTGAGTTGTTAACAGCTCCACCAAATAGTGATTTTTCCCTCTAAACTTCTCACATGCTTTCATTTCAATAAATGTTCAAATGATCCAATATTTTAGCAAAAATCAAAGATATCAGAACGTTGTTTCTTCTTCTTTCCTCTTGTAAACAGTAACAGTGAGTCGAAGGTAGATCTCAGCAGGTTGATCTTGAATAACAACAACCTGCAGGATTCAGAGGAGCAGCTGCTGCAGACTGATAAGACCTTCAGAAACGTCACATTACAGCAAAAATCAAAAGATTAGAGACAAAATCTAAAAACTGGAAACAGATTTGTGTATCAGAACTTTGTTTTTTCTTCTTTCCTCTCCCATTAATCATCTCATGACCCCTCAGATTTATCTGCTGACCTTTTGGAGGGCCCTGACCCTTAGGTTGGGAACCAGTGGACTAAACTAGCTAACTGTATATAAAGTAGTGTAAACTAGCTCCACCTCCAGCAGCTACAACAGTAACATGCTGCTCTAACACTGATGCTTCAGTATTAATAATCTAATGATGTCATAAATAATAATATATCAGTCAGAGGAACCAAACCACTACTTTTACTGCAAAAACCAAAGATTAGACAGACTCAGAACTTTGTTTTTTCTTCTTTCCTCTCCCATAAATCATCTCACGACCCCTCAGATTTATCTGGTGACCCTTTGGAGGGGCCCCGACCCCTAGGTTGGGAACCACTGGACTAAACTAGCTATGATGAAGAAGTAGTAGTAATATAATAATATATCAGTCAGAGAGATGAAATTAGTACTTTTACTTTGATACTTTTGCTGTTAATACTTAAGAAGGATTTTTCATGCATGACTTTTGCTTGTAATGGTTTATTTTTACTTCAGTAAAGGATCTGAATACGTCCTCCACCGCTGGTTTCTCTCTATCTGTCTTTATGTGACTGTAACAATTTAGACCCTTGAGTGAACATTCCCATTTATCCATCTTTCTACAATTAAACTTTGATGCCGATTTGTTAGAATAAATAGGCAGCTGTGAATTATTTATGGTCGGATTTAAAAAACACTGAATCAAGCACACTGCTGAAAAAACACCCGTGCGCAGATCAATAATAAATCACACAGCAGCGAGCGAGAGGCAGGAAAAGAAGCGTCAAGCGAGCGAGGCATTTATTGTGCACTGGGATGGTAAATATGAAATATGGACACGCACACACGCAGGCACTCGCAAATACGTTTATTTCATTTGGAGTTGTATTCCGGCTGATGATTTATAAAGGCGGCGGTGAACACATCACACGGGCCTCGGTGGCTTAATAGAGACGACAAAAGAGGACAGACAGCTAATGTCTGAGGAACGCAGGCCTTCTGTTTGTCGAACACAAAAGGGAGTCTGGTTCAGCTTTCATCTGGCAATGAGCAAAAAAATACACACTCCTCCATTTTTACTCTTCTTTTCTTCCTTTTCCGGCACCAAAAAAAAAAACAACACACATTCGGATGCAGCCTCAGTCAGCTTACATCCCTGATTCCCTCGTCTTTGTAATTCAATTATCAAAACAATTGAGTTACTCCTCATGATTCATTTGAATAGATCACTCATCAGAGGGAGGTGGGAGAGGGGAGGGGGGGAGAGAGGGAGGGGTGTGCCTGGGCGTCTGGCGCTGATGACTGCCTAAATTTTCCAAGAGTGGGAGACTGACGTACTGTACACGGAGGCAGCAGCTGCATTTTCCGGCCCGTGAAGCCAATTTAGACACTTCTGATTGGGAGCTTTCGCACCGAATGTGACGTAAGACCCGCATCTGCGAGACGGAGAGCGGACGGCGGATCGGTCTATCAGTGTATTCTGGATGACCCTCTTGAAACCACTTTTCATCGCACCGTTTAAAAACCCCTCTTTAAGCTCTTGTTAAGTTGTTCCCTTGAAAACTTCTCTGTGAATCAGCTTGTAGTGTTTTCCAAAAAAACCCAATGATCGCTCTTCTACCTTCTCGACTGTCTCTCTCTCTCTCTTTCTGTTTTTTTCTCTCTTCCGGAGCTGGGTCACCTTGAAAGTCTCTCTCTCGCTTCGCTGACGAGTATTTGCAATTCTCTCTGTGTTTTCCGCTGGTGATGCAGTGAAAGAGAGAGAGAGAGAGAGAGTGAGATAAGCGGGGGGGAAAGAATCTAATTGACGTAATACTCCCAAACCTCGGAGAATCGCAGTGTTTCATGAGCGCCGGTACGCTGCAGGTTTTGACCGGACTGACCACACACATACTCTCACACAGAAACATGAACCCCTCCCACCTAATATCGCTCTTCAAAAGCTGCGGCACAGAAGTGTTAACTGTGCCGACAGAGAACCCGAAGGCGCACAAACGCTTCTTTTGAAGATGTCATGAAAGCCTCTCCCTTGTTGTCACGGTCCTCAAAGAGAAGGTGAAGGCTCTTTCATCAGTTTTTTCAAATGGACTTTTTTTCCACTGATGCCTTTTTCACCTTTTGACACTCCTAAAAAGAAAAAGCTTTATCCTGCGAAGGGTCACAAGAACGACATCAAACAAACACTCCACACTAGAGGCCTCATGAGTCCAGCAATTTGGTATCGCTCCTCCATCACGTTGGGATTGAAGATTCATATAAAAATGGTCACAAACAGCAGCAGCGGTGGAGATGTTTAGTGTCTCCAAACATGCTGGATACAATTCTGTCTCTCCGTAGTGAGGTTTAGTTGGGTTTTTGTCCTGTCTCCATGTTTTGTCTTGTCATTTCCTGTTTTATTTTGAAAGGTTACTCCCCTCTTTTCAGGTCACTTGCTCTTCCTCATGTGTCTGCTTGATTACTCTGAGTGTTTCCACCTTGTTCCCCGTTCCCTCGTCAGTCCTGTCTGTGGATTTAAGTCCTGGTTTTCGGTTGTTCTGTTGTTTTTTTTGCCCTCGTTCATGCTGCTCGTCAAGTTCCTGCCTTTCCCTGCCCCAATGGCAGAATAAAAGGGTTTTTTCTGGTCTACCTTGTCTCTGCATCTGGGTCCATTCCTGCTGCGCCTCCACTATTACATCCTGACAAATTCCCATAACTCAACTCAGCAGCTTCTTTCGTCAGACACCACCTGTGGCCTAAATGCCCACTTCTTTCAAACTCCATAGTAACACAGTCTGCTCTACAACAATAGTCTCATGTCTCATGCAAGAAGCTCTCATACAGGCAGATCTGTTCCTAAAAGGCACGTACGAGCAATTTAAGAACATTTGCGGCATTCATCAACTTTCTTGTGCTTGAAATTTCCTCTAAAGGTACGAACAAAACATACAAATGGTTCCTAGCTTGTAGCGTGTGTCATGAATAGATCGTCTGTTGCTTGATTAACAATTATAATACCTGAATCTGAATTAACAAAAATCGAATGCATAACTAAAAAAATGAATATTCTGTTCGCCATATTATCATCATCGTTTTTTTTAGATTTTATGAGTTTTAATCAGCATATTTCGGCGCAGCAGCTACACGTGGACGGCTGCCTCTGTGTCTCTCTGCAGCTCTCGGTCCAGTATCGTCTCGTATCTCAGCCGACATTGTGACATCGTCTTCTGCAGGCTGTAACACTCTCTGCTAATATTTCACTGACTGTCACACGACCGCCCTCCCATCGCGGAGCGCTTTGCTTCAGAAAGATGTTTTTTTTTTTAAGCGACTAACTTCATGTCAAAGCGTTCCCTCTTTATTTCTGTCACAGCGCGGCGCTGCTCTGATGACACATCGTCTCCTACTACTGACACTCCCTAATGTGTTATATTTTTATTTAGTGATTTCTGGAAGCTGTGCAGTGTTTGTTTTTTGTGAATGAAACTCACCTGCAAATGGAGAAGAACATGGAGCCTTATGAGAAATTTTAGGGGTGTTTATGAACGAACGCACATGAACGGGTGAAATTCATCAGGCTGAAGCGATTCAGAGAGTTTGTTTGAACACTCCTGACCTCACAGAAACAAAGTCATAGAGACAAAAATAAGAAAATATCCTTACATGAGGCTCACTGACATGTTTATCTTGCTGTAATCGTTCCTCCTGTCCACACTGAGCATTAAGACATCCTTTTATGTAGAACAAAATCTACAATCTCAGTGCAAAAAAAAATGTATTTAAAAGTTTACTTGAGTCGAGTCAAGTAGATATCTTTCAACGTTACAGTGTTTTTTATGATCTTCCAACAGGAAACGGACACTAAAAAGACTGTAACTGTGTGAGATATCCACTTTATTTGACTAACTCAGACTGCTGAAGCCTCGTATTATCTTCGTGTTTGAACGAGACGCCGTGGATTTTGGCCGCCATCGCCTGCTCACACTGTTGTTACATTAAGAGTAGGAACGATTGCAGCGGTTTCTATGTTCATACGGGAATCCGACTGTTGTTTTAAGACAGATTTGAAGGGTTGTGAGTTTAAATTGAGACTTTTTAAACTATGAAAAGCTCCTCCAGAAGACATCAGTCTCCTCTCCGTGTCCCTTTAAAGACAAAACTAACTGACTCATATAAAAGAGCAGCTACACCTAGACAGATGGGTTGTTTTTTTTTTAAAGATGTGTACTTTTTATGAGTGTGTGTTTGCTGCATATGAAAACCAAGAGCTTTTTACTCTTTGATAATGAGAAGTGGTTTACATCACGTCTGTCTGTATTCAAAAAAAAAAAAACAACAAAACGCTGGAGGGCCTTTTGTGAAGTTAACCTGTCAGCCATGATGTTGGCGGATTCTGTGGGCGTCTGCAGTGACAGCACTGACCGTTTGCTTTATGTCTGGGATGCCGATGCGAAACACCATCATGGCGATGTGGGCGTCCTCAGATGGCACGGTGCTGGCGCTGCGCTCCTTCAGCCTCCTCTGCTGCTGCTGCTGTATCTGATTGGCTGGCTGTTGGTGTGTGGGACCGGGGTTGGACGAATAGGGGTTCGTGGTGTGCACGGGGTTCCCCGACCGGATCTGTCTGTCCCCGGCGGGTCTTCCGGCCATTTTACTCGACTGCCTGAGTCCCTCGCCCCTTCCCCCCCGAGACAGGCCTCCTCCTCGCCTGACCTCCTCCACCATCTCCTCCTCGTCGTCCTCCTCTTCCCCCTCCAGCTCGCCGTTCTCCTCCTCGCCGTCCTCGTCGCGGTCGTCCTCTTCCATTTCCTCCTCCTCCTCTTCCTCCTCCTCCTCCTCGTCCTCGGCCCCTGGGTAGAGATGTCGGTTGCTTCCCAGCATCCTTTGTTGCTCCTCGTCGCTGGACAGGGGGCTGAATGGCATCGTCATGGCGACAGAGAGGGCGGCACCAGTGGCAACACCATCATTCCCGGAGAGACACTGCGGGAAGAGAGAGAGAGAAAGAGTGATCAAAAACAGAAGACGAAGCGAAACAACTGAAGTTTCTTCTCACATCACTCTCACTTACAAACTCTGGTCTCCATGGCAACAGACTGCTTCACTTTACAGACACACAGCACTTCTAACCCTCACCGCATGATGACACCTCATGTATAAACGCTGTTAATTTTCAGCTTCCAGACTCTCGCCAGACTTCCTGACCATGCTCAGATGATTTCTAACAGGCCACAGACACGAGGTACCAGCCGTGTAGTGATGATGTTAAACGGTAAACGGACTCTTTCTAGTCTTTCCAACCACTCGGAGCACTTTTTTTTTTACACTATGAGTCACATTCACCCTGGGTACAGTCATCAGGAGCTATTCAGGGTTCAGTATCTTGCCCCGAGGACACTCTGACACGCGGCCTGGAGGAGCTAGGAGGAGCTGGGAGGAGTGGGCGACCCCCCTTCTCTACCTCCTGAGCCACAGCCGTATTCCTCCTGTAAATATGGAAGATGTCAGAGAAACATCCAAAACTTTGAATCGGAGCTAACCAGAGAAGTTTCAGGAGCAGGACCACACCTCAATTCCTCATTCCTATAAATGCCACCTCACCCTCTAAGCTGCTTCCGCCCCTCCCTCCCTCCCGCCCCGTTTCTCTCTTTCTTTCTCCATGATTCTTCCTCACCTTCGTAGGATCCTGAGGGGGGTCCGCTGTGGCCCGGGTGCTGCAGCGAACCCCCTGTAAGCTTCCCCACAACACAGCAGCAACCGGAGGAACGAAGCATATCATCAAATCATTCAAACGCATATCATTGATGGTGTGGTTGCCTTGCTAGTGAATTACTGTTTGGGGGTTTTCATGAACTTTGGTGTATTTATTAATGTAAAGGTCCCCAGAGGACGTATCCTCATCTGATGAGCAGCCTGCCATGAACTTTCCCCCTTCATTTCCTCATATTTCCATGTTGTAAACTCTCCTCTAGTAACCTATTGGGCATGTTGCAAAAATTAACTGATTGTCATGAAATTTATGCCCCCCGGAGGATTGAGTCTGTTTTAGATTTTAATGAGTCAGTGGCATGTTTGTTACGCCCAACAAGGCAGAGTCTACTCAAACTCCGTCTCCTGGAAATGATGTTTGCATACTTCTTAAACTGCAACAGCGCGTGAGGCCGCCTGACATTTCCTGTCAACACGATGAGAAAATGTTAATTAACATATCTGGCAAGTTGGAAAAATGTTAATAGTGAACGTTATGAGTAAAATATTAAGTGACATCTAATCTCGGTTCCACCAAAAGATAAGTGCAGCATTGTTTCACATGTTCATGGTGATGTTCAGGCGCTGGCAGCACTTGGTTCAACACAGAGAAGCGTCCACAGTGACTTGAAGCGTAATGTGTTTATTAATATTTAACCAAAAACACCATTTTTCACCTTAGCCGAAGTGCTTTTGTTGCTCACACACTCTACCAGGACCTGAGGCTTGTTTGAAGCTGCTCAGAGTTTATATTTTACATTTTCTGTCAATATCCTGGAACTATTTTAATGCTCTGATAGCGTTTCCCTCCCCCCCCATCCCAACACATTGTTCTCATTTTTCGTTAAATCGATCGAAGCTCCCATCATTGAGTGATTTTGTTATTGCAGTTTTTTTTTCAGGCAGGATGAAATTAAGTTTATTAATTACAGTTTTTACCAATTCATTGCCTTGAAGCTGTGTGCAAAAAAAAAAAAAAAAAGCCAATACCATCACAAATATATTGGTCTAACCCTTCACAGCAAACCATTCGTCACCGAAGCTCCGCGATACAGACGCTGCTAATGGACAACGGCTCTTCAGATGATAAACTGTACACTCTCACTGCTCTTGCCATCACCCTTGAGAGAGCCAAGAAGCCACTTCAGAGCATCAGCGATGCAGCCGCTGTATACAAGTACAAGCCGAGCAAGATAACAGATCTCTCCCCCGGCGGCTCTGCACACTGGATCAGGATTTTCAGCACCACTACATTCTGGACAGCTCCACACGGCACCAGAACGGCAGAAATAACAAACGGCGAGAGAGAGAGAGAGAGAGAGAGAGAGACGATGGATGACCAATCAACAGGGAGAGCTGTAGAAACACCGAGGGAACATCTGATCTGAAAGTAACTACAGACATTTACCCAAGTACTGTACGAACCGAACCACCAACCAACTGATCTATTTACAAGTATCGTGTTCGTACCCAAAGCCTCTTATATCTCGTTCCTCTGTGCTGCACCATTAAAAACACGTCCAGGAGCCGCATGGCTGCAGCGGGTGACATCCTCGCTTCACCACGAAGAGTTTGGGTGCATCAGTTTGTTTAGAAACGGCTTCAAAGACTAAAAATAGATGACATTTTCAGTCTCCGGAGAGTAGTTCTTTTTTTTTGGACGCCACTGAGCATGTGCAGAAACGTGATTCCGATTCTTGTTGTCCTACATATCACAACCTATAGACTCCATATTAAAGCTATTAACAAGGTGCAATGTAGCGCAAAGTCAGGAGGTTATAGAACTACTCTCCGGAGAGTGAAAACATGATTGCTGTTATTAGTCTTTAGAGCCGTTTCTAAATAAAGTTTTAGTTTTTTTAAGTAGTTTTTTGGAGGTCTTACAGCACAGAGGATTAAGATACATCAGGCTCTGGATACACACACACAATACTTGTAAGTAAATCAATTCACTGTTGGATTAGAAAACCATCCCAAGCCCTTTAAGAACACTTCTGAGGTGCTCGATGCACTTTTTATTTCACTGTGTTTATTTACTATTCACGAAAAAGGCAAATGATTCCCTGACTCTCCCGTACAGGAGTCCAGACCAGCCCTCTAATCAAGCTGGTTACAACTCACCTGCCTCTTGTTCACACCTATAGTAAAGGTTTATAATCAAAAGTTCAGCCTGATGCAGAAAGGATCCGTCCAGCCGCTAAGTGCCTTCATCCTAAAGTCTTTTTTACGAGCATCTCTATCGACCTGACCTGGAGATAGAGAGTAAAAACATGCACCTCTTCCCTCCTGATTGTTGTGGCGGCTGGATAATTATTTAAGCTGCTAGAGGAATTAAATTAAATAGTCTAGACCAACTGAAAAAGAGCCTTAATCACGTTATTTGGACCCGACTTAGCCGCACACAATCTGTGCTTTTATATCACAGAGAACGGAGAAGATACTATTTCTAAAAAAAGAGCCTTAATTAATAAAATGTAATGAAACTGAAACATTTTTTACTTCAACTACACATTATAATAAAGCCAAAACTTTAAAAAAAAAATGTTTATTTGTTACAATAGTTGGTCTGCAGATTCAAATTTTACATATAAAACTTCTTCCACCACTGATCTGAACACTGCAAAGACAAAACATTCATCTGGTTTTAAAAAAAGAAACCAAAAATCAGTGTCAAGTTGTTTGTTTTCTTTTCACTTATGAGTGCAAATCAAGTGTAATGAGACAACTTTAAATTGTTAATGGACCTGTGTGTGTGTGTGTGTGTGTGTGAGAGAGAGAGAGAGAGAGCGAGAGACACTCAGGGGAATCAGAGCCATGTTGTGAAAGGCAAAAAAAAAAAAAGAAAAGACAGACACATAATGTCAGAGTTTTCCTCAGATAAGCTGAGCGAGAGCTGAACGACCAGCTGTCCGGTACGACGAGAAGAAAGAAGGGAGAGTAAAAAATAAAGGGGTGCAACGAGAAATAAAAAAATAAAAAGGGAAGGTTGGACAGAAAAACAGATTACTGCTCTAACAGGACAGCATCTGGAACATCCATTATAACATATAATCATATAATTTAGGCTGATGACATGGCAGTGCAGGCATGTTTTTAGATGATACAACTTGCTCCAAAAACATTCTTTTATTCAACACCAGTGGAGAAACGTTTACCTGAGACGACGGTGCTGTTTTGGAGGCGACACCTGCAATAAATGAAACTGCTTCACAGAAAATAGGAATCCTTGCCCAGAATCACTCACTTGATCTCCCGTAAAGACAATTTTAGGCACGAACGTGAAGCGAAACAGCTCGTTAAACTGGCCGTTTTCTCTCTGTTTGAATATATGACTTATGTCTTCTGTCTGTGTTTCCATTTCTGCTCACTTCTCACACACACACACACATATAAACAAACACGCTGAGAGCAGGACCAGGTGTGACAAACGCTGAGTCTCTGGAAGGGTTTCAGCTTTCCAAGTTTTGAAAGCCTATTAGCAGGCAAACTTCTGTTTGTCACAGTCATGAAGAAAAGACGCAGATGACAGACGAGCGTGCGGAAAACTGTAAAAAAAAAAAAAAAAAAAAATTAACAGACACGACATCCAGATTGTGTCACCGGCTAATATACACAATAAACTCAAGAGGACAGAACCTTGTTACGCTGTAACGACCGCTGACAGATGATCATTAATCAATAATTTACTTTGTATTTTATGATTATTGAGGCGTTAAACTGGAAGTAGCGTTTTGAATATCAGCCTTCGTGTTCTCCTGTGGTGTTAAATCCACACTGGTTTATCTTATTCTGCATGTAAAACCTTTATATCTACTGTAGTAAACACTAATTACAGCCATCAGGTGACTGTAGAGGAGCAAAAGCTGCATTAAAATGTACTTTTTTTTAATGTTAAATATGTTTATTGATTGTAAATTTCAGGCTGAAAAATACTTATTATAAAAAGAAATTATTCTTCATCTTAACAATCTGGCAATCTGAACAAGAAACCCTCATGGTAGTTAAAGAAATGAATAAATAAATACTCATAAAATATTCTAGAAATATGTTTAACAGCGCCACCTGAGTAATCACACCTCGGGTAAACCGCATGTGCTCTTTTCTTAATGTTGCTACGGCGCTATAAAATGTATTTTTAAAAAGCTTTGGGGAAAAAAAGGTTAAAAAGCCTCTTAAATGTAAATTAAAATTGATGAGGCCTCTTATGTAGAGCTGTTTCTGACAGTTTAGAGGAGTGCTGAAGGAACGAAAGAGGGAAAAAAAACGACTAAATTAAAGAGAGAGAAGATGACAGGAGAAGGGAGGAGGGGGGAGGGGGGGGAGGAGGGAAACCTAATTGTTGGAGGGGAATTGATGAATACAGAGACAAGGGCACAGAAAGAAAAGGAGCAAGGTTGGCTCTTGCGAGAAAGCTGACCAACCTGGGAGATGTACCTGAAGAAGATATGATAATACGAGGAAGAGAACAATCTGTATTTTTTTTGCATAGTGCTGAGTAATCAGAGATAAGAGAGAGAGAGAGGGAGAGAGAGGGGAGAGGGGAGAGGACAAGAGGGATGCAGTAAAGAGTAAAGAGGGGGTGTGATTAGACAGAGAAAGAAAAGACATGAAGAAGAAGAACAGGAGTGCAGATGTACTGTATTTTAATGAAGCAAGGAGACGTCAAGGAAGAAGAGCGAAGGAGAGCGACGAGGAAAGGAGTTTAATGTGGGAGATGGCTGTGAAATCAAAAGGTGTGAACTCACAGGGTTGGATGATGGAGAGCAGAGAGGATGTAGGTGGGCTTGAACCATGATATCAATGCCAGGATATCTTGGCTGAAGTTGCCAAAAAAAAGTCTGATATCCAATGTATTTGGATTAGGCCCTGTTCCACTTTAATGCCAAAAAAAAAAAAAACCTTCTTCTTCTTCTGTTGAATTTAATTCTTGTCATGTTAGAAAAGGCTTTGAAACAGCGTTTAGACCCTGGTGAGAAGCTAAAACACGCCACTGAAAGCCACAATGACATTTATTTCACAGTGAGGAACTACTTAAATGTTGTTTTTGTCATTAGTATACTGATATGATGTAAGATGTCCATGTTAAATAGAGTCAAAGCTCCCAAACAACGAGGTGAACATAAGTGAAAAATGCTCCCTGCAAGTCAAAACCCAGGGTTCAGCCTGCTTTGTTTGTCCTGTAGTCTTCGTTGCTGAGATTGTTTGCATGTTTATATATTTCAGACCTGATTTCAGCTCAAACATGTCCGCATTTATCTAAGAAGTTGACATTTTTGAGTAAAGAAGGAGAGAAAGAAGTGAAATCCTACTTCCACTGTTTTCAATCCTGATTGGATCAAACATGGCACCCGCTCGCTCGAATGAAAACTGCTCACCTGACCCGACAAAAGTATTGTTTCTACCACTGGTCCCGCCTGCGAGTTCACATCAGCATAGAAAACCTTCACGGATTAAAAAGTCATCACACAAAGACTATTAATCGACCTTATTCGCTAGTTTAAGGTGTCCTGTTCAGTTTTATAATGAATGGGGGGCGGGGCAGGGCGGGGGGGAGGGGGGTGAAAACGCTTTTGGGGATTTTTTTCCGCTTCACTTGGAAAAACTGGCAGCAGGTCTGAGCTCCGGCGCCTTATCCGGCTCTCTCTTAATACATCCAGGGTTTACACGGCCTCCGGAGCAGGCAGAAGCTTCCATGAGATAACCAATCAAAACAGATTGGGCTCATTAGGAAAGGGGGGCCTCAGACCATGTCCACACTAAGCCGTCTAAACCGTAAACACATCTCTTTTTTTTTTCTCCTGTCTGTTTTGGCGCTCTGTCAGGACTAAAACAGCGAGGCCTCAAAGCCTCGAGAGCGTGTACATGTGGGAAAAAACGCTGGTTCGGCGTCGTAGCGTGTGCGAGGAGCTTTGTAGAAACGCCGTCGTATCACTGACGCTACAGACGGTGGCAGTAGAGCGTCTCTTCACTGGAGGTTGATTGGCTACTTTGATGGCTTGTTTAAAACCTTTACACACCGGGGACGTGTCGAATAAAGTCACTCACCCAACAGTATTTCCCAACAAAACGAATTTGCGAAAGACGCTGAACACAGGTCGGATATAAAGCTGCTCCTGTTCTTCTGTCGAGCGAGGAAACACAAGATCGTCATCAACATGATCCAGCGATGATGAACTGAACGACCTGTGTTCAGCGTTTTTTTTAAAAAATGTGGACATATTGAGATATTTGCAGAGAGAGATTTCTAAGAGACAGAAGCTACGGCAGCCTTTAAAATAGCCAGTAGAAGATAAACAAGGAGTCTGTGAATCATGCAAAAACACTCCAGTAAGAGCCCCAGCATTAAAAATACAGACCTGGAAATGTGCAGTGTGATACGTCCCCTTTAAAGCAAACAGAGGCAGGTTTCACAGCAGGTTTTGCAGACTGACACCTTGAAGCTGCTGAGTTTAAAAAAAAAAAAAAAAAAAAATCCACCCACGCCACACAGTGATCATCAACCTTATGAAATAATCATCTGAAAATGGATGGTGTGACAGACCTGTTTGTCACGCTTTCTTTTACTTCTTGGTTTGGTTGTTATTGGCAGATGTGAAGTCCTGATCCTGAGGGACGGAGACGATAAATAGGAGGTAGGTGGAGGTAAAAAAAAAAAAAAAAAAAAGTTTTTAGAGAATCGTTTATTGTCAATTAAGCCGGAGCAGGTCAGGACAGAGGGGCAAATTATGAGAAGAAAAAAGGGGATAATCAGTTCCCGAGAGAAAAGTCATGACTCACGCATATAAAAGACCTTCATAATGAATGCTCCGTGTGTGTGTGTGTGTGTGTGTGTGTGCCGCCTATCTGTGTGTGAAAATGAAGAGGGCGATGGAGCGATTAGATATTACCTAATGCCAACAAGTGATAATCATCTCCTCCGCTTCATATCTCGCTCGTCATAAATCTTTATCTCTCCGAGTTCTCTCTCCTTGGAGAGCCGTTTCGGTTTCAGGTCATATCATTAACACTTTCACGCAAGCAACGGCGACTTAAAACCGCATTAACCCCGCTAACCCTCAACTCATCGAGGAATCGGGGACGTTTTCGCTCCACGGGAGAAAAGTGAAAAAGCACAGTGTGTGAAGGTGCGAGTGTGTGTGAACAGCAAAGCAATTCAAGATCGATCGATTTTTTTGGATTTAAAATGTTCCAGGTGCACAAAAGACAGTGTGTGTGATGCATTTCAGACAATATTAAAGGGACAGTCACACCGTTATATCACATTAATATGTGATATTCTGCACATTATTTTTGTGAAGAAGTGTTGCAGAAGTGTTTTGTTGCTAGTTTGCCTTCAACTTCACCCTGCATTAAGTGAATTTATGACCACAACATCGACGTATCGTTATATTTTCAGTTTCTCCAGCATCAACGGAGCAACATTATCCTTCATTGGGAGTCGTGTTTCTGTCCACCTGGTGAATATAAATCTAAAAACAAAGATGTTTCACTTTGAACCAACTATTTCAACCTCATGGCAGAAGAAATCAGGGAGGATTCATCATCTGGGAACCATGAGTTAAAACAAGATACAACATTATGTGCTAATACATCTCGTACATGTCAAATGAAGATTGCAAATTAGCATTAGCTAGTGTTAGCATTCGCGTTATCGTTCGTGCTACAGACTGCTAAATCAATCCAAATACAACCTACTGATGGCTTTTATCCGACAGCAGTGTAGTGGTGCTTAGTGCTAAAAACACATGTATAACTTACATTTGTATAATTTGCTGATGTTCATCGTAGTTACAACGTACCCGGCCGCCATTTCCAGTTTGAAAAGTGGTTCCCTCCCTGTCCGCTACGTAGCCAAGATGGCGACCATTGAGGGTGAGAAGCGTCCGTAGTTACACACACAACTTTTTTCCATACTTCTTGGTGTGAACGCTCTTATGTACTCAAAATGTTAAGTGTAAATACAGAAGTATGCGATTTGAGACGCAGCACATGTCACCGAATAACTGAAATTTGAATCACTGACTATTGAAACTTCGACCTGCTGGTGGCGCCACAGGAAAAGCCAGAAGATCGCCAAAGTCTTTAGGATTCCTCCTCTGTGGACCTTGAATATCCGCACCAAATTTCATGGAAATCTATCCAATAGATGTTGAGATATTTCACTCAAAATTCACCAAAAAATGTCAAACCTGTGCACAAAATGTCATGGCAACCCTCCAATAGTCATTGAGATAGATGAGATAAAACTGTCTAAAAGAGGTAAGAAACATTAGATATCTGTAAATAAAGAGATAAAAAAATGATTCTGTTCTTTTGGAGCCATGATTATTAGAATATGTAAATACATTTATGTGATTTAAATGTACAGTACAACACAAATTTAGCAGTCGTCTCCTGAGCTTATCATGCATACTAAACTATACTGACTACTGACTTAATGAGGCATTATAAAAATGTAAAAACTGAACTTATTTTACTGCCGGCAGCGTCGTGTTTGATTGCGTGCCCCTTGCCGTGGCACATTTGCCGTCGGATTCCTTTGTAGGCTCGCAAACATCTGACAGCTCTCATGTTTATCTGCTCTGTCGGAAATGTCACTTCCAATTGTGTTTGTTGTTGATTCTCAGATTTAAGACACAGCAGAGTGTTATTGCACACGCGGGCTGTGTGTCGGTCTTGCTTCTTTTTTCTTTTTTTTAATATGTGTTGATGTGCAACTGCTATTTCTGGTTTGAGTCTCGGGGTCTTTAATCACCTGCTGCTAGACTTCTACAGCATGTGGATCAGCATTTTGACTATTAAACGATGCTTTGAAGGTAGAATCCTAAAAAAAAAATGTGTGCGTGGTTTTCATGGGTTTGTTTTATTTATCAGATTCAATCTGTCATTTATGTGGTTTTATACAGTTTGGGTGCTTAACTGATCACTAAATGTTGGCTCCAAAGGGAGTTTAGGACATAAATAGAGCTGCAATGATTAATTGATTAATCGATTGATCTTCTCTCTGATTCCAGCTTCTTAAATGTGAATGTTTTCTGCTTTATTTAGTCTCCTATGATACTGATTATCTTTGGTTTATGGATTATTGGTCAGGACAAAAGATATTTCAGGTGGGATCTTTGGTTTTGGGAAATGATGACGGACATTTTCTGACATTTTCTGAACCAAACAACTAATTGATTAATTGAGAGAACGACAGCGGTAGACAGAGACTGTGTAAACTGTCTGCGGTTCACTGATAATGATACTGAGCTGGAAATATCTCAGTAAACTTCATTTACATTTGGTCAGCTGTCTGTGAGAATGAGACAAAAAAAAACCCAGACCCATAAGAGAAAGAGGCTTCACCATTAGCTGGTTTTTTGTAAAGTGCTAAACGTTTTGCACAGCTGCACTGTAATCATTCGGCGTAAAAACCCGATCTCCGGTTTATTAATGTACCCGATATGCGCCGATGTTCAAATTAACAAATTAAAACAGGTGGCTGGCATCTCTCATAGTAACACACTTGTCAAAATATGAAATGTTAAGATATTCATGGATGGGGAGCAAGTGAGATGAGCCATTTAAACATCTGTTTTTAAAGGACGGAAATCTCACAGGAGGAAGTGGTACGTTTAGCAGATCTGTGATTTGGCAAGGGAACGATGGATCTGATCTCAGTGTGTGTGTGTGTGTGTTGGCTCAAGACACAGTTACCAGGTGTAAATGTAATCCGTATAAATCCCTTTACGTCCATATGATGTCTCCATTGGTGGCACCAAACCCCCCCCCCAAAAAAAACGGGGTTATGAGGCAGCATTTCTTCTGTAACTTGTACTTGAACAAGAGGAAAACGAGGTAACTTTGCCGACCTGATTTTACTGAGCTTCTATCTATTGGCGGTCTGTGTGATGCCACCAAAAGATTGATATCCCACCAGCACAGTGACATTTAACCTCCGTCTCTTCTTTTTTTATCTCGCCTAAACACACATGTATCTTCACATGCCCCCTCTCTCTCTCTCTCTCTCTCTCTCTCTCTCTCTCTTTCTTTGTCTCTGGTTCACCCTCCCTTTTATGTAGGACATAGTGTGTATATAGATAGATATTTTCAGTGTCTTGGTCCCCAGGAAATTTCACTGGGAAACTTCCAAAGAACAGATCGCCCCACTTTCCTGCCACTAAACTGGAACGGCCAATTTCCCTCCCTCCTTGTTTGACATCTACACACAAAATGGCATTCTGATGCGCACAAATGGACAGCCTGTTTGTGTATGTGCAACACGGGCCCGCGTACACATCCGCTTCCCATGAAGCGTGGCGTATACAGATGGATAGAGGTTAATAATGTGTATAAAACTCGACCCTCTGGTCAATTGAGCATACATGTCATCATCCTCCGGCGTCAGAATATCCACATGGGATCCGTACGTCACAGAAAATGTCAATCTAAAGCGCATCGACCCCTAGAGGAGCCCGAGGAGAAAGGAGAATGAAGCCACGTGTTTTACGCACGTTCTGATGTAACCGTCCCCCTGTGCTGTTAAACTAGGGTGAGCGCCAGCGGAGGAACCTGGTTTGAGTCTGAGAGGAGAGAGGACGGGGGTGTGTAACGGCGTCACTGGTGTTCTCATCATGGAAATTTCGCAGAACTAGGCCCAGGACACCTCCAGAAAGCTCACCAGCCCGTTCGGTGTCCCAGAATCTCCCTCGCACCACATACTCACCACAGGAGCGTCACAAAGTCGATCTGTTTGACGGGGGGGACAGTTTTACGGTGCAGTTGGCTGCTATCTTTACGATCAAACCACCCCCCTAATAGTAACGATAACTGAATGACAGTTATCAACACTATATTGCGTCTAATAGCAATAGCAAACAAGAAAATGTTAGCGAAAAGCCTTTAACATTACATGACATTAGCTGGTTAGCTCGCTAGCACAGTTGAATATTTCACAAACATGTGGCTGCTGTTTTTTTACCATGGATGTATAAAGAGGACTGGATACAGGAGGCAAATTTGATATAGAAGCCTAACTGTGTAATTATGTCATGTGATGCACGCTAGCCCAAAAAGACTTCTTGCCATAGACTACATTGTGAAAGAGACGTCTGTAAATCAGCAAATATGTTTTTTTGAGCATTAAAAGCCCTGTGAAATGACTCGTTTCACTATCAGAATTTGAGCCAATCACATTTTGAAAGTTTAGAAGAGCTAAACGCACAATTGAATAGTTTTATCCCCATTCAAGTTAGCCAGAGAGCTAAATTGGAAGTTAGCGGTCTAAACTTGTGGAAGTTGCAGTATGTTTTCATCCGAGTATGTCTTTACAGCAGGAAGTGGCCTTTTTCAGCTTTTTAACTCAGCAACTTGAACGAGGAACTTAATGAACGGGGCTGTATTCGGTTCTCTATTCACTATCGCTATTTAGCTGTGGCTCTGTTAGCGCTCATCTGTGCCGCTGTGAAAGTCGTGTAGAATCGTTGCAGTGTGAGCAACAACCAATCTCAGCACACGGCATAAAACAGTATGACTTGAATGAATATGTAAATTACTTAGAGCTTTAGCATAACTATAACCTACAAGTCATTAACGTTAGTGTTAGCTTTTTGTCCTTTGCTATCGCTAGTAACTAAATTATCAAAATTGTCAAGACAGATTTGCAGCACTGAAATGCGTCCTACAAAAGCAGGTGATGTACATAAGGAGATTTTATTTTTACAGAGAGTCAACTGCTAAATGTCAGTAAAAAAAGGCAGCTACATGTTTATGAGTTTGTGAGTAGTGCTAGCTAGCTAACAAGCTAACATTAGCCTGGAATTTAAAGACTTTCACTACTATTTTCTTGTTGCTATTAAATGCAATATAGTGTTAATGAGTGTCATTCAATTATAGTTTTATATTGTGACTGATAGGGAGGCAGTTTGTTCATAAGCACAGAAGCTAAAGCAGATAATTACTGGGAACAGCTTGGTTTAGTGTGAACATTCACTGGTGTGAATGTCAGATCGTTGGTTTAGGTAAATGTCTCTACACAGCCTCTGACATCCAACATTTGAGAGGTGTAGACAAGCACTTCTAAAAGACTACACTGGCCCCTTAACCTCCATTCAGCTCCAAAACCTTAATGTATTAATAATGACTGGCCTTCCCCTCATTCAAACGCCGTACTCAGAGAGTGTGCAGTCACGGTTACCAAGGCCAAAACACTCCAACTGCGAAACAGTAGCCAAGACATTAATGCTTACAAGAAATCAAAAAAGCTTTCACACCAACAATAAGCCCAAAGACATCTATCCAATTCCGCCTCCTTGATTTTGGAGCATCAAAAGAAACAGCACTGTAGTACAGGAAGAGGATTTACAGACATGTTGGGGGAAAGCAATAAAACAAATCCCCGGAGGGCTTCCTATATATATACACACACACACACACACACACACTCACAACGGTGGTTTATAGTGAAGAAGTGAGTGGGTGTGTGAAACTACATAAAGACACAAGAAAGAAACGAGCGCGTGAGCTCTTCCTGAGGGGTAAGAGTGACCCCGTAGCCTATTTCCCTCTGGTTCACAATGCTGTTTACCTCGTGCTACCAAAACTAGCAACACAGTGACTGTTAAGGTCAATTTAATAAACGTTAGCTGGAAGCAGAGACGGCCAAATCAGGAAAAAAAATATCATCAGCAACAGTAATTTATAAAGATTTCTCTTTCTCTTCTTCTATTCTCTCCCTTTTTTGCAAACTCTATAAGTCACCTGCAAAATTAATGTGTACACAAATGTTTTTATAAGATTGTTGATGATCCATTGAGCCGGTTTGCTCATTTGCTTACCTATCGATTAGACAGAGGTTGGGTTATTTACAAGCAGCTGTCGAGATTTTGACAGCTAACGGATGTCAGAACTACAACACAACACAAAGCCCACGTTTGACAGAGTAACAAGCTGCAGCTGTTGTTGTTTGGGGGCAGCAATAGTGTAACATACTGTTTTAATTTGACTTTGTTTTTTTTATCACTTGACTCATCTACAGCTTGAAATCTTGGGTGATTTAATTAGCGCTGCCTCTACGCTGCATTTCCCACAGTTAACTTGTTAAATAGTCTTTTTTTTTTTTTTGCTTGAGTTCTTACAGATCAGGTGGTGCAAACACACACATGTACACTGCAAACCTTACGGGCATTTTTACATATTTAGATTCTTATCCATAATGCAACACCATCAGGGAAGCATCTGAACCCATCCCAGATTTATTCCGCAGCACGACAGCGACACCGAAAACACAACCGGAGTTATAAACTAAACTATCTTCATCAACAAGAGGAACGAGGAGTCCTGCAACAGATGGCGTACGGCCCCCACAGAGCCCTGATCTCGACATCGCGGAGTCAGCCTGCGACTAACATGAAGACACAGAAGCAGCTGAGACGCCGAAGTACAAAGAAGAAATGTGGCGACTTCTCCGAGATGGAGACCTGCCGAGTACCTGGAGAGAGAAAAAAAAAACAAAAAAACATGTGCAGGTGTAACAAGGAGGCAAAGCTGCTCACACCGGAAACTGATTCATTATTTTCTACTTACTAGAGTTTGTATAAAGTTAACTGACAAAACTATTCATGGTATTATTTTTGAAGCATCCTCACTTTACTCCATTTTCCCTGTTAAAGGTGTTTTTTAGGGACTATTTCTTCTCCAAATCCAGAGTGTAAGGACCGAGGAGGTTGTGTAGCTGTACAGGTTGTTGCAAATGTGATGTGATGAGGTTATATAATGTAACTAAAACTGACTTGACTTCTGTTTAGTATCAACTAAACTATCAAATTCTGGAGCGGAAACACATCCTTTAGCTGTTTTCACTCAAACATATATCATATAACATGACATATTATTGGTGCAAAAAGAACTATGCATGTATATAAAAGTGTCACAGGTCAGGAAAGATGAACTCCAGAAGACTTTACACACACACACACACACTCACACAAAAAAAATCACATTAATCCTCTTGTTGGATTCAGTTCAAGGGAATATGAAAACATTACAATGAGCTGATGCAATGCGGTGGCGTGTGACAGCACAATACACGCTCTCTGTTATTCTACAAACAAGCAGATTCTTGTATCAACAGTATTCCTCCTGCATGCGTGCACAGTATAAGGAGTCACAGTGTTTGTTAAAGCTTCTCTATTCTCCGCAGAAGAGATGGAAGACAAGTCAATCAGCTGGGGAGCCGGAGAGCCGAGATCACGTTCAAATAGCCTGCTAATTAATCAGCTCTGTTCGTCATCGCCATTAAATCTCTGCGGGGCCGCGCAGAATCTGTGCTTGTTTTGTGCTAGCAGCTATATGCTGCCTGTTTCAGAGAGCTGAGTAATATCCCAAACCGCACAGACTCCTCTCTCTTTCTTTCTCTCGTCTGGATGAAGAGCCGAAGCGGTGGCGTGACTCTGAGCGGCAGGACCCACTTGCTGCTATCAAGGGGCCCCCGCTGAGGGCCAAGTCGGGGCCATTAGTTGGCAGCGTGTGGAAAGCTCATGAATAAGTAAGAAACGATGGGAGTAGCTGTAGGGGAGGGACCGCCTGAACATACGAAGGGCTGTGAAATATTAAAGGTGGATGCTGCTCCACGGCTGCAGGCGCCCGACCATGTGGCCACCTCCAGGTCGTCCCTTTTCTTTTTTTTTTTCTTTTCTTTTTTTTGGTTTTTCTGCAGACCAACAGAAAACCAAAAGCGCCCGTCTCTCACTGTCGGTCACATTCACACAAGCTTTTCAGAACAACGTCCTTTGAAGTCCTGTCAGAATGTTGCCAACCGTCAGCAGGGTCGAAACGTAGCGATGGAAGTTTTGATCTCGACACCGCTGGGAGTCGACCAAAGCCGGGGTTGTGATGAGCTTGCAGCTCTGACAGCGTTCAAGAAGTCAGGTTTCAGATGTTGGTTGGTATTAAACACCTTAAACGCTCACACACACACACACACTCAGGCAAAATAAGGTAGAACAAGCAGAGGGCCAAAAGCTGGACAAAGCTGTCACGGTTTGAGAAAGCCTTGTTTGACAAAGTGAAGCGAGTTTTTTTGGGGTTTTTTTATTTTTTTTATACGCTCCCTGCGGTTCATCAGCAGCTGAATCAGCACTTCTTCAGTCTGTGGTTTCACATTTCAAAGCTTTTGAGTGGAAAATCTATTTCCTCAGACAGATACAGCATCCCAAATAGACACATTAAACACATTTTTTTCATGCCGATTTGGATTCAAACGCCAGTTAATTGTCAACGATGAGTTACCGCGAAATAAAATGCAACTCAGCTAAGAATCCTCACACCTCAGCCGCACATTTCTACTTTTTTTATCATACGTGACGTTCACCATGTTACTGTAATCGTCATAAAGCAGATAAATAACTGAAGTCATGTTAAAAAAAAGCAGATGATGTCACTGATAGGTCATGTGACAGCACATTTGTTGTTGCATGATATCAGCGTCCTTTTATTCCCCTCAACATCCCCGCCCGTCCTTCATGTCGGTAATCCACTGTGGACTCGGACGACATGTCATCTGTGTTTCTTGTTATCTGGCTGGAAGAGTGACAGATAAGTAACAGAGGAGGACGAGAAGCCGAGCGGCTGTGCAGCCACAGATTCAATCAGGCTTCATAAACTCCAACAACTGAGAGAGAGAGAGAGAGAGGGGGGGGAGGGGGGGGGGGGGGGGGGAGAAAGCCATCACATGTTCACTGTTTTAATCTAAGCTATGTAGGCCAATCAATATGGCTCCACATCAAACGGCTCCTATGGGCTATATCTCCATTGCCTCCATGCGTTTCCTCCCTCCTCCATCTGCTCATTCTCCTCCTATAGCTCGGACCGACAGTCTCAACAATGTTCTCATCGTACAGCAGCAACACTTTTCCCTTTTTTTTTTGTCCACCTCTTCTAAATGAAACAATAACTTAGTCGAGATCAGAGAGGGACGACGTGTGTTGTATTGTGCACACTTATTGTCACCATCAGACCTCCCTCTGCAGCTGATTTCACATGTAGAGCTGCCAACCGTGAGGGAACTCGCACTATCCGGTGTCCAGGCGAGCTGGTAGGATGTACTGTATCTCATATATCACCTCCCCATTCACTCTGCCACATCTCCCCCCCCCCCTCCAACCCACCCCCTCCTTCCACTGTTACTATAAATACTGCCAGCTGTGCTTCCATTATTAATGCAGCAAGACGCCCAAACCTTCCCTGGCTCCAACACTGCCGATTCATCATCTCCCATAAACTTTTAAAACACCCACTGCTGCCTACTGCTGGTGCAAACTGACACACATAAACAGGCAAGATAAGGCGCACACACACACACACACCAACACACACTTCTGTCCATGACAAGTTCATTGGTGGTGGTGGTGGTGGTGGTGGAGGAGGAGGCAGGCAAACCCAAAAATAACACATTGCATCTTGATGACAGATCAGTTACTGTTTGAAAAAAGACTGTAATGTAATATGGAAGCAGAGGGCCTCAGCTCCGAGGAGGTAAATTGAATTTACGCTCTATTCTTTTCTCGCCGAGACGCAGTTACAAATTGAGATGTAACACTGTTGTTTAAAAGAGGATGCACACACACACACACAGAACGAGAAAGAGAGAGAGAGAGTTAATCATTTCATTTGGAAAAAGTCAAAACGGCAGGCTCAGAAAATAAGGCGATGCGGCTCGACACCTTTCAGTCACAAGTAGCAAAAAAAAAAAAACCTGACACCAATTTGAGTTTGTTCAAAGCGCAGAGTCACACAGCGTGAGAGCAACATCAGCAGAAATCTCACCGCAGAGATCCCGGATTTAGCTAACAAGCTAGTCGACACACGGCCGAGTTTCGCTGCTGATTGAAACATCATAAGGCAGTCGAAAAAATCAAAAATGTTCCTTAAGTTATACAGTACGGAGCAGGATGATGAGCTCGACTCTCACAACATATGGCATAATGCCTTCTATTCTCGTTTCACTGTTTAGTTGAATCAAATAAGCCTCTCACAGATAAAAAAAAAAAGGATCATGAAATGTTTGCTTTGGTTGGAAACGCTTTGAACACTGTACACAGTCCTGTCAGGCTGCTCTGAAGCACTCGACGCTTGTGATTTTCCAGCAAAAAAAAATGGAAGTGTTTGTGTTTTAAAACTCATTTGAGGTCTAAAAAAAAGAAGGAAGAATGAGATTTATGGAGATTTTGTGTGATCCTTAGTAGGTTTCAGCACATTTAACACACACAAACAAGTGACTGGTGACACCTTGAAGTTCATGTTTGTACCAAGCGGCAGCTACCGAGGCTTGGAGTTGAATGCGGAAATACATTAAAGTGTGCCCTAGATGCTCCAATAGACCCACATTCAAAAAGCATTTCTCTCTAGAAATATTAAGTCAGTCTTTTTTTTATCAAGTAGCCATTATGGCAATTAGTGTGCAGGTGGTCATTTTGGAAATTATTGCTCCACTAATAAGTAGCTTTGATGTCTGACCTGTGGGCAGTTAGCTCATCTGTTATTGTCGCAATGTTTCGGTAAGTTTACGATGCCTGTTCTGGATGAAGTAGCTAACGTTAGCTTGGGGCCGAAGTAGCAGGCTATGTTTCCAGAGTGTGAAATGCCACGCATCCTTATTAGGAAGGTCCTGGCTCTAAATGGAAAAGATGGCGCCGACCATAAACAGCAACTCTGGGCTTCAAACCAGCTCCGATGCAGATGTTCATCTTCATGTACAAGCTAAGGTTTGTACAGATAATTAAGCATTGTAAGGTAACAAACTCACAAAAACACCATCTGGCATGGCATTTAAAAGGTAAAAAGAAAAAAATCAAACATATTTAAAACCATTAACTGTATCTGAACATGTGTGACGTTGCTAAACTCTGAAATTCATACCAACCACCTGAAAGCTGACGATACTTTCAAGTAGGAAGCTCATATCTACTGCCTTTCCCACAGGACCTGAATGCAGCATCATCACCCTGCGGCTGGTACTTGATGCTGCTGCTGCCTTCAATCGCACACAAACACAAATCACACCCCTCCCGGCACTCCGGCACATCATCATCCCGGGCCAGCACTGCTCCACTGCTGCCATGCATCTGCTGTTGCTAAATATAGCAACAAACCCCACTTTGATGATGCAGCGGTGACTGTTGGGAGATCTAAAAAAAAAAAAAAAAAAAAAAGCCCTCCTCTCTGCCTCTCAATGGCGCAATTAGACCTAATAAACTGGGAGTGAATTCATGATGCATGAAGGAGTCTGGCCAAAGCCCGACCCCGCCAACACCACCCTCCCCTCCAATTAGCATGAATAGAGACTTTGCGACGGGACAGATGTGATCTGTCTGTGAGGGGACGAGGTAGGAGAGCAAGAGAGAGAGAGAGAGAGAGAGAGAGAGAGAGCATCAACATTAGAGGGAAAGGATGGAGACATAGTGTGTGTGTAGGTGTAAGTGTGTAAGTTTAGGGTTATGTTAAGGTTAGGGTAACATTTAGGATTGTGATGGTTATGGTTACGATTAGGACGAGTCTCCAGGAAATTAATGTAAGTCAATGTAATGTCCTTTGAAGTTATGGAAACACGACTGTGTGTGTGTGTGTGTGTGTGTGTGTGTGTGTGTGTGTGTGTGTGTGTGTGTGTGTGGCGAGAAGGAGGGTGGTATCCCCTTGGGGAAACGAAGACTGGGCTGGGCATTGTTTCTGCAAGGATGAATACACACACACACACACACACACACACACACACGGTCGTACACAGCCAGAACATTAGCATGTGACGATTAATTACTGCGCTGTTACAGGAAACACACCCAGCAACACACACACACACACACACACGTCGCCCCGCACGATGATGTAGACTAAACTTTTTAGTCTGTCTTTGATTAATCAATGTTACTTTAAAGAGTCAGTTCTGCTTTTCCTCATGATTCCATATATTATAATGAGAAAAGTGCTCGGATACACTAAAGAGGTGCATTTTTGTTCTGTTAGTTAGCTTTAACTTACTTGATGCACACACTGACATCAATGTAGAGAGAAGCAATATCTGATAAATGCTGGATATATTAGCCAGTATCCTCTTTGAAGGTCATTCGTTCGGTCTGTTGATCGGTTGGTTCACCGCTTTGGTCCAGACTGAAATATCTCATCAACTATAAGATGGATATTTTGTACAGATATTCATGATAACCAGATAATGTATCCTAACTTTTCTTCTAGCGCCACCATGACACTGACATTTTTCTAGTTTTGAATGAAACATCTGGATCGATTGGATGAAATTTGGTACAGGTATCCATTCAATTCATTATGAATTCAAATAATATTGGTGACCCTTTAACTTTTAATCTCGTACCATCATCAGGTGAAATTTCTCATTTGTCCAACACTTTGGTTTACGACCAAATACCAGCTCAACTCATCCCATCAGCCTTAGCTGTACTTTGTGTTTAATGCTAATTTTAGCTTGTTTTACACACTAAACTAAGATGGTGTACATAGTAGACAGGAGGGATGTGCAGTAGAGACCAGTATTTGTATCTATATTTGTATTCAAATAAAAGTGGAAAGAGGCTTAAAAATCCAGTTTTTGTTTTTATTACGCTTTTAATATTAGAAAACTAAAGTGTTAAGTTGTTGTTCATGAATAAACTTATGAAGGAGGTCCACACACCGGGCCTCGAACTCCCAGATCATAGACAACTGTGCTGACTACTGAACTGAAACTTGACTCATCACTTCGATGCAGGCATACGTCTACCTATTTATAAACCCATAACGCAGAGACAGCTCACTGTGTAAAATTTAAGGAAGAACTTAAAAGGTGATTCTTGCTTTGCACTTTTCATTTATTGCCTTTTTTTTTTTTTTACAACCTAACTTTGTGGAAAGTAGAAGAGGAACAACAGGTTACGGAGAATCCATTGAGAGCACTCAGCTTTCAGCTTTATCTCTGGGGAACATCCTCAACTCTGGGAGTAATGTCCAAATTAGGAAATGTGCGTCATGTAGCAGACGGATGTGACTCCCCTCAATGAGACCTGCTTAGATAGCGATGTAATCGACTTGTATGCTGGTATTTGACATGGGTTTTTTTTTTCTTCCCGTAAACAAATCATTTTAAAAGTATTTGTATGAAACAAAAATTCATAAAGAATCCACTATTTGTGTTTTGCCAAATAACGTATTTGTATTCAGGCACATCTGAAACAGACATTATACTTTCTTAACATCAGTATGTTAGCATGTAGCTCAAAACACTGCTGTCTCCAAATACAGCCTCACAGAACATGCATTTTTTTTGATAAATATAGATTAGGATAAGGCAGGATGTATTTTAGAATAGAACAATTAACTTTACTATTGAAGATGACAGTAAGTATTACACATAATAACGACAAATAAATACACAAATGCAGCAGAAATATACACTATTAACCTTGACTTATAAAATAATGTCCAAAATATACATAAAATTCAGCCCAACAGACATTTCTGTGCTGTAATTTCTATTAACATATCAACATGTACACAACTATATCTGTGACAAGCCAATATCAACCCATGAGCTTCCCAGTGTTGTTTTGTTTAAGCTGTATTGATCAGAAAACCGGCGGTCGTCATTGCTGAAGAGATAATATATAGATCAGCACCTACAGACGCCCTGAAACAATCTATACAAAACACAGTACAGTATTAAAGATTATCGATGGCTGATGGGTGATTTTCTACTCATCTAACACGGAGCATTTGAACACCCGAACAAAAACTCCGAGGCTCCTCTCAGGGCCTCATCGTCACCTCCTCTCTCTTCAAAGTTTCATGGCAGCCGAGCATCAATTTTCTACATCACGCCAGGAAGAGAAAAATGTACTGTTGGTAATGACGGCGCCTCTGTCTCCCAAACACCCTGACAATCTATTAACACCAGACACAACCATCACTCTGGTGTGATGAAACAGTGGCAGACGCTGAAATGAGTAATGGAGACGGAGAGACTCTCTAAGAGATGGGTGGATGGAGGTAAACGACGGAAGGGAAAGGAATTAGGAGAAACAAGAGAAAGGACAACGCCGAAGTAGGACAGAGCGCAGGGGAGGCCTGTCTGTCCCAGATCAGTCGTTTACCGCCGGCAAGAGAGGGAGGAGGAATGAGTGAGATTGGAAAAAAAAAAAAAAAAAAGAGGAGAGAGAGCGAGAGTAAACGAGATGGCTAAATCTGGAGTTATGAACTACATCCCCCTCTGAGCAGCGTGGCAAATATTGAAAAGAAAGTTAAGCTCCACTCGCTGCACTTGGGCAAATATATACCAGGAGTGAGAATGAAAAAATAAAACGACCGACGCTGAAACCTCAGCGAATGTAAAACTGTGACAATGAGATTTAGGTTGTCAGCTGATTAAGACACAGCTTTTTAAAACCCTTCACTACCAGCCGTGCCCCAATAAACATCCAATTAATGCCAATTATTCAACTTTTTATCACCGTCTATCCTGTTTTTTGTTCTCTTTGGGACAGGTAATCTTGTCCCTGTGTGCTGATAAACCCTCTTTCTCCCCAAACCTTGTTGTTTTTAATCAATGGCGGGAGGAGATTTTGGTCCCCTGGTCCCCAAAGGATCCGGAGTGATCTGCATTGGTGTGAACGTCAACTGTATGCTGTTGTCCTCCGCTTCAATAGAGCAACTAAATACCGGCAACACTTTCCAACCAAGAAGGAATTAACGGTATTTCCCAGTTAACGTGGTCCGAATATCAATTCCAGTCGTTCGGGCGGCAAATCATGACTGTTTGCTAGACCTTGACTCTCTCTTTGTGCCAAACAGCATCTGAAGCACAAACGACATGACAGTCAGTTAATCAACGCTCAACAGCAGCCGCATCGGCCTGTTGAACCAGATCAACTCGACTTCCACGGGCCAAATTAATTGAGCTCCCAGGGAGTTAAAAACCAACAGATCTGGGCTCAGATAAACTCTCGCCGAACCTCAAAACTTCACTCCGACAGACTGTTGTTTGGTGCTGTGTTCTGTGTCTTTTTCTCATCACTCCAAGTGCTAAAAAAAAATGAAACAAATCCATTAGGCAAGTAACAACATAATTGCATAAGCCAGGTTTAGCTGAGTATTGCTGGCCAGGGAGTTTCTTACTTTCCTTTCAAGGAAAAATGTAGTAGAACAGCTTTTCAGTCAGATATTAGACATGATTTAGCATCTAATTTCATGCCAGGGTGATGGAATATAATTGTATGGTTTATAGGCACTGGAAGAAAATAAAGCCTATTTTACAGAGAACCTAATAGCTTCTATACAACTCTTATTATTGTAATACTGTTTTCCAGTCGAGGGTCGTCAGGTGATTGAGTTCCTTGCAGGCTGTAAAAAGCTTTTCTGCAGCTGGTTTCCCCTCCGCGTCACCTTCCTTTTGCTTTTTGCACCTTGTCCTACACGCCCTACCGTTTGTGTTCACTAAAGTCGACACAAACAAGTAGGGCGGTTTTTTTTTTTACGTATTGTCGCATTGATTCCCTCCCTGTCACAATCCTCCTGAGCAAACTTGTCACACTTGTAAAATGGAAAGAGGCCGCAACAACGGATGATGAGCAAGAGCGAGGCAACAATAGCCGGGCGTGTCCAGGAGAAGATTACAACATTGACTGTTCCTTAAAGGCGCAGTTCGTAGACTTTAGTGGCATCTGGTGGAAAAGACTTGACAGAAATGGAATAAAAATATTAATAAGTATGTTTTAAAATAAGATTTGTTGTGTTTTTTTAACCTTAGAATGAGCCCTTTATATCTACAGAGGGAGCGGGTCCTCTTCCATGGAGCCCACTATGTTTCTACGGTAGCCCAGAACGGACAAACCAACACTGGCTCTAAGAGAGGATGTTTTGCACTTCTTGCAAGTTTCCACCATACACTCGGAAAGGGAAGGGTGTTCAGTTGGTTTGCCATTAAATCCTACACATTGGTCCTTTAAACCTGCAGCGTGGAACCGTTAAATAAACTTTAAATGAACGTCCGTTGTGTTCGAGCCAAAAAAGTTCACACAATGCTGATTAAACCTATCACCACCAGGTCAATCTCTCAGTATACCAGAGTTTTTAAATCTGGTGTTGGGTTTGACATTTCCATGTATATTGTGTATGATCTATAGGCAGAGCCGGCTAACTTCCTGTTAGCTCTCTGTTAACTCGAATGGGGATAAAATAATTTAATCATGAGGCTCTTCTAGACTTTCCAAATGGATCCAGTTCTGATAGTGAAACGGCACATCTCTGTCTTAGAAACAAAATGTGACACTTGATCCAAAATATGCAGTCTAATTTGGCAGAAAAGGGATCTGCGGAGAGCTGGTAGCGATGACTTAGCCTGTAGCGACTGCTTGACATCGACGTGTGATGAGTGCATTTGAACTTAGAGCGCCACTCAAAGCGAAGACTGAGTCATGTATCTGCCGCGCACACGAACACACTCAACAGAACAATCGCCACACATTGACAAAAGCACTTCACTTTTTATGCATCAATTCAGGCTCTAAACTTCTCTGAATCCGACATCGATGCACCGATGGCGGCGTTTTAAAGTTTCCACCGTTACAGATCGCACCGTGTGTGCAACTGCTGGGCCGTCTTCTCTCTGATGATCCACTCTGACATCCTCTCTCTACCTCCATTTCCCTGAGGTGACACACATTACGTACGGAGCATGAACAGCATGTGTGAGCTACTATGTGCCCAGCTGTGTGTGTGTTTTCATCGTCCGCAACCTTTGTGAAGCTGAAACCCAACACACATCTCACGCATGAACACTTCCAACATCACCACTCTGTGCAACAGTAGACCGAAGTAGCTGCAAAGTGACCCGCCAACACCTCTATAGATAGACTAAATTCAGCCGGAGAGATGATAATGACAAGGGGGGGGGGAGGCCAAACACATGTTTCCTGTTGGCAGGGTGACCCTCTTCTTGTACAAGCAGCTACTCGAGTGAGAGGACAAGCAGTTTGAACATCCGCTATCAGATTCATCTGCTGTTTAATGCATGGCGAGACGCCTGTGTATCCGCTCCTGAGCGCTTTAGTTCACACATTTTTAATGCTAAGGTGCATCTGTGCCGATGTGCGTCCATGCATACCCTCGCCTTTACACGCTAGAATCAATATGTCAGGAGAGTCAAAGTGCGGGGAGGTTTTTTTTTTTTTTTATGCACTAGTTAGCAAGCTTTTAGACGTGAACCCATGAGCTGCACTGTGCACCGGATCATCAGCAATCCTTTGGCAGGCATGCAAACGTGTGTGGGAGGGATTATCAGTTTGACACAATGATAAATCCAGGAGCTGTCAAGTAGCATCTCACGTACATCTACCTAGCTGTGTTTTATTTACGCCGCTACATAAATTTTTCTGATCCCTTGTCTTTAGCCTCATCTACAAATCTGTGCCCCCCCCACCCCCCCCTCCCTCCACACCTCCCCTCCTGTCCTCTCTTCTTCTGCCTGAGATAGTGTATTCATCTCTCTGCTGGTATCAAGGAGTAATCCACTGCCAAACACCGCTCCGTTTGCCTTTCCTCGGGTCTGTGCACCCCCCCCCCACCCCCCTCGGCGGATCTCTCCTCTCTCCAGGCTGTTTCGCTTTTTTTTCTCATTTTATTTTCGTTTCATGTAGATTTTGTGCAACTACTGTGCGGTGCGTCTTCGCTTTAAAGCCGGGGATACTGCGCTGACGGCCATGTGGCAGAAGAATCAGCGCTTCACATCAATGCAGTAAACTTGAACATGCAAAACCCCCCCCCCCCCCCTCCATCAAACCCCCCACCACCTCCTCCTCCTCGTCAAACCACCCCTCCCACCTCCTGCTACACACACATTCACACACACACACACACCCTTTAGACTCCACCACCAACCAACCCTCCACAAATATAAAATCATACTCTCCTGCTGCTTTTCTGCTTTGCCATGCACCCCCCCCCCCCCCCCCCCCCTCCTCCCCTCTCCATCCCCATGCACACCTTCCTCCAGAAAGGAGAGGAAAGAAAAAGAAGCAGAAAAGACATTCTTACTGTCTTCTACAATCCCAGATGAAACACAGAAATCCCTCCTCTGGAAGAAAAAAGGTAGGGTGGTGGGGGGGACGGGGGGGGCAGAAGTAGAAAAAAAAGAGATTGCCAGTTCGCAGAGGGATGAGGAGTGAGGAGGGGCGAGCGGGAAGATGATGAAGAAGACTGTGGTGAAAAGAGGGGGAAAAGAAAAAAGAAAAAAAAAGGAAGGCAGGAGGGAAAAAAAAAAAATTCAACGCCGCAAACAATCGAGAACACCCCCTTCTTCTTCTTCTTCTTCTTCTTCCTCCACAGCCACCACCACAGCCACCACCGCCGCCGCCGCCGCGAGAAATTACAAGGTGTCCGGCGTGCTGCTGTACGCTGAGGGATGGAGCATTATCCTCGGCTCCCAGCAGCCCGTCCTCCTCCAGCAGCAGCAGCAGCAGCAGCAGCAGCTCTGTAGTAACACTTCTATCTGCTCAGTCCGGCGATCTCCCATCCCTCGCTCACTATCCTCCCCCTCCTCCCTCCTCCCCTCCCTCCCTCCCTCCCTTCAGCATGCACAGAGTGCCCCTCTCTCTCTCATTTTCTCTCTCGCTGCTTGTACTGGTTGGTTGGTTTCTCTTCCTCCCCCCCTCCCTCCTTCCCTCTCTCCCTCCCATTCCTCTATCTCTCTCTTTCTCTCTCCCTCTCTCTTTTGTCCCCCCCCCTCACCACCAACACCCACCCACCTTCCAGCTCTCACTCCTCCATCATTACCCAGATACAGGGCATACCCCTCCCTCCCTCCCTCCTTCCCTCCATCCATCCCTCCCTCCCTCTTCTTCTCTCTCTCTCTCTCTCTGTCTTTGATGTTTTGGAGTTCGACTCTCAGCTGTGTTGTTTTTTTTTTTTTTTTTCCACACAGAACTGGAAGCACCATATAACACAGTGGGATCCACCCAACCGTGCAGAAACACACACACACACTTACACACACACACACATAAAAGATTATCCAATAATTACCACGCAGTATCAATAACAAAACCACACTCATCAATTAGCGTAAAAAAAAAAAAAAAAAAAGTCTCATTTTTAATGGATTCCTGCCATAATCCAGCGATTAAATCCAAATCAAAGATACAGAATATACGGCGCAATCTGCAGACGCTCAGCTCAGCCGAAGATGTGTGTTCTCTCTCTCTCACACACACACACACACACACACAGAAATATGAATTAGGAATGAAAGAGATGTGTATAAAAGGATGAGGGAAGCCACTGCTGCAATGCTCATTACCATACATAGAGGAGGAGGGGGGTGGAGGGGAGGGTGGGTGAGGGGTGGAGGGGGGGGTGACGACAAGGACCGTGGGTGGAGAGGGGAGTCTTCTACTGATGAGCTGAATTGAATAGCAAGTAGAAATCAAGTCCATTATGCCAATCAGTGGTGAGTGAAGCATGTCAAACTCAGCTCAAGCTTTGATGAGCGAACACCCCTTTAATAGTTGGTGGGTGAAGAAGAGGAAGAGGAGGAGGAGGAGGAGGAGGAAGGGGGGAGGGAGAGGGGGAGGGGGGGGGGGGGGGTCACCATGGCTATAATAACCATGATCACACAGATGTTTTTCAGCAGCAGTCAGATCTCCCTCTTGTTGCCGTGGGTGATTTATTTAAAGTGTGCCGGCTCGCTTGACACGACAAGCAAGCTCTTGTTGATATTCAAGTTTAGATCCATGAATTATATTTAATAAAATAAATAAATAAATAAACATCTGCTGGAGAAATTCCTCAGCCGGTTACAGCTGATGTCGACAACAAGCGCTGCTCCGCATGTCAAACAGTGACCAGATATCTGAGAGCTTCTTTCTCGCCGTTATTACATTACAGTGAAATTCTTATTACATTATAGAAAACGGCTCCTCTGGATTCATCCTGTCTGTGTCTCTCAGTGGGATTTGGGAGGATTTCGCCCCAATTTACTCGAACATTTTTATTCTATTGATTAATATGCATTTGAATCTGCTGCAAGACTTTCTCCAGCAAAGCGTCAGTCTGTGCAGATTGATGGTGATGCTGGTTATTCTATAAATGTGATCCCAGTTTATGGATTCTCCTCCCTAAATCTACTATGAAACTAACACCCCCCGCCCCCCAAAAAAATGATTGGTTTCACTATCTGTTGTTGCATTTTATCATTTTATTATAATATTATATTCATTTTTAGCTTTTAATTGTCTTTTTCTTTCATTTTATGTCAAGAACTTTGTAACTTCTCATGAAAACTGCTACATAAATAAAGGTATTATTATTATTCACCATGTTGTTTTCCATTTTCTGCACACACACACGTAAAAAACCCTTTTGGTTTGAAACATTCAGTGTGTTTATATTCTCAGAAAACCATCCTACAATCTAGCACACTATCTATATTGGATCATGGAGATATCCTGTATGTTCACACTGCTGCTGCCGCTGCTGCTGCCGCTGTCGACCGCTGTGTGCAGATTAATTAAACTCAGAACAGAAATAGGTTTATTGCCAAGTAGGTTTGCCTTGTTGTTGTAGCGAATAACAGCCAAAATATATGCAAAAATCATGTAATTATAAATAAAATAAAACATAAATTTACAGTAAAAAAATGTAAAATATAATGTAAGTGAGAAGAGCTATTACAAGTTTAAACTGAAGTGAATATAATGTACAAAATATCAACTATAAATGTGCAAATGCTTGTGGTATAAACAGCATATGTATTGTGCAAATAATAATAATAAAACGTAATGCATCAGGTTAGATGCGATGGGTTCACAGACGAGCGTGTGTCACACTAAATATGAAGCGCGTACCTGTGTCTTCATTTATGAGGCCTCGCTATCTGAGTCGCCGACTTATTTAACATCCTTAGCTCGGAGCTAATAACCGTGACATGAGGTCACAGAGCAATTTGGCTTTAAAAAGTTCCTCAATTCAAAACTCTTAACTGGGACAGACTGGTTTCTGCACCTCACCAACTGGAAGGGACAGCTTCATGTTTTAGAGACGCTTCGTAAAGTGAGCGTTTATGATGATTAAGATGTGAATGAACTGTCTTATTTCCTGAATAAATAAAGCTTAACAACAACAACAACCCTCTGCTTTATTTGCGGATCCTAAATAAAGCACACAAACATCAAACTGCACACGTGAAGCAAAATGTCAGGACGTCACATCGCAGGTATGGCGCCTGCTTCCACTCAAAGGTTAACCCGACATCTCGGCTCTTGCAAGCGGTATTAATAACCGTGAGCATCACCCTCCGTCACCTCATCTTCTTCTTGTTACTGTACATCCAGGCTATGCATTTAGAAACTGATCTGAATAAAAATGCCAGTGACTCATACGGGAAGTAACTTTCCTCACACAACATTAAAAGTATCAAACCACCTGATCTGTTTGTGTCTTTAAATTATGTTTGCATTGATTGGTCGTCCTACGCATGTGCCAGCACTTCTCCTCTTGACTAAATGTAGCCTTAATGCATCAGAGAGAGAGAGAGAGAGTGTGTGTGTGTGTGTGTGTTTATCAGGTTTAGTTCATCAAGCTGAACTAATAGTTAGTATTAATTGGATGGGAGTACGCAGGCGGCTGCAGGAAGCTAAAAAAGGAGGATTGCTGTGCTTCATCAAAAACGACACGCGTGACCGTGACTTGTACAAGGAGACGGAGAGAACCAGAGGGAGAGTCGCCTTAATAGCAGACACAGTCAGACTTAATAAAGAAAGATGGTCATAATAATCATAAGAGCAATATCCCTGCTCGTGCGGCTGACATATTTATTCAGGCCCCCTCTCCCCCCCCCCCTCCCCTCCGCTCTGTCAGACACGCAGGGTTTTTGTTGCAGTCATAATTTACACTAATGCACTGACACCTCAGTCATTTGGAGGCTCTGCCACCTGTCACCTGGGAAATAATGCCTGGGAAACCTTTTCTATACAGCTCTTTTTCCCCCCCCCTCTCTCTCTGTTATAGACTTCAGCTTGTTGTCTCAGGGTTTCCCTCGTGTGCTTCACATTGAAGGAGGCCGTCTGCTCCCGCTACAACAGACAATGACAAAGATATGACGGTGGTTTCCGGCTCTTCTCCTCCATACTCATGCAAAAGTCGGCCATTTTCACCCCGCCGCTGCTGTGCGACGCTCATACGTCATGACAGGTTTTAATCCTCCCGGGTCTTGGAACATGAGAGTCCTACATACATACATGTAAGCTGAAGTTTAATGGAAGAGTAAAAGACGAGGGGGAGATGGCGTTGTGACGTCTCTCGTGAATAATGAAAACGGTGGAAAACCAGCAGCGGGGGTTAAAAATGGTTTCACGTGGCACAAAATCCTCTGTATTCTGTGTGAAGCGGAGAGCTGCAGGTTAAAAGCAGATCAAACTGAAAAGAAGTCCTGTTTTTTGATAATTTGCTGCAACCAAAATGAAATCAGCGTCGAATTAATGAGTGCATGAATCTAACTTGAGTATCTCCCTTTACTCTGTTGTGACGGCTGAGGAAAAACTGGGTTTTTATGTTAATATTTCTTTCTTTGTTTTTCTATTTTCTTCTTCTTCTTCTTCTCTTTTTAATCCCTTCTCTCTCTTTCCGTCCTCATTATGAGAAAACCGTTAATACTTGGCATCGGAATCACCTGCTCGGCTGCTAGAAAGAGAAGCAAGAAGTGGGTCATGTGCTGGAAGAGAGGAGGGGATGGAGGAAGAAGAAACACGCAGACGCTGGTTGGGGTTGGGATGAAAGCACAGGTAGAGAGGAAGGAGGTAAAGGCTGAAACCAGGACGGGGAACGCTCACCAAAACAAACATTCAAGCAGGAGGAAATGACTGGGACAGTGTTTACAATAAAAGAAATCTGAAAGTAAACAAAAACTGTCACCTATAACATGATGTAATAACTTCTCTTTCCACTGATTATATACTGAAGCGGACGTACACAAAAGGTCTAAAAGTCTGAGGAATAGTTTCATAAACTTTTGTCAGGAGGAATAGATCCATTTGATTCATGATGTATTTGTAACTCTGAAGTACAACATCAGCTCCTCCATCCTCCATCTTGCGGCCCTGAGCTGTGTCAAAATCATAGACTGTATAAAAATAATAGCCATCGTGACTTCCCCCATTAGTTTGAAGCCTCAAGTTTGGCAATTTGACCGTCGCCATCTTGGATTTTTGGAGCCAGAGGTGACCATATTTGACCCCAACGCTAGCTGCTAGCTTGGTTAGCACTGTGCATAACAGTGACAATGCTAATGCTAATTTTTCATTAGCAAAAAACACACTTAAAACAATTTAAATAAAATGTACTTACCGGAAAAACTCATCTGACTCCTTAGAGGGTGTTTTAGTACCAAATGCTGAACAAGACTTTTTAAGGTGACCAAAATGCCATCTGTTCCATTTAGAGCCAGGACCTTCCAAATAAGGATGTGTGGCCTTTTAAGCTCTGGAAACATAGCCTGCTACTTCGGCCCCAAGCTAACGTTAACTACTTTAGCTAGGGCAGGCATCGTAATCAAGTAACATTAAACTTACTGAAATATTGCGACAATCGCAGGTGAGCTAGGAGTTCAAAAAGATCTGAGCAGCAAAGTTGAACTTTTAATGTCGGTAACCGTTGGTACCAGAAGACTCCGTTAGTTTGGGCGAGTCCAAAGTTGTGAAAACAGCGGGGGTGTTTTGAACACACCCCTGTTTTTTTCACAGGTAATTTGTTAGTCTGTCCCTCCCGCCGCAGGAAATAATGGATTAATCCTGGAAAGTTGCTGATGTAGCACTTTTCTCCTTATGAAAGTAACACGGAGATTAGTCGACCGATGAGAATTTTAGTAGGATGAGATCAACCAACTAATCAACTAGTTGACCAGCAGACTACAGCTCTACAGACAAGTTCAAACTTTTCCTTACATAGTAGGTAACTTCCTGTGTTCGGCCTACTGCCTGTTACAGCTACTACAGATCAGTGTGAGGTATACATAACGTGATTATGCACAGTATAGTTGACATAAGGCATCATGGAAACTTACTACTAATCGAACCCATCAAAACAGTTATTTACATCAAGTAAATTACTCTGCAGCTATGCTTTTTTTTTTTACATTAGCACATAACAGGTCTTGCATTTGGGTTTAAACTACAATTTTCTCAGAAACGTCTTGACAA
The DNA here is from genome assembly GCA_029490765.1 of Euthynnus affinis. Classification (NCBI taxonomy): domain Eukaryota; kingdom Metazoa; phylum Chordata; class Actinopteri; order Scombriformes; family Scombridae; genus Euthynnus; species Euthynnus affinis. The sequence goes on from CM055856.1 coordinate 2,124,392, forward strand.
ACAGACTTATTTTTGAAGCCAGTAGAGTTGCTTCCTGATGGCCACTGGAGTTTTAACACCTGGATTGTTTTAGTTTATGTCGTGCTCCTTTGTTTTACGGTTGTGTTTTATGAAACTGCAGGGCAAGATAGTATTATTCAATCATAGGAGTAGCGTTACTGGAAGGCTTCAGCCAACAATTATTCTCATTATCAATAGATCTGACAAATTTGTTTTGTCTGACCAACAGTCAAAAAAACCCCAAAGATGTTGAGTTGACTTTCATGGAAAACTAGCAAATATTCACATTCGAGAAGCAAGTTATCAATGAATTTTTTGGTATTTTTAGTTAAAAAGTGAGAAATGATTACTCAGTTATCAAAATTGTTGCCAATTAATTTTCTGTCAATCAACTAATCAATTCATCTTTGAGTCATTTCAGCTCTGGAGTTCAATCATGCTCAATAGGAGGTAATAACAGGAGGTTAATCTGACTATTATTACTGTTATTAACTCCACCTGTCATCATATCTGCCGTCTACTGTGGATGTTGCAGTTATGTGGTATGTTTGCACCTCTCCAGGCCTGAGGTTCTTGATTCGAGGAACCTGAATAGAATAGAAAGTTGCCCTTAAAGCAACACTTATGATGATCAATTTCTCATTTCAGTCGTTTTTATCTTAGGCTTTGGGCCATTTTTCACTATTTTTATGACATTTTATTAACCGATAATTAATAATCATGTAAATAATCAGCAGATTAAAAATAAATAAATGAATGATAATTAGTTGAAGCCTTAGTATGAATACCAGAGACAATGGAGTAGACACAGTATAGAAATGACATAATGAGCTACGGCCTTGTTCAAACTTACTTTTAAAGAGCTTAAGCCTTTATATTTATCAATTAATTTCCCCTTCTTTTTAAATATATGTATGTTTGTTAAAGCAAATATATACTGTACTATATATGTACAGTAATTGTGATACTATATATAGAAATAATGCAATGTGAATTTGTGGTTTTGTGCAAACACAACGACTGTAAAAAGAGTCAAAGACAGAAAATACAAAAAAAAGAATTAAGTGTCTTTAATGATATAGGCTACATTTGTACATTTCTACAGCAGACTTTCAGTAAGACTAACTGCCAATTTAGAAAAACAGACAAAAGTTTTACCTGTAACAACTGAAAACATGAACTGGATAAGCTGTCCAAGGATTTGAAATTAAATACTCGATGTAAATATTCAGTTCAATATTTTGTCCCATTAAATAAATGATAAAAAACATTTAATAGTTTTGAACAATCAATGTGAAATATAAATTACATTAAAGCACCATTTCAAGAATGAGGATATTAAAATAAATAATTGGCCTTTCCATATCGAGACAGTACATTTTTCATGGTAGTAATGTAAGGCTGTGCAGTCACACTGAAACACTCCTGCCAAATGATGTCGAATGGGTTCCAACATACAGTACATAAAAGATGTGAAGGGAATGCTCCTGTGACTTCCACAATCAACAGCAAATAACTCTGGTTACAATATAAAACAACTATGAATGTGTAGCTCTCCATCAGCGAACAACAAAAATAAAAACGGACAGTAACCATGTAGGTGATGCAACAACTTAGTCATCTCTTCTTTCTGTAGGATAATCATCAACTCCTTGGTGGGGGAAGAGGAGGAGGGAGGAGGAGGAGGGGGACAAACAAACAAACAAATAAAATGACAAAAGTGAGTTTCTCAGTGAAAAGATTGTCACTTTTTTTCTTTTCTTTTTTTTTTAAATGTAAAATGGTCAAATGTTTCTCTTTTAACTTCCAACAGGGAGAACTCCCTTTACAAAAGATCTCATGTTGTACTAACCCCTCGATCCATTACTGGCCAGAAGAAGAAAACAAAACAAAACAACAAAAAAAAGGAAAAACAGAAACACACATTGCAGTTTCTCCCACCCACATCATCCACAAGAACTAAAGAGAGCAGCTGCGAAACGCTGCAATTCATGTCACGCATGTCTTCACCCAATAGAGTTGTCCTAGAATGAATATATATATGTGTGTGTATATATATATATATATGTATACACACACATATACATACATACATACATATTTGTATTGTGTCAGGTCTGGAAATCATTTTTACTGTACACAGTTCATGCATGAGCCTCTCATTTACGCACTAACGACTAATGACCTTACTTAAATCTGGCATAGCAACTGTCACGCGATCAGGCACAACAACACATGGTACCCTACTTTGATCCCTCGAGACCTGCCTGCCAAATGCATGCGCGCACACACCCAAACATACATACATACATACATACACACACATACATACACATACATACGTGCACACACAAAGTGAGAAAAGAGCTTACTGGGAGTATAAAAAACGAGGGTAGACTGTTTCAACAGGTGCTTCAAAAAAGTCACACAAGAACATATCAAAGACTGAGGCACAAAGCTGCCTTTTTAAAACCCACCAATACAAGTACCAGCAACCGATGATGGTGCTCCTGTGTCTACTGCCATACATTGTATAGAAAAATTCATACAGCTATGTTACAGTACAAGTAAGAGGGCTTTCAATCATTACAGGGCCTCTAACTTCAAACTTGTGGTCACAAATATATTAAATGCTTTCTATATTAATTTTTAATTTGGTCTTCTCAGCAAATTGTAGTGGATATTTCATTCTAATAGGCTAACGAGCCCGCTTTACATAAAACCCTGTACAAGTCATTTATACATTAACAGTCCATCAAAATGATGATTTATAAAAAAAAAAAAAAAAAAAAAAAAAAGGTCAATCAGTCAGTGGGCTTTAATAACTGGTAGACTATGAATTACGTTTACAAAAACATTTTGTGGCAGATGCTGTTGAATCCCTCTTGAGCACTGGGATCCAGTGACTTCGGCAGGTAGGAATCAATCCGAGTACTGGAGATCTAAGTCGACTGTGCCGTCCGTAACCACTAGCCTCACTCTCTTGGGTTTTGTGGCACCCGTGGAGTGAGACGACGTAACAGGTCCATAGTGCGGAGCGCCTTGGTGTTCTCCCGGCTGACACTGTTGCGGCATGTCCTTCTTGCAGTGTTCGTCCTGACCTTTGAGCCCTGAAAACCCACCCAAGGAGAAAGACGCTGGGTTAGACAGCTGGGGTCCGCAGGGCTCGAGAACCAGTCGCCCTTGGGTGCCTGACGGTTCCATCAGGCAATGGTAGGTGTAGTTTGTTGAGCCTAGACCTGGGTAACCCTCAGCCCCATCCCTGAGACCCAGGGTCAACGAATGATCTCCGCTGAAGTTCAGTACGTAAGGGGGGCCTTGACAGCCGTAAGGTAAAGAGGCTGAGGAGGTTGATGACTGACTCTTGTTTGCTGGTGTTGGCGTAGCGGGAGGTGTACCGTGGACCACTTGGGGGCTGTTGTGCTGAGACATGGGCGAAAGAGACGAGCCGAAGCTGAAATCGAAAGGGTCCTGCTGAGAGTAACACGGCTGGTGCTTGTGAGAGTTCGACGGGGCGGACTTGTCCTGTTTCAAACTCTTGTCTTGTGGCGACGAGTAACCCTCGGACACTTTGCTGGGAAAGAAGAAGGGTCTTGGCAGCGAAGAAAAGTTTTTGTACGTCATGTTGATCTCACCGCTTTCGTGTTTGTCGGACGACATCTTACTTTTACTGAGGGACTGAGGGAAAGAGGAGTTGGACTTGTTGAAATGGGGGTTGGGCCTGTTCGGGGTGCCGGAAGGACCGAGATGGTCGACGTCCTTTTCGAACCCCTGATGAGAGATTTTATGGTGACCGTCTGCGTTGACTCCTAGTTTCTGATTCTGCTGCGTCTTGTCGATAGCACCTGATTTAATGCCGGGTGTCCTGGACGTGACAATTGGGCTGCCAGCAGCCATGGTGTCCTTGCAAGGTGCGCTATACAAGTTCTGACTGGGGTTCCCCCCCTGAAACTTAAGCACCCTGTGAATAACTGTAGAGGGTTTCTCGTGGAAGCTGAATGGATTGTCGGGAGGATTGGGATTTCTCACAGTGAAGAGTTGAGGAGATGAGAATTTGTTAGCCATGTGAGACGGCTGGACGGATTTGGGCAAGCAACTCTGGGACATTCCTCTAACCGTGTTTGGCTGACAACTGGAGAGCCGCTGGGCCTTACTGGGAATGCTCATGCGATGGAAGGGCCCGTTGTTTTTAAGGGTCGACTGGGCTTTGAACTGGCTGGTGCTCGCCTTGGCGTTCATCTGGGACTGGGGTAAAGTGACGGGAGTTTGAGATGTAACAGAAGACGGCGTCGCCCCGAACAGACGAGGCTTGCCGACCAGAGACGAGGGCTGAGTTTTGAGGTCTTCCCTGGACAGCCTCATTCCTGGGTTTTTACTCATCATTCGGTCTTTTGCAGTGAACTCTGGGTTGCAGAGAGCTGAGAAATTGTAACTGGGGTTGGGTGTGTGTCTGTCTTTGGAGGCGTCCTTCGCTTCACATTCCAGAGGAACAGAGTCACTTTTGGAAGAAATCAGACCTGGAAAAAACTGAAGATCCTCACTGGTGAAGTTATTTCCCGGACTGGGAGGGCCGAGGTACGGCGTTTCAGTGGTCCACGTATCAGAGGGGCTGTGGGAGAGGGGGCTGCTGAAGGGATCTGTGGGCGGATCCAGCGAACACAGATCAGAAGGGGAAGACGGCAGCATGTTCTGCGGCTGATAGTACCCCTCGAAGTTGAGACACTGAAAGTCCAGAAGGTCGTCGCAACAGTTCGTGAAGCTGGGCTCGCCGGCAAGCATGTTATCCGCGATTGTGAACGGAGGGGACTGAGACGGAGGCTGGATGACAGAATTAGAGGCGCTGGAACAGGCTGCTGGTTTTTCCAAAGTCTGGGATGAACACAAGCCCTCGGAGAGCCTGGAGAGACTGTTGTCAATTTGTTGGAGAGTGTGACTAAGACAAGTGGTGGGCGTTTCCATCGGCCCGTACTTGTGTATCCTCTCCATTTTGTGCCTCTGTTTCCTTCCTCCGCTGTTCATCTCTGGCCTTTCAGTGGTTATGTTTTCAGCGGAGGATACAGCCTCGGCCTTGTTGTCGTCGATAGGGGAAGACAGAGACAGCGGCGACAGAGACAAGGAGAACGGCGGCGGCTCCGTCTTCAGCAGGGCCGCGTTGCTGTTCAGCCTCTGCGAAGACGAGCACTCCTCCTTGAGCTTGTTAAAATCAAGCAATCCTTTCTTTTGTTTCCCTAAAACCTGACCCTTTATCTCTCTCTTAATGTTGGCCTCTACTTTAAAGTCGGACAGTTTGAGCTCCTCGTCCTTGCTGTCCACCTCCCAAATATCCTCCGCCTTCCTGCGGAGTTTAATCACCGGCAACGGAAAACCGTTCAAGTCCAACTCCGGCTCCTGTTTGTGCTGCGACGCGCTTTCAAACAAGCAGCAGTTCTTTAAAAAACGATCCTCGATTTTAGTCTCTTGCACCGCAGCCGGCGCCGTCTCCCCGTCGTTCTTAAGACTTTCCAGTTTTTCCGGCAGCAGCTTCACGCCGACCAGAATCTCCCTGTCCAGCTTCTCCTTCGTCTCTACTTTGTCGTCGGCGGCGGCGGTGGATTCGTCGGCTCCGTTCTCGACCTTTTCGGCGTCCCGGTCCTTCTCTGCGCTCGCGTCTGCGGAGAGATTTGTGGTTTGACTTTCACTCAGCCTCTCGCCCCTTCTTTTCAAACGATGCAACAAGCTCTTTGACTTCTTACTTGCCTGCACGTGAGCCTGCGCTGCCTCCATCTCCATGTTTAAAATGGACACCGAGTCCATGATGGCTTTGAAAGGGTCGCAGGTCATCAACTCGTCTCTCTTCTCCGTTTTTAATGCCATATTTTCAACCCCCGCGTTCTGCATCTCCCAGACCTTCCCTCTCCTCCTCTTGAAGCGGATCTTAAAATTAAGGTCTGGTTTCGTTTCCTCCGGGTCGCTCTCTTGCAGCGGTAACGTTTCCGCCTCCTCTTCCTTTTGAGATTTACTCCGAGTCGTTACGGCACAATGCTCCTGGGTTTTAGCGGGATCCTCAGCTTTTTTGCTCTCTGCGAGCTTTTCGCTCTGTAGTGTCTGAGCGCCGTCAGCGTCATCCTTATCTTGCCTCTCTAATTTACACCTGCGAACTCTCCTCAATAAATGGCTTCTCTGAACTTCGTTAGCTCTGGAGCGGAGCACTCTGTGAAAGACGTTTTGCTTTGTGGTCCTCTTAGAGGTTAACCTCTGGACTTCTGAAGTCCTGTATCTGGCTTTACCTTCTCTTTTCACTTTGCTACCCTCCCCTGAACACTGCGTAGGGCCCTGCCTCGTGTCTGTGGGTGAATTTAACTCTGCGGCTTCTTTAGAAGTTTGATCCGAAGCGGGATTCAAACCCTGCTCGGGGTCTAACTCCACAGAGCTTCGAAAAGTACGTTTCTTCAGAGGTATGTTGGACTGTATGTGCGCCTGCGGATTGATGTCTGGGTGCGAATTAGTAATAACCTTTGCTGAAACCGGTGACCTAAGAGGTAGAGGGTTGAGACAGGCGGCCGGTGGGTCGTCGTGTCTCTGCGGCGACTGACACTTTGAACTATCTTCGCTGGTCTCGGCCTTAGGGGTAGCCGGACCGTCCTCGCCCGAGTGTCCCCTGGCGTTCTGCTTATCTTCCGCTTTCGTTTTCGCTGCTCTGGGCCTCGTCTTTCGTCTTATGATCCTCCCCTGCGCTGAGCGGTGGTACCTGCCTCCGTTTATTTCGGTCTGCTGCGCTTCCTCCTCGGGACTTTGCACTCTGTCTTTGAGAGCGGAGGTAGATAACCCTCTTCCTACGATATCTCCCTGTAATCTCTTATCTATTAAGCATTTATCTTTTCTTAAAATATCAGACAACAGAACCTTCGCCTGCTTTATGACGACATCGTCTTCGAGCCTACTTACTGGATGTTTACTCGCACTCTTAACAGTTTGCCCCGACGGTTGAACTCCGCCCTCCTTACACGCATCATTCACTTTATTTTTAATACACTGCAAGTTAGTTTTTTCACCGGACACGTTTTTACATTCCGACTCTTTCGCTCTCTCCTTCGCCGCCTGCTTCGCGACGACGTCTTCGTGCCTGCTTACCGACTGTCTGCTCGCGCTCCTAGCCGCCCGCTCTAGCCGCTGAACGACTACGTCCTCCTTACACGCATCTTTTACTTTATTTTTAATACACTGCAAGTTAGTTTTTTCGCCGGACACGTTTCTACATTTGGACTCCTTCACCTCTTCCAGAGCTCTGTTAACTTTACAGTCTATAACCGTAGGTATAGTGTTTTCTTTCTGACCTTCAATTTGGCCTTCTACAGTGTCCTGCTGCTGCCCCTGTGTTCTCTCTCCCGACGCGGTTTGTATCTCGATAACCTTATCGTCCCCCCTTTTCTCGCCGTGTGATAAATCACCCGCCGTCTCACTTGCGTGCCGCTTCCTCACATTCACTTTATCTATGGCCTTGAAAAACATTTCCCTCACCCCTCTGTTACCTTCAGCTGTGCAGATGTCCGAACGTCCTGCCTGCCTCTGCTGAGATCTGGACACTCTTTTTTCTGGCTGCACTGTCGGGGTCACTGGTTTCGGGGCCTGGCTCTGCCTGCTCCTTCCTCTTACCACCACTCTTCCTTTCCTGTCCTCTGAGGTATTTTCTGCGTCTAAACTCTGTTGCACTGATAACCTCGTTAGGCTGACTGTAAGGTATTGCTTCAGTGATATTAGTGGATTGTCCGCGGCCCTCTTAGATCCGTCTTTGACACAAACTTCAGAGAGGGGCGAAGCTCTGACGGTCTTGTGCTCGGCTTCCTCTGCGGTCTGGTTTCGAGGCGCCGGGGTGACGGCGCGAGATTCGACGCCGCTTTGAGTTTCTGTGATTGCCTTTTCTATTTTCTCTTGTTTTATTGCACTGCAGGTTTCGTCAGAGTCAGTAAGGTGACAAACCGTCGTAGTTTGAACCGCGTTAACCGTTGTGTTGCCGTTGGACCCCGCTTGATGCACGAGCGCGGTCTGAACCATGCTCCGTGTTCTCGAAGAGGTCCTCAAGTGAACCGTTCGCCCTTCCAGCACTCTGACAGGCTTCCCGTTGAGGCCTGTGCTACTCGCTACCGCCCGTCTCGTTTTCTGATGGGCCGACATGGAGGAATTTAGAGTGAAAGGCTTCAAGTTCACCTCATCGGCCGCCTTTTCGCCGCCGGTTGAGTTCAGTTCACTCGGCGTGCTATCCCTCTGCTCCACCTCCTCCAGTTTCTGCAGCAAGGCCCTTTCTTTGCTCTTTGGATCCTTACAACTGAGTAAAAAATCCACCGAGTGGCGCCTGACTCTGATTCGAAGGTCCCTCAGCGTGACTTGAGACAAAAGCGGAACTGTCCGACGCTGTTTGGCCGTCGAGGATTTCAACGGGTGCTTCCCCGACCGTCTGTGCTTCTCTCGTCTCCACTGCTGCGTCTGACTCAGCTTCCTGTTCTTCAAGGCGTTCCTCCTCATCTGCTGGGTGAAGGAGTTCCTCGAGGGGATGGCTACGAATGAAAGACAGACAACAAAAAAAGGGGAGAAAAGAGAAGAAGAAGAAACAGTTTGAACTTGAGCCGCTCTGTATAACAAAAGCACTTCTGCGCTTAAGACAATAAACCCCCGAGGACCCGGCTGGCGCCCAGATGCGATTGCGGAGACGCATCAGTGTGATTCAATTGACCGAATCATTAAATTGCTTCCATTCATTTTCTATCAGGCAAGTAATTTACTTCACAGCTGATGCCGAGATAGTCTGTTATGAACCGAGCAGGTGATGCTGGGAAACAAATGTACAGTGTTGTCTATTAAAAAAAAAAAAAAGATATGATTCTAACTTATCTATATTTTTATTTAAGATGAAACCTATATTTAGTAATTAATAACAAGAGGAAACATTATAGCACCTTTAAATTATGAACCTGTATATAAATGGTGTATTAACTCCTTACAGGCTGCTAGATTATGGAGCTTATAGCAACGAGCTGCTTCCTACATCAGCAAAAAAAACAAACAAATCAGCTCTCACGCTTAAAAAGATAAATAATTACATTACGACGCATTCAAGCTTTTACTGTAGATCACATGTGATCTAATCAAAACTGCAGTAGCTGCTGTAATTTAGGGAATTACCTACATAAAGGTGTGTTTGAGTAAAATATGTTGTTGTTTTTTTTTAATCTAATAAATAGTTTCAGTCTACTTGTATGTGATCTAACCTGTTAATGTGTGTGAGGCTTCATGATTAAGCCTTTGTTTGTTGCTATGGTTACATAAGCGGACATATGCAACTTTTAGTGCTCAAGTTTTATTTTTTTATTGTCTAAAACAAATAAAGAAAAATAAAATAAAACAGAGCTGCGACTCCATCGACGAGAAATTAATCGCCAACTGTTTTAAAAACTGATAAAATGTAACTTTTTGGTTTATTTTATTTAGTGAATTAAGTACATAAAAAGGTGTGTTTGAGTAAAATATGTTGGTTTGTTTTTTTTAAATCTAATAAATAGTTTCAGTCTACTTGTATGTGATCTGTTACTGTGTGTGATGTTTGTTTTAAATCCTTCATGATTAAGCCTTTGTTTGTTGCTATGGTTACATAAGCATACATATGCAACTTTTAGTGCTCAAGTTAGTTTTTTTTATCGTCTAAAACAAATAAAGACAAAAATAAAATAAAACGAAAAATCAACAGGCAGCTGTTTTGAAAACTGATAAAATGTCTGATTCCAGCTTCTTAAATGTTATTTTTCTGGTTTATTTTATTTTATTTTTCTGGTTTATTTATGATCGTGAACTAAATATCAGACATTTATTATTACACCAAACAACTAATCGATTAAAAATCATAACAGCTAACCCTAAAATGAAATAAAAGTGCTTCAGTATTATTTACCAGTTAAACAACGTCAGTAAACATCAAATCAAGCCCGTCACGCCGGTGTAGATTAAGCTGTGTGTTAACAGGAAGTGGATGATTACATTCACATCTGTCTATCTGAAGTTGTTCATTAACAGCAGAACTGACGGCTCGTTTCAGGGTTTAAAACGCGGCACGGAGACGACATCAGAGCAGTCAAATAATCCTTTTAGTAAGTTTTAAAGTAAAAATAACGAACGTTTGCCGACGTCCAGCTTCTCTAATGTGACGGTTTAATGCTCGTCTTTGTCGTATATGACAGTAAACTGAATATCTTTGGGTTTTGGACAGTCGGTCGAACAAATAACGAGCATTTTTCACTGTTTTCTGACGTTTTATTGACAAAAAGACTAATTATTCAATCAAATAAATAACAAAAATAATCATTAGTTGCAGCCATATGTGACGGTTTCATAGCAGTTAAAAGGCCACCTTGCAGATTTTTTAACATTAATTATATCATCTGGCAGGATTTGAACAGCGTGGACTTTAATGAACGAGCGGCATCGGTCGTCCTTGAGGCTTTCAGTTTGATGGAGCATTTAACAACCACTGAAGTGACGAGCTGATTTTTTTTTTATATATTATTATTACAAGCAGTTATTCTTAAACACCACTGCTCTATAATTACATTTGCTGCTAATATTCCTGCCAGCGATGCGCGTCTGCTGTCTGAATCAGCTGACTGTCAATATTTAACTTGTTACTTTCACTTCTAACGGCACTTAGCAGTTACATTAATGTGCATCAAATAACTGGTTTGAGGGACCGGTTACCTTTAAAGATACCTGAGTGTAATCCTGGTATGATCGGCCTCGCGGGTAGATGCCCCTTCTCTCTGTGATGACGGAGATATCGCTCTCGCAGGCGGTACTTTTGGCCCACGGAGTCCTTTGTTTCCTCACATTCAGGTTGCTTCCCTCTGTGTTTGAAGTGGCCTTCTCCTTTCCTAAAGGAGCAGTAAAGATCACAAAATTAGATTAAAAAAAAGGTGATAAAACTAAAAATCTCTCCAGTTTTTTAAAAACAAACAAACGAGGGAGTGTTTTAAAAAAAAAAAAAAAAAAGACAAACTGTGCTGCTCAGACGGCGGACACACCTCTCGCAGGTGCAGCATTCACACATTTCGTTTCCTTCCCCAAAAAAACTGGCACCATAGTAACACGTGATCTCCTCCCCGGGAGAGATGGGTCGGATCACCTCGACACAAGCGCCGTTCTTCTCACCGGGGACGAACTGGGGGCGGGTGAAAAAGGGAAAAGAAGAAGAAGAAGAAGAAGAAGAAATAAATAACAAAGACAAAAGGTTGGTTGAACCCATGAGATATAAAAAAAAGAAGCAGATTTGCTTTTAGTCGTTTAATTCTGCATCTAAAATACAGATTTTAATATTAAAAATGTGAGTGTTACAATAAATCTTATTAAGCATTTGTCAGTTATTCATAAATCTGTTTAGTGTCAGTGATGAACAGATGCTGCTGTTTACCTTGCAGTTTGGTTTGCAGTCTTCAATCCAGGAGGACAAATAAAATAATAAAAAAAAAGAAGAAGAAGAAAAAAAAAGTTATTAATTCAATCAGACAGATGAATAACAAGAAGCTCAACGTTTTGTCGATCAGCTGATTTGTGCTCCGTTCATTTCGTAAAGGCTCAAAAGGCCTTAAGCTGATTAACTCTCAGACATTATTAATAGATCTTGTCAGACGCTGTCCTCTGAGTGGATGAAAGAATTAACTCAAACTTTCTCTGAACCGCCCCGTTAACGTTACGTCGTCGTCGAGGTCACCGACGACGACGCTGACTGACGGTTTTATCTGACCGCTACGGCTGAGAGGATGCTCGTTAAATGATTCATTTGCAGGATAAATACTAAACAGCGGGCGTTTCTTTAAAGGTTATTTGTTTGGAGCAGCTGATGGAGGCCGATATTAACGATACAGATTCACTGTTTTTTTTAGTATAAACTACATAAAACACTCTTTTCAAAGCACTGAACTGACAGGAAACAACTAAAGAAGTCTTTAAGGTAGGGAGAAATAAGTCCTGTTACATAAAGATTATAAAGAAATTAACAAACTTAATAATAATAATTGTGGAAAATGTTTTGTAGCTGGACTTTAATTATTTTTAAAGTTAAAAATGGGTCTAAATTTTGAAATATGGTGCTTTATTAACACAGAAAAACAAACAAATAGGTCAATAGCGTCACACTCATGATAGATTATTTCCCTCTGTGTGTGTGTGTGTGTGTGTGTGTGTGTGTGTGTGTGCAGATCAATGCAGGCCCACATGTTCAGACCTTATATGTTGTTTAGAGGTGAAATCAGACGCTGTTGCTGTTAATCCAGCTCTGAAGCATTAACATTAATCTTCCCCCAATGTGGATATTTGGATATTAAAAAAGGCCTAATCAGTCTTTTTTTTTTTGTTTTGATTGTTTAAACCGTGTAATTTGCAAATATATATTTAGATATACGACTGAAAAGCTTGATGTATTTTGTGCGTCTTTAAAATGAAAATTAATCCTCTTTCAGTCAACGTCAGTAATCAAAACGGCGTAAAGAAAGAAAACAAATAACCGATTGTTGTGTTTTGTGATTCAAACGTATTAAAAAAAAAAAAAAAAGATCCATCAGTCAGTCTGAGAGCGACCGCGGCGTCTAATCTTTTGTTCTGTATGTTGACATTTGGATAAGTGACCCGACTCCTTTAAAGGACTTAAAGAGGTGAAAACGTTCCTGATGACGTCCACAGGCGTGTGTGCGTGTGTGTGTGTGTGTGTGTGTCGGGGGAGAAAGAATGAGTCACGATCGCAAACAAAAAAAAAAGAAAAACTCACCGTGGTTGATGAAAGCCGCCGGCCCGAGCCAGAGCTGAGCGCAGCGTTTGCGCGTCGAGTACATCACGCTGAAGTCGTTGACTCCCGCCCTCAGCACGGCGCCGTCGGCGGGGCTCAGCTCCGCTATGCAGCCCAGCAGCACCTCCACCCGCTCCCCAGCGAACCTGCGGAGCGACAACAACAACAGCCGTCGTCGTCAACACACACACAGACGTCTGCGATGTTTATACACAGCTGCTCGGTTTGAAGCGCGAGAGGTTACCAGTGCCTCGTGGAGGTTATCTTCGCTCCGTTGGTCTCCGACGAGTATCTGTCACACGACTCTATCTTGACGCCGCTGTCCAACAGGAAGGCACTGAGGTAGCGATACACCTGCGGACAGCGTAGACGGTTTAGTGTTCACACACACACTCACAGAAAAGAAAAAGACGACTGTCAGCTCGAACGTCCGCCTACATGTTGTCTCAGCAGCTCCTGTCGATGGCTTCCCAATGCGTTGAAGTAGTCGCCGGCCAGCTCGCCGACCGTCAGCGCCTCGAACGTAGCATTGAAGTCGTGCGTACGTTGGAAGCGCAACAGGGTCTCTTTGAGGTTCCCCCAGCGCCGGACTTCTGGTGGTGGACTGAAGAGAGAGAGAGAGAGAGAGAGAGAGAGAGAGAGAGAAGAAACGTTAACGCGTCTGTGTGAAACGCTATTTTTAACCTGCGCGTTAATCAGCAAAATATTTATGTGCTCAGACTCCGTCTTGTTCTCTTCGGAGAGTCGAGGATTTTTTAAAAACAGTGGAATAAAAGCAGCAAAGACGAAACTAAACACGACGAGGAGCCGTTTGAAGCGAAGAGGAGATGCTGAACTTTCACATCATATTCAAAACATCTATAAGTAGCATCAGCTTCAAATAAACATGATTTAATAGCAATAAGACTAATAATCTATTGTCATTAATCAATAATAATAACAGATTTCTCCAAAAGAAATTGTAGGTTAAGAGCAGAGAGAGCGCATCAATCACATCATGATCGCTCACAGTTCTTCCCAAACGTGGAGGTTCATGTGCTTTTAACTGCTGTATTGAGTTATAATATAATATAATATAACATCTATCAGAGCATTTTTAATGTCGAGTGCAGTGAACAGCGAGCAGAGACTCTGAGGAGCAGTTAGTTTTTTTAAATGATACTCAGTCAGAAAAAGTTTAAAAACGCATTTGTTCGGCAGATTCAAAGCAGAAAAAGTTAACGAAAGTCCTTGAAACAGGCTTGAAAAACAAAATAAATCAGTAAGAGAGTGAATAACAAATAAGAAAAGAAGAAAACAATAATAACAAAAGAAATGAAGCACAATAAGAAGATGAAGTCAACTCCAAATGAACGCCAGCGAGAGAGAAGAAGTCGGTCTTCAGCAGCGACTTAAACATTTCTCAGGTCTGATATGAGCAGGTACGCTGGTCGGTCGCCTCCACTTCTGCGCCTGGACCTCAGATAATATAAGAACATCCGGTCGGTCGAGCTCCGGTCGGTCGGGAGCGGGAGTTCTGCTAGATAAGGAGGCGTCGGCTCGTTTAAAAAAAACTTAGAAACGTTCGATAAACTCTCAAAAATGAATCCTGAAACGGAGCGGAGGCCTTTAAACACGTTATTCTAATCAGACAACAACGTTCAAAAGAGCTTAACGCCGCCTGCTCCTCGTCGTCTCTGCTCCTGCTTTTTAGGAACTCGCTGTGAAGCCGCACCGGATCAAATGAACTTTAAATAGCAGAGCAAGGACAATAACTCACTGATGGTACTGTCACTTCCCAAAAGAAGAAATGTTTAGCACAGTCAGTCCGTTGTTTTTTCTTGCTGTAATCATTCCTCCTGTTCATACTGACCGTTAGAAGATCCCTTCAGGATGCGGGGGACAAAACCCACAGTCCTCCTTCTGTGTAAAACATGTGTTTAAAAGTTTTATTTGAAGCTAATATGAAGCCTCAGCCGTCCAGATGAGTTAAATGAATTAGGCATCTTTAAAAGGTTTCAGTCTTTTTAGTGCCAGAGTGCCTCTTTTTGTTACTTTACTTCCACCGAAGCTCAACGGGGGAAACACAAAGAGGGACTTTGATGCTAGAAAAGACTGTAAATGTGGCAGAAATCCACTTTAAATGACTAAATCAGACTGCTGAAGCCTCACAGAAGCTTCATTTTTACACATATTTTAGCTCAAAACAAGCACTGTATGTTTTAACCTCTGCTTATATTACAGGTGTAATAGGAGGAAATGTTATAATGGTCAGTATCGACTGTTTTAATGTTTAAATTTGGGCTCCTGACGACTGCAAACACAGCAGAGAAAGTCCATACAGGAGTGTGTTGCTGCTGGAAACCAACATTTTTTTTTTGAGGGGGGGGTGTGTGTGGTTGTGATCGAGCGAGACTTTACCTGATGTTCATTTTGTGGGTGCTGAAGCCCAGCAGAGGGTCCAGCACCAAACTGGTGGCCAGGTCATCGGTCTCACACAGCTCCTTCACACTCATTCTAGTGCATCCGTCCATCGCCTCCCACCATCAGCATGCTGCAATCACAAGAGGGGTCGAAAAGCAGCGTTAGGAGGAGGAAGAAGAAGAAGAAGACGACAACAACAGCAGCAACAGGTTCATGTGTGAGTGCGTTTACATGTGCACGAGTGTCGCACACGTAAAACACGTCAGGGTCGGAAATCAACAGCATCTCGGAGGTTAAACGGCTCTTAAAAAACCCGTCAAACTGCTCTTGGAGTTGAGGATGCCCTCGTTAAATAAACAGCTCAACTTTTTCTGCAAAGCGTGGCCCAGCTCTCGCTCCTCCTCCTCCTCCTCCTTCTCCTCCTTCTCCTCCCTGTCGCTCCAGCGTTTTGTGAACTTACCAGCCAGCTACTAACGATGACGCCACCAAAAAACACGCAGCGTTTTTTTTTTTCCACAAACCTGTCACACTTCCAGCTGAGTCACAATCAGCTGGAAGCAAAAATGAAAAGTACGTTCAGAAGTCTGGACAGTCTCTGACCCCCCCCTCTCTCTCTCTCTCTCCCCCACCCCCCCCCCTGCACCGGGTCTGCTCTGCGCCTAAAAAAGCTCGCCATAGAGCGCCATATATAACGAACCAGACAGGCAGCAATGTTGTTGAGATGTCTAACTGTGACGTGAGTACGCTAAATATGAATTAAATGGGAGAAAACACACTTATAACTCAGAGCGAGTGTTTTTATCCATTAAAAGTTGTTGCATTATAACTTCAGCTGCTGCTTTCTGCTTATTTGTAACAACAGTCACTGAATATTTGTCTGTCATGCAACACAGAACTACGGTATTTCCCATCTTATGAAGAAAAATGTGCTGGAAATGATCCAATATGGGTAAAAAAAAAAAAAAAAGTTAATTTCCTACCCTGCTGGGTCTGCGAGTGCAACAGAAACCAGGATACTGTGGCATGTAAACACCTCATCTGTGTTTGTGATCACACTTTGCTGGTAGAGAGAGATGGGTAGCTGAGATAAGAATTAGATTTATTTGCCAAGCAGCGAGTACAAGGATGTCAATGTGGTCCAGATGTCAAGAGAAAAGAAGATAAACATGAACAATAAACACAACTAGATAAGAGAAAGTGGGAGGGGAATCTATGCGTGCATCCTCCCGTTGTAGAAAAACAATGTAAATATGAGTTTAAAAACTACGTGCATGACTATTAACATGATTAAAAACTATGTGCCTGCAGAATTATCAGATGTCAAGTAGTCAACACACAGCAGAAAGCTGGAGGCTGTGAGAAATGTGTCAGCAGGTAAATGCTCCATGTAAACACTACCAGGATACTAGTGTGTGTGCGTGTGTGTATGCACGTAAACGCACTCTTATGAGTTATGCATATGACATAACATTAAGTTACTTGCCTAAAAAGTTGGTTTCACAAACCTTCCCCCTCTCTCCCACCACCTACTTTCACCCCACCACCACCCCCGCACCATGCATTTGCGAAACCGAGCTTGCACCGACCAGCTAACGGGGCTGTGTTAAGTCAGGAATGTGCCTTAGCGCGTTTTAGCGCGTCAGCTTGCTGTGAAAATGCGCTCTGCTATCAGCTGTGAAGAGAGGGAGAGAGGGGGGAGAGAGAGAAGAAGCTAACAGCAGCTAGCGTAGCCGGCCTGCGGCTAACATGACTGCATCGGATCGGTGATGAGATGCAGCGACCGAAGAGCCGTGCCGTGAAGCAAGGCGATGCTACCGGGATGCATGCTGACGATAAAAATGTTGGAAAACTACCTGGGAGTGTTTTGTAGTCAACGAAAGTCTCGTCAGATGGACAGTTTATCGCAAGCTTGTCGCCTGCTGCTTTCGCTCCCGTTCACCTGGGCAGGGAGAGAGTTAGCCTAGCAGCTAGCTAGCTAGCTCTCCGTCAGTCCGGCCAGACGAAAAAAACGGAGTCTCCTCGTCACTTCTGGAATTTGCTGGTTTGTTGGCGACTGCAAATCCCAGTCTGAATGCCAGAAGAAATAGCACGGAGGGTGACAAACGAGCTGGGAAATGTATGTATTATGATGCTAGCTAACTAGCGTTGCACAAGGCTCGTCTGGTAGCAAAAAAAGTTGATGAGCGACGTCCAGTCAATGCAACCGAACTACTACTGGACCCGCCCACACGCTGCGCTATTCGCTAAGGTCAAGGTCAATTTAACAAATCAGACGCAGCGCCAGTATTCGGAGCCCTGTGATTGGTCGGAGTGTTTGTGGGCGGAGCCTCGCATGTGGTTAGGTTTACCCTTACTATGTTGATACAGAGGTGAGTGTTTTCCCTGGTTTAGTGTACATCACAACCGGTGGACAGTGCAGATGCTGTCACTAGGAGCGACACCACAACCTAATGGACGCACTTATGAACAGTTAACTCTGCGCGAATCACTGCGCAATAACCCTGAAACACTATAATATTCACTACACCTACATTTATACACATTTATTTAGTTTAAAATACAAAATGTGCAACACATTTCACTCATTACTGTGTATTTGAACAGGCTGTATATACTGTACTCTCACTTATTTGCACTATTTGTATCCTTTCGACAGTATATAGTCATTCCTTGTGCATATTTCTGATTACTTGTATGTATAAATATACTCAATTAATAAATATTATTCTGATAAATTAGATATATATGGTTGAGATTGTTAAAAATCCCCTCCAGACATGTTTTAAGATGGATATAAAATACTTACTTTGAATAATAGTTTGTGTTTGATGTGGTTTTTCCACTAAAAATGAGTTAAATTACCTTTTTAAAGTCCATAAAATGACTTCTACTCCCCTTTCCCACCAAAATAAAACCAAAATCTATAAATATAAGTAATATATTTCATAATAAAAGTTTGTAATTTTGAGAAACTTTCCACTTTCAGTAGACGAATGTGAAAACAGACTCTGCACAAATCATCATTCTGCACAGTGAAGCTCAAACAATCGTCTGCAGGAACAAGAAGAAAAACGTGTTTCTGAGTGGAGGAGGAGCTCGTAGTAAGCTTATCTGTTTGGACATTTTCACTTTTATGGAACAGCTGATGGTATCGAAGCAGACAAGAAATGAGGCTCTTCATTCATGATAAATCTGTGTTTTTAGTAATAAACTACATTAAATACTTGCTGCACTGAGAGAACTGTGCAAGAAAGTTTAAATCAAAGCAACACAAGGAAGTGCACAAGTCTCCAAGACAGGGAGAAGTCAGTCCTGTTACATAACGACGATGAAGAAATTCACAATTTTCATAATAAAAATAATAATAACAACCGTGCACACGTAGTAAGACGCATAAAAACACTCTGCGTGGAAGAATAATCTGCATCTGACGTGGTTTCTCCACAATAAATACATAGAATTACATATAAAATCCTTAAAACAGCATCTCCTTCTTCTCTCTCATTAAATATTAAAGACTGTGTGTAAATATATTTCACTGTAAAGTCCATCCTCGGTGTTGTGTGCAAGTTTCCACATCACATGTTGAAAATACTGGTCCAGGATTGACCTCCAGACCGGTTGTGACGTCACAAATCCTGCAGAGAAAGCTCCCCGTTTTCAGCAGATGAACATGAAAACAAACATGTTTTTTGAGGGACTTTACGGTAAACAACAGTTATAATATACACACCATTTTAATTAGTGAGCGGTTTAATACATTGGATTAGTGTTTCAGAGAGAGACGATTATGATTTATTACAGTTTACAGGCTTTAATTGGATCAGGAAAAACAATCCAAAGTGGTTTTACTGCATATTTCAAAGTCAGTCGAGGTATTCGAGCTTCGGGAGATAAACATCTCGGATCATCACTCGTCGTTCTTCCATCACGGATCGTTATAGTCCCGTTTTGGATCAGTCTGTCCTCACAATCAGATCTCAGAGATGTCGTTAACTCTCTGTCATTTAAAAGCTATAATAACAAAAGTAATGGGAGTAAAACAGAGTGACATAAAAACTAGATTAAAAAGACAAAACTAAAACAGAAACGATGACAAAAAAATAGATTTAAAAGCTGTAAAAACTACAAATAAATAAAATAATAATAGAGTTAAATAAAAGCCAGACTGAAAAAAGACAAGTGAAGTCGATTAGAGGGATAAATAATAAATAATAATAATATAAGAGCAGGTTGATTTATGAGCTGGCAGGTGTGATTTTACTGTCGAGGACGTCGGACTTCATCGTCATAAATCTGCTGGTAGAAAAATGCTGAGCTGAGCGACCTCGTGTGAACGCTGCAGAAACAGCAACAAGTCAGACATCAAACTGCTGCTGCTTGATTGTTTTCTACTGTATTTATTTATTTATTTGTTTATTTATTTATTCCTGCGAGTGACGTCTGCAGCTTCCTTTCTAATATCTTATAGTTTGATACTATTTATACACTTTAATGTGTTACATGTTTTTTAAAAAAAGAGCCTTTTCATTCATTTTCACTCCAACTATATACGTATTTGTCATAATTTGGAGGCCACGTTCAATGAAAATGTCATTTAGTTGCATTTTAATTGAGAGAAATAGACTGAGATTCAACTTAGAGTCACTATTTTACATGTTTTTAAAGGAGCAGTTCACAATTTTTCCAAGAAGAAGCTCCTTCTTAAAGCGTTTAGTGATCCACAGTCCTCCTCCTGTGAAAAAAAATGTATTCAAAAGTTTATCTGAAGCAAATATGAAGCTTCAAAGTCCAAGATATGTTTCAAGGTTACAGTCTGTTTAGTGCCAAAGTCCCTCTTTTTGTTCCTAAACGTCCACTTGCAGCTCAACAGGGAAACACAAAGAGGGGAATTTGATGCTAAAAAAGACTGTAAATGTGTCAGATATCCACTTTAAATGACTAAACTCAGACTGCTGAAGCTGCATAGAAGCTTCACGTCACAACTTTTAAATGCATTTATGCAGAAAAAGCACATCTTTGAACGGGAGGAACGATGACAGCGAGGGAAAAACCTTCTTTAAGTGCTCATATGGACGCCTGACTGCTGTGATTTAAGACACGATTGTGCCATAAAATCCCATAAAGACTCATGTAAATACCACTAAAGATGACCTCGTGACCTCTTATAAACTTCCCAGATGAACAAAACCGGTGTATAACATAACATAACCAACGTGTGACCTGATTTACGTGGATTGAAAGCACGTTTGAAGGAGATGTTTTAACAGGAGGAACGAATACAAGCGAGGAAAACCAGGTCCTTCAGAGCAGCTTTTGGCTTGTTGCCTCTGCAGCTTTCTTACTGTACTTTACATCATGACTCACACACACATACACTAAAAGATAAACTAAGAGGAAGACAGTGACTGGGCACAGAGAGCAAACCACGCTGCCCAGAACACACACACACACACACAAAGAGGAAGGAAGCGAGCTTGGACGTGTGTGTGTGTGTGTGTGTTTATTAATATTTTTGTCAGTTCACACCAGGCGACACACTTTCAATCGACTCAACTCTTTCCGGTTTGCTCCAGTGTGTCTGTGCTGTCCGAGCAGCTGAAATATAATAATAATAATAATAAGAAAAACATAGTCTTGGAAAAAAAAAGGGCCACCCCGTGCTACTGAGTCACGCTGAAAATGTTCGACAGACGCTGTAACACCTTCCTCCACAGAGGAATAATCCGCCTCGGGGCAGCAGATATATAAATATATATATAAATATATAAATCTCTACACTCCTGACAAGTGAAATGTTAAGATTTAATATTTCTCGGCGCGTTCGGAAAGAAAAAAACAGACACAAATATACAAATTCTATGTTTTATTTCTACCTTTCAACAGAGACAACTTGTGATTGATTTGAAAAGAAATGAAATACAAATAAAAATACTGTTGATTTCAGTTGTTTCTTTGTTTTTTTTTTTGTTTTTTTTTTACCTTTATTGGAATAATTTCATATATACCCAGCGGACAGTGCATGGTGCAAAAAACATCCCTGATCGATTAAAAAAATTCCTACACTCATAAACTCGCAAGTACCCAGCGTTTAAATTTGCCAGTAAAAACAAAATAAAATAAAAAAAAAAAAAAACTAAACAAAAAAAAGTGAAGTTGAGCAGATTCTTAAGAGGTAATAATAACAAAAAGAAGAAGCAAGAGGTTTATACAGCTATATGAGATGGAAGTGGCCTTTAATGGGGGTCCCAGTTGGACCAGTTATTCAGATGATGGGAGATCTACAAGTTCCATAATGCATAAAACGGGCGCGTTATATTAATTCTTAACATGAAAACCACTTATTTGCATTGCTGAAGACACAAACTCTCTGTCTCCGAAACACATTACAGCTCTCAAAGCCTTATATTAACGTTTTTTTTTCTTGTTTTTTTTTAAATTATTATTATTATCCACTTTAATCACATATATTTTTCTCTAAAAGGTACATTTTTCATCTGTCGACGTACTTCTTATCAACTTTTATCCACACACACACAAAAAAAAGCAAAAAAAACAAACAAAAAAAAGGAAAGAAAGAAAGAAAGAAAAGGTCGGCCTGTTTTCATTTACAAAGCAGAAGAAATAAAACCTTCAAAGCAACACTTGTTCTCCTCCTCCTCTTCCTCCTCATGTGGACTCATAATATCTCAATTTACCTTTTAATTAAAGCTGAAAACTAAACACCTGACTTCCTGTGAATATTCATTAACAATAACAATAATAATAATTATAATGGTGTTTTTATTTATTCATGTTTCCAAGTATACAAATATAAGTATGACTTTTTTTTTCTCCTCAAACCATTTTTAATTTAAATTTCACTTCCTGAGTTGATCTTACTGGATGTGAATTGAACGTGAGTCCAATGATTATTGTTGTTTTGTTGTTTTTTCTTCCCCGTCCACCCCTACACACACACACACACACACACACTAAATGCTGTTATGAGTTGCACTATTGTTAGAAAGCCAAGCAGGATATTGATTAAACCTTACCTACATTGATTTTTATTAATTAAAAAAAAAAAAAAAAAATCTTCTGAGGTACTGAGTTGGAAAAACTCTTGCTGCAAAAAAAAATTTAATAAAATAAAATAAATTTAAAAAAAATATGGAAAGAGAAAACGCAGGATGTCACTTTCTTCTTCTGCTTTTTTAATTTTTTTAAATTTTATTTTATATTTTTTTAAGTAACCTGCTCATGCAACTGCAGTCAAACCCGACCTGTTATTTACTGGCTCTGCAAACTGGAGCGCGCTGCGGTGGCAATGTGTTCATACTGGGACAGAGGGGAGCGAAGACGAGACGGCGGACAAACAAAAACCACACACACACACACACACACACACACACACAAACACACACACCAGTTGTGTATTAGTGGAAAATAAAAGTGTGTTTTGTTATTTTTTAAATATTTTTTGGTTATTAGAAACGGGGCAGTGAGATACCCTGAAATACTGGAGAGAGAGATTTGAAACCAGTTGCAGCAGCCGGTGCTGAACTGGCTGCTTCTAACTGGGAGGAATGGGAGGAGAGGGGAGGGGTGGGAGGGGCGGTGGGAAGAAACCCTGTACACCAGCTGGACTTTTAATGCACAAGTAGATTGTGATATTAAGTGGTAAAAAAAAAAAAAAGAGAAAGTTCTTCTATTTTTTTCTTTTAAAAATAAAAATTAAGCACACGTCTGAATTAAATTGTTTCGGGCTTCACAGTTGTCACAGGATACATATTGATCATCTTCCAATATCCAAAGTTATTTTTGATTTTATGGCTCTTAAATGTTTAGTTTTTTTTTTTATTCCAACCTGCTAAAAAGAAACATACAACATACTTTAAAGCAGATGATTGCAGTCACAAGCAAATACTTCCATATTCTCGCTAATATATAGAGATTTTTTTTACATTTTATTTTGTCGAATAACAACCTAAGAAGCGTAAAAAATTACTTATTTCATTAGCAGGAGCTGTTCACTGGGAACTTTTAAGCTAAATCCAAAACACACACACACACACACACACATTCATAATGTTTCCAAATGATTTTGTGCTCAAATTCTCCGTCAGGTTTAAAAGGACCGTCTACTGTTTGTGTCATAAAACGGATAAATCAGCTGTTTTTTCCTCTCTTAAAAGTATCGCTGCTTTATTCCCAGTCGTTCGTAGCTCTCACACGTTAACCCTCCTCCTCGTCAGGTGTGTGTGTCAGGAAGGGAGGAGGGGAGGGGAGGAGGGGAGGGGGTTTAAGATTTAAATACGCCCACTCTCTGTTTATATCACAGGACTGCAGTGAAGTGGTCTCGACTAGAGCTGAAAGGTCAGCGCAGTGACTCATCGTCGCATCTCTCAAACTTTTCTGGGGCAGTTTTTTTTTTTAAATCTCCCCCAAAGAAAATGATAAAAGTCGACTTTCAGATAAAATGTGGCACCTGCAGACTGTGATGGTGATGATGTCATTATATTATATATTATGTCGAGCTTTCAGATCCGCAACATTTGGTATTAAAGAGTCTTAAAAGATCTGTTTTTGTGATTAAAAAACAGGCAACTTCTGGTCCTTCAAACCAGCTTTGGTCACTTATTAATTATCTGTTAACTCTTTAAACTAGCAGAGGGTTAATAGTCTTTACATTTCTATTAGTCTCATTCTTACGGCGTCTGTTTCAAAGCTGCTGTTAATTCAAGGTAAGCGTGCTTAAGAAAAAAAAAAAAAAAAAAAAAAGACAAAATGCACGAGCGAAAAGGTCGCTGCAGATAAAATAAAAATTAAAAATAAATATATGACAATATGATGGTGAAACACAAAGTGATCAGCAATGGTGGCAACATTCAAATAAATGGTTATTTTTTATTTTCATCTTTCATACTTTCAGTGAACTAAAAACAAAAAACAAAAAAAAAAGAAAAGAAAGAAAATAAAAGGAAGAAAAAAATAAAATAATAATAATAATAATAATAAAATCAAACCATGTCTGTTTCATGTATCTACAAGATAAAAGAGAGAAAAAAAAAACGAAAAAAAAAAAAACTATTTCACATCCACGACTGCGTTCTCAAGTCATTGGTTCTCAAAACAAAAAAAAAAAAAAAAAAAAAAAAAGGAAAATAAAATAAAATGTTATCTTATTGTGAATTTCACTTAACGATTCACCTGCACATACAATAATATCCACCAGTGCACCCAGTGTGTGGTATGTGCCGTTACCATTTGAGCGTGCAACTTGATCCCAAACCCCTCTATCCCCCCTCCTCCTCCTCCTCCTCCTCCTCCCCTCACCTCCCTCCCACCACACAGACATACACAGACCTCTGAAACAGGATGTACAAAAGCTTGTGTTTAGCATTTAAACAGTGCAGGGCCTCAACATAAACAGCTAAGGCTCCTTTTCTCTCTCTCTCTCGCTCTTCCTCCTCCTCCTCTTCCTCCTCCTCTTTTTCACCCAGGTTTGAGTTTTACATCACGGATCTCTACAAATGACAGGAAAAAACAGAACAGAGGGTACAAGAGAAAGAAAGAAAAGATAAAAACACAAATACAGAATACAGCGACTTCCCTCCGTGTCATTCTCACTTTTTTTTTGTTTTGTTTTGTTTTTTGTTGTTTTTTTTTTTTAAACACACACTCGCACAAAAAAAAAAAATCTGCAAAACAAACAAACAAAACAAACAAAAACAGTTAAAAATAGTTTTAAAGAGAGAGAGAGAGAGAGAGAGAAAAAAACAAACATGATTTGAACCCTGGACACTTTTTGTTTGCTTTGTTGCCGTTTTGGTGACGAGGGAGAAGCAAGTTTTGGGAGGTAGAGGAAAAAAAAAAAAGAAAGTAAAGAGTGTTGTGGGCCGACAGAGGAGGGGAGGAAGAGGAGGAGGAGGGTGGCAGGTTGTAGGTGGAGGAGGAGGAGGAGGAGGAGGAGGAGGAGGAGGGGGGGACCCCAGGTGGGTGTTATTTCTTGGCCTTGGCGGACTTGGCTGAATTTCGTGGCGGAGTGACCGGTCTTCCAGATCCCATTCCTCCTCCGCCGCCGTAAGGATACAATTTCTTATCTGCTGGCTTCAGAATCTGTGAGAAGTTAAGACAAATTTAAATTTATTAGTATTTATATTATAAATCTTTTAAAAACAACAACAACAACATATAAAATCTGTTTTACACACCTGGAAGGAGCACATGAGTGTCTCATCCACGCTCATCATGGCACCGGCGTTGTCGAACTCTCCGCAGTAGTTTGGAGCCGAGAACAGAGTGACGAGTTGCCGCTTTGCAAAAAACTCGTAGCCGTCTTCTACCACCTTTAAAAAAACAAAAAACATAGAGATGAAGAGGTTAGTCGATGTTACAGACGAGGAGGAGAAGGAGAGGGAGGA
Organism: Euthynnus affinis; assembly: GCA_029490765.1. Lineage (NCBI taxonomy): Eukaryota > Metazoa > Chordata > Actinopteri > Scombriformes > Scombridae > Euthynnus > Euthynnus affinis. Next base: position 2,150,000 of record CM055856.1, read on the forward strand.
GGAGTAGAAGAAGAAGGAGAAGAAGAAGAAGAAGAAGAAGAGAGGAGGAGTAGAAGAAGAAGAAGGAGAAGAAGAAGGAGAAGAAGAAGAAGAAGAAGAAGAGAGGAGGAGTAGAAGAAGAAGAAGGAGAAGAAGAAGGAGGAGAAGAAGAAGAAGAAGAGAGAGGAGGAGTAGAAGAAGAAGGAGTAGTAGAAGAAGAAAAGAGAGGACAAGTAGAGGAAGTGAGAGGAGGAATAGTAGGAGAAGAAGAGGGAGGAGGAGTAGAAGAAGAAAAGGGAGGAGGACCAGAAGAAGGAGAAGAAGAGGGAGGAGGAGGAGAGGAAGAAGGAGGAGTAAAATAAGAAGAATGAGAAGAAGACGAGCTGATGAAGCAACAATTTAATCATCTGTGCTGCTAAATGTTTGTTCTCTTTTTATGTTTTCTTTGGGATTTAAATGTTTTTTAAAGAGATTTTTAAATCTTTATCTTCATCCTTTCTGTTGTTGTTGTTCCACCGTTGGCAGCTGACAACATTTTATTTATTTGTGTACACGAGTATAGAAGAAAATGACTAAATCTTGAATCTTGGTTCAGATTTTCTGGTTTGTTTTTTTTTTAGACTGATTAAGAACGCTTTGTGTTTGTTATCTATTAATCTGCATTATTTTTATTCTCTCAAGTAATCATTTAGTCTATGAAATGTTAAAAAAAAAAAACAATAGTGAAAAACGTCATTCACAGTTTCTCAGAGGCCTCAGCGACGTCTTCAACGTGCTCGTTTTGTGTAAAAACAATAAAAACTTAAAAAGATATTTAAATCTCTGTCACGTATGATGAAATAAAAACAGCAAACTGTCAAATATGAGAAGCTGCAACCAGAAAATATTTGGCAAATTTCTGCGTAAAAAAATGTCTGAAACTATAATTTAACCATCAAATTATTTTTTTGTCATCAACTAATTGATTAAATGTTGCAGCTTTTAATATTCAGCAACACTAAATGTGACAATATTTCTCATTAACACGGAAGATTATTAGATTATATAGATGATATTACATATAAAGCAAGTTTGTGGTGAAAACATGGTGATTTTATTTATAAAGAAAAGAATCTAAATGTGAGTCTGAAATCATTAAACTGGAGTCTTGTTATTGTTTTCATTAAATATTTAAAAAAAGGACAAATGCGTGACCCAAAGCGTCACGAAGCCGTCACGTTTTTTACCTGATGTGCCCTGCATATTAGGTCCATGTCGTGTTTGTGCAAAAATTTGGCCACCACGTCCGCCCCGAACGTGAAGGAGACGCCGCGGTCGTTTTCCCCCCAGCCCAGGACGTCTTTATCTGGATCGGCCCACAGCAGGTCGCACAACAAACCCTGGTCAGGCACGTCTGTGGGTCGCATTACTCTGCGGATCTGCTCCATGGACTGGAGGTCAGGAGAGAGGCCTGGAGAGAGGAAACAGCCGTCTTTAGGTTGGTTCCCTCGCCGTTTAAAGCGGGTTTGTTTTAGCTACACCTACCTCCGTGACAGCAGAAGATTTTCTCGTCTACGATGGCAGCCACAGGTAAACAATTGAAGCAGTCTGTGAAGGTCTTCCACAGCTTAATGTTATACCGTCGCTTACCTACAGACAAGAAAAAAGGAGGACGAGTGCTTAGAGAAACAGCCTATAAAAGATAAACAGGGTACTTTTCCATTTGTTTACATCTCTCCACGGCGCTTACACTCGTCATAAAAGCCGTAGATTCGGTTTATAGAAGCGCACTCGTGGTTGCCGCGCAGCAGGAAAAAGTTCTCTGGGTATTTGATCTTGTAGGCTAGAAGCAGGCAGATGGTCTCCAGCGACTGCTTCCCTCTGTCCACGTAGTCACCCAGGAACAGGTAGTTGCTCTCCGGGGGGAAGCCTCCGTATTCGAAGAGCCGGAGCAGATCATAGTACTGACCGTGGACGTCTCCTGCAGGGGGCGGCAGAGACAGAGGAGTTTTAGCTGCCCTGCCTGTGCGTGCAGAGTCAACAACACTGAGGGACTGATGCAGTTACAGATGAGCAGGACTGTTTAAGGAAACGATGCACAAAACCTCGAGCGATCATGAGCGGGAGTCTGCTGAAACTTACTGAACCTCTTTTTTTTTTTTTATTTAGTTTCAAACTCACCGCAGATTTTGAGGGGAGCCTCTAACTCGAGCAGGATCGGCTGGCTCAGGAAGATCTCACGAGACTTGAGGCAAAGGCCGCGGATCTCGCCTTCTGTCAGCTGGACGTTCTTCCCTGGCCGAGAGCCCTTGACTAGGGGGGAGAGAGGGAGGGAGAGGGGAGTGGAGGGGAGGGGGGGGGGGACAAGGGGGAGAGAGATGTTTAATAGGAGATAAAGACAACAACACCTCCTCGTCTCAGATCAGAGCTGAATGAATCACAGCGGTGAAACGTGATCCTCTGATTTGGAGCCAGACCACCAGACTGAGGAGTTCACACCTCCCACGAGCCAAATGCTGTCGAATTCTGTTCAGGAGGCCACTTCAGCAGGTAGCCGCGTTATTAGAGCATCGTCTCGTTAAAGCTACGAGACACGAGATACACTTGAAAACATTCTGCAAGCACACACACACACACACACACAAGAAGCCTCTGCAGTTCTGCAACATCTAACAAAACCTGATCAGTGGAATCTAGTCTGATGTTGTCGGCCTCGAAAATCTTTCTGCTTCGGCGGCGGTTTCCCTCCTTTTTTTTTTTTTTTCTTTCTAGCTGATGCAGAAAAAAAGAGAGAGACGCTGCAAACGCGTGATTAGGACTCTTTAAAAATGTCTTAATATGCACCGTTAAAAAGAAACAAAGAGTGTCCGGCTGTAATAACGCTGTTTCTAATTAATGCGAAGACCGAGATGTACGAGTGATAAACTGTGCTCATCATGTAAAGATGAAGATAACTTAATGATCCGGTTACTCCACTGATGTTATCTTACTGAGGTTTGTCAAGGTTTTTTTCCCCTTGTCACACACACACACACACAGAGACACACACACACACACACACACACAGATGAAGATGTGATTAATGACCCCTCCTATTAGCGTGACATCGTTGTTTCAAAACAGTCACATCACTTCAAAATGTGTCGTCATGGCTCTCATGCTAGGGAAAAAAAAGCCCCATCGACATGCCAACGATGGGCGTGGACGCCACGCTGTGAGACTACATCACCGCCTCTGTGTGTGTGTGTGTGTGTGTGTGTGTGTCTGTGTGTGTGTGTGCTGCAGCCTTATGCAAGACCGCTCCTGATGGGAGTTTGGAATCCGGTTTGTTTGCATCACTGACAGAATCAATCACGCCCCCATTCCTACATGTGCTGCTTGATGCCAGAGCGGCTCCGACACACAAGCTGTACGAGGCCGCTAATGAGGAGCCTCCTTCACGGCACGCCACGGCACGGCGCGGGCACGGGCTACGGCAACAGCTCATGTACCTACGTATAGCGGAGACAGAAGTAACTGACTGTCTCTGCGGTGTTCATTTCATAGCTTGTTTAAAGGGTCGACTGTCAGGTGTTTAAATGCGAAAACCAGCGAATGAAACGATGAATTCGCTCCATCCGATAAACGAAACACACCTGCTGCACATTTGAATTAATCCAGTAACTACAACTGGTTTCCAGCGTTTCCTACTTTCCTCACCTGACGTCATTAACCCAACGTATGAAATAAATAAACTACCAGAGCGTCATTCGTTTGTTTCACTGCACTTTTAAAACAGTCACAACATAAAAATGTGACTATACTGACAAACTAAGGCTGCAACTAAAGATTAATTTCATTATCTACTAATCTGTCGACTATTTTCTCAACTAATCAGTTCATAAATTGTCAGAAAACGGTGAAAAATGTTTCCCAAAGAACAAGGTGACGCCCTAAAATGTCTTTTTTATAATAGAAACCAGAAAATATCCACATATGAGACTAAAAGAGGATAAAAGAAACATAAGATTACAGGAATTTGGAAGTTTTTCTCATCCAGAACAATTAAATCGATCAAAATAGTTGGAAACTAATAATTAACCAACTACATAACAAAAGTATGACATAAACAGCCGTCAATCACAGCGATCGGACTGGTTTCCACTCACTGGTCAAAAGCAGATAAGAGACGCAGAGCGGCTGATGTGATGCAACGTGCCAGAGAAGGTATTTAAATACAAGAAAAACCAAACAAAAACACATCGATATTATAAACAGAGGCCAAAAAATCCAGACTGCATTTATCACAATAGACTGGTGGACTCCTGGGATATCAGCACTGATCACAATAAATAAATAAACACGTCTATCACAACAAATCATTCAGAAAAAGGTGGATTAAATCAAACGAGAATCAAAAATATCACAACTTGACGCAGGTTAACTGTTAAAGAGCTGCAACGATTAGTTGATTCATGGATTAGCTGATGACTGTTAGGTTAATCTCCAACTATTTTGATCATTTATTAATAGTTTTGAGTGATATTTCAAAGACAAAAAGGTGAAAACTGTCTGATTGCTGCCTCTCAGATGTGAATATTTCCTGGTTTCTTTACTCTTTTATGACAGTAAAGACTTCTGAGGACGTCATGTTGGGTTTTAGGAAACACTGATAGACATTTTTACTATTTTCAGACAGTTTATGGATCAAACTAAAAGGTTTAATCGATCAATAATAATAGAAAAACAATCAGCCGAAGCCCTTATATGGCAACTTCCTATTAATTGTGTCAAAGATAACGGATCATTGCACAGACGTGGAAACAGAGGTGTCCAAGCAACAAGCTGTAACTCGAGGAAATCATACGGATATCCTACACCTCATGTGAACCGCCGAGACACACACACACACACACACACACACACACACACACACACAACTTTTCATTACTCAACACATCTCTCAGTCAAACTAAACCAGTTTTAATAGCGACTGCGAAGCATTTGTAGAGAGCAGAAGTCAACAAACTGACGTAAAAAAAACAAACAAATAAATAAAATAATAATAATGGCACTGCCCTCGACTAAAAGCAAGGTCCTGAACAGGGGAAGGGAAAGTAGGTATAAATACTGCAGCGCTGCTCGTCACATTAAACCAGGATTACAGAAGGCTAAGCCCTGACAGAGCTTACTCCAAAGTTAGCCACATAGCCAGTGGGAAACAGTGAGCTTATCATGAGGGGTACGGACACACACACACACAAAAAAAGGCTGTGTGCTGATCAGGGAGGGAGGGGGGTGGGGGGGGGGGGGGGCAGAAAACAAAGAGCCGGACCAGCGTAATAGAAAAGCCGCCGGGGTGTCGGGGAGAGAGCTGCTGGGAATCAACAGTTGGTTTGGTCGGAGGACTCCTGACTCAGTGCAGGGTGTTCTGGTTGGGCTCATGTGATGTCACGCTCTCCAGACTGCTATTAGCAACACACACACACACACGAACATGAACACACACACACACACAACTCCCAGAGTTCACTTAGCTCTAGATCTATGTAGGTAATCCAATTGAATCTGCTCTTGATCCAAAACACATTTAATTGGTTTGGTCTCCCAAAAAAAAAAAAAAAAAAAAAACAGCAGTCAGCAAGCAGGAGGAGGAGGAAGAGGAGGAAGAGGAGGAGGAGTTTACCTTGTTTTTCCACCACAACGGGGAGGAAGGGAGCCGGTGTGGAATAATTTATTATCAATCTTTTGATGCAGCGCTGCGGAGGGAGGGAGGGATGGAGGGAGAGTGAGGAGGGGAGGGGGGGTGAGGAGGGGGGCTAGTTACACTTGAGTCTACTGTAGTGGATCAACACACAATAACACTATTTAAAAAGAAAAGAAAGTGGCGAGTGGTTATTCCCAGAAACAAAACCATGAATACACACCAAAAAAAAAAAAAAAAAAAAAGGTCAAGTGAGTTACATAAGAGGATATAAATACTGCCACTATCAGGCTTGTTTGTCTTCTCCTGCGTTTGTCAGACAACCTTATCGCGGCCCCGAGTGTAACAATCCGTGTACAAAACACTCCCGCAGCCGCCAAGGGACCCACACACTCAAAGTCAAACTCCGGGAGCCGCTACCGGACCAGACGCTTTCTGCATATTTGCGTTAAATAATCCCGATCACATCCAACGGCTCGGCTTAGGCCGACTGAGCGGGACCTATATTTAAAAAGAAGGTAAACAAACAAAGAGGGCGCTGAGGTCAAATTCGTTAACGAGGCTCAAACATTCCACTTTTTTTTTTTTTTTTTTTTTTTTAAATGAGCTATGAAGCGTCTTCTGACTCTGTGACGTGTTATCAGTTACAACTCACGGAAGCCATAAGCGCCACCAGCTAACGTACATGATGTTCCTCCTGTGAAACATAAGCAGATAACAACAACTGTTTCTATACCGGCAGCTCCACAGAGAGAGAGAGAGAGAGAGAGAGGGTGGTGGGGGGGGCAGGAGAGAGAGGGGAGGGGGGGATAAAAACACATAGGTGTACGTGTGAAGCGAGCGTAATTACCGCGCACGGTGCACCTGGCCAGCAAGGACAACGGCAGAGGTCACAACCTTATTTTCTTGTGCTCTTTGGATGAACCGTACAGTCGATTCTGAAGAGATTTATGCGCCTGTTTGATGTCCTCAGGGCTCCTGTTACACAATCATCATGTGGATGTGCAGATAAAACAGCACTGTTTTCCCGCATACACACACACACACACACACGCAGCTGCAACCATAACAAATCTGTCTCCACACACACACACACTGTGTACAGTGAGCTTTCAGACATTTAAAAATCTACGACTTAGGGATGGTTTGTGTCACACTTGTACCGCCAGTAATGATTACAGGTCCTCACATACTGTAGCTGCCACTTACAGTCACAACGTTTAAAAAAAAAAGTGACTATCCTAACTAGCCTGGGCTGCAACTAATGATTATTTTCATAACCTACTAACCTTTCGACTATTTTCTCAGTGAATCGGTGAGTTGTTTGGTTCATAAATTGTCAGAAAATGGTGAAAAAGGTCCTCAAATGTCTTTTTTTAAACATAGAAGACTAAAGATACGAGAAAATATCCACATATAAGACTAAGCTTATAGGAATTTGGAAGTTTTTCCTTCAAAAACAATGAAATCGATCATCTAAATAGCTAGCAACTAATCGACTACTTGTTATGCAAATGTTATTTTTCACTGGGATCAGATGAGATATAAAAAACCAACACCACCACACTTGATATCTTGTTTCAAACACTGGAGCGGGAGCAGCGAGAGAAAGGCCGACACAGCAGCCTCGCACAGTATTAAATAGTGAGCATGTGCCAATCAAAGCATCTTTGTTTGCACACCTCATTAACAAGACACTCTGGGGGGGGAAGAAGGGGGGGAAGGTTGTGTCTGCACAATGTAATCAGATCCTTCAAAAAACAGTAAGCACACAAACACAGGACAGTCCAATGTAACTGAGAAGCTCCAATGAGGGAAGAAGCAACAAATACAGGACTTTTCTTACAGTAAAAACCTGTGTCAATCAATGCAAATATCAACAAGTAACTACCACTTTTATATCTATATAGGAAATGTGCACACAATGTTCAGACTGGATGTGGCATATGGGAAGGAAATATTAGCCCTGCATCACCTCCTCTATGGAAAAAAAAAATCTTATGCATGAATCACAAACCATACACCATAATCCAGTGATGTATGACAAGGTGTAATTTGCATAAAACGTGTGATGTTCCTGTCTCTTTTTTTTTTTTTTTTTGGTAACGTCCCCTAATTTCCCCACCACCACCACCACGATTCACAGTAACAGTGTATCTCTAATTAAACGACTTGTAAATGATCTCCCCGATTAAATAACGTTACTAGATGAGCAATCTGGGAGAGATAAAGAGAGAGAAAGAGAGATATATATACACACACAACCTTTCATCCAAATCCGACCATCGACTCTGGAGCACAGCAGCGATCATTAGTAACGATAGGCTGCTGCAACATTGACTTCAGTCGACTTACCTGATATATGACACACATTTAACTACCATCATCAACACATCCTATAATCTACTTTAAGTATAATTTTTTGCACAGTGGGTTTGGTCATCCTCACCTTCCAGGAGACGCTGAATTATAGAGTCGATGTTTAATTTGTCCGGCTCCGCCATTTTCTTTATTTTCTGACGTTCTCAGGCAGTCGAGACCTTGGTTTTTTTTCCCCCCGTGTTGCACCTTTAGATTAACAAAAAATAGTAAGAACAAGAAATGGAGGCTTATCAGTTACTCACAGTAATGTAATTCACATCGTTTAGCCATCGAGTGACTCGCACCAGCTAAATCTAAACAACGTTAAACGACAATCTGTGAGCTAATGCTAGTTAGCGTAGTAGCTACAGCCGATCCCGCGGCTAGTTAGCTATGTGATATAACTTGTAAACAGATTAAACGTCCCCCGAACCTTGTCTTCAGTTTAACAACAGTCCTCCCAGGATGAATAATGTGTAAATATGTATCCTCTGAGCTCAAGCTTGGCCCCCTTTCCCTTTTGGTTTGTCCGGGTCCCTCCACTCTCCCCCCAGGAACTTTAAAAGAGGGCCGTTTCTGTCGAAGAGTCTGACGTAGGAAGCCGAATCAAACCGAGCTCCGCACACGTTTCTCGAACGCTGATTGGTCCGTTGCGGAATTTAGAAGCCGAATCCTCGCATACGATTGGGCGCATTCCAGGTCCGTCTTACACGTAAGCCCCGCCCTCCCGGCAGTTTACAATAGCATCAATGGATTCAAATGAGAGCTCGCAGTGCGTCACCCAGTGTTTATACCTCAAACTGCAGCTTAAAACCTAAAAATACACTGCCAGTGTTTCATCTGACCCACCCACAGGAGCGGGAATGAACTGTGGACGCCGTAAAAGCATCACCTGTACAGTCAAATAAAAATCCAAGTACATTAACTCTGCAATATAGAGCTTTGCTAATCTCATAGTTGGCATTTTTAGGACTATACACACCACCTCTGCAGCTCCATACTCCCTTTGTACAGTCAACATCTCATTTCAAGTTGCATACACCATTTCAAAACTATTATTATACAATTCTGTAAAGACTTTAGATTCCAAATTAACTCCAAATTTAAAAAATCAACTAAAAACCAATCAGCAATGTAACTACTGAATCTAAATTTCATCTCATGGTCTTCTCACTAACATAAATAATCTTTCTTTTAATTTGACAAGTTTGCACTTCCAGTTGGCACTGTGAGTATATGTGATGTGCTGTTGTGTGTAGCTTTGTATTTTGTATAATGTGCATTTAGACTGACAGTTTAAAGTCTGATAAGATCACCGTTTCATGATCTCCTCCGTCCCAGACTTTGCATGTTATGCATGTTGAACTCAAATACTGTTAAACACTGTGGCTACGTGTGTTATGCATTTATATAACATGTTGATTCCACCACACTTAATCAGAATCAGATTTGCATGTATGATTAGTTGATGTATTGGTTATACACAGTTATCTCACAAAGTTGTTTACTGTCTGATTATGGCATGTGGAAAGAAACTATTATATAAATATATATAAAGTAAACAAAATATTTGTGTATTAAAATGTAATGTTTTAGTCGTATTTACAGTTGCTTTGCTATATCTCTCTAATCTTATTTTTCTATATTATTGCTGCAAACAACAAAACAAATTCCTTGCACACATGTAAATAAAGTCTGATTCTGATTTTTATTAAGACTGGAAATGGGTTTGATTCAAAACTATAATACATATTTAAAGGCCAAAGTTACATTTCTAACTGTAAACACTGTGTTACAACAGTCTGATCACAATTACTCACCAAACTAATCATGAACACTGTTCCTATTATTGCATTTAAATCCCTTCAACATAGTCACAAAAAGGAGAAAAAACAAACAAAACACATTTCTCAGTAATTTAACAATGCATAGCTTGTATCATTGGATATCTTGACTATAACTTAAATAAAGTTTGTGTTAACAGACGCCCATCAGCATTTCTATGGGGTTGATAATGTTGATTTTTAATTCTTATTTTTCATCACATCTGCCAGCTGCACATTAAACAAACATCATAGAGGAAGATGAGCAATCTTCCACTTGTTTTAAAAACATTTAGTTTTTCTGACCTTCCAGCTGTTTTTGACATATAAAACAGATCAGAACGACGTCTTCTGATCGCTCAGTTTACAATAACACTGATCAAACCTAAACAGTGAGCCACAGTAGCAGAAACAGCTCCTCACTGTTATTAAGAATGGAGATTTCTTACTATTGAATCACAGAATGTGCACAGTAGATAATTAAACATAACAATTAATCAACATTAGTGTGTTTGTGTTCATCTAATTGCCCCGAAAGTAGCGTTTAGTCACGTAGGAAAAGAAGACATCTCGTTTTATTGTGCTCCGTCACCACTGAACCATCATCTCCAAAACTAAAGATCTAAATTTGTACATATCTTATGCAATTCATAACCAACCATGACACTCTGTCTGCGTGTTTCTTGTGTGTGTAAATAGCGGCTACACTTATTTGGTTTCACAACATGCCTCTTCATGTCCTCATTTTCTTCCCATGATCCACGAAACCCTGCTTAAAATATTACGCAAAAACTCCTGAAACCCACTCAGTCTCAGTCTGAGTCAGACTCCTTCTATTCGTCATCGCAGTTTCGCCAGAGGTAGGTGTAGAGGTGGAATAGGGGGGGGCGGCGTGTGTACACCTGTGTACAGATACAGGTGGTTTGACTAAGAACATGTGAAAAATGGGATGTTTTCCCAGATGACTCAAGTGTTTTTCGGCTTTTTCCAGCAAGCAGCGCAACCGAAAAGTGATTCTCCTGTCATCAACATCCTCCAAAAACAGCCTAGGTTTTAAGACATCAAAAAAAGTTATTCCTAGAAAGAAGCAAAGTTCTACCCAGTAAGTTTTTTGTGAGAGAGTTGCCGTCGCTCCACAGCAGGTCTGAGATCTAAAAAGAGAGGGAAACATACGTTTAGGACAAGTCCAGTCTGGTCTTAAGGTACGTCCCACCTGCGTACTCCCCTGTTGAAGCTCAGCCCCACCCTACACCTCACATTCCTTTACAAATACCCCTCATCTTATCCCAAAGCCTCTGCACAACACTTGAACATCAAGCAAGCAAACAGCATCTTTTAAAAACAGGAACGAAAAGGAGAACCTCAAGAAAGCTACCTAATTTTTTTTAAATTTTAAGCTCAGAGGACTAAAGAATAAAGAGGTAAGCATCCTTTTTTGTTTGTTTTAGCCACTTTTCATTCAAAAAAAGGACAATCTGAGCTCTGGACAGAGATATGATTCAGCAAAAGCTTGAAATGACACAGGATGAAAGGATTGGTCGAGGATTAGTTGAGTACCTTTTTATGAGTGGCAACGAAAATCATAAAAAAAAAAGTACAAATAAACACAGATGTGAGAGTGGAATAGAAAAAAAAGGGTATGAAAGGGCTCAGCTGGGTTGTTTTTTCTACTTTTTTTTTTTCCAGACACATTTCTTTGTTATCCTGCTTTAGGGAATGTTTGCAATGCACAGATGAATTAATAAAACACACACGTGTGCTCGTTTAAGTTATGTTAAGGTTAAACTGACAGGAAACTTTCATGAGGTGGAGGAGGAGGGAAAAATGGGGATATTAAAAAAGATCTGAGTTTAAATCCGGTGATCCACACCAGATTAGTTTTCAGTGTTTAATCTGCTTTGAAAGTTTGCGATCTGGGACGGGTCACATATGTTCAAAAAGTAAGATATTTTTGTCCTAGTCTGAATCCACACGTCGTCTGCTCCGAGTCTGACTGGCTTATTGGATCTTTTTTTTGTCATTTCAGTCCATTTATAAGGTGGAGGAAGTTGGTTTTAGTCGTGATCTGTGCGGATTTTTGTTGACGTGAAGTGCCGTAAAATGTTCTTGGATGGTAAAGGACAGTCTGTACGATTAAAAAGGACATGAAAAAGAAGATTAGTGAGGTTTCTATAACACAAAAAACGCACATATGTGTAGAAATAATATAAAGTTTTGTGTATTGTTTGCTTTTCTTGCAAGTTCTAGTTTCAAAGCCTTTTCCTGTTGTTGCATCTCTTTCTTAAGCCTTGTTTTGCTCAAACGTTGATTGCAGAAATCACACAGTAAACCCCCTCGATTAAATACGTAAGTCAGATTTTCCGAGTTGGGAAGGTGAGAGGGAGTGGTTCAGCCAGTCCCCGGGTAGAGTAGAGGTGCAGGGCAGCAGGGGCCTGTCAGGACATGAATCTGTTTTAAAACGTAGCCCGGAGACACATTATCCTGTGAAGGCCTGTCAGAGAGAGCGGGTGTTTGTCTGAGTGCATGTTCAGCTATGTGATAACAGAAAAAAAAAACCCCAACAGATCTGCAATAACAGCACAGTAACACCAGATAAATGTCTCTTACAGCACATCCCTGATCACTGATATTCGACGGAAACTGAAAGAAGATTACCTAAACTAGAATTTAAAAAGATAGATAAGCGTTTAAGGAAGTCACTGAAGCTCAGAAACACCCGTAATTATCTCCCTCACATGTCTGATTTGTCTGTCTTCTCCTCTCTAGGATGGGATCTGTAGGAATCCAGATTGTCTGCGTGTCCCTCGGGGTCCTCAGCCTGATCGGGGTCATCGTGTGCTGCGTCGTCCCTCGTTGGAAAGTGTCCGCCTTTGTGGGATCCAACATTGTGACTGCACAGGTAATGAAAAAGAGACATCAACTTCAGCCTCTCATTATGAATGCTTAATAACAGAAAGAAGGTTTTTTTTTAATTTAAGGTACAGCAGGGATGTTAAAACCCAAACATACACTCTGCTGCCATCGACTGATAGGAAGTGTCACAGGAAGTGTGTTTAAATGTTTACTTTCTTTAATATAAAAAACAAAAAGTGCAATTACATAAAGCTAATAGAGCTAAACACTCAATAAACAGCAAACGCAGAGAATTAAGCAATAACACTCATTTTGTTCTCTCTTAAGTTTATCAAATATAAACATTTACATATAAACTTTTCTTTTTTTTTCTACTTGTATTGAAATCCATTACGTCACACTACAATTCCTGAGTCCACGTTCAATTAAAAACCAACGCAAACATAATTTGTAATAAATTGTACAGATTGATTCAATTAAAATGGTTCCTTTTCAGTCCATGTTATTTTAATAATTGTCTTTTTTGCACTGGTATTTAACTTTATACTTGAAAGAAACTACAATTGGAAACACAAGACTTAAACCTGTTATCATGTCTTTTAATTCATGGACTGACTCTTTACAACAACTAAATGTAAGCTTCAATGATTTCTTAATATTGTTACTGCTTACATCAGTCATGTTTCTAAAAAACAGCAGTAAAAAATGTCTGTTTTAGAGTTTCAATTACAATCAATTATCCAACTAAACAAGGTTATTTTTTTATATTATATATTCACATATATTTTTAAAAAGTTATAATGACAAACAGATCTATGTTCAGGTGATTTCTTTAGTTTTCAGTCCCATACGAGGAGTCACACTGAATTTATTACTACCTTAAGACCTGTTTAAGGTACTGAAGCCAAAGTATCAATACTATGATATAAAAATACTCAAAATATCAATTATCCGGTTGGTTGTAATCTACAACTTCACCACTAGATGTCACTAAACCTTACATACTGGTCCTTTAATTAAAAACATGGAGGCAGTGAAATGAACTTAAAGAATCACAAATAAAAGTGAGTCTATTATGAATTAGATTATTAGATTATTATCACTGATATATGAAGGTGTAAGTAGCAGAGATGGAAGATAAGTCGATGACTCAATTAATCGATTAACAAAATATTAACTGGTAACTGTTTTAATAACCGATTAATCGCTTTTAATGCCGTAATTTCTCCAGTTTCAGCCTCTCAAATATAAAGATTTGATGCTTTTCTTTGCCATACATCACATTAAACTTGATATTTTGGATTTTGCACTGTTGATCAGACATTTGAAGACGTCACATTTGACTTGTTGTGCAGTAAAATGTACAACATGTCCCTCTAAATTCTGGTTGTATAGAAGTTTAAGATCCAGTTTAAATGCAGCTCTTGACGTATGAAATGACTGAAACCTTCTTTCTTTCTTGCTGTGTGTGTGAGTAGAGCAGTCAGGAGGGCCTCTGGATGGAGTGCGTGGTGCAGAGTACCGGCCAGCAGCAGTGCAAGAGCTACGACTCCCTGCTGGTGCTGGCCTCTGACCTGCAGGCCGCCCGCGCCATGACCATCATCAGCTGCCTGCTGGGCGGCCTCAGCATCCTCATCCTCTTCTGCGGCGCCGACTTCACCACCTGCGTAGAGAACGAAGACGCCAAGCCCAAGATCAGCCTGGTGGCCGGGATCGGCATGCTGCTGGCCGGCCTCCTGGTCATCATCCCCGTCAGCTGGTCCGCCCACATCGTCGTGCGGGACTTCAACAACCCCTTGGTTCCAGCCTCCCAGAAGAGGGAACTGGGAGCGTGCATCTTTGTGGGTTGGGCTACTGGAGTGCTGTTCCTTCTGGCCGGAGGTCTGCTGTGCTGCTTCAGCAGGCCAAAATCTGGCGGCTCAGGAGGAACCGCCAAGTACTACAGCAACAGCGCCTCCGCCCCGAACAAGAACTACGTGTAGGGACTGTTTGAAAGTGGAGGGAGGGGTTGGTGTTTGTGTTAGAGGCGAGCGGAGGAGGGGTGATTTAGTCGTAGTAGATGACATCAACTTTGAATGAAACAGAAGAAAGTCTCTGTAAATACTGATCCAGGTTTTTTCTTTCATATTATCAGGTGCTGGGTTATGTATAAGCTACTGTAAAACAAACACAGGCTGTAAATTAGGCTATAAATGACACTTATGATATTTTATCATCTTGTAATAAGAATGTTTTATTTGTTCTCGCTGCAAAAATGCATTTTTTTTGTTGTTTTTATTGAGATATTTGAAGCCCACAAGCAGTATCCAAGATTATGAAAATGTGAAAAACATATTTTTAGAGATTTTAATCTGATAATTGAAACCCTAAAGTAAAAAAATTCAAGGTAAAACAAATGCACTAGTGGGTCATATTTCACATATAGTTTGTATTGTGTGTTTATTTCTCTCCAAATTTCATCCACAGTCAGAAAAAAAGCTGTCAGAATAATATTATTACCACCTCAGTCGGCCTCAGGGAGCATCTGTGTGCACTTGTTTCTCTGATTGATGAAAAACGTCCACATAACATTTCATTTTTTTATATATATAAATATAAATATATATATATATATAAACGTTTGTCGTTGCTTATGTTTGTTTTTGTTTCTCATTTTGTATCATAATGAGTATAAACGATTAAAAGTTGGTGTAATTAAAAAAAACCCATTGTGTGTGTTTCATGTGTTTGTAGGAGAAAAAAAAAAAGAATAAAAAGTCAAAAAATGTTTTCTGAAAATACAGAAGATTTTATTTCAAACTATAGCATATATTAAAATAAGTTTCAATTTGACAATGTTAAACCAAATAAACAAATTATCAAGTCAAAAAGAAGTTTTATAGTACCGGTTGCCTTCCCTTTGTCTCACTATACAATCAGAAGTTACACACGCAGCGCCGCCCTCTTGAATTTAAATTTTATTGGCATGAACGTCACAACAAGTGTTGCTGAAGCATCAAGAGATCAACCAAATGAAACCATTTCTCTTTGCTTCTTCCCCCCCCCCAGTTCTTTCGGCTCTTGATGATTTATTTGTTCTCCCCCCCCCAAAAAAACAAAAAAAAAACAACGACCAAGAGTTAGTTTTGTCACACTTCTGTAGTTTAATGCTTGCTCTCCAGCTCGCTCACACGCTTGGTCAGCTCCTCTAGCGCCGATTTGAGATCCTTCACCTCCTTCCTCAAGGACTGAACCTCCTGAGAGATGCAGAGAGAAAGAGAGACAGAGTTATGATGTGTATATCAGAGATTATATATGTATATGTGTAACGTACAGCAGGAAAGGCTTTTTACTCAGTATTTGTGATCTGAGCAATAAAAACGATGTAAACTAGAGAAGAAACAGAGCAGAAGTGTTTAAGATTCAGATGATTCAAGGTTTGCTTCAAGTGCCAAAGTGTAAAAATACTTCACAAGTCAAAGTCCTGCATTTACTTAAAGTCCAGATGAGTGTCTAACATCTGTATCGTGACGTATTTCTGTCCTGTTTCGCTCAGGCGGGGCGTTAAAAAAGTGGGCGCATCATCACGAGTCTCAGCTCTGTGCTGCTAAAAGTTAAAGATCGATTGATGGGTGGCTTATGTAAGTACACGTCACACAGGAAGCAAACAGTGATTGGAGTTTGATTTTTGTGTCTCATAAGAACACTAATAAACTGATTTTTTGGCATGTATTGATAAATAAGGGCACAATATGACTGTGGATCTGCTCTAAAAGGGTTTAAAAGGCATTTTTCACCTTAAATTTAGGAAAAAGTGCAGAAGTTATATCATCAACGTGCACTAACAGGACCAGTGTTTAGCATTTAGTGACATCTAGTGGTGAGCAGACAGATTGCAACCATATGAGCACCCCCCCCCCCCTCGCAGAAAAAAGGGCGAACTGCCTCTCTCTGTAGAACCACGGTTTAGTTTGTCTGTTCTGGGTTACCGTAGAAACATGGCGGACTCCCTATGTAGCTTGTTCTAATGTAATGAAAGCACATTGTACACTAATTAAATCACACACTGGTCCTTTAAAGGATCAAACGCAACAATTATGCAGGAGAAGTTTCCCCTCTGAGTGTTATATTGTAATATAATTTATTATTTAATCATTATTAATGATGCTTTAATGTGTAAGTGGCATTTTACTGCTGTAGTTGGTCGAGTTGGAGCTAAATTTAACTACTTTATATCTATAACGAGGAATATTTTATGTTTAAATTGAAATTATGTTGATCTTTGCATGAAAATTCTTATTATACAAAGTAACTAGAAAATAAAGCTGTGAAATAAATGTAGTGTCTTTATTACAGTACTTAAGTAAATATTCAACTTAGTTTTGAAAGGTTTAAACTGTAAATACAACATGATTTTATAGATTATAGATTATAGATGCCTATTATGAAGGAAAAGTTGCTCCTGTGTGTGCTATGTTGTTATAGATTTTATTATTTAATCACTATTAATTGATTATTAATGACACTTTAATGTGGAAGTAGCATTTTACTGCTGTAGTTGGTCGAGTTGGAGCTCATTTTAACTACTTTATAAACTCTTATCTATATATATTTTATGTTTAAGATGAAATGATGTCGCTATATTACCAGGAATTAAAGCCGTGAAATAAATATAGTGTCTTTTAAATTTAGTAAAATAGAAAGTAGCACAGAAACTTTTAGGTTTAAACTGTATATTATCGATTATAGATTATCGATATCTCACCCCGCTGTCCTGTTGGCTCCCCACAGAAGAAGACGTGGTCTTCAGGAGACTCTTGTGAACTTTGAACTCCTTGGCTTTGGTGGTGGCCGTGAACCCGTCCTTTAGAGAGATGAGGATCGGCTGGGCGTCTTTTCCTGCAAACCACTCGTCGGCTTCGACCGAGGGCTCGGGGCCGACGGTGTCTGGGTACAGATCCTCCTGGAACAGATCAGACTGCGGACGGCAGACAAGAGGAGAGTCAGGAATGAAGAAAAAAACAAAAACAGATTAACCTGATGAAAGTTTGTTTAAAGAGCTTCACCTTGCGTGGCACCGTCATGACTATGGGCTCGCATTTCCTCTCGTGGAGTTTGTAGAATCTGAAGGAAGAAACGTGTCATAAGTTTATTTTAAAAAGGATTCAAAACAGCTACGCTCCACTTGATCCCATAAAACCATAAACCTACCTGGCGATTTCACATTTGTTGACCTCCAGGCCTCTCTTGGGCATGTAACCCATCCCCTTCTGGCTCTCCTTGCTGCTGAACATGGACAGGTAGTGGACGTAAGGAGCTTCGTCCGTCACCTCAAAGTAACGGATACTGCTGTCCCCCTGCGACGGAGAGATCAGGACAAAGACAAGTCAGCCGCTGCGACGGTGACAGAAAACTTGTTGTTGTTGTTGTTTTTCCACGACAGACTAAAACCTGACCTTGCCGCAGAGGTAGACGACGCCTGTGTCTGGGTCGAAGAACGGCAGGAGGACGCCGCTGCTGGTGTCCAGTTCCTGCAGGGTCAGCGGTTCCCCGAAGTTCTTCTGTTAAGAGAGATTCAGACACACTCAGTTATACATTTCAGCAAATCCGATGTATGAGAAAGACAGTTTGGGACGCCGCCGTGGTTTAAGGGTTAAGATGGTTCCTCTTTATCTGCTACTTCTCCAAAATTTCTATCTAATAAAAGCACAAAATGTCCCAAATAATACATTTACTGTAACTGAGCCTCATGATGGATACAGTAGTGATGAAACATGGCAGTTGTGAAACAGCAGTGTTGTAAATACAGTAAATGGAGACAAATAAACAACATTTCAAATGTAAAAAAAAGGTGTTTAATATATTAAATATTGTATAATATGTTACATTTTATGAACTCAGCAGGTGTGTGATTTTCCCTTATTGTTATATGATCAAGTTAACTTTTTATAGAAGAGTGTTAAGACCCAGTTCAAGGTTTCTTCTCCCTCTAATACAACATATTTATGAATGTAGATGATTTAAATTCGGATATATAAGATGAGGAATCTGATATAATGTTTATAAATAAGATTTATGTTTGGTATTTTTAAGTTTTCCTGCTTTTTTTCTACGTACTTTATTGAATTGTTGCTTGTTTTTGGATGTTTAATCTGTGCAGTTTGGATGGTTAACTCCACCGCCTGCCATCAAATAGCTTGTCAGTACATTTGTGTGCATGATGTAATAAATATGGGTGCAGTTTCTGTTTTTTTAAAGACCTGCAGAAGATCCAAGTAGGATTGAAACAGTCGGTATTAAACTCTTGTGGCGTGAAGTGTGCAGGCGTTATCGTCAATAGCCTCGCACCTTTATGATGTGCATGTAACTGCTACAGAAGTGCTTTCAGTGTAAGTGATCGAGGCCAAAACCCACAAAACTCGAACACACTGGGTCGTTGACACTCACCGGGTCCCATAGCGCCACCTGCCTCTCGCTCATGCGACTGAAGCCGGTACTGAGGATCTTCCCGTCGGACACGAACACGGCCCTGATGGGTCTGGAGCCCTCATGAGGTTTTTCCTTCTCCTGCAGGAGCAGAGACGGAGGCGTTACGGACTTAAAGAGACTTAAAGAAAATCTGTTTTTTGAGTTTGTTTTTCCACTTTCGTCTGCTGAAGAGGGAAAGTTTCTCTGGCCTTTCTTCTGGCCTACGACCTTTGAGGTGACCTTTTGAGGTATTTACATTTTATATAACGTTAATATTTAACACGTGTGGAGGGGATCTGTCCACACAGATACCTTAAAAGAAGTCCAGACTCTTTGTGCTCTGATAACAGGACTTAAGATTACTTATTATGATAGAAAAATAACATTATTAATGCATTTTACATGCTAAGCATTCAAATGATTTAATACTAATGATATCAAAAGTATTTTTTCTCTTCTTCTTCTTCTTATAATTAAACATTTTCTGTAAAATGAAACAAAAACATGCTCAGAAATTCATGAAAAGTGTGAAGTTTTGCACCAAAATTAAACCAAATTCCTGCATACAGAAGCAGAAATATTAACAAATGAGTTACAATAAACATTATGATTCATTATCAAACCTCTAAAAACATTATAAGAACCTAAAACTGTGATAAAACTACAACCTGTTACTCCAGATTACTGCAGAGAAGTTTTGTTCAGCTGACACTGATGCTGCGTTACAGTAAAAAAGGTTAAAATAAGGGAACCTACAAGGAGGACGGTGCCCTTGCGAGGGTCCAGCACCCTCAGGGTCTTGTCCTTGCAGGCGGTGAGAATCTGGGAGCCGTCCCTGTTCCAGCAGGCGCTGTAGATAAGATCAGGGTGCATGTCCATCCTCACCACTGCCTCGCCGCAGGCCACGTTCCACAGGATCAATATGTTATCGCAGCCTGCAGGAGCACAGACGACAGTACAGCGGTGCTCAGTGCAATGGCGGCTAAAAGGGCTTAGGTTAGCGTTATAAAGCATTTAATCTGAAATATAAAGTCAAAATCAAAGGTATTTTGAGCATTAAAGTTAAATTCAACCTTATTTTCTAATTATTAAAGTGCATTGTAGCTTTTATTGTCTTGTTTTATCTTGTCTTATTCCCTTTTTAGCTTCTTTTTATTTACTAATTTAACTCTTTTTAATC
This sequence comes from Euthynnus affinis, assembly GCA_029490765.1. NCBI lineage: Eukaryota > Metazoa > Chordata > Actinopteri > Scombriformes > Scombridae > Euthynnus > Euthynnus affinis. The sequence continues at coordinate 2,170,305 of CM055856.1, forward strand.
GTTTTTATATGTATTTTTACTTGCGTTGCTTTTATATTCTGTTTTAATGGCTTTTAAAGCACTTTGGATTGCCTTGTTGTTGAAATGTGCTTCACAAATAAACTTGTCTTGCCTGATTGAAAAGCTGAGAAAACTTTCACATTTCACAGTTTCATTGTTTTTTTTTTTGTTTTTTTTTTCTGTGAACACGAAGTGACGGATTAAACAGCGACGATACAGCAGCTGTAATAACTGCAGAGAACAGATTTTTAAAAAAGCTGCACGTATATATTAGAAACTCAAAGTTCATCCACAAACACACAAAATAAAATCTTATTTAAAAAGTTCTGGCAGTTTTGGAAAGGCTGTTATGAAAACCTCGACATAAAACCCAGACTAGGAATTAACAAGCTAAAAATCTGCTGCATCCATAAATCGCAGGTTTGTACCGCTGAGCTGCAACGATTAGTCGATTAATCAATTAGCTACCAACTATTAAACTAATCACCAGCTATTTTGATGATCTTTTAGTCATTTGGAGTCATTTTTTAAAGAAAAATCTCCGGTTCCAGCTTCTTAAATGTGAATATTATTAATAATATATCTTCTTTGACAGAAAACTGAACATCTTCGTTCTTGTGGACGTCACTTTGAGTTTCGGGAGACAGTGACGGACGTGTTTCACCGTTTTCTGACATTTTATGGACCAAGCGACTAATCAATTAATGGTGAAAACAATCAGATTGAGCGGCGATGATGAAAATAATTGTTAGTTGCAGCCCCTGAATGTAGATTAGAGCAGAGCTGGGTGACTTTCAGAGAGGGACTGGATCATGATAATATGATCATAAACTTGTTATTGATTACATCATTCTGCTCTTCAAAGGAAATGACTCCAAATATATAAACTATTTATGGACGCTGGCAAAAAATATTCTTATTGAAACCTTCAAATTATTTCAGTGAGCTGCATGAGGAGTCCTGTTAACACTGTGACTGTCAGAGTTGAAGACGGGGTGGGTGGAGGCTGTGAGCACTTCCTGTCAAACTTCTGGAGGTGTTAGCCTCATTCAACAAAAAAACCCCCCAAAAAACACAAAACATCTGTGACATGTCGCACATTCTGGTTCCTCTAAAACACCGGATACATTTCTGCACAAGAGAGCCGTCTGTCGCGTCATGTGAATGCAACTCCGGGTACAACTGCGCCTCTGTTTTAAAAAGGCGTCTGTCTTAAGAACGACAGACAGTATGGAGCGTAGAAACAGGTTCTGCTTTGCTGTAATCGTCCTTCCTGTTCATACTAATCACTTTCAATGTACGTGCCAGAGGGTAAAATCCACAGTCCTCTATGAGGCTTCAGCTGTCTGAGTTAGTCAAATAAAGTGGATATCTTAATAATTACAGCCTTTTTAGGGGTAAAAAATCCCTCCTCAGCTGCAGTTAATGCACTAAAAAGACCTTAATGTTGAAAAATATCTATTTGATTTGTCTAATTTGGGCGGCTAAAGCTTCATTTTAGCTTCAGATAAACTTTTAAATGCACAGAAGGAGGCTTGTGGGTTTTATTCCCCATCGCTTCCATTGTAAATTCATTATAAAAGGATCTTCTAAGGGTCAGTATGAACAGGAGGGATGATTAAAGCAAGGAAAAACATGCTCATATTGCTTTAGGACACTCTTGAAAAAATGAGGAACCTATCCTTCAGGGGTTTAGTGTAATACCTGCACTCATCAGCACATTGTGGGCAGTAGGGTGCCAGCACAGGATGCCGACACGTTTGGAGTGACCCTCCAGCTTGACGACAGGTTCTGTGAGCGACGTGGTGAGCCCGCCGTCCGGGATCTCCCAAATCTATTCACCAAGAAAGACGTTTTAAGACACCGGCACCGTGCACATGTTACAAATATATATGTCTATATGTCATGCTTTAGTGAGCGACGAGATGCTTGAGAGATCATAGAGACAGATGTTTGCATGACTTACCATGACGCTGCAGTCCTCGGAGCCGCTGGCTATGATGTTGTCATTGTGAGGACAGAACTCAATGTCCAGGACGGGGCCTGTGTGGCCGCACACGGTCGGGTAGGACATGTCGATACGGCCCGTCTGCACAGAGAGACGGACACATCAGAAAGGTTGAAGAAACCAAAACCAATTCGTAGAGAGTGCAGAGAAACTATCGGACACACACTGTGATAGAAGAAGGTTTAAAACACAAACAAACAAACAAACATGGTGATCTAGTGGAGGTGGGAGGGGAGGAATTGATAGTCAGCTGATACAAATTCCACAGCTATGCTTTCAATTACTCCTAATGCCTCGTAACTGGGTTAGAGAGCTGATCGGGGCCAGGAAGATGAAATCCCATAGTTCCTCTGGTGCTCGCACGGCCCTTTACTCTCTAATCATGATGCCTGACGCAGAGCATAATGACAATACATTTTTTTTCGGATGCGTCTATCTGATTAAAAAAAAAAACTCTTTGAGGGTTTTTTGCAGCAAGCTGTTTCAATCACATGTGCGGCTCTACTGAGATTGTGAAGCTGGTCGATTAACACAAATAAAGAACTAAAATAGAAGAAATGGTGAAAGTTACTTATCCTTAAAAGGATGTGACACAAGCTGTAGCGCTAATGAACGAGTACATCCAAGAAGTTTCCCTCTGAGAGTTACACACACTGCTAATGCTTTATATTGAATTCACAAGCCTGGTGATCTCTATTGAGTTCACACACTGTTAGAAATTCAGTACGTGAGCATTAACTAGCCCACAAGGTTTGTAATTTTCCACTTTTTCTCGGCACATAAAGTGCAATAAATAAAACTGTAAGCTACCCGACGCACTCCATAGGCTGAATAACCCGGGTTGAGGCCACATCCTGCCCCGACTGAGCCGACAACAAACTCCTAATAAGGTGAAAACTGCTCGACAGCAGAGGGAGTGACGTGTAGAAACACTCAAAGTGCAGAACTTCCTTATTCAGATGAATGTGTGATGGTGACTGGCAGTATTCAAATATTTAAAGTGTGTGTGTGTACGGTGTTAAAAAAAAAAAAAAAAAAAAAAGACAGTATCACATGATCTTGCATTTGAAATGTTACAATCAAACATATCAAATAATAATAGTATGAAAGGTAGAAGAGCACAAAGACAGATGCTTTTTTTTAATGTATGTGTGTGGCAATGCAGGCAGGGTTTTTTTTGGGTTTTTTTTCACATGACATTCACCTTGTTCAGGGGCAACACCATGAAGGCTCCTCCGCCACTGGCGTCCACAATCATGGCCACAAACTTGGGGTTGACGGAACAGAAGTTGCTGTCCCAGGTCATCTGGGAGATGCGGATGTCGTCGTAGCATTGGTCAGCTTTCACAGCCTGACCAAAGACGTGACGGAACTTACTGGACCTCACAACCTTCCTTCCGGCCATGGTGAACTGGAGAGAGGAGGGAGGGGCGGGGGGTGTAAGAAAAGAAAAAAACACACAAGAGTCAAGCAGAATATTTAAACGTGTGCAAGAAAAGGCTGCAGGTGATTGAATCAAAGAGATCTGTTACTCCGTGCAAGACGATTCACACCGAAAATGTCTTCATTTGAATGCACGAGCTAAAAGGCTAACCAGCATTTAATTTGACCTTTTGTCTCTTTATGGTTTAAGCTTTTTTAGATTTAATGTGGAAATGCAGACACAAAGCTGACGACACAGCTGAAAGAGACGACACAGGAAAAAAAAAAAAAAAAAAAAAAAAGAGGAAGCAAAAGCTTTCACAACTGCTTCCTCTAGTCTGTCTGTGACTGGCACTCTCCCCCCTTCTTCTTCTTCTTCTTCTTCTCTCGCTTAAATTCGAGATCCTGCTTGTTAGTTTTTAATAATTGCACACAGCAGCATAAATACGATGCTTTTAAAAAATAAAAACGTTATTCATCATCTATGTCGTGTCACAATGTTGAGCTTCAACACGCTACGAGCTGAAAACACGTAGAGGAGTTGTCAGTTACACCACATCCTTCAGAGTGAGCAACAAAACCACCACCACCTTTCTCCCATGCCAAATTTGTAATTCTCACTCTCGTGCGTGTCACTGATTTTCCCACAGTTAGACACACTTGAAAACATACATTACCATATATAGATATATACATATACACACACACACGCTGAATGCATCCTTTAACAGAAGCAGCGAACCTGAGTGATTAGATTTGGGTTAAACCTCCCCTCAAATCGCTTTAAAGTTCAGTCAACACCTGCTGCAAGACGATCTAAACAAACACCGTTTAACACACACACAAAAAAACAACAATCAGAAACACTGTTTTGCTTTACCTCCATTTGTAGAGTCTACTTCCTGAAATCAGCAGCCGCCCCTGAGCTCAGACTCAAAGGACTATAACAGTTTTGCTGCATGTGCATCACAAGACCTCTCCGTCTGCTCTGCACCTAATTTAATAATCCTTTATAGAGTGAGCTGTAATTTTATCAGGAGCCTAAATGCATGTCAATAATCTCCCTCTACCACTGTGATGGAAAACATCGCCTGCTACAAAGCAGGAAACAATTCACTAACGTGGAAACAGGAGAAACTCATGTGGAACAATGATGCTCGTATCAAATCCCTGACATGTAGACTCACATAACAAGCGCATATATTAAATACACAGTGTTATATCTTCAGTGGATAGATGGCGAGACGTTGGAGGCCTACCTGGGAGTCGTGCAGGGGTGAATCAGCTCGAGGAGTTTCAACGGTGCACCAGTCACCAGAATGAGGACTCAAGAGAAGAGGCTAGGTTAAAGTACATCACAAAAACTGACAATGGAGGAAGTGAGATTTTCAAACGAAGGTGGAAGTGGGAGGTGTCTCCTCTGACATGCTGCGAAGCCACCACGAAGGGGAAGACGTCCACGCTGCGATCGAGCCAGTTCAGTCGAACCAAAGCCGAGCGACAGAGGAGAGCAGCTTGATGAAGTCTGTTGTTGTTTTAAAAAAAAAAAAAAAAAAAAAAGAGTAAAAAACCAGAAGTGATGACTTCCTGAGATGCACAGATGAGTTGCTGAGGAGCCTGATATCTAAGAGGGAGATCTTTACAACTGCCTGTTCTTTTATTGGGTTTTTAAATCAGTGAGTGGCTCTTATCTGTCTGATATGGTTAAGATATACGTGCCCGCTTGCTCCCGTACGTCCTCAAACCTCTTGACTGTTGGCACAGAGAAGCAACTTTTGTTAATAATGCCCCCAAAAAACTGTGAAACAGTCTGCACAGAAATGCATTTAAAAGTTTATTTGAGGCTAATATGAAGCTTCAGCATCCAAATGAGTCAAATCAAGTAGATATATTTCAATGTTTCAGTCTTTTTAATGCCAAAGTCTCTCTTTTTGTTGCTATACTTCCACCTGCAGCTCAGCAGGGAAACACAAAGAGGAGAATTTGATGCTAAAAAAGACTGTAAATGTGTCAGATATCCACTTGATGTGACTAACTCAGACTGCTGAGGCATCATATTATAAGCTTCACATCAACTTTTAAATGCATTTTTGCACAAAATGCACATTTTAACAGCCAGTATGAGCAGGAGGAATGATTACAGCTCATACAGACACCTGACTGCTGGTTTAAAACTAACTTGTTGACACATTTAACCCTTTCATGCATCGTGGTCACCACAGTGGACAGCTATTGAAAGGCTGTTTTCTTACATATGCAAGGGTTTTGATGGTATAGTTGCACATCAGCCACCACATCGGACTTTAGTGTGTCATCTCATACACTGCTATCCATTGGCCAGAAACACTCGGCGGCTCAGGAATATCTTGCCAATCCTTGTATGGTAGTTGACCCTTGCAGGTAAATAAAACAACTAAGGAGAAATACAACTGCTAAAATTTTTCAAGTATTGATTTTATGTTGGGAGAAAATGACAATTAATCATCTGTCCACTACTTTCATGCCTAAAGAGGAATAAAAAAACACTCCTCCTGACTGAGGTCATCATAATTCATGCTTGAATTGATGCGCTGAAGCATCAAAACGGTTGACGGAGGGCATAAAATCTCATAAATACCACTAAATATGACCTTTTGACCTCTTATAAACTTACCAGATGATGATAAAACTGGTATATAACTATAATAATAACATAATTTTGGCATGTCTGACCTGATTTGTGTCAATAATTCAGCGCTCAGCTTCAATTAATAATGCAGAAAACCACAAATCAAGCCGGAAATCTTTGTGTAGTTGTGGATTCAGACCTGAATTTCTAACAGCCAGATCACTACTATCACCTGAAGAATATATCAAGAATTAAAGGACTTATGTCTCTGCAGGATTTGGAGAAGCTTGTCCATGCATAAGTAGACTCGACTACTGTAACGGTGTCCTCACAGGTCTCCCTAAAACATCGATCAGGCAGCTGCTGCTCGAGTCCTCGCAAAGACCAGGAAAGTCAGATCATATAACTCCACTTCTCAGGGGCCCAAAACACATTTATTTCTGATCTGCTGCTACGTTACGAACCATCCAGACCTCTTAAGGTGGTCCAGAGTCAAAACTAAAACACCTGGAAAAGCATATCTGGAACAAACTCCCAGAAAGCTGCGACTCTCAGTTCTTTTAAAACACAGCTGAAGACTTTTCTGCACTGTAATGTTTATGTTGTATGTTTTTCTATTTTAACTTCTATTTTATTTCCACTTTAACACTTTTTAATTGTATTTAAATGTCTTTTTTACATCGCCTCGCTTGTCTTGATGCCTTTTAAGCTCTATGTGAAGCACTTTGAACTCCCCTGTTGTCGTGTTTTACAAATAAACTTCCCTTCTTTGCTCACATGAAGCCGAATGCTGTTTAATAACTGTTACTAACCTCACACCGTTGCTAACAACAGAAGATATGTTCCTCTTTTTGTCTCTCTCTTTTTTTTTTATACAAACTAGTATCAGCATGGTTGTTTGGCTTCGTGCACTAACGGGAACTTTGACATTTGACCTCAGATACAACCATAAAACTGTTTTATGCACCACTACATAGACTGAGTCGTGTTTTCACTGCACCCGGACGAGCCCCCAACAAACACTGCTGCAGAAACCGGCTCATGGCTGCTGATTCCTGCCTTAAAGCAAACTATTATATATTTATTAACCCCTAATCTTATTATATTACATGCATCTAACTTTACCTGTTGTTAATTTAAACCTGATTTTAACTTAACTTGGACTCATATCTATCAAATTTTTACAGGAATTATACTTGTGAACGCTCTAAAGAACAAACTTAGGAGTAATAAAGTTATTAGTTATTAGGAATAAGACACATTCATGAGGTGACAGGAACTTTTAAGAGCAACTCACATGACTGTACAGAGAAAAAAATAGCCAATCAGAGATATTGATTGACGCTTTTTGAAAAAAAAAAACACCTCAAAGTTTATTCAGTGGTTATTATTTAAGACCATTTGCAAATAAAAGTTAAGTTTATTTGTGTAAAATCTTAAAATCTCCAGGAATAATTAATGTGTGAAGTTCAAATGTCATAATTTTATATAGTTATGATGTGTAAATCTATAAAAATAGGGATGAAATAATAAGAAAATGGAGCAAACGTCTGCTTGTGAGATATTCTGCTGTTGTAATTTAGATCCACACTGATGAATAGAGACAATAAAGACGCTCAGAAAGTGGCTGCAAACGAAGTAAATCCCAGATTTTAAGTATTCTGTATGGTGTTTTTGACGTTGTATGATTGGTGGATGTGTGCTGTTTTTTTTAGTCTTTGCATATTAATTATGTCGTGCACCAAGATGTCAGTTTATTGACGAGCCTTTCAGACTTATTTTGGCTCATTTACACTCATTTAGTTATTTTTTAATGAGCGCTGCACCTCTCTAATAATAATTTGTTCCTCTTGCCAGACTAAGAAAAAAAGAAAGTGAAACTAATCTATTCTTAGTGATACAGCTTCAGCTCATGTATTATTCACTGTGATCAATAATATTTAGTCCAATAAGACAGTAAACTGAGGTCTGTTTCACTACTGCAGTCATCTAGTATCCACTCTTAAAGAGCAGATGCACGAGTTTTATTAAGTCTGTCTTAAAGCAACAGTCAGATGACCAAATTCTTGCTGTAATCGTCCCGTCTGTTCATACTGACCATTAGAAGATTTCTTCATAATGACCTTATAATGGAAATGATGGAGGACATAAATGTATTTAAAGGTTTATCTGAAGCTAATATGAAGCCTGAGCCGTCCAAATGAGTCAAATCAAGTAGATATCTTTCATCGTTTCAGTCTTTTTAGTGCCAAAGTCCCTCTTTTTGTTTCTATACTTCCACCTGCAGCTCATCAGAGAAACACAAAGAGGAGAATTTGATGCTAAAAAAGACTCTACATGTGTCAGATATCCACTTTAAATGACTAAACTCAGACTGCTGAAGCTGAATAGAAGCTTCAGATAAACTTTTAAATGCATTTTTGCTCAAAATAAGGACTGTAGTCAGTATGAACAGGAGGAATGATTACAGCATGGTCATCTTGGTTTAAAGACACACTTGAGAAATGATGAACCTGTCCTTTAACCAACTCCTGGAGCTCTTTTAATATTTAAGAGCATTTTTAAGTCAAATAGAAGTTCAATAAATAGTTTTAAATCTTAAGTTTGTGAGTTTAATCTTTCCTGAAAATCCAAAATTTTGCTTTTAGCAGTTTGCACCGTGAGTTTTTACACACAATAACGAGCTCTAACCTTAATTTACTCCTTGAGGAGCTGCGGTTAAGCAATGTCCTTACTTCGTAGGACTTTCTTTTTCTCATCTTTCCATCATTCCTTCTTCAGTCCACATGCACATTAACGTACTTCTACACTTAAGGACCAACACTGACTCACTGCTGCTTCCTGTCGCTCCTCGTCAAACCCTTTAACCTCAGTCTTTGACCTTAAAACAAACTCTAAACCCGACTGAAACGTCCTCAACTCAACGTATTCCTCACAGAGATAAAAAACACACACAAACACATCCCAGTAAAAGAAACACAGATGAAAGAGATGGCCGTATAAGCGGGGTTTTAAAAATATAGACTTCAGTTTATTGCACAATCGTTGCTGGAGACTTGAGGAGTGTGAGAGCCTGTCTGTTACACACAGGGCTGGACAGACGTGTGTGTGTGTGTGTGTGTGTGTGCGTGTGTGTGTGTGAGAACTACAGCACAGGAACAAAAACTGTGTGTTAATTTGCAAGCACACAGACTCGGGGATAATGAGGACACACTTCAGGGAGAGAGAGAGAGAGAGAGAGAGGGAGGGGAGGAGGGAGGGAGGGATGCAATCAGTAACCTCCCCCCTCCCCCTCCTCCTCCCCTCTCTCTCTCTCTCTCTCTCTCTCTTTGTCAGTGCAACAGAGGAAAAGTAAGTTTCATGCTTGTATGGGTTCTGCAGAGAGAGAGAGCTCATACACACATGTGTTCATACATGGCCTGGAAATATATATATATATATACATACATACATATATATATATATATTTATAAATAAACAACCCTGGAGAATAACTGCAGCGCTGACAGTGTAACACGCTGTCAATTAGTTTCATTTGGCTGCAGCACGGCTACAGTAATGCCAGCGTCAGTGCATGTGAACGTCCACTAGATGGAGCCACGTTCACTCCTTTTTGTCGTTTATATATATATATATAAGTGTGTGTGTGTGTGTGTGTTGTGTGTTTTTTTTTAAATGCCATGATGACGGTTGTATAGATAAGATACATGAGAGGAGACGATAACAGACAGACCCTCCAGAAAGCTCCCCCTTCATCCTAAAGTGAAAGGGGCTCGTCTCATCGTCATCTGTACACATTAGACCGGTGTCGTCGTTAGGATGAGTTTCCACAAGAATAACAGGAATCATAATAATAATAATAATAATCAGTATATAACAATAGTTGTGACAGATAATTCCATTATAAACAGGTCATTTAACAGGCTATCCGGCACCTGCGTTATATTAAAAAAAAAGGAAAAAAACTGAATTTCTGTTATGTTAGTGATGTTTTCCGTACATCAGTCTTTTGTTTTTTTTCTTTTTTCTTCATTTAACATACAGACAAAAAGGACAGAGACCTTTTTTTTTTCTTTTTTTTTGTTTTAAATCTGACCAGTTTCCACTTCTGCAACATGGTTTTTGTGTTTTTCTTTTCTTTTCTTTTCTTTTTTTTTTTAAACCCCCCACCTCCACTTCCTTCCTTCCCCCTTCTCCGCTCTGTCCGACCAGTTTGAAGAAGAGAGTGGACCGGGACAAAGATTGGTGGGTAGGAGGAAGAGGAAGAGGAGGAGGAGGAGGAGGAGGGGGAAGGGCGGGGCAGGTGGAGGTAGATGGGGAAATCTCGCCAGCCATGTTTCAGACAGTAGAAGAAGAAGAGGGGGGGAGTTGGGGGGGAGGGGGAGGTCAGGCCTCGGGATGTTACAGCTACTGTTATGGCACCCTGAGAAGTGGGGAGACCCAGGATGTTTAGGAGCGAAATCCCTCCGTTACAGTGGATCAGAGAGCTGTTGTTGTTTCTTTTTTCCGACAAACACAAATATCGACCTCACTGTTGCTTGTATATATATTTATATATATATATATATATATATATCCTTCCCGGCTGATTATGCATAGATAGACCAGTGGTAGTCACGAGGTATTCACATGCCCGCCAAGATTCCCCCTCACGTTGGTCGCAGATAGTCTTTCCCCCCTGCGTTATCTTTAAAAAGTGGTTACACATTTAAATGATTTAAAAGCATTCGTTAAGTTAGAGACGGAGAGATGGGGGGGGGGGGAGAGGGGAGGGGGTCACAAAAAGGGGGTCAAACATCATCTACATTAGCACTGAAACCAACTTCAGTTATATGTTTCTTCTTTTTTTTGTTGTTTTTTGTTTTGTTTTTCTTGTTGTTCACATACATATGGACACAGCTAAGCAAACAAACGGTCTGATATTAATCTGGAGCCTCTCGTCTGCTGCTTCCCTCTCTCTCTCTCTCTCTCTCTCTCTCTCTCTCGCTCGCCTTGTGTGTGTGTCTCGCTTTGTTTGGCTGTGAAGAAGAAGAAGAAGAAGAAGAAGAGGAGAGTGGCAGCTTATATATGGCAAACCCCTTTCTTAAAAATAAATAAAAATCCTACGTCTTCTTAAGTTTTTCGTTCCTTAACATGTTGTGTTATGTTTTTTAAAAAAAAGGGGGGAGAGAAAAGAAAAGAAGAAGAAGAATCAGGGTATATTGTTTGCACTGTATGTATATATAATCTACATACATGTATTTACATTATTTATATGGACTTTAAATATGCTTAATAATTGTAATTTACTTTGATTCAAAGCCCTTTTTAAGAACAATGAACAGTGCAGTTTATTTGATAGTGATGTATTGCCTCAGATCTCATCTGAATGTCATCTTCCTTTAGTGTCCGCCCCCCCCAAACAACCCTCCCCCCCTCCCCCCTCCTCCCTCACCTCCTCCTAAAAAACTACCCGCAGTCAGTAAAACCATTTCCAGGAGCGAGTGACATCAGCCTGTGAATGCTTACAATGAACAAACGTTTAGCTAACACTATGAGACATCAGTTTCTGTTCACAGCTACTTTCATGCATATTATTTTTTTTTGTTTGTTTTTTTGTTTTTTTAGTCTGTGTGTGTGTGTTTGTGTTTTTTTCTCTGTTTCATTCAGTGGCCAAAAAGATACATTAGTTTCAGCTTTTACATTGTACCACGGTCGTAGTAGGTAATAATCGCTGTGTCAAGAGTGAGACTAGCAGACGTACAGCATATCTGAGGGGGGGGACGGGAGAGGGGAGGTAGGAGGGGCGAGACGGTGGTGGGGAGTGGTGGGGTGGGGGACGCAGTCTGAGGCAAGTGTACGTGATAACAGACTGTGGGAAATCCTTCTTCACCTATGAGTCATGTGTCAGCACAGGAAGCAGGGGATGTGCTACACCTCAAACGCTGCTAATTTGGCAAGATGAAGTCGGGGAGGTCGAGGGGAGGGGGGGGGGGGTTGACGGGATTGGCAGCTAGTCGGTGGGAGGCTGTGACTGTTGGCATGGGGAACAAGTGCAATGTCATTAAGAAAGTAAAAGTCTGCCTCACAAGGGAAAAAGGAGTCATGCTTTCAGCCAGTATTGAGCTAAAAAAACAAAAAAAAACCCCAAAAACTGAAGGATTTTTACTGAAGAGAAGCAACTGAAACGCCACACAGAGGTATATATGATGGAGCCAAAATAAAAAACCCCCAAACATGAACAGAACTTCTGTAACTTTAACATAAGCGGGAGAAGCGGGAGGGGTTCATTCCTGTTTTTCAGTCAGGCCAGCGTCAATAAAACAACAGAAGCAGTGCATTCAATAAACGTGGCAACAAAAAAACTTATGACCCTCACGGTCAGGCGTACACGTAAACATCCAAATACAGTAGAACCATTCAAGCATCAAGGAAGATTAACATACATAACACCTCCACAAAACAGTCAGGAGTGGGTGAGGGGGAGGGGGGGAGGGGGAGGGGGAGGGGGGTTTCTGGCTGATTATATGTGTGGAAATCAATGTAGAGCGACTGAGGAGGGAAAAAAAAAAAAGTTTGTAGGGAGAAAATGAGGAGCTAATCCTCGGGATAATAATGAAACAAAAGCTTTTCTTTGACCTCTGTCGAGCCGATGATCCCGCACAGCAACAGCGTGAACGGTTCAGGCGGCCGACAGAGACACAAATCTGCATCAGTAAATAATAACAACTCAATAAAAAGCATAATAAATAGAATATATATATATATATATATATGTGTGTGTGTATATGTGTGTGTGTGTTTGCATATTGCCTGTATCTGCCTGAATTTAGTTCCAGTGTTAAAACATTCGAACTATTCATGACACTGTAGAAGACAAACAAACAAACAGAACGAAACGTGGCAAACGTTAAAGTGGCAACACGTTAAACTTTCAGTGCATCCTGCCGCCCCGCCGCATGTACGTCAAGATCTAAAGTGCACATGAGAGGGCGTGTCAGTGTAAAACATTATAGATAAGCATAACTTTATGTTATCTAGAGGTTCCATTTAAAATAGTTTTTTTAAAAAAAAACAAAAATGCACATTACAAAGTTTGTGCTACGGAGCAAATGTGCAGAAAAAGGAAGTGTTTAAAACTGCAAACAGCAACTCTTTTAACTTAAAAACTTATAAAACCTCATCTTGCATCATAAACAATTCAAACATTTGGCATAAACATAACATAACTGTGCACACATTTTCCTTTTTTTTTCTCTCTTTTCTAATTAAATAAGCCTGAATTTCATTGGCACTGAGTTCAGGTGCAAACTAAGCCTTTTAAACACTGTGTGGTCGGAAAACCGCAAACAGGAAGTAAACTCATTGCCAACATGCTAGCGCTCTCAGGAATGAACCCACTCCCTCTCCCTTCCCCCCCTCCTCCTCCTCACACACACACACACACACACCCATCTTTATCTCCTTGGACATCATGTGACAGTGAGGACAATTCACACGTTAAAAGAAAGAGAAAGAGAGGCAGTGGCACAAAAAACAAAAGGAAAACAAAACAAAAACAGTCCAGTAAAACTCTTTTTTCTAATCGGACAACTCTACCGAGTGCTTTTTTTTTTATATGTGTGTGTGTGTGTGTGCAGCACTTGAAAGTATGTACATGTGGTATAAAAATATAGGTGTGACGGTGTCTTGAGTGCGGTGGTGGTGACGTGCGAGTGCGATGTGTGCATGAGCGGAGATATGGACGTGCTGCATAGGTAGCAACAAGTGACATCTGAGAGGACTCGAGCGTGTGATATCATTTAGCCACAGACTTGTCTTAACCAACCACATCGACTAATTGCTCAAGTTTAACTTCTACTGTTAAGCAAAGGCTGTTTGAACTCGAAACCTTTTTTAAACTGGAGCCTTTGCTTAAGACTTTATAGTGTCCTATACTGAGTCGTTAAATTAAAACATTTCCTTTATGTGTGTGTGTGTGTGTGTGTCTGACTGTGTGTGCGTGCACCTGTGCGTCCATGTCTGAGAGAGTCAAAAAAAATGCTTGTTGTGCGTGTTACTTGACATACGTTTGCACAAAGTACCGAGATGGACGAAGAGATATGAACATTCTGAGTTTTGAGCGCGCGAGGCGATCACATGCGACACGTCGTCTCACCTCGCAGCATCAGTTCCCCCTGATTTGCCCTCCTTCCCTTTACCCTCCTCTTCCTCCCTCGCCTCCCCTCCCCTCCCCCATGAGGTCCCAGTGCTCCTTGCGAGAGTAGAGGGGGGGAGGGGGGGGACGCTGGGAGGGTCAGTCTGAGGGACAGTTGTAGCTGTTGATCCACAGCAGGTCGTCCAGTACGCCCCAGTGCAGGTAGAGGATGGAGCCCACCACCAGTACATGCATGATCTGGTGGCTGTTGCACCAGTAGTCAAAGAGGCCCGGGCGGAAGCGCTCCGGTATGCGCGTGATGTTGATGACCCCGCCCAGCACGGCCAGCGCGTCCATGGTGAGGAAGTGGCGCAGCGACGTGGGGCTGCCGCCGCCCACTCCCACCCAGCGCAGCAGGAAGAAGGAGAAGCGGAACAGCGCCTGCCAGGCGAAGGAGCGCAGCCGGCGAACGCTGCTCCGGGCCGTGACGGCGCAGTAGATGGCGTGGCTGGACAGCAGGATGTAGACCAGCAGGGCCACGGTGCGGATGAACGGGTAGCACAGCAGCGTGCTGTAGACGATCGGCAACGCCCCTGAGATAAGAAAACACACAGAGACGTCAACAGAGAGAGAGGCGGGGCGCCGGGGTCAGGCCGTTTGAACCTTGACTGACGGCGTTCCGTTTCAGAGCCGCTTCAGCTGCTTTCAGATCTGTTAATGTGTAAGAATCACCTGACCGGGCGTTAAATGCGGCGCCCGACTCTCGTCATGTGAAAGCTCATTAAGACGCTAAGCTTTCCAGATACTTTGGTGGAAACTTAACTCGGCGTGACGGAAAATGCTGAAAAAATGTGTTAATTTCACAGATTTCAGAGCACTTCAGAGGAGAGGAGAAGATTTTTTCTGTTTTTTAAGAGACTCAACTACAGTTGAAATGATGAAATGAGTCAAATAATCCATCGTTTAAATCATTTTTAAAGCAGAAACGGCCACAATTTTCAGATTTCAGCCAATAAAATGTGAAGATTTGCTGGTTTAATCAGATTTATATCATTTATAAATGAATATCTTTGGATTATTAACTGTTTTTTTTCAGCCGTTTATCACCTTGGACTCTGAGTCCATGAACATGTTGTGACTTTTATATGATTGTAAAGAAATGAGAGGCCAAAAAAAACACACTATAGTTGATTTAATATCAGTCGTTTGTCACTTTGGACTCTGAACATGTGACTTATATATGATTTTAAAGACATGAAAGGCCAAATCTTCTAAACTTTACAAGAATTAAACAAAAAAAAAAACACACTATAGTTGATTTAATATCAATTATATGACCTCACATGATATTAAATCAAAGCTAGAGGCAGTTAATATGATATAATCTATTTCACACATAGATATTAAACTAATTAAAGTAAATACACAGTGTTTCTAACACACACACACGATGCCTTCACTGACTGACTTTGACTACAAAAATACAAAATAAAAGAGAAGAAGACGAAAACTCGGCAGCTAAAAGTCTCAATTTTTGTTTGAGGTACATAAATAAATGCAAAATAAAGCTAAACTGTCATTCTACGTTATATATTATAAGGGGAATATAAAGCAGTATGGGAAGATCAATAATAATTTTAGAACTTGGATCGTGTCTTGCGTCGGTCAATTGACTTCACAAAGTACTCCGTAGTCAAATTTGTTCGGACGGATCGATGCCGGTGCTTCTCCAAGCAAAACGCAGCCGTGGTGAATCATTGACAGTCGATAGAGAAAGAATTCCTCCCTCAAAAATAAACAGAGCGGCAGTAAAACGACGGCGACAGATGACAAACGTTCGGGGGTGGAGAAGCTCTACGCCGACCTACCCAGCGTGTTGATCATGCAGATCCCGCACACGTCCAGTTTGAGGAGGGTGTGGTAGACGGGCTCCCCTCCCTCGTGGTTCATGAAGAGGTGATAAAGCACGGAGCCCAGCTGAGGCGACAGGCAGGCCAGGAAGTGCACCACGCCCAACCACGTGACGCTGATCTGAGACCAGGGGATGTTGAGAGGCAGCAGCACCAGGAAGCAAACCAAAGGGATGCCTGCAGAGAGAGAGAGGGGAGGGGAGGGAGGGGGGGGGGTTATTAGAGGAGGCTTTAACAGCTGTAATTAAAGATGAAGCTCATGTGTTGCTCCTGTCGAGGCTTTTAACACTCATGGGCGACTTCACCTATCACAAGACATCCTTGTTGTACACAGTGTCATGCAGAAGTGGAAGAAATATCAATACAGCAGCAAAATGTGCTTAAAGTATGGCAGTAAAAGTAGCAGTTTGGTCCCTGTGACTGATATGTTATCGGGTGGTTCTCAACGTAGGGGTTGGGGCCCCTCCAAAGGGTCACCAGATAAATCTGAAGAGTCGTGAGATGATTAAAGGGAGAGGGAAGAAGAGAAAACAAAGTTCTGACTCTGTCTAATCTCTGGTTTTTGCAGTAAAAGTAGTGGTTTGGTCCCTCTGACTGATATATTATTATATATGACATCATTAGATTATTAATAATGAAGCATCAGTGTTAGAGCAGCATGTTACTGTTGTAGCTGCTGGAGGTGGAGCTAGTTTACACTACTTTATATACAGTTAGCTAGTTTAGTCCACTGGTTCCCAACCTTGGGGTCGGGGCCCCTCCAAAGGGTCAGCAGATAAATCTGAGGGGTCGTGAGATGATTAATGGGAGAGGAGAGAAGAAAAAACAAAGTTCTGATACACAAATCTGTTTCCAGTTTTTAGATTTTGTCTCTAATCTTTGGTTTTTGCTGTAATGTGACATTTCTGAAGGTCTTATCAGTCTGCAGCAGCTGCTCCTCTGAATCCTGCAGGTTGTTGTTATTCAAGATCAACCTGCTGAGATCTACCTTCGACTCACTGTTACTGTTTACAAGAGGAAAGAAGAAGAAACAACGTTCAGATATCTTTGATTTTTGGTGAAATATTCGATCATTTGAACATTTATTGAAATGAAAGCATGTGAGAAGTTTAGAGGGAAAAATCACTATTTGGTGGAGCTGTTAACAACTCATAGACATGTGAAATGTGACCCCGACTACACACTGCTTTTTGTAAGACGTCAAAAGCCAAAAAGGTTGGAAACCACTGGTTTCATCTTTAACAATGTGTTGTATTTTAAAAGCTTGTTATATTATCCATTGTGTCAAATCTTCATCTGAAAAGTAACTAAAGCTGTTAAATAAATGTAGTGGAGTAGAAAGTACAATATTTCCCTCTGAGATGTAGTGAAGTGGAAGTATAAAGTAGCTTAAAATATTCAATTAAAGTGCCTCAAAACTGTGAAATAAAAGCACTCAGTTACTTTCCACTACTGGTGTCATGTAGTTAACAAATCTCCGCCTGTAATTACATATTTCTGACAGTAAAATCAGTAAAGCAGCTCCTTCTGACTGATTACTTTCTGTCGGATGTTTCCTCCTGACAGTGACTGACAGGAAACGGAGCCTGAGGTTACGCGCACCGCACCGCTGGTATGAAAACCGTCCGCGCCTCGAGGCACAACAGAACAACACAGCAAACTTTGACGAAACCAAATTAAGGTGTCATGTTTATTGTGATGGATTATCTAGCTCAGGACTTTCCGAGCCCACGGATGTTTTTATTTTATTTTATTTATTTATTTATTTATTTTTTAAAGCTGTACAAAGGTGAGTAGCTGCGAGTGGCTTCCAACTCTGCTGAGTGTGTGCAGCAGGAATAATGTGGAGCAGAGGAGGGAGGGAGGGAGGAGGAGGGGGGCTTATATGACTGGCATGAAGTTATCAGTGTTACCCTCCGAGAGAAAGACAAGGCTACCACTACACTTATCTACTGATGCAGCGAAGGGCTCCGCCGCTAATGGCTACATAGCTGCAATTGAAGTTCCTCTATCTGGCTAAAAAAAAAAAAAGAAAAAGGAGGAAGGTATCGACTGCTGTGTGAGCACAATCCAGACCTTGAAATTTGATCCAGTTGTTACAATCATTTACCTATTTATCTCCCCCTCCCTCCTCCCTTCCCTCCCCCCCTCCACACTTTCCGCTTACTCGAACCTTTCCCAATGTCAATGCAGCCAGGTGATACCAGGCAATGCCATCTAACACATCTATTTTAAGTGTGTTATCTCTGCTCCTCCCTCCCCCTCTCCTCCCCCTCCCTCCCCCCCTCCCCTCCCTCTCCCCCTCCCCTCCCTCTCTCAACGCGTCCCGAGCCAACCGGCTGCACTCCGTGATGGACACGGTGGAGAGGACATCCTCTAAAGGCTCCGCAGCGTGAACCTGCTGAGCTTGTCAGGCAGATTTGAGTTCGTATGCAAAAACAAAAACTCAGCTCATGAAACTTACCTCAAATGTCACGACACACACACACACACACACACACACACACACACAAAAAAAAAGTTAAAGCATCTTTTCTCCTCCAAACTAGATGAATTCTTATTGGATTAAACATCACTGCTTTATTTATTTACACAGGTGTGACGTTCAGGCTGCAGCTTATTATGATCTCAGATTGTTTTCTCAATTAATCAATTAACGGTTTTGAATGTAAAGTGTCAGAAAATAGTGAAAATGTCCGTTACAACTTCCCAGAGTCGATGGTTACATCTGCAACTAACTCTTATTTTCATTACTGATTAGTTGTTTGGTCAATAAAATGTCCAAGAAAATGGTGCCACAGTTTATATTCACTATTTAACACGACCAAAGTGCCTTTTTTCTTTTACATAAATACACTGTTTATAATATATTTATATCTAGAGCTGAAACAATTAGTCAAATAATCAATTAGTAGGGCTGAAACTAATAATTATTTTCATTAATTAACGAGTTTGGTCCATAAAATAGTGAAAAGTGTTGATCAGTGTTTCCTAAAGTCCGAGATGACGCCCTCAAATGTCTTATTTTGTCTCAACCAACCGTCCAAAACCTAAAAATATTTAGTTCACTGTCGTTCTGGACTAAAGAAACCAGGAAATATACATTTGAGAAGCTACAAACGGAGAATTTTGACTTTTTTTTGCTAAGAAAAATGACTGAAAACGATTAATCGGTTGTCAAAAACAGTTGGTGATTAATTTAACAAATGTAAACTTTTTTGTTATATTAGCTTAAATTTTCTTTCTATCGATTAATCAGTTAATTGATTAATCGTCGGCGCTCCGTAGGGACGCGTTTTGAGCCACTCGAGTGTAATAGAGACTTTTACTGATGATGCAGTTGTCGTGAAGTGACGACCTTGAGACCGTGGAAGTTGTCGCCGTCCCTCCCGAACAGCTCGACGACGCGTTTCGAGACGTTCGTAAGTGAGAGGAGACGCGTTACCGTGTGTGTGTGTGTGTGTGTGATGCTACTGTCAGTCTAATCATATCAGTCTGGAAAACAGAGTAACGTCAGGCAGGCAGTCTCACCTCCGCTGCTGCACAGATTAACACATTACTGCAATTAATTTTTTGGCCCCGACGAACCTATTAAAAGAGCGGCGGATTGTGTAACCGCCGTTTTTCATTTTTGATCCACATGAAGAAGTCGCTCCGTTAAGATCTTTCATGTCCAACTTTTTAGTCACTTTTTTAAAGTTATCTTGTTTGTTGGCGGCAAAATACGGAATAAATTAATTGGATGAAAAGTTAAATTTAACTCTTTGGTTCACACAGATTCAATTTAAATGATTGTTTTAATAATCCATTAATCTGTCTGATACTTATTCCACTTATTGATCAGTCGAAAAAGCCGCTCATTTTGTCTGACGAACCATCCGAAACATAAAGATATTTCAGTTCACTGTCATATATGACAAATAAAAAACAGTAAATTGACCAAAAAATGTTTCTTATTTTTGCTTGAAAAATTGCTCAACTGAAATTAATTGATTATCAAAGTAGTTGTCGATTAGTTATCTATCAATCTGACACTCATTCTGATCAAAAAAAAATTGTGATAAATTCGTAAAGCTCACACAAATCCTTAAAACTGTGAAGCAAGAAGCAGGAAAATGACTTAAAACGATCACTCGATTACCAAAATAGTTGCCAATTAATCCTCTGTCGATCAACTGATTGATAGATCTGCAACGGTTAGTCGTTTAATTGATTAGTTGCCAATTATTTTGATAATCAAGTAATCGTTTGAAGCCATTTTTTTTTCATCCCAGCTTCTTAAATGTGAATATTTTCTGGTTTCTTTGGGTTTTCGACTGTTGTTCGGGACAAAATTGGACCGTTTTCTGACATTTTAGAGACCAAACTCGTCAATTAATACAGAAAATCATCGACAGATTAATCGTTAATGAAAAATAATAGTTAGTTGCAGCCCTACTAATTGATTATTCCACCAATCGTCTTCAGCTCTAGATATAAATACATAATGTTCAGTGTATTTAATTAAAATAAAAAGGCACTTTCACCGTGTTAAATAGTGAATATAAACTGTGGTAATTTTGAACCAGCAGTTCTCAACATTTCTGGTGTCACAGACCCGCAAACCGATACAGATACTGATCAGATGTTGTCTCAGGAATCCCCGTCTGATCAGATCGAGTTATTCTGTGACTCGTCTGCACTGTAGATCGACAGATTAACAATAAAAAAGTGTGAAACCTGTGAACAGAACAGTCATTTATCATACATCCTCTCACTGGACTGACTTCTAGTCAATGAAATATCCGCCATTTTTTTCTGGAGACTCCCAGGAATCCCCTCAATGACCCCCTTCGCTTGTGTGTCCTGACACTGTCCCACGTGTTATATCGCACCAATATAAACGTGTATTAGTGATATTACACATTATTATGACTCTTAAATTGACTGGAAGCTATTTTATGCAAATACATGTGAGTTATGAGCGTTTTTGGTCACTGCTGTATGTTTTATAACTTAAAAAAAGGCCTGTTTTCTTGATTAAAACAACTTATTTGGATACAGATGTGAATTTATGAGATAAAATGAAGGATTTGAGTCTTGTGTGGACTTCATGAATGTCTCACACTTGCACCCCTGCACCCCCCTGAGTACAGGAGTACTGGTCTTGGCTTTGCTTCTGCAGGCTCACCACAGTATCTGCACTGATGTGGGTTAAAACTCAAAGTCACACACACACACACAGAGAGAGAGAGCTATAGAGATCTCACCAGCACACTAAAAGCAGCCCATGCTACTTTTCTTCTTTTTTTTTTTTTTGTGCACTCACCGTGAGTGTATATGTTCCCGAGTTCATTGTGCAGGTAAAACAGGCTCCTGATGCAGTCTTGCACGGAGGAGATTGGCCGGTATCCCGTTAAGACGTATTTGTTAAACTGAAGATGTGGAGGTGAACTCGCCCAGTCCAGCAGCCTGGGTCCATTTAAAAATGCCATAGCAAACAAGACGGTTAAAAGGACACCGCCAAATAAGTAAAAAACAGACTGGACGCCTATGTACACGTTTAATAAGATTATTGCGACTAAAACCGTGTGGGATACCATTGGTGTTGCTGTGTGTTCAGAGTTTTTTTTGTTTGTTTTGTTTCTTTTAAAACGTTGTGCTGTTAGCCGCCTAGCTTGCCGCTAGCAGGTGAAGTCTCTCAGCACGACCCGGCGTCGGTGAGTCCGCGCCGCCGCTCCTGCTGCTGCTCCTGCTCTTGCTCCTGCTGCTCCTCCTCGCTGTGAACCGCCGGTGCCGGTGGTGGTAGTAGTGGTGGTGTCGGTGTCGGTGTCATCCGCGGGGCTGCAGGCAGACGCGGCCAGCCACAGACATGCTGCTGCTCGGGATGCGAGCTCGGGACGATTCCGTTTACATGTGGTGGCATCTAGACTAGTGTCAGTGTGGCACCTGGACCCCATGAGAGGCTGGCGGACAAAATGTTGCTCGTCATGTTGAAGCCGCTTCCTCGTTGGTTAGCATTGCGGCGCAGCAGCAGCGGCGGCGGCGGCAACGGCAGGAGAGGCGGCGGCGGCGGCGACGGAGGAGGATCGGACGCGTCCCGGGCTGCAGGGATGCTGAGCGACAGCCGCGCCTCCGTCCATCCGGCTCCGGAGGGATGCTAGCTGGATCCTGGCGGGGTCTAGATCTGCAAGTGGAGGTGGACTAGTAGCAGGTTACTTTCATGAAAGCACACACGCGCGCACACACACACACACACACACGCACAGGCACGCACAGGCAGGCTCTCTCAGGGTCAGGTCTGCTCGGGCAGGCTTTCGTAACGCTATTAAAAAAGCAGCAGCAGATGAGCTCCGTGATTTTGGAGCGGTGGTTTTGGGAAGGACTGCGGGCTAGCAAGCCGTCCTGTGACCGGAGATGAGGATATCTGAGCCGGTTGACTCCAAACGCGCACGGTCCGGTCCGCAGAGCGAGTATTTACTTTCTTCAACATCGGTTTTATCCAATAATTGTTCACCATTATTATTCCGGGCTGGCGGTATCCTTCCTTGGCGGCCTTTACGTCCCCTGCATCGCCTTTACACCACTGTCAAGCTAACATATGGCACACATGACGACACCTCCGGTCACTCGTTTTCGAAATAAAACCTGCATCTATTTCAGGGCTCAGCAACCAGGATCCGGTTTACTGGCCGGGTAGCAAACACAAAGAGCCCAATGTGGTTCAGATGTTACCAGGAAAAAGCAATAAACATGAACAATTAACATGATAAAAAAAACTGCTAGTGTGCAGAAAAGCAGAATATAAATAGAAATATGGATACCAGTGTAGATATATATAGAAAAATATGTGTAAATAAACTGTGTGTATTATAAGTGAGTCTATATAGAGTGCAGGACAGACAAAAATACAGTATACATAAATATGAATTAGACAGATATGGAGGTGATGTGGATTTGGTGACACTGGGTGCTGGCTGGTCCTGGTTTTGAGGGCTCTGAGTCTTGATTTCTTTCATTCAGTGACACTCACACACACTAGCAAACTCTCATTCATGCTTTTCGTCTGCGGCTATTTATATTACTGTAACTCATTATTTGCCAGGGCTGCCCCCCCCCAAGAAATCAATCAACCGCCTCCAGCTGGTACAAAAACACTAAACAGCTAAACGGTCTTACAAACTTACAAGAAAATATGAGCACATTCCCCCTTGCTGCTGACCCCACGGTGTTCAGGATTGATTTTCAAATTTTTACAGCTTGCTTTTCGAGTCACTCAGCGGCTTTGCCCAATCTCACACCGTCGACCTTCTCACCGCATCTCCAGACCAGCTGTTGCTCCTGGGCCCTCAGGGGCCCCGGCTGGAGACGGAGGGTAGAGGGACATTAGCCATAAGGGCTCCACAACTGTGGAATAACCTTCCAAACTACCTCAGCGTCCTCTTTTAAACACTCATTTATATAAAAAGGCTTTTAATTACAGCCTTTGTTGTTGTTTTCTTATGTTTTATTAATTCATTTATGTATCTTTTGTTGTGAGGCACCTTGTAAACTTGTTTTTGAACAGTGCTATTTAAATAAAGGTTATTTGTTTCAGGATTTTTTCATTGCAGGCCTATAAATGAATGAATGAATGAATTTATTCCTTATTAAATGTTTATAAGACACCTTTACCAAGCGTCCATGTTTACAATGCAGCAGCCTCCAGTTCCACAACACCAACAGAACAAAACACACAAATACAATAAAGAAAAAGGTTAAAAAAAAAAAAATAAAGCAATAAGCAGCATGTAAAATAACCATATTTACTAATAAAGGGTTTTCTTCCTGCATGCACCACATGATTTTAAAGGTCTATTTAAAGTTCTTCAAACAAGCATCTCAGTCGCTGTGAGTCGTTCACATCCAGCAACTCACTCTTATCCACATATTTTGTTTATTTCTTTTAATTCATTTAAGAATAAAATAGATTTCTGTTCGACTGCTGATCATTTGAACACATCCGCTCTGGTCTCACAGGCTAAAGTTGTGAAATTCACACAATAAACTTTGATTTCTGGCAGGTTTATTAGACTTTCAACTGTTCAAACAGCGAAATGCAGCCACAGTTTTAGGATTAGATGTAACACGGTTATATTACAATAAATTAACTGGAGCCTTTTGTTTACTTTGTTATCTACAAGAGATATTGTGAAAAAATGATGTAGAAGTTTTAATATAAACTATTTAACGTGTCGTGCACATTAAGAGAATGCACATAAAACACTAAAATACAGCTGCAGCAGTGAAACTAAACATCTCGCATCACACACAAAGAGCTTTATTCTCTGCACCAAACTTCCTGAAACACAGAAGCTCAAGTGTTTTTTTTTCTTTTAAATCATCATTCATTCAGAAATTAAGGACATTTTACTAAACAGCGTAGAGTTAGGATTATAATACTATCATATAATGAGCAATAAAGCATAAAATGTGCTTTGTCTTCGGCCTCGGGGCAGAGCAGTAAAACCTGCCTGTTTCTACAGCTGATGGTGACGGACAGAGAATAAATTCTGCTTCACATAAAGCTCCTCACTGTTTTTCATCAGACAATATGTTCTTTCTTTGCACAAGCAGGGACAGTTTGTGCAGCGCCTCATGAATATTACACTGTAATCTGTTTTAGAAGAATAAAAAAAAAAGAAGCAATCATACAAAATATTATCTTTAATCTTGAACTCTATAAACTTCTTTTAATTCTAGCTGCTAAGTTTAAACGTTTAAACAAAAAAAAACACTTTGTGACGCTGATGGCCTAAATGTCGGAGACGTTGCTGGTTTAAATCAACATACGTCAACTAGAGAAGAAATGATTAGTTGATTAATCGATAAGTCAAACTTAATCAGCAACTATTTCGATAATCGACTAATCATTTAAGTAATTTTTCAAGCAAAAGTGTGAAAACATTTGATGTTTTCAGGTTCTAAAATCTAAAAATTCGCTGCATTTCTTCATCTTTCATGATAGTAAACAGAATATTTGTTGGATTTTGGACATTTAATGGCATCAACACACGCTCTGGGATAGTGTGACGGGCATTTTTCAGTCTTCTGGTGGTTTATAGATCGTACGATTAGTTGATTAATTGAGAAAATAACCAGCAGATTAATCGAACTAACACTTAGTTGTATCCCTGATGTCAACTTTAAATCCGAACTAGCAGCAGATTGCAGTGGTAGCAGGTCTGAATACGTTATTTTAAACTTCCACACAGGTACTGAAGCTCAGCAGGACTAATCAAACTCACTGTTCAGTTAAGTTTAGCTAAACAAAAATACAAATATTTGCCTCCTGCCTTGTTTACAGTGTGTGTGTAAACATCCTGTCGACATGTACTCCTATGCTAATGTGTCGGTTGGTTTATGGTAATGTGTTTGTTTGGGGCAAGGCCTCTCTAGAAGACTCGCTAATAATGCAGTGACTATGTTAGCTAGTGCAGTAGCTATCAAAGTGAGGTTTGGGGGCCCCCAAGTGGTCCTTAAGGGGTATCCAAGGGGTCCCCAGTAACAAGAGGTGTAATTTATTGTCACTATAAGTCCATGTATGACTGTTTTTTTGTCATTGGTGTCATATATTTTCTGGAATAAAACATCTAAAAGCATAACAGATGGGCGACCGTGGGACAAAATCTTTATGAGATGGGGGTCCGTGGTCTAATGTGTGTCAGTTTCGGGGTCCTTCATGTGAAAACCACCGTGTAAGTGGTGCAAATATGCCTAAAATATTCACAATAAACAAAACTATGCAAACCAACAGACATGCGGCGCTGCACCTGTTGACCTGCAGCTTCCCCACACTGACTTTTATTTTTTTTTCCCCCTCAAGAGCTCAGAGACTTTTATTTTGAAGGCGACCTCTTTCGACTTCCGGCGCTCTGCTTTGCTTGACTGAGAGTAAAATGCCAACACTGACTGAGCTGTAGCTGCCTTCAACAACAGCCGGAAATATTGCAGCTATCACCTGAGCTCACATGAACGATACACAGAAGAAAAACTGTAATTACGGCGACAGATGTGTATTTATTTGTGTAGGAATATCACAGTTACAGATAAATAAACAAGGTCAGCCCTGCAATAATGATTCAAAACTCCTTAGTGTTGAATTTTTCTGAAAACTATTATTATCCCATAGAAGAAAATACTTTTTATTGCATAATTATGAAATATGCATATAAATTATGGGAGATTTTCAGTTTCAATTTCCTTATAAACTTCATGTTGGCCTCCGATGTGTCGTTGTAGGTGGAGGTCATTTCACTACTGTGTTCAAACAGAGCGAAACAATGACAAGAAATGACTGTCCTCGTGAATGAAGGTGTTGTTATGGGGCTCACATTTGGATGCATCCCTGCTGGACATTAATTATTATTCACATTTGGCAACACACACATGTGGAGAACATCAAAGGTGCACTGCCAATCCATCAAAAAGACCATTTATTGTGGAGGAAAAACTAGTCTTATAGTCTGAAACCTGCAGAAATATAAATCCAGACAGCTGAAAAATATAAATGCAATGCTCAAATTTATACTTAGGGCTTCTTATTTCAACAAAATTGCTATCATTCCTGCACATAAGACAACAGATCCCTGACTGAAACTGCATATTCCGAGGAGGACCTGAAGGCAGCAGGTGACGCAGTGTAATCCTCTAATGGGAGAGGGCTGTTGAGGATCTGGATGAATCACACCACCTCCACCTCTCACCCGTCTCTGGACCATACGACATGTGTCCGCCTACAACCTCACTTCAGTGGGCTTGTGACAAAGAAAAAAAAAACAACACCTTTTTTTTTTTTTTCTCACATGTCGCATGTTGTTCAGACCCGCAGCTCTACAGAGGAGGAAGAGAGGAGCAAATGATGAAGTTTTTTATGTTTAGATCACATACGCACTCATTACATGTCCATTACAAACACTGTAATGCCTTCATATTATACATGTTTGTGTTTTTGTTCATTTTTTAAATAGTTCAGTATAAAGAGTTAAGTAAAAGTACAGCAATGTAAAAGTACATCAGTATTATGAGCTTGATGTAGTTAAAGTATTGCAGTAAAAGTAGTGACTGATATATTATTATACATGACATCATTAGATTATTAATACTGAAGCATCAGTGTTAGAGCAGCATGTTACTGCTGTAGCTGCTGGAAGTGGTGCTAGTTCCAACTACTTTATATACAGTTAGCTAGTTTAGTCCACTGGTTCCCAACCTAGGGGTCGGGGCCCCTCCAAAGGGTCAGCAGATAAATCAGAGGGGTCATGAGATGATTAATGGGAGAGGAAAGAAGAAAAAACAAAGTTCTGATACACAAATCTGTTTTCAGTTTTTTGACTTTTTCTCTAATCTTTGATTTTTGGTGAAATATTGGATCATTTGAACATTTATTGAAATGAAAGCATGTGAGAAGTTTAGAGGGAAAAACCACTATTTGGTGGAGCTGTTAACAACTCATAGACATGTGAAATGTGACCACACTGCTTTTTGTTTAAGACGTCAAAAGCTAAAGAGGTTAGAAACCACTGGTTTCATCTTTAACAATGTGTTGCATTTTAAAAGCTTGTTGTATTACCCTTTGTGTCAAATTTGCATCTGAAAAGTAACTAAAGCTGTTAAATAAATATATTGGAGTAGAAAGTATAAAGTTGCATTAAATGGAAATAATCAAGTAAAGTACAAGTATTGCAAAATTGTACTTAAGTACAGTACTTGAGTAAATGTACTCAGTTACTTTGCACCACTGTTCCTCTCCTGTTTGCACTACTGCTTTATGGATGTCTTAGTGCTGATATAAATGTACTTTTAATGTTTGAATGCATGCATTTTCTGTTTAAAAATATGTTACTTATTCTATTTTGAAATTGATTTTGTTCAGTATCTATAAAAATATAACATTTTTATATGTTAAAACATGGCTGTCAGGCATGGCTATATCCTGTTTGTATACTGTAATTTAGATTTTATTTATTTTATGCAGCAGTATCTGGTGAGAAATTAATAAGTTAGTTAGTTCACGTCCTGTTATCACCCACAGCAGCCACAGGCCTGTGACTTAGGAGAAATGACAAGTTCACTTTGAATGGATGAAACCGTTAAACCACTATTATTTCCTCCCTTTTGCCCTCAAAGACCACTGTCTTCTCACCCCCCCCTCAACATGTCCTGCCCTATATACTTATAAATGCAAGGCAAAGATATTGATGCTCACATTTAGTTTCATGCATGCGGTGTGAGCAGGCAAGAGGTGAGTCTCTACTGATTTTCTTGTTTCGAAATATTTTCTAACTTTGAAGGTTTTTGAAAATATATAACCATCTGTAGGCTATTTAATAACAACTAATAATACAGCACCTTTCTAAAACAAGCTTACAAAGGGTTTCACAGTAAAACAAGGGATAAAAAAAAAAGTAAATTAAATAAAATATGTATTAGGATCTTGCAAGTTAGCAATCAGGTCGGATGTAAGCAGGCGCCTGACTATGCAAGACTAGTTCCGTCACGTGTTAAAAGTGTGACATTGTTTTTTTTTTATTAAACTGGAGGCTTTAGATGTTTCACGTGCGTGGAAAAAAAAAGTGTGTTGCAATAGTCAAGTCTAGAAATGATTTGGTTCAAAGTGAAAACAGAACTGCACCATTTTAGTCACCTGAGCACCCGAAAGCAAAGTGAAAAATCACGCATAGATTATGTGCTCTTCATTTTAACTGCAGTAAATTTTTCTACATCCAGTTCTTAATTTCAGAAAAGCAATTTATTGGGATGTTAAATTGCGTATCGTCCACATAAAAGTTCTTTAAATGAAGCGTAGAATGTGAATAAAAGGGGACCCAGGATAGATCCCTGGGGGACTCCGCAAAAGAGAGAAGCATGAAAAAAAGAGAAGGATCTAAAGGACAAATAAGAGATAAATAAATCCAGAGCCATATTACTGATGCCAACATAGTTTTTCCAGACAGCTGATTAAGACATTGTGGTCCACTGTGTCGAAGGCTGAGCTGAGATCAAAGAGAATTAAGATGGATTACAAGCCGGCATCGGCAGCGAGCAGTAAGTCATTGGTGACCTTGACCGGAGCAATTTCAGTGCTGTGTGGGGAGTGACAGCAAGATTAGATGATTTTTTTATTGTTGTTCAGGAAATATATAAATTGTGTAGAGACATTTTTCTTCATAAAATATTGGATAAAAAAGGCAGCTTATGCCACTTTCATGTATATCGGAGTCACCGTAATATAAGTGATACACTGCAAGCGCCTGAAAACCTGAAGTCCATTGTTCAATGTAATTTAAACCCAAATTTAATGGATATAATTTAATTTTGTCAATGCACAATATTTTAAACGACCAACTCCGTTATCATATATCAGCCGTCCTGAGTTGTCAGACGTGAACGCTTGCAAATCTTTTTCCAATCCTTTCCGTCCATCTGACATAGCGTGAATGCAGCTTTAGAGATATGTTTAAAATTACAGAGATTCAGAACTTCTTTCAGAGGGGGCAAATGTTGACTTGTTTTTTTTTAAATTGTTTTTGTCTTTTTACATGTCTTACTTTTAAATTCTGTCTAATGCCGTGCCTAAAATTTAATGGATAAAATATCTGGAACAACTGTCTTTAATACTGTTGTTGTCTTTTTTTTGTAAAGTAGCTGTGGGTGGTTGATTCTGAAAGTGAAATAGCGTGTTGCAGGTTGACAGAGAGATTACTGAAGTGACTGAATGTGGCGTTAAGTTATTTCGAATTTGGTTTAAACCTTTTCATTGCAGCTTCAGTGCAGAATTAGTTTAACAGTAGTGCAATGTTGTTCATATTTTTTCAACTGAAACGTTTCTTTGTCAGGTTAAACCATCAGTTTAGATCCATCACCCAACAGAAACATCAACATGTTTCTGTTGGATATTTGCATCTGTGCCGGCCTCGTGCTTTCCCTCCCTCGGTGTACGTATCAATCATGCTCAGACGGCACACGCAAACAGTGTGCAGAGGCTGAGATGGCTCCAGGTACCAATTTGGCCGGGGAAGGTTTCGATATCACAAAGATGGAACGTAAGGGGGCCTTCGTGCTCAACATGGATGTGTGGAGAAAGAAGGACAAAACATGCACCCTGTGTGCCAACCCCTATCTGGAGAACAAAAAGCAAAAGCTCCCCTTGTCTGTGGTGGACTGGAGGGCAAAGCAGTCCTGTAACATGAAAGTGACGACTGAACTCCACAAATCCAGCGAGGCTCTACTCACTTCCAGCACATCTTTGGTTGAAAACAATTGGAAAGTCGGTTTAGATCTTACAATAGGAAAAAAAGGCGTCTCGTTCATGCTGGCTGGCACCAATTCTAAATTGTCTGAATACTCCATGGGGAAAACAAAGAGTGACAAGTACAGCTTTGCAACCCAAAGCATGCACTGTGAGTACTACAGGTAAGAAGATGAGAGCTTGATTTTTTTTTTTGGCACATTTGCACAGACAAATGCAATGAACAAAATGAATGAGCTTCAAAGCTTAAATGCAATACTTTTATATATTTGTTTCATTCTGGTCTGTCTTTTTATGTCTTGTATTTCACTGGAAACAGCTACCGAGTGTCTCACAAGCCCAGGTTGCACAGAGAATTTAAAAAAGCAGTGAAACAGCTGCCCAAAGTCTACAGCCCTGAGAGCAAGCAACAGTTTTACAAGCTGATTGACAACTTTGGAACCCATTATATTACCAAGGTAAACCAAAAGGATGGTGTGGTTGTAAAAAAAAACAATTCATACAACAGTGAAATTATAGAAAAAACAACAAATACAGTTGTGCAGAAGGTGTTAAAATATATCTTTCCAGGTGAAACTGGGAGGAGGTGTTAGTTCTGTGACCAGCATCCAAGAGTGCAAGGCCGGCCTGGACGGACACAGTGCGGAGGAGGTGAAGATGTGCCTGGGAGTCGAGGCGTCCGCCACTTTCAAAGCTACCGTAACTACTCAATCCGAACACTGCAAGCAGGATGTCAAGAAGTCAGAGAGTAAGGCAGCGTTCTCCAGCCTCTTCAATGACAGGTACAGAACCTTTTTCTTAAAGATATATATATATATAATCTCCTTCAAATTACTGTTTTCAACACTAATAAGGATCAAAATGTCATTGGTTTTAATGCCAGAATTGAAAATATGAGAAATTTCAAAATGTCTTAGATGAAATCTGTGATTGAACCAAATATAGTGTAGACTGTGAAAATCAGAACAACTCTCTTCTCTACAGGTTGACAGAAATAAAGGGGGGCCATACCACTGAGCCAGACCTTCTCTTCTCTTCCACC
This sequence comes from Euthynnus affinis, assembly GCA_029490765.1. Taxonomy (NCBI): domain Eukaryota; kingdom Metazoa; phylum Chordata; class Actinopteri; order Scombriformes; family Scombridae; genus Euthynnus; species Euthynnus affinis. The sequence goes on from CM055856.1 coordinate 2,201,680, forward strand.
AAAAATCCGACAGCCTATAAGGAATGGCTGAACACATTACCAAACAATCCAGACGTATTCTCATATTCCCTGGACTCGCTGCACGACTTATATCCTGCAAAGTCAGTTGCCCATCAGAACCTGCGCTTAGCCATTAGCCATTACATCCTGGAGAAAGGCCTGGTGAAGAACTGCAGCACCCCCTGTGCTGTCGGCATCAGGACCGACTCGAAGGATCCCTGTGTCTGCGAATGCCACAATGTCCCCGGTGTACACCTGGACTGCTGCCCGACCAGTAAGGGCATGGCACGGGTCATCGTAACTGCAGTACGGGCTACCGGTCTTTGGGGAGACTACTTCAAGGCCACAGACGGTTACGTGAAAGTGTTCTTCAACAAACTGTCTTGGCGTTCTCCTGTCATTAACAACAACAACAACCCGCACTGGAACTATGTCGTTGACATGGGCGCCCAAGATGTGTCAATGGGGCCTAAAGTGGTATTTGAAGTGTGGGATCAGGACAGCGGCTGGGACGACGACCTTCTGGGAAAATGTGAGCTAAGTCTGTATGCTGGAGTGAAAACGGATGTCTGTTACCTGAATCACGGCCAGCTGTTCTACAAACTGGATGTGAAATGTGCTCCAGGTCTGAAAGGAAGGTCATGCACAGAGTACGAACCTTCGCCTATGAATCCAAGTCTGCAGAAGTTTTATGTGTCCCGTCACGCCCACCCGATCCCGAAGGCCCTCCTGTTAGAGATGGGTGTGTTTGTGAATGGAACAAGCTCATACAGAAACCATACTTTTACTGTTGAGAGCAAAAAGTATGATTTGCTGTAATGCCTGTATTTGGATTTACTGATTGAAGGCTTTACCAACATTTTTTGCAGCATTAGAGTTAAGATGCATTAACATAACTGGTACATCTGTGAGGAAAGAATTGACAAAATGGCGGGAAACTTATCTTTATATTTCCTGTGCTAAATTTTTATTTCAGTTTAACCTCTATTAAGATCTTTTAAATTTAAAGTAAAATGAAATTTGTATTTTGAGTATTGTTAATGCGGATTAGATCCACAAGATCATCTAAAAGTTCCTGCAGGTGTTGAAAAGTGACTTTGATTCAATGCAGCTTTTACAATCAAACTTATTTTTTTACACTTTTTTTTTACTTGTGCATTTGTTTTTTGCAGCTTAATGTTTCTATACAAACAGCTATAACATGTACTAGTGTGTTTTCTATATTTTAATCACATATTTTGCTTTTTTTGGATTTTTGACATGATGTTAAACTCAAATTTCTTGTAAGAGTAACGGAGAGAGAAGCAAAGAATTGAACAAAGCTTGATGTTTCCATGCGAGGCCTTCATATTATATTCATGTATTTTATATTACAGTTACATTAGTTCCTCTCCTTCATCCTCTATTACTTTAGTGCTACATATATTTTTTAATGTACTGCATGAATCCATGCATTTATCAGTTTTCGGTGATTGTTTTCTTATTTTAATGTTTTCTTCTCTGTTCAGGAAACAGATCTTGGATTTTGTTTTGCTTAGCATTCATTAATAAATCGTTTTACGAGTGAAAATAGTCAGATTCTCCTATTTTAATGTCTTTATTTGTTTCTGTATTCAAATTTAGATTCATTTTTCTCCGTATCAGTATTTACTGCTGATCCGGCCCAGTTTCCTCACTGAAATCGCTAAAATTTTATTTTTTTTAATCTAAAATTTGTAGACAAATGCATTTATTAGTCACGATACATTTGTGAGAAATTTAAGAAATTAATTATTGGCATGTAACAAGATGCTTTTCATACTTAGTATAGCCACAGCCCACCACTTCAGAGAAATGATAGGTTTGTGGTCTTTCATTCGTTACTGACTGGAAAGCCAGCCGTACTTTCATGTTGTCACTATATATTTGAATTTGTCAACAGACCACCAACTCCTCCCCCTCAGTTCTGGGTATTCTGAGCATCGACGAAACTGTCAAACCACCTTTTTTTTCCCCCCCTTGCTCTCTGACGACCACTATCACCTCACCCCCCTCACCACCTCCTGTGCTTCTTTTTTTTTTTTCTCGACTTTTCAAACACAAAGCACTGATATTTATGCTCACATTCAGTTTCACACATGCAGCGTGCAGAGCCGAGACGAGGGTAAGTCCAAACCGATGTGCTCATGTTGAAATATTTTTTCACATCACTTAAATGTACGTAGGACTATGTAAGCTTAAAACATATGTAGAACTCTGTAGGGTATTAAATCTTATTTTAACTTTGAGTTGTTTTGTTTGGGGTAGAAACTGTTCATTGCTGTGCCATTGAAAAGTTCTTATAAGCAAAGCTGTTTTTCTTCACTGCTTGTTTTACTGCTGCCTGTCAATCAGCAGAGTGCAAAGAAAATGGATACCAATGGGTGCAATCATTGCTTCAAAGCTGTACTAGTAGCTGAAAATGCCCTAAAGTACTTTTAAAACCATTGGACATTATGTTTTCTAAAAATAGACCCCAGTGAAATTATAATATAATTGGTCTTAAAACAGGGCCTTGAGGTACACCACAAAAAAAGAAGTTAGAAGAAAAGTGTTACCACTTATAATTGATATCGATCTAATCAAGAAAGATGAGGAACAAACCACGAGGCCTCACGCTGCATGCCAGCGACACGATCGAGATCTTATCAAAAGCAGCAGAGGAGTCTGACAGAGAAATAAAATAATGTAGACAACATTAAGTCATTTGTTACCTTTGGAAGAGCAGACTGCTTCACGTAGAGCAAACGGAAACATGAATTTATCCAAAACGTTGTGGTCTACAAAGGAGAGAAGCTACGATCTAATGTCTATCACTGCATGTTTGACGGATGATCGGGCAGCACAACTGACTAAAAACAGGGTTTATTATGGATAAAACACTGCCCAAAAGTGTAAAACATTACTGTATGTCTAATTAGCAAGGTGCAGTAGTAGTGGTGTAGTAATTAACGGCTTTACTTGCTCATGTTAAGTCCGGTTAAACGATCAGTTTGTATCTATCACCCAATTGACTAAAAAGGGGGTTTATTATGGATAAAACACTGCCCAAAAATGTAAAAGACCTCTTACTAATACTGTATGTCTAATTAGCAAGGTGCAGTAGTTGTAATTAATTCAACTAAATGGTTTCTTTTTCAGGTTAAACCATCATCTATCACCTAACATAACGTCAACATGTTTCTGTTGAATATTTGCGTCTGTGCCGGCCTCATGCTGTTCCTCCCTCAGTGTATGTGTCAACTGGGCATAGACGGGACACCCAAACAGTGCGTAGAGGCCGAAATGGCTCCGGGTACCAATTTGGCCGGGGAAGGTTTCGATATCACGAAAATGGAACGTAAAGGGGCCTTCGTGCTCAACATGGATGTGTGGAAACGGAAGGACAAAACATGCACCTTGGTTACCAACCCCTACCAGGAGAACCAAAAGCAGAAGCTCCCGTTGTCAGTGGTGCATTGGAGGTCGACGCAGTCCTGCAGCATGAAACTGGCGACCGCCCTCCACAAATCCAGCGAGGCTCTACTCAGTTCTAGCACGTCCTCGATTGAAAACAACTGGGGGGCCAATCTGGATGTTAACGTGGGTAGTAAAAGCGGCTCGTTCATGCTCGCTGGCACCAACTCTAAACTGGCTGAGTACTCCATGGAGAAAACAAAGAACGACAAGTACAGCTTTGCAACCCAAAGCATGATCTGTGAGTTCTACAGGTAAGAAGACGAATGAATGAAGACATTTCTCAATGCCCCCTTACAAAAATTAAATGCAATACTTTAATATACATTTTCTGGTCTTTCTTCTTTTTGTCTGGAAACAGCTACCAAGTGTCCAGCACTGCCAAGTTGCACAGAGAATTTCGCAAAGCATTGAAACAACTCCCCAAAGTCTACACCCCCGAGAACAAGCAACGGTTCAACAAACTGATTGACAATTTTGGCACCCATTACATCACCAAGGTAAAGTAAACCAATGAAAACACAACTTTATCAAACCCAACCCCCACAAAACTGACTGACTGACGCATTTTGACTGTTGCAGGTGAAATTGGGAGGAAGTGTTAATTCAGTGACCAGCATCCGAGAGTGCAAGGCCAGCCTGCAGGGCCTCAGTTCGGAGGAGGTGGAGATGTGCCTAGAAGCCCAGGCGTCCGCCACTATCAAAGCCGAAATGAGGACTGAAATGAAACACTGCAACAAGGACAGTCAGAAGATGGATAACAAGGCAGCGTTCGCCAGCGTCTTCAACGACAGGTACGGAGAATTTTCTTGTATGTTTCGTCACGTGTTCTGTTCGCTTGCGCCAGAAAAGACAAACTGGGGTCAACTGAAACCACTCTCTTCCCTACAGGTTCACAGAAGTAAAGGGGGGCCATACCACGGAGCCAGACCTTCTCTTCTCCGCCGACAAAAATCCAGCGGCCTACACAGATTGGCTGGGCTCGTTATCGCGCAATCCAGACATAATCTCATATTCCCTGGACTCGCTGCACGAGTTACTGGACGTCAAAGACCCCGCCCGGAAGAACCTGCGCTCGGCAATCAGACATTACATCCTGGAGAAGGGTCTCATGAGGAACTGCAGCGCCCGCTGTCAGAGCGGCACCAAGAGCGACCCGAGGGATCCCTGCGTCTGCAGCTGCCACAACGACCCCGCTGTAACCCCAGACTGCTGCCCGACCCGTAAGGGCATGGCACGGGTCATCATAACCGTGCAACGCGCCGAGGGCCTTTGGGGAGACCACACCACCGCCACGGACGGCTACGTGAAGGTGTCCTTCAACGGGCAGATGGTGCGGCGTTCTCCCGTCATTTACAACAACAACAACCCGCACTGGAACACGATCATCGACCTGGGGAGCCGGGACATTTCAGCGGGATCTAAAGTGAGATTCGAAGTGTGGGACGAGGACAGCGGCTGGGACGACGACCTCCTGGGAGAATGCGAGCAGTTTGCGTACGACGGAGTGAAAACGGATCTCTGCGCCTTGCAGCACGGCAGGCTGTTCTACAAACTGGAGGTGACGTGCGCTCCAAGTCTGAGCGGGAAGTCGTGCACGGACTATAAACCCACGCCAATGAGTCAAAGCCTGCAGAAGCTTTATGTGTCCCGTCACGCTCACCCGATCCCGAAGGCCCTCCTGTTAGAGATGGGTGTGTTTGTGAATGGAACAAGCTCATACAGAAACCAGAGTCTTGCTGCCGAGAGTCGAAAGTATGATGACACGATGTGACTCCCGTCCACAGCTTTAATGTGGCTTACATAGCAACATTAGGTGAACTGATAAGCTGAAGGCAACTCAATATCAGGGAAAATGTTTTAGTGTGTTCGGTTTTAGTTTTAGTTACATCTCTTATTTGCATTTTTGTCCCACTTTACGGTTTCTGTATATCGAACGATTCGTGTTTGACTGAAGAGTTTTCGCTCATGAAGGCTTTCAGAAATGAAAACATGAACAATTCGTTGTTTCAAGTTTATTTAAAGAGTTTAAAACATATCAAAACTGTTAATAAAAGAAGAAGCAGGTAATATATTCCCATTGTGTTTACAAATATATCCGTATCATACTGTGTAATGTCAATTATATTGTAGACATTAACCTTGTTTTAACAGCAAAATATGAGTTTGGTTTAATGCAGCTTTCACTTACAACTACTACTATTATATTAATATATACTATATTACTACTTTTTTATGCATTATCATTTATATACTTCAGTTTCTATATTCAAGAACAAAACATTTGAAGATTTTTTTGTGCATTTTTGCTGCATTTTGCTGTTTCTATACAACCATTTATAACATGGTTAATGTGTTTTTTTAATGTATTTTAATCACATTATTGTATTTTTTAACATGTATTACTCTAAATAAAAGCAGTATATCTGAACTCTTTGTAGAATTTAATGTTTCATATTACTAGTTTTAGTTTTGTTTTCTCTGTCAGTGTTCTCATGCTTACGCAGTGTTGCCCTATATGAGAAAGGAAATGGTAAAACTTCCTGTGCGCGGATGAGGCTTCGTTGAGGCTTTCAAAGAGAACACTGTGTACAAGTAAACATGATGTAAATGTTATGACTCAGAGGCTTTCAGTTCAGCATCATTTGACTTATAATTTATTGGATTAAAACAGTAAATTCATCATTTTTAATACTCATTTCAGAAACATAAGAGACACTTTTCTTGCACTTCTTGTTTCATGTTCACCACTGAGACTGGTGGGGCACAGCAAACCTCCACTTACAGAGAAAGAAAAGGGGCTTTTTAACAAAAAAAATGTTAAAAAAAAGACAACAGACAACACAACTGGGACAGAAAGGACACAAAAAAAAAGCTTTAAAAACACATTACAGTGAACACATGATGGAAATGATCCACTTGAAGAAGTCCAGCTCGTTTGGATTAGCCTGATAAAAAAAAGAGATAAAAAGAGGAACCAGTTAAAGGAAGATCATGATATTAAATCAGTTAAAATTGATGCAAATGATTTGTCACTGACGACCACAAGACCACATCGTGTGAACTCACACGACACGCTACAAAAATGTCCGCTTTAATGAATCATAAAGGTTTGTTTTTTTAATTCAGTGCACTTTTTTAAAAAAGTGACAAGGTTATTTCTGATGATAAGAATCAATACAAGTGTCAAAATAAGTGGATTTTTTTTTTTTTACATTGTTTTATAAGTTATTGATTGATCGGAGCTTCATGTAATATTTGTAAAACCTCCCTTTTATTCTTACCTTTGTATCCCTTTCCATATTTGCCAACATGCTCTCCTGTGAAAAGAGTCAATCCGGTTAAAAATGCAGCAGTAAAAAAATAAACAAACAAAAAAAAAAAACAGCTACAGTCGGTTAAACACACTAAAAAAAAAAAAGGATTTGACTTGTATTAGAGGACTCAGCTAACTCACTATGCAGCCTCAACACCCCCTTGAGTGAAAAATAATCCATAATGCATGCAGTTGTGCTTTTTGTGTGCAAGCTACTGTGAGTAAAAAAGTACATGTTCAAAGCATGTTAAAGGGAACATGTCAGCATTTAGAGCTCATTTAACAAAAAGCAGCTTCACCTCTAGTTTTAAAATCTGTATGTTTGCACGTATGTGAGCACACAGTAATAACCAGACACATAGAAAAACCACAAGATAATTAAGGCATGAGAGTTATTTTGTAGCACAGCCGAAGCATGCAGCACAATATGTGCATATTACACAAGAAGATATGAGTAATAAGGTCACAGGAAACAGAGGAGGGAGTGGAAGTTAATGTTAATGAGGAAGTCTGTTTTTTTTTGTTTTAATCTTGCTTACCCAAGACATCTTGAGTTGCTCCTAGCTGGGCACCATAACCTAAACAAACACACACAGAGAAGTTATCAACCAAGAAAAGAAGACAAATCTGGGCTCGGTTTTTTTAATAAATAGAATAAAAAGGACACGGATTTGCATGCGAGACGCGACTTTTCATTCGTTTTGACACGTCTGACTGATCAAAAGAAGAAAACGTACCGCCACGACAAACAGGACTGTGGCGCTCACACGTTTATGGAGCAAACCATCATTTATGGAGTTAAAACGCCGACACCATCTGTTTGTGTGTTCACCGCTCATGTTCAGCGTCGAGAGTCGCCTCCGTTGAGCTGTTGTTTTTACTTTATTTGTCAATAATAACAGGCAACAAGAGCTTCTGTGATGAACGCCGTTTAGGGTTGGCCGCTCCTGAGGCCTCCAAGTAAACTCCAAACTGAACCAGCCTCTCTCTTTTTCTCTCTCTCTCTCTCTCTCTTTACTTTAGTCATTTTCTCTTTCATACATTGTTGTCAGTGAATGACTGCAGCTTGAACACTAATTAGAGCTGACTCATTGTCGTAACAAGTCATATCCGTTTTGTTTTTGTTATGCTTCGTGCTTTTAACTACCTCTGATTTTGGGCGTGGTGCTTTTTTATTCATGTTCGGACGAGTGAAATTGCTATAAAAAGTCACCTGTTTGATGGAGTCCGTATCCTGCACCGGCTCCTGAAACAACACAACACATGTGGAGTTTAAGATGGTGGGTGGGGGCAGGGAGGGGGAACAATGATAAGACATAACAGAAGAGAAGTGTTGTTGCAGACAGATACGACACACTGAGACACACGAGCACGCAGCGCAGCTTTATCTCACATCACAAGACATACTTGTGGTCGGTCCCGTAATGCAAATAGAGACAAGGCTTTTCGAGTTCATGAGGTTTTTTCTTCTCTGTCTGAGTTCAAACTCTTTAAAGTTAAGCAGCTGTCAAGTTGTCTTATCTCTCAGCTCTTTGTCTTTTAACTATTGTTATCTTTTTTGTTAGGGTTTGTCTGGGTTAGGTTAAATAAAGACTAACCAACACACAGCTGCTCTAGAGCAAACAACCACAAACACACAGATACGAGGCTTAACTGAACTTTTTTTTTCCATCACATACAGTTTCCCACACTTTAGAAAAAGCTCACACATTCGCTCATCCGTACCGTTTTTGTGTGAGGTTTTGGGGCTTTCGCCGACGGGGCCGAGCTGCTGAGCGCCGCCGTACGGGTAGCCGACGTCGCCTGAGAGGGGATAACAAAAGCGTCAAATAAGGGTAGAAATCAGTATTTAGCTGCGTGTGATGTTAAATAAAACAATAGTTTGCCTCAGAGTAATAAAATAAATTGTTTGTGTGTTGGTTTTATTTTGTTTATTGTGTCAAATCTCACATAAACAACACAAAAATAACAACAATTATATTATTTACATGTATTGGGTGGATTATTGTAATCTATTAGTTATTATAATAAAAAGAGACACTGTGTTTAACTCATAGTCGGATCCAGTTCACCACCGAGAGTTAACTGGTTTACAAGGTGTCATGAGGCTGGTGGTGCTGGGAAAAGGGTTAGCCGTTAGGTGTAGGTGTAGGGGAATTAATCACCAGCCAGCCTTATGACTATACCAGCTACTACCAGGCCACATCATCGGAAACTGGGTGATTTGGTCACCTAGAAGTCTAAAAAAAAAAAAAAACCCCACATGGTCCAGGTGCCAGACCAGGCGGTCCCTCTCGTGACGAGAACTGAGCGGGATGGGAATGAGAGTCGTCGCTCGGTGTCCATCGTGACAGTCTCAACCCCCAAAAAGATATCGCTATCAGTAAGGCGCCACCCTCCCTCTCTCGCTCTGTTCTCGTCACTCCTCTGGCAGGCTCGCTGTAGATAAGGCCCACCTGTCTTCTGTGGGGCCCTGCAGCTGTTATCAGTCCATCTGACAGTTAATTGATTAGTTGTTTGGTTTATAAAATGTCAGAAAATGTTTGGTTTGTTTCCCAAAAAACCCAAAGATATTCAGTTTACTGTCATAAAGATGCTAATTTAAGAAGCTGGAATACGAGAGTTTTGGCGTTTTTTTCTTAGAATAATGCCTTAAAATGATAAATCAATCATCGCAAATAGTTTAGACTTCATCGCTACGGCTCTGCTGAACCGTATACGTCAAACAAAACGATCTGAAACCTTTACCAAGCTCAGTGTGAAGTTTAGAGATGGACCAGAGGACATAGAGGCGCCTCTCAAACCCCCCCCCCCCGCCCCATCAAAGGATGTGACACTGCCAGAAGTGAGATATGTGTCACCATAAAAGAAGAATTGAGCTCAGCGGGTTCAGCTAAACCCACATCCTTTCTTGGTAGTCGGCAACCATGGCCACTCAGTATAATTTAGTGGCTGGTACGGCCGCAAGGATCGCGGTTAATGAATGAGCTCAGAGGTAACAAAGGAACCGTTTGTCACGTACAACCTGCAGCGTGACGCTAAACTTTGTTGAGCTGTTTTAATGTGTTTAACTTGTTTGATGTAACTCACTACAATGACTCTAAATTACAGAGATTAAGGTTGTAAAGTTGAGAGCATGTGCGGCTCTTTACCCTCCAGTCCGGTGGGAATCACTGGTGATCCACCGTAAGGAAGCTGAGCAGCTCCTCCTCCTGCATGGAAAAAAAAAAAATTAAATCAGATGGACAAACTGACTCATATCTCTTTTTTTCTTTCTTCACCTGCACACATTATCACACTCATGAGCTTCGTTGCTGTTCTCCAGCTCAGGTCTGACTCATGCACGGAAAGCCACACTCGACAGAAGCACGCTGACTAATAGCGAGACTGAGGGATGAGGTCACGTCAGCTATATGCTCACCATATTTACCAGCAGGTGACTCCAGTCCTGCACCAAGTGGTCCTGAAAGAAGACAAAGGGGGGGGGGGGGTTCAGTCACAAGCTTTCAAACATCACGGAAAAATCTGAGGTTTTTTCTCCCCTTCCAGCTCGTCTGTTGGTTTGGACAGTTTTGCATTAAATAACTGAGTTGGGTGAGATTTCGTAGACAGATTTGAATATTTCTCTGTCGTGTTTGATTGGATAGATAATCAAACGCTACACACACACTCACACACACAGTTGAACCCAATTAAACTATTACACAGCCTGCAGTTCGTTCACATTATCTTTATCCACTAGGACTCTACAGCGTCGATGGAGGTTTCCACGCTCTCGTCACTGTCTGTTTGGTCCCGTGTCGGTGCATTTGTTGACGGTATTTGGCGTCCAGAGGATTACATATTAGCTGTTGTCCCCTTACGCTGCTCCAATCTTAAATCTCTTACCGTACGCTCCTTGGGGCTGTCCGCCGTAGGCTCCTGTATTAAAGTGAACACATAAAAATGAAGGTCAGACGCTGCTGCTGCTGATCCATAAACCAACTCATTCAAAATAAAACTGTTAGAGAAGCATCTACGGGAGCAGAAAGTCAGAAACCACCAGATTCAACTGGTCAGTTTCTATAAATAAGAGACAATAGCAACACCCAGTGGAGATCAGCCCACACTGGACGTGTCCAACAGAGGAAGTGTTTATTTCCTGATGGCCTCTTATTTTTCTACAAGTCTCCGGTTATGCGTCTATGGGTTAGTGCCGTCACCTCTGATGGGTTTTAGCAGGTTATGACGCCTCGACATTGTTACCTTGACTCTTCCCTGCTTTGTTCTCGGCAACATCAGCTAACTCTGAAGGGTAACCGAGCCCTGAAACATAGTTCTAATTAGCATTATAATTATGTCTCGGAGCTAATGACTTTTAAAGTTTCCCCTTTTCCCCCACTTTTTTATTTTTTTATTTTTTTTTAAGACGGTACTCACCAGCTCCATAACCATCGCCGTAACCATTCCCATTCCCATGCCCATTCCCATTGCCGTTCCCATTCCCGTTTCCATTGGTATAACCTGCTGAAACGAGGAGCAAAGATGTTAAAACATTTCAAAGATCATTTTTTACATCAAAGCTCATCTTATTTCTGACTGTCCCCACTACCAAAAAGGAACAGAAACAGTCTTGTGCATGTTTGCCAAAAAGCTTCTGCACCAAGAAACAGAGCGAGGAAACACAAAGCATCAGCATCAGAGTATCATCCCTCCCGTCAGCAACGGCTTTGATGCAGATTCCCTCTGACACCAAACAGAATGAAGAACGATCCGGGCAGAAAATTTCAACGCTTCAAGGTTAAAAGTTTCGGTTCTTCAGTCTTAAACTGTCTTCTGTCTTACCTTCTGTGCTTCTGCACGGCACTCAGTTTGACTGGCAGGATTTGAATTTCTCACGCGCGCGCCGCACTGACGAGCTGTCAACTTACCGTAGCCGTTGCCGTTGCTTGCAGGAACGTGGTACCCTGTTGCTCCGTTGCCATAGCCTGTGATAACGAAACGCTATCAGTATTTGAGACAAAATATGAAACATGGCCGGCTCTAAAGCTTCAAAAGGTTGATGTTTATTTTCCATGCAAACAAGTAGGAACAATTTGGAGATGAGTGAGATGTTTTTGAGTGTAATCCTTTGTTGTCTTCTACTTTTTAAAAGCACTATCAATTATTCACCACATACTGAAGCAGCAGCAACTCCCTGTGACCTTGAAGGCAGGGTGAAGATGAACTCAGACACAGTTTTGTTTTTTTTTTTTGTTTTTTTGGTAATGACACTCAAATGATTAATTTACAAGGCAAAGCAGGAGTAGCAGCTGAGTTTTCCCTCACTGGAACACGATAGACTGTGAGTCATCGCTGCTATTCAGCTTCAAAACATTAAAATTCAGGTGGAAAGAGAAAAAAAAGAGAAAAAAGTCCTGATTATCTTATTAAGTCTGTGTTTTCAGACGACGCGTCTATATTTGCATACGGGGGTCATGAGGTTTGTGGACGAGGCCCTCAAAAAAAGGAGAATCACAAGCGTCTGAGGGAGGGAGGGGGAAAGAAACAAAAGAAAGGATAATACACAGACAGAATAATTACTCTAAAGCCTTACCGTTTGACTTCCCTGCAACGCCATGTGGATACGCTCCCTGTCCAAGAGCAGCAGCTGAGATTTATTTTACAAGAGAGAGAGAGAGTTTAGAGCGCAGACATGGTGCAAACGGAAGAAAATGAGAATAACTGCTCAATCAAAACAAAAGGAAAAAGACAAATGGAGGAAAATGTAGGCGCTTACTTCCAAGTTTTCCAGCTGCGCCACCCAGGTACGCTCCCTGTCCCAAACCTGTGAGCAGTACATGGAAATCCTTTACCACACACAGGTAGTTTAAATCTACATAAACATCTCCGTCTGCTAACAAGGACTTTTACATTTCCCCGTGTTGTATAACAGTACCTGGTCCGTAGCCTCCTGGGCTCAGGCCTGCTCCCGGATACGTTCCCACTCCTCCATTATAGCCTTTGGGAGGAAGACAACACAAGATTAGCTAAATCCTCCTCTGATTGGCTGTGAGCCAGAGTGACACTATCCCTGACTATTTTTTATTTCTTTTACCAAACATTAGTGCCAACATTTATAGAGGAAAAACATGAGTATCGATCACACATTTTTGGCTAGACGTCTATGCAGACATACGCAGGAAGCCAAAACCGTCACATCGGGTTTTAATCAAAATCCTGTTTCAGACACACGATTCAGCTGGGACATAATTTCCCTCCTCATTCAGTAGTTTCTATATACACAAGATCTGGTTGTTGCTGTAAACACAGAGTGTTTGACACATGCAGCTGTCAGTGGAACAAAGAAGCAGAAAATACAATTCAACATCTTTGCCAGGGTTGGACGGTTTCTCTGCCGGGTACCGAGACAACTAAATCCTACCAAAAAAAACACAACACCAGATCTTGAAACCTCTGTCAGCATCTCTTAAAGGAGACACATCATGTGCATTTCCAGGTTTATATTCTTATTCTGGGGGTCTATTAGAAGATCTTTGCATGATTTACAGCTAAAAAAAAATCCTTATTTATCTTATATCGTCTCTTTATGAAGCCTCTCAGTTCAGCCTCAGTCTGAAACAGGCTGTTTTAGCTCCTGACTCTTTAAGACCCTCTAAATGATTGTAATGTGTTTTACAATGAAGGCCACGGACCGAACAACAGCTGCATGTCTTGTTGTGGAAAGCGAGAGCCTGACTGCCAAACCAAGGCCAGGAGAAAACAAGACCTGAGACACAGCGTAACGTCAAAGATCAACGAACCAATTAGACTAATATCTCTACTTGGGTTAAAGACGGCATCCGGGTCAGCCGGACTGAGATGTCCTCGCTGTGTTCTCCTTGATCAAGTACAATAAAATTAAAATATTTCCAGCCTTTCCATCAGAACTTCTCGTCTGTGCCAACAACACCTCAGAAAACCCACCTTTGATCATGTTTAATAGGATATAAATGATAGAAAATCACAAAAAGCGCATTTTGTCCACTTTAATCGCCTTTATTTCGCTTTGTACACAATGCAATTACTTCTTTGTTTCATCTATCTCAGTCTTTGTCAATGAAATACTGAGATATTGTCGGAGGTGTTAGGTTAAACCGTTGCTTATAGCAGAAATAAGAAGAGCTACAGAATCAGGACCGCAGGACACAAAACTTCTTATTAAATTCAACGAACCCCGGTTTATTTAACGTGCATCAATCATTACAAGATCAACATTTTAAAACGATAAGAAGAACCAACGTTGAACTGGGCAAAATCTACATTTATCATAAATAATAATAAGTAGATATAAAATAGAATAAATAAGATCTTTGTCTGGAAAACCAGATCCTGTGATTAAGAGATCATCAGCTGAATCAATCCTGAGCAAAAACACAGAACGAGCCGCATAATGCAGAGCTTAAAGTATTAGTGATAAATCCTCCACAGACAACTGTACCAAGAACAGCAGCGATAAGTTATTGTTTCCAGCTTAGGAGGAGAATCCAATATTTATTATAACAACAAGGATTTCCTCATTTTAAAAAAAAACATCCTTTCCAATTACAGCGAGCGTACTTTACAACTTTATGAATTAGATTTTATCTCAAGCTAATGCTCAAGACAGAGATCATAAAAACAAACAGATCACTGCTTTTAGCGCCCAAACGTCTCCCAGCGTTAATTTAGTATAATCAGAAGACACACACTTCCTGTTACCGAGAAGTAAACAAATTATACAACGGAAGAAGGAAAAACTCCTCAACAGTGAGACTCGACCTTACAATCTACTGTAAAATCTAAAAGGAGAGCGAGCAGCTGCATTCGGGTTTCTGTGTTAATTTCCTGTTGGTTTGTGTCTACAAGTGTCACTTTCACACATTTCTGCACAGCGTAAGTGTTTAGATTCTATATTATCACCCACAGACCTGCAAAACAAATACTGTTAAATAGTAAGCAATTAAAAAATATGATGTTTGCACCTATGAGGTTTGTGAAAATTCCTGACCATGCCTGAATATGGTCAATATATATATGACCAATATCGTACTCGTCTGTCTGATTCAGATTGTTTGCATGCTCATGTTTTCTATTTCTACTCTCACCACAACAATGCAAAACTCTTGTTGAACTATCACTTTCACAATAACGCTGAGAAAAGCAGCAGATAGATCTCCTGAGGGATTAGCACGTGTTGATCGTTCCTGCAGCACCCGAACTTTAGCGTAGCGACCAAAATGATTCAATAATAATAATCTATTTTGTGCCTAAAGAGTCAGATTAGTTCTTTTTTCTAACATGTTCACTCCTGTGATGGTAAAGGCCTGGAAACAGGTACAGAAGCAGTTTATGATTGATCTATTCTCTTAAACCTTGCAGTAGTTAAGGCTCGATGTTTGCCATGACGCCCAATCCAAGCATTGGTTTTACCATTTCTAGAGCCACTGGTCACTCCAGCTGTGGCCCATGAACTGGAGACCACAATAACTACCATTTTATTAAGATATTAAGACAAGTAATCAATTGCCACTTCAATCTTCAGCATTGTTTTCTGTCATCATATCCTGAAGATCACCACAGACTGATCACAGCTTACAAACGCTCCAAATTACAGACAAGCATAATACATATATTGCAGTACTGATATTTTAATCACGGCTTGAAGCTAAACAGCAGCACCAACTAAACACAAACATGCACAAACAAGCCTGAAAGCATCAACACACAACAATAGAAACTTGTTTTGTAAGTAGAACTTGTTCATCAGGACGCTAAAGGCGCTAAAGGCCTAACGGATCCATCTGTCCTAAATGTTGCTCACATACATAATGCCATGATTTACATTTATCAAATAACAACCTGATCAGATAAACTGTGTGTCCAAAGTCATAAAAGTCGTCCGAAATATACCCAGTTAAAAATAAACAAGTTAACTAAATCAACCATTGCAAGATCACAGAGCAAACAAACAGGTTTCATGGCCCTTATTACACATTCAAGTGACTCATATCCAGATAAGTATCCACTTTTATTTATACTTTAACAGGGTCTAAGGATAGAGGACATTGTGTGATGTAGAAACTGTGAAGCCTCTCGGGCCAAATTTGCGATATTTGGGTTTGATTTTATAAATAAAATTGAATACACGCAGCTAATTGTGTGCATCTCCATTGGCTAAATAAGAAGTCCAACTGCGTTTACCTTGGTTTTTTCATGCTGAGCACAAATCTGAGTAATCACTGATATACTCCAGTCCAGAGAGGTGTCGGAAATGCACCTATAGTACCTAAAAGTTTAGCTAGTTCGCTAAGCTAGCTGGTGAGCAGCTACCAAACAGCAACCACGAGTGACTTACATGGATGGAACAAAAGTGAGAAGGTTTTGCTCACCATACATTACTTGGATGGTGATTCACTTCCAATATGTCTTGGTTGCATTTCTGCTTGGCTTTTTAAATATTGGATTGTTATCCAATATGCCCAAGACACATGAAGTGGCTACGTGTAAATGTAGTAATAGTTAAGTCAGCTGAAGGGCAAAAGTCTTATGAAAACACTTCAAAAGGGTCATCTGAACATAAATGTGTCTAGACTCTGATCTGCAAAGACGACAGGCACCAGGAAAAGAAAGAATTACTAAATAGAATCTCCTCCTCCCCCCCAAAAAAATGACAAATATGACATTCACAAAGGCATTGAGATGGTGAAAAATACAAAGCTTTGCTCTTACTTGTTCCCTCGGTATTCCTCCCAGTCTGCTCTGGGATATCGAGAGCTTTTGGCTCCCTGCCATCATGTTCGGCAGGATAAAGGCCTTTTGCTTCTTTCTCTCCTGCTGAAGCTAAACTTTTGGTTCCACCTGCACCTGGGATCGGCTGCACATTGCTCTCGACTCTTTGTATTTGAGGATTTGCAAAATTATGGTTTTCTGAAACTACAGTCCCGCTGATTTTAAGCCCCTTTGGGTCTTTACCTGGAAGCTCGAGGTGTTCGAAACCCTGCCTGTCTGCTGGAGAAGTTAAATAGATTCTGGCTCTCTGACCCGGTGGTAGAGAGAATATATAGGTTTTGGCATCCTGACTTTGTGAAAGCCGATATGTTTCCTCTCCTTGCGCTTGAGGAGTTGCAAACCCGAGATGTTTGCCGTCTTTACCGGCGCGAGGCTGAGGCGCTAAACCTTGAGCCCTCTGCGCTTCTGATGCCAACAGCTCGCGGTACTTTTCCATTTCTAATGCATCTGAGAAATCTCTAGTGGATCCGTAGTTTCTGGCTTGCTTACTTTGTTGAACAGATGGATCATAGTCTCTGGAAGAACCCAGATTTCTGGTGTCGTCTCCGTTGATTGGCTGTTGCTGTCGTGCACCTCCAGCGGCCAGTGTGGCTCCTTGGCTTGCGGCGCTCTTTCTTTGTGAGAACATAAACCCGTACATTTGTCCTCCTTGTGCCGGTGGAACAGGCAGACCCAGATTTCTACTTAGTTTATCAAGAAACATCGTAGGTCCGAGACTTTGTGGCTTTACTAGTGGCTCGAGGCTCTTGGCATGTGTTCCAGGAGACATGACATCGGGTCTAAAGCCAGGTTCTTCCTGTAATTCAGGAGCAGTGGGACTCTTCATGATGGGCATTTGAGGTCCAAGGAGCAAGGACCCAAGTGTTCTGCTTTTTGCTGTCTTCAGATCTTGAACAGCCTGGCCCAAATCTGCTGCAGGCCCACCTGGCAGAGAAATATCATTATGCAGTCATGACGTCTTGGTGGTGTGTCTTTAAGGGTCAACAGCACACTGTAGTGGCCAGTGGCAAACATATTTTAGGGTTCTGCATGTAAATTTAAAGACAAGTTATCGATGTGTGTATCAGAGCATTGACTGCAATATAACACATCGTTCTTAGCGTAAGCAGCACTCAAAGAGAGGTACTTCAAGACCGATCAGAGACGACACGAAATCCATTATGGTGTGAAATTAGCCCAGTTTGAAAGGACAGAATTTTCACCATAATTGGGGGACTGACACGTACAAAGAGACAACACACAGTTGATGCAACGCAGTGGAGGGAAATACACTAACACTACACTGAGTCAGAGCATCAAAAGCACAAATTATGCCACGACTAACGAGACGTTGCTGATCTCGCAATGGCATGAAACACACCGATGTTACGACACAGGACAAAGACCGCGCCTGACTCAGCATGTGACAACTGGTAGATAAAGTTTAGTAAAACACTGATGAGAAAGCAGAAACATACAACAAAAAAGAGACAGTTTTAAAAGTGAAAAATAATAATTCCACTTTTAAAATGCAGTTTCACTCATCAGATCTTTGTTTAACCTGCAGACATGTCCATGCATGCTATAAGCTGATTACTGTGAACCAGAACTGTGACCAGCATATGGTGGTAGATTTTAAAAAAGGGAAATGGCCCAAACAAAACAGTGTGTGAGTGTGAGAATGATTTGTTTTTGTGGCCTAATAAAGCAAATACGTGAGCAAAATTCTAGGTAATCCTATTATAATCAAGTTGTTAATGTGTATTTAGTCTGCATATCCTATTTTCCAGTAGCCCCTTCAGCTCTTGTAAACCGCAGCGCTGAGTAATCCACACACATTAACTCTCATTAACTCTGATCAACTGTGGCAATAAGAGCCGGGCCAACTATTGCACACATGAAACACAGATGAAACACGGATACACAGTCAAATATATAACAGCGTGGGAAATCTGTCCTATGTGCACAAAGTGGAACTGAGCTGAGCTGATGGTTAACCAACATGAACCCAATAACGGTGAAGAAGACACCGAATTCACAGAGGTTACAGACAAAGACGACAACAGATGTGTGGCGCCCTGGTGGCCTGATGGACCCGTGTTGGATGTCGTACCCGCAGACTGTAGGAAATATGGACGTAGCCTATCGGTTTCTGAAGAGCAGGTTTTGAAGCTCAAAGTCAAACCCCTTCCCAACCTCCCAAACAAAGAAGAAGAACTGAATCTCACTCAGTTGTCCCTCTCAGCTCGCTTACAAGTCAAGGTGGCGGCAAAGCTAAGAGGAAGTGGGGATATTAGTCATCTCATATCGTGCCAGCTATGGAAGTAATCTGCAGATACTCCGGTTCGAGACGAGACCAAACTTCAGTCAGTTTTTGAGCCACGACAAAGGCCTGCAACACACTTGTTTTTAGCCTAGCCGATCGCCGGAGTCAGCAATCAATGGCGGCATAAAACATGTTTTCGACAACTGTGAGTCACTGCAACCACGAGAGGTCCTTGAGCATAAATGTGCACAAAAAATATGAGGCTGATGGGTCCAGTAGTATGTGAGATGATCTCCTCTGATGTCGGACATAGTTTTACGAAACTATCTGGTCACTTTATGGATTAAACAATGTGATTATCACCCTCTCTTTTGTGATGAACCTGATGTGTACCCATCACTGACAGCATCTAAGTGTGATGCTGTCTGTCATGATTAGGGAGTGATGGGATATAAGAAAATAACCCTCAGAGCTAAAGCGGTTAAGGCAAGACTCATCACTGACCTGATCGGCCTGCAGGTTGGCCCATGCCAGGTACGGTCCCATATCCTGGCAAGAAATACAAAGGTCAAAGTTCATGGAGCAAATCTTTACATGTCACATGCACTTAGATGACATTACTAAGTGCCTTGGACTCTGTTTTACAAGGACACATCATTTATCTGTATGAGATGTGATCTGCCTCCGTATATATCATGCTCGCAGACAATGACAGAGTGCCACTTAGCTGAGATATATCAAACAAACAAGCGAAGGGCATCACAGAGGAGGGTAATCCATTGTGTGTACTCTCATGTGTGTAAACAGTGTAAAGAAAATTGTGGAAGAAATCAGATAAATATTTACCTGGCAGAGTGCCAACGCCGGCGCCATAAACTGGAAAGTCACAAAGACACAGAGTTAGTTTTTATCTACAGCTGAAAAAAACAAGAGACACACAATGAGAAGATGCCTCTTATGGAAAAATATCAAATCTGTTTAGTCTGTATGAGTTTCATATCTCTCACTCAGTGGTTCAACACCTTTATTTCAGTCTCGAAAGTACTCCTTCATTTGCATGCAGTATAGAGATTTTGTCTGCTAGGTGTGAACACAACTGTGAACAACCCCCAACATGTGACAGACACACTTGTGTTGCTAAAATCCCCTTAAAATCTGGTTTTATTTGCTGAGTGTCTCTCTATAACATTTAAATAGTAATTATGATCAAATGTGCTTCATCAGAGCTGTGTGGGTGTAATAAGATCAGATTTAATTAAACAAACCTACAACTTTCGTCAGTTGTGGTTTCAAATAGTGCTAAACTCTGATTGCTGCACGGAAATATATGACATCACCCTTTTCTAATTGCCCCCATTGAACTCAGTAAGAAAAGCACAGACAAAAATACAGACATTTGTCATGGGAAATAACTAAAAGTGTGCTAATGTTAACTGTTTGCTTCAAAAGACAGGTTCACCTCTTTCAAGAGTGTCTTAAAACAGCAGTCAGGTGTCCATATGAACAATGAAAGAGGTTTTCCTTGCAGTAATCATTCCTGCTGTTCATACTAACTATTAAAAGAAGTGATGGGGGGGCCAAAATCCATTACATCCAAGTTTATCTGAGGCTTATATGAGGCTTCAGCAGTCTGAGTTAGTCATATCAAGTGGATATCTGACACATTTATAGTCTTTTTAGCACCAAATTCCCTCTTTGTGTTTCCCTGTTGAGCTGCAGAGGAAGTATAGTAACAAAAAGAGGGACTTTGGCACTAAAACGACTGTAACATTGAAAGATATCTACTTGATTTGACTCATTTGGACAAGGTTTTGTCCCCCATAGTGGTCAGTATGAATAGGAGGAACGATTACACCAAGAAAAACATGTGTCAATGTCCATTTGGGCTCCTGAGTATTGTTTTAGGACGCATTTGAAAATGTCCTTTAAATGTTATAGTAGGAGGCTCATTGAGAAAATGAGTCTCAGGGCCTTTTATGTGACGCTTATCACAGTTGGAAGCTTTTCACATAACAGTGGGTCAATAAAATGTTCTTTAACGAATTTGTCCACTAGGTTTGGTTGCTTATGGCCATGTACACATAATGAAGGGTTGAACGTGTTGATTCAACCTCTATATGAAATATAAATCAATATATCACGTAGAGTATGCCAGTCTTACCACGTTTCCCTCCCTGGGCCAAGCCCATTCCCAGTCCATTTGGAAGTCCAGCCCCCATTCCCAGATTGGCGCCTGCAACCAGACGAAAGATATACAGTGAAATCAATTTTTTTCAATGTTTTATTAAATTTTATGGAGCGATTAAATAATCTACAACAGCAGTCAGGGGAAGATAATAAAAATAAAGCAGGCTGTGAGGGTTTGATAAGCGGTTATATTGATATATACCGTTGCCTCCTTGGGGTACATATCCACCTTGCTTCAGGCCTGCTCTACTCCCTACTCCAAGAGTTCTGTAACCTCCTGCGGAAACGATGAAAGGAACATATTTCACGTTGTTGACGAACACTAGAGTCTCCCAACAGTTATCATCATTCAGACTTATGATACAAGGGTTGTTTCTCTGACGTAGCACTACAGAGAAGAAGAGTTTTACCGAGCGCTTGGGTCAATATGGCACCAATACTGGGTTAACGTTACTCAGAAAGCCACTTAACAAGGTAAGTGGATGTGATTTGATCAAGTTTTAGTGTTATTTTTTTATTTTACATTTGGGTTATTTACCCAAACTAAAGCTTGTTATAATCTACTTTACTCTTTTTACATGGGTTATATTTTAAATGTGATATACACGTTGTTTTTTTGTACAAGAATCAATATATTTGTCACAGTTTTTAGCTAAAACTTGTTGTAAAACACTGAGTCAAAATAAAATAAGTTAAACCAATGTTATGTATGTTGGTTTTTTCGTTGGGTGCTATGTTAACCCAAATTGGGAAACACTTAAACCCAAGTGAAGACTGAAAAATACTCTGTTCCTCTTTTCAAAGATCAACAATAGCGTGGTCATGAACGAAACTAAGAACGTGTATTCAACTTCAGATTTTGTAGCTGTATTTTCATCAAACATTAAACATCTTTGCTGCTTGTTTTATTGGCTACAGCTTACATAAAGTGTTTTTATTTTTGCCCTGCCTCTGACATGCATTATACATGTGTAAAGATTTGCTCTTTGACAACTTACCATTAGCAGGCTGAGGCACTGGATAACGTCCAACTAAGATTATAAAAGAAAAAGGGAAAATGTAAACATTACTTGCAGTATATGACATGAAACTAATATAATGTTATTCTGTCTGCAGGAAGTTAAACATACTTCCAGTCTTCATTGCTTTGCTGCCATATCGGCTCCCCAATGCTCCGAGGGCACCTGCTACTTCGAGAAAGTACCAACAGTCAGTGATTTTATTACACCAAACAGTCTCCATAAGCTGGGAATTAGTCAAAAGTTAAAGCAAGAGATATGTGTTCTTGTTACAGTCTTAATATTAACAATGCAAATGTGTCATTTGTCCATTTAAAGTGAAGAGTGAGCATTTCATGTTAATATAAATATCAGTAAACGATGGGGTGTAATAACTGACCTCCAGGTTTTACTCCAACACCTGAAGGGAAAAATATTAAACATTAGGGCTGCAAATAACCATTACTTTCATTATCATTTAATCCCCCCCCCCCCCCCCCCCCCTTGATTAATTGACTAGTTGTTTGGTCTATAAAATGTTAGAAAATGGTGAAACATGTCGTTCACTGAAATCCCAAGATGATGTCAACTGTCTTGTTTTGTCCTCCATGCAAAGATATTCAGAGACTTTGTACACTTTTTTCTTTTAAAAAAAAATGACTTCAAATGATTAATCGATTATCAAAATAGTTCAAACTTAATAGCCGACAATTAATCGATTAATCGACTAATCATTGCAGCTCTAACAGACACAAAAAGCAGAGAGACAATGACAGTTGAGGAAATTTCACATTTAATGAAAGTGTTTGTTGTCTTATTTGTTTTTTCTGGGATGTAACAATATCATTAATCATTGGTGTTTAACAAAGGGTTTGCCAAACAATTAAGGTTTTTACGTTAGCTAGTAGCCTAGCTAATGTTTAGCTAACGTTCCAAGCTAATCTGTAGCTAGCTAGCAGCTTGCTGGCCTTCAAAGGTGTTGAATTACAAGGTTATTAAGGTAATTAAAACACAAAACATTTTTTCATACCTCTGTTTGGTAGCATTCTCCCCCAGGCTGCACTCTGAGGCTGAACCCCTGAAAAAATGACAAAAAATACAGTGTGCATAATGTACACAAACAAAACTAACCAAACTACATACAAGCACACAGTATAGTGCAAATATACTGTATGTTAACCCTGAAATATGATAACAATCCATTCAAAAAAGCACAGTGTGAACAAGCAATGTGCATGTGTTGAAATTGTATTACAGTTATTTTTTTCTCCTTTTGGAAAGATTCCTGTTTACTTTTGAAGTAGCTGAACCAAATAACTTTTTAGACGGTGTTGCAGCTGAGAAGATTGGGAATAACTTCATTTATTTTTAATTAACTTTACTTTCAGGTTCTTTCACAACCTTCTGAAAGACCTTTGGGAAACAAATGTCACCATAGTGTTTCATGAATCCCGTCATGTGACCGTGCATCAGGATAACAGATGAACAGACGCCCATTGATGGATTGAGGATGAGACAAAATGAGGCGACTGTGTGAGTGTGTCACTTAGCTCGACTCACAATTAGTCGTCAAATTTAGCTTTCCTCTGCCACCTTTTCCTTTGATCCAAATAAATTAGATAATATGAACCACAGCCAACATAGTCGAGCACTTTTTATCTTGCCAACGCAGTTCATTTTTTCACCCTCAATCTCACTGACGTGATATTTAACAAGTAAGTGTTGGTGAGTCACTGATCCATCAGAGAGCTTTGAACTTTGACGTATGACAAAAAAATCATACTGCTTAATGTCATAGGTCAGATTAAAACAATTTATCATGACAACTACAGCCATAACAGGGATTTAATATAACTATGGTTAAATGCAGAATTACCTGCAAAGCATTACAAGACTGTGCTTCATTTTTTTTTAAAATTAGATCAAATTTTTATCATATTTGTTTAATTTCAACAAACATTCCAGTTTTTTGCAATATTATCTTTTTCCATCTGGTGATTTTATGTTGAATATACTCAAACAAAGGGGAATAATATCTGTGTAAAGATGGAAACTGCTCTTTTTAAGTGACTGGGGTTCCTTTTTTTTACTAATTAGCATGAGATTTCTGTTTTGATAAATGGACTCCAGTTATCTGGCGCCTTTCTAGTCTTCAGAGCACTTTTACACCACAAGCCACGTTCACACACTGATGGCAGAGGCCGTCATGCACGGTGCCAACTTGCTCATCGTACATTCAGTGGGGTTCGGCGTCTTGCCCAAGGACACTTCAACACGTGGACCGGAGGAGCCGGGAATCAAACCTCTGATCTTGGACGACCCGCTCTACCTCCTGAGCTGCATCCGCTGGCTTTTATGAGATTAAATTTGTGGCTCTTGGTTAAAATCTTACACTGCACTGTAACTTTTATTCTCCTGTTTCAACTGTCTTATTCTATTTTAGCTTATTTTTATTTCCAATTTAACACTTTTTAATTGTATTTAAATGTTTTTTTTACATTTCCTTTTTGCTTTTACATTCTGTCTTGATGTCTTTTATGTTTTAAGTAAATTTTGATTTGCCTCGTTGTTGAAATGTGCTATACAAATAAATTTGCCTTCAGAAAGCAAAGGAGGAATTAAAAATGAACCCAATTTTTTTCCAACAAGAGCATGACGAACATAAATAATCCTGATCACAGTCAAAAGTTTTGATGAAAACAACTTTAAAAATCTCTTAAAAATAATAATCTCTGCAAAACTGTGCGTTGCTTTAATGCATAAGCAGTGTTCTGTCTTATTATAATTATATAATCCCCTATTTTTCTCACTTACCGCCTTGCAGGGTTTGCTGAGCCAACCAGAGAATGAGCGAGGTCTGGAGCAGAGCCTGAACCAGCATGATTGAAGAGGAGACCGAAGACCTGAGCAGCACTGACAGAAAACACGGAGAGAGACCAGCCGATGGACA
This sequence comes from Euthynnus affinis, assembly GCA_029490765.1. Lineage (NCBI taxonomy): Eukaryota > Metazoa > Chordata > Actinopteri > Scombriformes > Scombridae > Euthynnus > Euthynnus affinis. The sequence goes on from CM055856.1 coordinate 2,226,639, forward strand.
GGTTGAACAAACGGACGGCTGGATTTCTCTAAAGCACGTTGATGACTTATATATGGTTTTCTCTCTGATACACTCCCACTGACCAGTCCTGCCCTCTGCACACACACACTGGTCTGATTGGGCAAAAATCAAAGGACCTAGTTTGGTCCATTTCCATCAACAGAGCTGAGAACAGACTCATAAAGGAATTTTGTTATTTAGTTTGAATTTTTTTTTTTAATGATTTATGTCTGATAAGGATGTTTTTGTGTTCACTTAGCAGATTTTTCACAATAAAAGCTTAAAATATGCCTCCTTGTTATTCATTTAAAGTTCAGAATCTTATATTATTACATACTTTTATCATTATTATTTAAAAAGTTTAGCTGTTGGACACAAGATTTCTCCAATTTTCCCAAAAATTCAACTCTCACTGCATGTGCGCTGGAGGTTTCAGGTTCCCACATCACACAGTTGGCCTGCAAACTAGTTGTGATGTCACATATCCTGCTCGTACGTGCACCATCAAACTCAGATTTAACCTCTTAAACAACACTGTCCCACCTGTGGACTGACAACTTTGGGTGACCAAGATTATTAACAGTTACCTTTGTTACTGAGTACATTAATTTAGGGCTTGCATGCACACAGATAAGGCGTCTGGTAAGAGGTTAAACGTGAGCACAGAGAAACTTCAGCAGATGAATGTGAAAACGGCTTTCTAGTGTCAAACTCTGCACATACATCATCAACATCCAACTGAAGGAACGATGAGCACATGGACGGGAGGACATCTGAGAGCCAGATTCAGTATTTTATCTGATAATTTTCCTTTGATTAATCAGATTAAACTCTTTATTCAAGAGTAAAAAAATCTGGGAACTGCAACTGCAAAAGTCCCTTCACAAGACTAATAAGCCAAAAAGGAAATTCTTCTCAGTCAAGACGTTGCTAAAGAGCAAACATGCACTGTTTTCTCTGTGTCTGTCTGACTTTTCTGCCAATTACTACACTGTTAACCAACTGACACACACACAACAATGTTTTCTGCATAATTATATTCTTGTGAGGATGGCGAAGCATCAGGAATAGAAGTTAGCAGCTCTATAAACCAAGATTACCTCATAGACATCATCTCAGACGTAACGCAGATACTCCTTGTTCAGTAATAAACCTGTAAATGAAAACAGAAGAATTATATTTTAATGTGATTTTTTTTTCTCTTTTCTTTTTGCAGAAAATTAGGTCTTGACAGATGAGTTGAACTCGATCCTCCCGCCGAACGACGTCACCGACTTTTTAACAACACACCTGCTTTTCCTGAGTTTTTTGTAAATTGAGCAAACAGGACACCTCCTAAAAAACAAGAAGGGAGGAAAAAAGAATAAATGCAAGCAAACAGAACCTTTATTTAAAAGTTGTTTTTTTTGAGTGTAAATATCCTGATGAAAGAAAGAAGTACGCTGGAGACTGCAGAGGAAACATGACATAATGTGTGTGTGTACTGTACAGTTTAACGACAATAAATGTTTAACGAGCAAATCTGTAAATATCCCTGGAGGCTGCCACCTCAATTAAAATGTCATTTCAAGCAGTTTCCATAGTTTACTCACTTAAAACATGCTGTCATTGGGTTCTAGTGTGTTTCTACTCATATAAGTATATTGAGACTGTCTATAAGAAGCATTAGCACAGGCTCATTCTCGTATCCTATAGTGTGGGAGGTCCTTTATGTGACGGCCATTTCTTAATGTAATGTTTATGTCTTACTGCAAACATCTGACTGGAGAACTGCATACGATGGTCATGCTTTTGTTCTTTATGCCACGTGCAGACCACCACATCGTCTTCCCTGGTGGTACTGAGCGTAAGACAATAACATACCAGACCACGTCTGACTCAGAAGAACGGTAAGAATCCATCCCTTCAGCCATGGTTCACCTCTAAACATTTATCCGTCTGCATGTTTGACAGGTGCTTTTTAAAAAAGATCCATAGGAGAGTGTCGATTTTTTTTTTTTTTTCGTGAAGAAGCTTTGAGAAGAAAGAAAAAAAAGGAGCTGATGGTTGTCAGAGGTGAAAAACAAAGGTGGTGAGGTGGTGCCTCATTTACTCAGAGAACAGTATGAGTGTCTGTGGAGAAACATCTGGTAGCTTCACTGTGGTCTTTCATATTAGAAACACTGTGCGCCCCGAATATATACATATAAATTACATTCTGTGTGCGCTCGTGTGCTGTCCTTATGTGTCCTTTAATGACGACGGAGGAGTAAAAAAACGCAAAAGTGAGGAGAATATGGTGATTTTAATCTATACAACAGGCTCAGGGGTTAACTCGGGATTATGTTCAGGTTTATCAGACCTACCAAACAGGCCAAACACACTTTATCACTTAATAGTTTGACTCTTCTGACCCTTCTGGCAAAAGAGAAATGTGCCCAACATATTAAGAATTGTTACACTGGATATTGACATCCATATATTTGTTGTACCTTAATGTTTTGGTGCAAACAATAGCAAATATATTGTGAAATGTGAACTTAAATATTATTATAGTGGTGTTGCAAGTCAGCAAAAGAAAGTATTGCATCCAAATCTTACATTTGGTGTAAATATTCTGCAAATATTTAAGGTCATTTTCTATTTAGATGTAATATGAGGTGAAATGGGCTATGCCAAACGTTGGATTACAGTTTTAGACATCAAGGAATGCATGAAAAACATGCAGATCTGCAATCATTCAGGGTTACTTCCCATTGAGTTTTAGTGCTATTCAAGTTTTATCATTATCACTTCTGAGAAATATTAATCAAACTATGCATTATACAGCTGAATACAGCTCGTCAGTTACTGTTAACATGGTACATTGTTTCCAAACCAAAATGTTCCACAGAAAGTACAAAACCACAATAATGGGGATAAAAATAGTGAAGCACGACGCAGCAAGAGCGAAGTCAAAAACTGGTCTGACAAAGCGGCAACATATCAGTTAATTTAAAATACAGATGCTCCATTTGGTCGGTCGGAGGTGTAAATAAAAAATAAACAGATAACAAATGAAAATGGCTGCTAAAGTCTGTATCAGGCGGTTTCATCAGGGGGTTGGAAAATCTGCAAAACCTCAAGTGAACTTGGCGGCATCATGGACTCATTAACAGATTGATTTTGGTGTAATGAACAGATTCACCCTGATAAAATAAACACCTTTACTCTGGTAAAAATGATCACTTTCATCCATGTGAAAAGAATTTCAAAGCAACTTTAGTCCAACTTCTTTGACTCTGGACTGTAACTGTAGTGTTTATTGGTGGGTTTACGGTCTTCTTCTTCCAGCTTGTAACACACTGTTGGCCACCTCCAAGGGGATTAATATTAGCGTTCAGCTCCATGTAGCGTAACCAAATTTGTGGAGGAACACAAAGACCCACAGAGCGATCGTGCTGGCAGACACCTTCATGCAGGTGTTTTCGGCCGAACCTGCGTCTGGCTGAGCAGGTTAGGTCAGCGAGTGGCGAGGGGCTGATGTAAAAATCTGCTTACAGTAAATCACTCTCCAAAACCAAGACAGTACATTTTGGTTTTTTAAAAGACATAACGGACACTAAATTTAGTCAAGCGGGGAGTCTATGATGAGGTGGGAATTCACCATTATTCAAAACAACCTCTTAATGTGAACTTGAGAGTGACTTTTTGGTTAAAGGGCGCCAAGAGCGGCAGGAGGTGGAAGGTGTTGTGTGGGTAAACTTGTCTAAGGGCTGAAGTCAGATGTAAAAGTTTGGAAGAAGACTGAAGGAAACAGGCTGTCCTGCCAAACTGAGACTACTCCAAATGTGACATGTGAAAAATGACCTGTCAGGATACATTTTAGTGATATACAACATCCTACCCCAGATGTTAGCTTAGTTAGGTGCAGTGTTAACCAAATAAATAACAATTAATTTATAATTATAGTTTTTTATGTTTTTGGAGTACAGTGGAGTTACACAATGTGGTATAAAGGCATGGATTATTCTCAGCTGTAGCTTGTTAGGCAGATAAATAAAGAAATTTAGAGTTACGGTCATGCTAGCAACTCTGTGAGACTGCACCTCTCTGTACTTGAGCTAAATGCTAACATGAGCTTGCTAACATGCCGATTTTTAGCAAGTTCACCATCTCAGGTTAACAAGTTAGCATGTTAACATTCTTGTTATAAAAATGATAATGTGATGTTTAGCAAGTTCACCATCTTAGTTTAGCATGTTAGCATGCTAACATTGTTATAAAAATGATAACGTGATGTTTAGCAAGTTCACCATCTTAGTTTAGCATGTTAGCATGCTAACACTAGCCAGTTCGCAAGTACAAGGCTGACAGGAAAGTTGTGGGTTTTGCAAGTATTTGATCGCAAACCAGATTGGACAAACTCATTAAGATTCAGTCTCTGAGCAGCATGAATGTCAAATTTCATGGCAATCTATCTAATAGTTGTTGAGATATTTCAGTTTGGACCGTAGCGAAGGACTGACCAAACATAGTGACATTACCACCTTTGATAGCATTTCAACATGGCTGAAGACCCAAAGAAATTATTAAATGTGACTCTACTTCACAGAAATATTGAGACGAGGAGCTGATGTGGTCAAGTCAGCTTGTAACTAACAAGCCCCATGTGCTGCATAAAGTCTTATCATCTACTGGTCAGAATGTGAACCGACCAGTTTAAAGACTGGTTTCCATTTCTTTACAGTGACTCCAAGGACCTGTGAAGTAAATGACGTGTGTTCATAGGGGAATAATTTTCCACACAAGAGTGAATGGAAGGAAACAAAACATCATCAGCATTTCAGGTCCTTCCACTTATTAATCATTGAATTGAGAATAACTCAAACAAGTCATGAAATTTGTCAGCTGCACTTAAAGTATCAGGTTCACTTGCTATGTCACTCTGCAGATAATAGAGATTGAACTCTTTTTTTTCCACCCACAAGCCGCTCTGTCTGCTCGGGACCTGCTGATGTGATAGACAGCGTATGGAAGTTTCCACTGTAGAGTAAAGTGTGGTGCACGTTGCTCCAAATCCCCTGCTGTCTCAGTCCGCCTGGGACAATATTGATGTGGATTCTTGGTCCTCCTAGTTTGTTCAAGCGTCTGCAGCCAAATTTATCCTTAAGGCAGTATCTGTTTCAGTCAGAAAAGCAGTGATGGGCCAGCTACTTGGAAAGTGTAGTGAGCAAATACCCAACATTACATGAAGCTCCACTACATTGAAGCTATCCCCCAGCAAGCTAAACTACAGCAACATAGCAAAAGTAGTCGTAGCTACATTATAGCTACTTTTATATTATTTATTTTACCATTATTGTTATTATATTTTATATGATTAGCAGGTTAAAAAGTGGTATTTCTATTAGGCCCACTATGCACTAGCAGCTCACTAGAGGCAAGACCGCTAACTTCCAGTTTAGCCCTCCGGCTAACTTGAATGGGATAAAACGATTCAATTGTGCGGCTCCTCTAGACTTTCTAAATGTGATCTGAATGGATGGATCAGTTTCTGACAGGGGAAACGAGTCATTTCCCGGGGGTTGTTACGCTCAAAATAATGTATTTACAAACATCTCTTTCACAGTGTAAGTCTTTTTGGAGCCAATAGCATCACGTGACGTTGTATTGGCCGCTATGTCAAATTAGCTTCACAGCCCGGCGCTGTTCCTGGAGGCTTGGGTCCACATCGTCAGATATCCCAGCATGCTTTCTGCAGCAAATCAGTCACTTCCCTGTGGATTTTGTCACCAGTCAGTTCACGTACAGTGGGGCTGCACAGCTGTGAACAGCTGTGAGGTAGCGGCTGTGTGATTGGTGAAGCAAGTCAGACACAAGTTTATATGAATTGGTTGCATACAGTCGGGCTCTGTATGTAATAATATAATAATATATATAATAAAGTTGGTTTATATAGCACTTAGCAAAGCTATCAAGTGCTTAACAGAACAGAAGAAAGAATTAATGAACCAATTAAACATAAAATAAAAAGAGAGATCATAAAACAGCAGGGAATAAAATGTGGTTACTCAGCAACACATCAATTATTCATAAAGGATTTCTGATAAAATAATGTTTAAAGATGAGATTTAAAAGACACAAAAGATGTCACTTGTCTGATCTCAATGTGCAGTATGTTTACCAGATTAATTAGCATTACTGTGTTAACCTCATAGTATTTAATTATGGTAGTTTTATCATTCAGGTATAGCTTTAAATATCATTTAAATTGAGTTTTCCTTTGTTTTTCAGAAGCTTTCTATCTTGGCTTTTTCTCCTCTGAGCTGAGCGTCGTCTGTCCGGTATTGAACACAGCGGTCCTATTTGTCACCAGCATGATGGATAACCACATACAGAAGGAACCGATTCAGCAGGTTTTTTTTGTACCTGAACCTGATGAAGTGCAGCGTTTCCATCAGCGGGTGTGGAGTTTATACAGCAGCCGGAGGGAAACGCTGTAGACTCAACACAGCAAAGCGCACAAGACAGACACTTACTGTACAGAATGATGTGTAAATGCTAAACCGGGTAAACTATCACCTCCGACATCAAGGTTAACAGAAATTCATATTCTTTATTTTCCAGACAAGACTGTTACAATCAGTTTGACACCACCTATTAATTTATAGCATATACTGTAGCATTAGGTCATCCTCAAATGTGGGTAAACTGTGTTATGCAAATAAAGAACGTGCGTACGCCGAGTTCAGATGAGTACATCGCGACTCACCCACACACTCCTGTCTCTGTTCCTTCGTGCCAAGAAAGAAAGACAACTGTGGATTGTATGCGATACAGTAAGTGTGTGTGATGTTGGACAGAGGTGAAAACAGCTCGCGCCATTTGAGACAGTCTGTCCCGTCTTTTCCTTGTAAAATATCTGCGTGTCTTTTTTTTCTCTTTCTCTTGCCCGGGTGTGAAAGTGCTCGAGGACAGGACACACAGATTCACTGCTGTCAAGAAAGTGGCGTTAAACTAGAAGAGGAACGCAGCCGGTGATCATTTCATCACTACAAAGGATATTTTATATAATTATTAAGTTGATTTGTGATTATTTGTGTAATCATTGTTATTGTTAGTATATTGTGATATTGTTTTGTTGTCTGGTGTGGATGATTTGTGTCCTTTACCAGGAAATTTTCAATAAATAAATTTAAAAAATTTCTTTTTACATAGTTGTTAGTTGGCAATAACTAAATTAATCGCCAACTATTTTGATAATTAATCGTTTTTAAAGAAAAGAGTGGCCAAATTCTCTGATTTCAGCTTCTCAAATGTGAATATTTTCTGGTATCTTTAGTCTTTATGACAGTAAACTGAATATCTTTGGGTTGTGGACCGTTGGTCGGGACAAAACAAGACATTTGAAGACGCCATCTTCAACTTTAGGAAACAGTGATTGACTTTTTTGACCATTTTCTGGTAGTTTATAAGCCAAACAACTAACCAAGAAAATAATCAGCAGATTAATTGATAATAAAAAACAGTCGTTAGCTGCAGATCTGATGTGATGTTGACCATTAGCCTGCCAGTGCACCCAATAATTTGTGTTGGTTAATTAAATATAACTAAGAAACTGAATATAATTAACCACTGGGAGAAATATATAATTATAATCTTGAGCTCAATGCTAATGTCAGCAAACAACATAATGATAATGTTAACATGCTGATGTTTAGCAGATAACAGTTAGCGTAACATCTTAGCTAGTGTGTTAGCATGCTAACTTGCTTATTAGCACAAAACTACAAAGTACAGCTGAGGCTGATGGGAATGTTTTGCTGTTGTTTGGCACTGATGTATAATAAGAGCTGGATATGGTGCTGCTGCTCGGCCTTGCAGCCGATATTTCCCAGAGGTCACTTACGGTACTGCAGCAAAGAAATCCCCCTGCTGTAAAAGAGACGACTGTAAAGCTGTTGACAGGACACTTCGAACTGCAAATAAGGTCGATTATGACTCTCTTGTTATGAATTTTTCATCTGTGGGTTTTTAAACGTGTAAAACTTTCCTCAAGCCAATAAAAAAGATTTAATAATCAGTGATGTCATCGCAATGTAAAGACTGTGAGCTGACTCGTGGGCAAGGACGTCAGGAGAAACAATACTGAGGGCTGCACAATGCGGAAGGAAAGCCAGAAACTTTTTTTGGTGTATGGGTCAGCCGTGCACTTCCTATCGGACTTAATGGGCGCCATTTTTGTACCCTACTGTTATATAATATAAAACCAAAGTACTGGACAAATAAAACAATTGGAAAGGAAAAGTCTGAGGATCATCAAAGTTCATTCACTTCCTCCTGAAGGGAACATGAACGTCTCTACTAAATCCATCCAACAACTGCTGAGACATTTCACAAAAAAAAAACAAAAAAACAACATAAAAGTAAAAGTTGTCCGGCAACCACGAGTGTCTGTAGGTCGAAGTATTTCCCCGAATTGTCAGTCAGCGACCGTGAACAACTGTGCAGAATTTCCTGGCAATCAGTCCAATAGTTGTTGAGTCAGTTTGGAACAAAGAGGTGGAACGACTGACACCGTCATCCCTAGAGCCACTCTAGTGTGGCTAAAAATAATATACAGTATGTGTTAGACATCTCATTTTGGCCTCCCACCTCCCTTCTTCTTCTCCTGTACTGTGTAATTATCGTAAGTGCCCCACGTTTTGAATAATCATATTATAAATACTGAGCTGTGATCTAAAGAGACAACCAGTTTCACTCAATTGTGGGTCAAAATACTGCAGTGCATACAGTTCAGAGAGCACAAACAAAGGCTTTTGCATGCATGAAAATCTCCAAACTCCCATTTTAGTGATTTTTTATGCAGCAACATTCCCTCATTAAAACGTCATACCAGCATATTTTGTCACAGAAATAAGTTCTCTAACAAGAAAAGTGTTTTTTTATTATAAGAAACTGACATTTGAAAGCCTCAAGAAAGCCTAGAAAGCCTTTAGAAATATAACTTGTACGTCATGTTTGTACAAGACGTCTCAATCCCAAAGGATTTGACATGGAGGTAATAACATTGGCCTCAGTGGCTTAAATTCTTCAGATGTCACTGTTAATCTGAGAGGCAAGACGAACCAGCCAGGACTTACAACAAAGGGGCGATTAATTAAGTCAGAATGTAAAGTTAGATTATTTGCAAAGGAAAGAAACTTCTATATTGCATATGTTTCTTTTTTTTACTTCTAATTCAACACTTGCGTACAGACAGAGGCCAAGATTCAGTGACGTAAACAACATGTCTGCAGGTTGGAGCTCCAGCAGCAGCACACCTGCAGCAGACGCATACCTCTGTGGGTCTATCTTACCAGTATACGTCTGTCCTGAGATGGTGTGTGTGTGTGTGTGTGTGTGTGTGTGTGTTTGATTCCTTTGCCCACAATAACACGAGTGCTAGACGTTCAGACTGGCTGCTTGCTTGCTTGCGTGACTGACTGACATCACCGCTGGCTCGGGCTGCTGTTTGCACTTCAGCCTGAAACTGGCCAGAGACGGAGACGACAAAGGCAAGAATTACCTCTGAAAGAAATGGCGCCTTTTTGTCTGTGCATGCATTCGAACATTTGTGCATTAACTCTAAATAGATGTTTAGTCAAATGCAAATCAGATTGGAGGATCGGAGCAGCTGGTTGTTGCAAATAAAGGTATGAAAACCTACTTTGGCACGTCATGAACGCTGCATTTTATATCTCATTACATTTTATTGAGCTTCATATGTGTTGCAGTGGACTCAACTGATTCAAATGTGATGTTAAATGATATATATTATCTAAAAACCGACCCTTAACATACAGATATATCAGCCAGAATCCAATTTTATGCCACAAACTTCATTTTAAAGGTGATACAAGTGTCACTTCTGCACTCCAAACTAGTGAACTGAGTACAAAAACTAACCAAAGAGGAAGGAACTCCACTGCAGAAGTGACCAAAAAGTAATAGAGAAGTCTTTTTAAGGACCTCAAAGCAACACTACCCCATCTGGTGGATAGTTTGTATTAAAGGACAGGTCAACATATATTTTTTTTAAAGAGGTTTTTCCCCCTCGCTGTTATCATTCCTCCTGTTCATACCGCCTGTTAAAAGATCGTGCTCTCAGTGTGAGTGATGGAGGCCAAAGTCCGCAGTGTGTCCACCACCTGACTGTATATAAATATGGACGATGATGCGTCTCCACTTCCTGCCGTTATGCAAAAGTGGAGCCAAAATAATCTCCTTGTCCGGGAGCTGCCATCTTGCTTGTGTGATGTCATTCGGGGGTCGCCGTCTGACACAGCTGTCGATCATGACGTCAGATCCCCTCCTCTCCTTTTTATATCATCAAATAACTAAATAAAAACAAACTTATAAGAAAAATGAGCATGTGGGCAAACATCAGCATGATAATAACGGTTTAAAATGACAGAAATCATCTCTGGGGAAAATTCATTTGACGTGTATTTAGATTTTTTAGTTTGGCTCATGTCATATCTACTAACATGTAGGGGGTGGGACTTATGACAGCCAGATGTTTTAGCCTCCAGATGTTTTAGCCTCACTTATGGGGCCATATTTATATACAGTCAATGTATCCACACAGTCATTTTGTGCAAAAATGCATTTAAAAGTTGTGACGTGAAGCTTCTATTCAGCTTCAGCAGTCTGAGTTAGTCATTTAAAGTGGATATCTGACACATTTACAGTCTTTTTTAGCCTCTTTGTGTTTCCCTGTTGAGCTGCAGGTGGAAGTATAGTAACAAAAAGAGGGACTTTGGCACTAAAAAAGACTGCAACAAAGCTTCATATTAGCTTCAGATAAACTTTTAAATACATTTATGTCCTCCATTACGTCCATTATAAGTGCATTATGGAGGGATCTTCTAATGCTCAGTATGAACAGGAGGGATGATTACAGCAAGAAAAACACATATTTCACGGTTAATTTGTTTTAAAAGAGACTTGGAAAAATTGTGAACACACCTGTCATCACATTTTAACACCAAAACAGTTCTGAATGTGAAGGACACAAGTGCACAAAGCATCAAGCAGAGGAGGACAAAACATCAGTCAAACAGGTGCGTTAATCTCACCTTTTCCTCTCTTTCTTCCTCCCTTTGAGGCCCAACCTGCTTCTTTTGCATCCGAACGCCCCACAGACAAAACATGAAAAGCAGCACACAGATAAACCCTATAATCAAACAACTCCCCATACTCCAGCTAAACCTTTGCTCCTGGTAGCTTAGTAGCTTGGAGAGGGATGCTAGGAACGTAGCAGTCATGCTAACGTAAAAGGTGCAGCTCATGTGTCCAGTCAGGCTCACACTTTAGCTGCAGATAAACGTTTAAGGTGAAGGAGGAGGATTGTGTAGATGTAAGTTCATTATAAAATGATCTTCTTATGGTCAGTATGAACAGGAGGGATGATAACAGCAAGAAAAAATGTGTTTCAATGCTCATTTGGGGACCAGACTTTTGTTTTAAGACACACTTGAAATGATTGTGAACCTGCCCTTTAAACACTTTGGATTTCACCTGTTATTTGTTTTGTTTATACACATCTAAGTCTACTAAATATACAGAAATATACAGTATATATACATAAACTTTTAACAGAAACACTAATTTTTGTTAATATTGTAATATTAAAATGTTCTAATAACATATTTTCTCCTTTTACAACAAACCAACTTATTTCATTGTTCATTTCTCATTTAAAGCGTTAACATCATATGACAGTCAAAGCCTAGAAGTCTGAGAACTAGTACATTTAAAAATATAACTTTTAAGTCTTTTATTTGCAGGAGAGATCTCGATCCCCAAGGTCTCGTCTTTGAGATAATAACATTGGCCTCGGTGGCTTATATATTTTTTTTTACATTATGATGTCACTGTTAATCTGATTTAGAGGAGAGAAAAAAAAACAACGAGGATTTACAGCCATGGGTGATGACGAGGGAATTCAAATAAAGTGACGTCACGATGTACTTGTGACCCCTCGACTGAACCCCGGGGGCGCTTTAGAGGGACGACTGCGAGGACTGAACAGCCTGAAACTGAAAGTGAAAGCTGGGAACACTGATTATATTTTAAAAAAACAAATGAAAAGCTTTCTCCATTAGCTCCAGACCATTAATGAGGATTAATAAGCCCTCTGCCCTTATTCCAGTCTGCACACAGCCTGCTCCTCCACCCTCCCCTCCCAAACCATCCTCTTCCTCTTCGTCACTTATCAGCCTGCCTTTGCACTTGCCCAAATATAAAGTTTCTTGGCGCAGGGACAGGCTCAAACGGGGAGGAGTCTGACACACAGCGAGTTCAGCTGAGGACAGACTGAAGGACAAACAAGCAGAGAAGAGGAGAAAATTAAATGACCAACGGTTTCGCCAGAAAAATAAGAGGAAAATAAAAGCATATTAGATATTGCCTGCCTGCAGAACAGTAAGTTTCCCCTTGATTTTTATCTGCATTTTAGCTGGATTAGTAGTATTATTAATACACAGCAACCCTAGTAGGCCCAGCCTGAACCCTAACTTTACTATATGTTGTTTATGTATAAAAAAAACCATTTCCTCTCATATTAATTGGATTTTTCTGCTATTTATTGCATCACAAACATCACATTTTTGTATAAAAGTTCACTTTAGATCACTTATTTCTATGTTTTTCTGTTTTGGGGGTCTGGACAAAGGTTATCAAAGCCTCCCTTGACATGAAAATAAAGCAGAATACGTCATTTTAATCTATTTTAAACTTCTTTAATGGGGCGTAACATCGTAAGTGTGTTGTCACATTCATCATGTGAGTATGTTTATACAGGTGTGATATCACTAACTAACTCCAAACCCCTGCAGATGTCTCTGTCTGCCTTGGCCGCTCGTCGGGTGCTTGCCGCTGCGTCACATTCAAGCCATGAGGGAGGAGGTCAGTGTGTCTTTTCCTGTCGCTGCCATACAAACAGACATTCAGACCTCCTTGTGCTCCTGAGCCCTGTTTTGTTGAGCATTAAACTGAAACGTCTGCAGAGCTGGCAGCCGGCCTGCATGTTCACGCTCTTTGGCAGATAATCAGTTTTAATCATTGGTATGGACTCCATAGCGGGACAGCTGCTCTAATTTATGCTTATATTGTTCACACACGGTTGTTAAACGGCTTTATTCGGTGCTTCAGTCGTGTGCTTTTCTTACTAAATTGTTTTTTCCCCCCCCCACACACACACACACACAGCGAGGACCTGGAAGATACTGACCGCCGTGTTGGCCATTCCTGGCGTTGCCGTCTGCATGGTCAACGCCTACATGAAGGGTCAGGCTCACTCGCACGAGCAGCCTGAGTTCGTGCCGTATCCTCACCTGCGTATCCGCACCAAGGTGAGTCTCAGTACCATCCCACCCTCCTCCTCCTCCTACTTTCCCAGAATGATTTACACAACGCCGCTCTCGCCGTCGTTGACTTAACCGATCTGCTAACTTCTCTCCTTGACAGAAATTCCCCTGGGGAGACGGAAACCACTCTCTGTTCCACAACTCTCACACCAATCCTCTGCCCGACGGCTACGAGAGCTCCCATCATCACTGAAGAGACCAGTCGCCATTTCTTTAGGTTGCAACAAACCCCTTTTAAACTCCCGGCCTGCGGCGTGCTTGGCTTGATTACACCGACCAAAAGCAGAGGCGAAGCAGCGTCGCCGTCAAGCGGTGCACTCAGACGGGAATAAAAACCACTTTATGCTGTATTAAAAGAAGTGCCATTTCTTCTTCTTTTCTTTTGTTTTTTTTGTTTTTAATTGAGAGTAATGCTCAATTTAATCAGTACTTTAATGTCTCACTGTGTCGGCCATGTTTAAGTGTTTAACAGCAGTCTGTCTTCTTTTACTACGAAAAAAAGGGTCGTAAAGCTCAAATGCTGCATATATTCTGTATTTTCTTCAATTAATCCCACAAAAAGGAGCCAAAACACACTACATATAGAGACAAAGGGCCTCCATTGTTGTTCAAAAACTATTTTAATGAGCCGCCATTGTCGCACCCCCCGCTCCTCATGGCCACTGTAGTTTATTCCGAGTCGATCCCTCATAAACGGTCTCGCTGCTGTAAATACGAAGACTATTCAGAGTCTGACCTTCGGAGTGATGCATCGACTCGGAGGGCGAGCTGAGGGTCGACTTTGGTGTTTAAATTTGTCATGTGTTCAGAGTTCCTGCTTTTTCTTATCTACAGATTTTGTTCTTATAAAAACTCGACATTACTGATGTTTTTTTTTCTTCAATACACCTTATTTATGTTTATAAGAGCAGACAGCCGCCTCATATCAGCCTCATGTTTTACCTTTAAGACTTTTCATTCCTTTTTTCATCGTTTGTAATATGAAAACCTCACTTTTTCCCCTCACAGTCAAAGAAATACGAAAAAAAAAAAAGCATCCTGATAGTTCAGTTATAAGACCGCAGCACACTACAGAGCGTCTCTCCTGACAGGTTTGAGTGTTTTTGCTAACGTTCAAGCGCCGTTACGGAGAGGAGTGGAGCAGAAATGAGCCCCTTTGCTGCTCCGCACAGCCTCGTCCTTCGATTTTGTTTGTGAAGGTTTACAGTCTTAAAAAAAAAAAGACTCTTGGGGAGCAGCACTAGTAAATACTCACTGGTGAACCAAATGTGTATTAATCCGCAGTTGAAAATAGTCCCCAACAAATGAACCATTGCTTGTTTGACCAATATTTGCTACAAACTACAGCACCAGAGTGTTTTTGCTAACGTTCAGCGCCGTAACGGAGAGGAGCGGAGCGGAGCAGAAATGAGCCCCTTTGCTCCTCCGCACTGCCCTCACCCTTTAACTTTGTTTGGTTTGTATGTGAAAGTTTACAATCTGACTGTTTAATGATGAAGTTAAAAAGAAAAAAAAGAAAAAGTGACTCAGGAACCTCTTGATACATGATTTGAACCATCAACATTTAGGGAGTAGCACTAGTGGACCAAATGTGTATTAATCCGCAGCTGAAAATAGTCCCCAACAAATGCACTATTTCTTCTTGTTTGAGCAATATTATATATACCCAGCTGTATTATAAGGGACATTATTTAGCCTTTTTTTTATATATATAAAACTATATTTGCAACCTATTTTTACAGCAGGTGCAAATGGGGGAAGACGGAAAGTATTAAGAGACACTGTCGGTTTTTGTATTTTCATGTGATTTGATAGAATCTCTCCATCCTTTTCCTTTAAAAATGCTGACATTGAGCATCATTTCGTAGCACACCAGGTGCCGGACACCTGAGAGATCTGACATGTGGGTGACACTCAGTGAAAACTCATGAAGATTCATCCTCTGAACAAACCAGATTTCACAAGAATCCACATTTCTCTCTCTCTGCTGGAGTGAAATAATATAACCAACCGACCGACTGACATTTCCTGAAGTCGTGTGCTCCGATCAATGTGTAGAAAACACACACACACAACATATTAAGTGGCATAAATTTATATATTCAGTGGCATAAACTGATATGGGACAGGTGAAATCTACACACTGTATATCTGCTATTCCATATTATCTCTATGTACAAAATAAACAACTGGCTCCTAAGACCAAAACCCTGATAATTCCAGTACTTCCAGCTAAATGACACTTTATGAAATGCATCGTAGACATTTGCGTTCACTCCCCGACCCCCTTCCCCTCAAAAAAAAAAAAAAAGTCACAATACAAATGTCATTTGAAGTTAACAGTAAATCATAAACACCATCATGTCATGCTGTGACGAGCTACAAACTAAATAGAAATTCAGGCGTCCAAATTATGAAAATAAATCAACATTCTGTTAGTGAAGAAATTCATACAGCATGTCTTTTTTTTTCCAGGTAATGATGCTGCTGTTGGAACCTGCGTTTGTACTATTCAGACATTTGATAAAATTATTACAACGGCAACTTTCCTAGAAGCTTAACAAGCCTCCGTAAGTCGACCCGACTCGATCCGTGTGCCCTCTGAATTCATGTCAATCACATCAACTCAACGTTTTCACTTCCCTCGCTCAGCTCAGAGCGGCCGTAGCCAGACTCAGTAGATCCTGTTTCAGAGTCTCCGTGCAGTCGGCCTCTCTGGCGAGTCGGCGAAGGCAATCCCCGGCGAGGGAGGAGGAGAAGGAGGAGGGCCGGGGACAGTCCTGACAGCCCAGCAGCAGGGACAAGCAGGCCCGGCCCAGCGCTGGGTAGCTGTAACGCTGCGAAAACCAGTAAATCTGCGGGAGGAGGGCGGCCAGGATCCCGCCTCCTGCGCCGCCCTCTGAGGAAGAATTTGATTTTAGCTGTGCTGAATTTTTCATCAGGTTCTTTGGTCTTGCCCTCAGCTCGTCTTGCGATTTGTCCGCGGCTGAAACCGGGGCGACGGTTTTGATGTCCTTCAGGTCTGGAGCTGGATTGAGGTCCCTGCTGGACTTCTGAACACCTTTTTTACCGTCTGCTTGATGTAGGAAACTGTTCGGTTTCTTCGTCTGTCCCGGTGGATTCTCCGTTTGCGCCTCGAAGCCGGTCAGCTCCAGCTCGGACGTTCGGTTGGCCAGGTTCTCCTCGGCAGACTCGAGACATTCTTGGTCCATTTTGGATGCGGCCTTGTCGGCGTTGTCCTCGGCGGGAGCTGATGCAGCTCGACTAGTAGCAGCCTTGGTGGAGCAGGACAGGAGGAGAGACACGCAGAGATCCTCCAACTCCCTCTGCAGCTCCGTCACCAAGAACCTGCACGCTCCGGTCATCATCTCGCCCAGAGGTGTTTTCTGGAAGTCCAGGTTTTCTATCGAGCGCTCCTCCGTCTCCTTTTTGCAGAAATCCAGTCCCTCAAGGACGAACGTGTCCAAAATCCGACAGCGTCCTCTCGTGTCTCCTTCGTCCCCCTCCTTTGTTGTTTCCGTGTCCTTTGTGAGGCGACATCCATGCAGGTAGTGCAGCACCGGTAGCAGCATACCTGTGCTGACATCTTTAATATGGATGGCTTCTTCCACGTTACCCTGAGCCTCTCCGAATCCGCCTCTCAGCAGAGCCCTGAAGTATTCAGAGCCGACGCCGTCTGCGCCCTCCGCCCCCGCCACGGCCTCCCTGTTGGCCGGGACCTCGGTCCCGTCGTCGAGCAGCAAGAGCAGGTCAAAGTTCGACAAACCGTAAGGACACGTGTCCGCTAGGCGAGGCTTTTTCGAGGGAGGCGGCGTAGCGGCGTCGCTTTTACTGACCGTCTGCGGTTTGACTGGGTTGAGACGTCTTCTGTCGAGCTCCACTTTGACGCCGCCCATCAAGGTGGACAAACACCCGATCAGGAGAGAGAAGTACAGCGAGTGGAGCTGAGAGGTCAGGCCCGAGTGAGGTGAGTTAAACCAGTCTGAAAGGAACCTTCCACCTTCGGCGGGGTGGTCTTCATCCATGTCGTCGTCGTCGCAACCGAGCGGCTGCAGAGCCAAAAGCAGACCGCCGCTGTCCAGGAGAAGCTTCTTCAGCAGGGGCTTGTTGCTGTCGGAGGAAAAGGAAAAGAGATTTTGTAAAGCTCATATTGCTGTGACCAGTAAAAAAAACCAGTAAATTAAAAAACATTAACTCTTTTTATCAGGATGTCCAACAAACAATGTCTTTAAGATCCTTGAAACTAAACTGAGGACCAAAAAAAAGTAAATTTTTACAACATTTCTGGATTTTTCAGTCGTTAAATTCTGACAGATCTCATATTTATACACGTCTCTGCTACTCACCTGCTGATTAACGGCAGCGACAACGCACAGTTCATCTTGTCCGATTCGGAGCCCGACAGCATCACATGGGCGAGAACTCCAGACCCGAATCCAGACTCGCACTGGACACGCAGATTATTGAGGAGAGCCAAACCTGCACAGACAGTCACATGAGGGATGAATAGAGTGGCAGTGATCAGCTGATTAATCGATTAGATGATGGACAGAAAATTAATGGATCGAATAATCGCTTTAGTCATTTTAAACTTTTATGTGTATAAATATGTTTGATTTTGAGCTGACTGATTAGACAAAATAAGACATTTGAAGGCGTCACTGTGGGCATTTTTCACAATTTTTGGACATTTATACACAAAACAATTAATCTAGAAAATAATCTGCAGATTAATCAATAATGAAAATTACTACAAATATTGTATTTAATTATTTAAAATACTTCCTATTAAGTATTCTTGGCAATCATTACATTTAATGAATTATCATTATCTATAACTTTAATAAGGAAATGAGTAACTGTTGGCTCTGGTTTTTTAAAATAACAGTTTCAAGAGAGCCGTAGATGCAGATTAAGAGTTTCCTGGCACAACTTTACCTGCTTCCAAGGTGAACGGAGAAGGGAAAGAAGTCTAAAGAGTGTAAAACTTTATTGTTTGACCAACACGTTTGGGACGACCCCGATGAAGGCACAAGCTCAAACAATGAAGTTGTTCTATATATGACAAGTGTCGCTGGAGTTTTGACCTCTTTAGACTTCTTTCCCTTCTCCGTGCACAGGTACTACAGCTCTCTTGAAACTGTTATTTTTTAAAAAAGGTTTGTAGGTAGAATAACGCTTCTTACGTTGTCAAAAGTTATCCTGAAACAAAGTTACTGATCAACACCCTCGCTAACATCTTCTCTCTCTTACCGAGTTGTTTAATTTTGGTTTTGACTCGGTCCGTCTGCCTCTTCTCTCCCTCCGACCCTCGCTCTCTCTGGCAGAGATGGTGGCGAATCAGCGCCACCGAGCCGGTTCGGACCAGCGCCTGCAAGCAGTTCGGGTTGCAGCTCAGCCGGCAAAGCATACGGAAGCACCTGCTGCTGGGGTCCTGGTGCTGGGTGAGGTAGCAGAGCAAGCCGGACATGATGCCTGAGTTGACCAGAGCGGCGCTCGGGTCCGTGGCGTGGGAGAAACGCGACAGCAGCAGCAGGATGGGAGACTCCGGCGTCCAGGGTTCGGGGTGGTACGGGTGGTGGTACGCCATCGTGCGGGGCACCGAGGGAGGCGTATCGAGAGTGACCTTTGTCAAACAAGCTGACGAGTGAGCCCGCTGCCGCCTTCTGTGGGGGGACGTGAACTTTGATGGAGAAACCGGCGTTTTAGTGGGAGAGGAGACGGCGGAGGAGCCGGGCTGGTTTTGAGATGCGAGCACGGCAGAAGGTTGAGGACTAGAAGGAGGCGGATCGGTGACTTTCCCCGGAGATGAGAGCTGGGGCTGCGCTGAAGAAGACACGGAGGAGGTCTGAGCTACTTTTTTAGAAGCGGAGGGGGTAACGGGGGTGGAACAGTTTTTAAGAGAGGAATGGGAGTCGGGGTTCGGGGAGGAGGTTTGAGGGGACGAAGACGGCGGGATGCCGAGACTCGCCCATTCCCCGTCGACACTGCCCGAGGAATCCAGAAGATCCCCCTCAGAAGAGATCAGTCCTTCAGACACCAACCAGGACCTGAAGAAACCACAAAAAACATTAGAGAACAGACTCGTAGAACGATAAGAGTCATTCACAAACCCCGCTCACTCTGTTTCACGTACCTGAGACTTAAAAAGCTCGACGAGCAGAGACCTTGCTCCCGCCCCGCTTCCTCCTTCTTGCACCCTTCGGGAGCGGGAAAGTCGAAGGAGTCGAAACACGTCGAGGGCAGGAGCTCGGTGGGAGACATGTTGGAGGTGATGCTCACGTCCATCTTCTCAGGAGGCGGTTCCTCCCCTCTGGTGAGCTCGACGAGTCGGGCGACAAGCAGAGGGACCAGCCCTAACTCCTGCAGCTGCTCCATGGCGGTTTCATCGAAAACAAAGTCCACGCAGGCCAGAATGGCGAGCCGGGAAAGAGGGTGACTGTGATGGGCGGCCAGAAAGCCGATTAACGCCTCCAGCCCGCCGCTCTCCTTCACCTTAGCTCGGTTGACCGCCTCCTTGCAGCACAAGCACAGCGCCTTGAGGAAGACTCCGGACTTGAGCGGGTCCCTCTTGACCTCCTCCGTGAATTTCTGAATGACCCCGAGCGACCCCACGAGAGGGCGCAAGCAGCCTTGCGAGCACATGTTGGCCAGGGTTTTCAGTGCCAGCTCTTCGAAAGGCTTACCCGACTCCCCCGACGCCATGACGCCGAGCTGCGCCAGGACGCCGGAACGCGACACCTCCCTGGCGCATTCGACACCGCAGCTCCGCGTCAGCTCGTGGAGGGTCCGGAGCGCCGCCCGCCTCAGCCCCTGAGGATACTCCGGAGCGATGAGAGGGGCGAGGGCAGATAAGGTCCCCTGGGTGAGCAGCGACAGGCGGTTCGAGGGCGTGTCGGAGAGGTAGAGGAGGGCCCGGGCCGCCGACTGAGCGCACTCCAGTTTGGGACAGGGGTCTTTGGGTGGAGCGGCGGTCGGGGAGGACGGGGCGGAGGAGAGAGACACGCAGAGGAGGAGGAGAGGAACGCCACCTGTGTGTGTGTGAAAGAAAAGACGTATTAATGATCCACGAACATTTGGCAGCATAAACTACGAGTATTGATTAACGGTAACGTGAACAGACGTTTTCCAACTGAATGTTTGCCGCTTCATTCACATTTCCGAGATGCCGCTCTTTAAATATCCCTGACCTATTTTACCGCCGTGACCTCTATGGTATCCAGGCAGACTCGTCCAAAGGTTTTTCCTATCAACCACCTGCTGGCTCCGCTCCACCAACAACAACACCAGCACCTCCACCAGCCAGCAGCAGCGTCTAGACTCCTGGAGACCACGTCCTGTCCGCTGTCTTCATGCGGGCCAAAAGCTTTATGATGATTCTTCGTCATCGTTGGAGTCTAACCGCCCAAAAACCTCCCTGTCGCTAACATCAATAAATACTGTTATACGCTTCTAACTGACGCCTCCTTATTGGAGTTTCTTATAAAAAGCTCTTGGCGTGTTTCAGCACACGTGTTCCTTCTCTCCACTGGTGATGGATTATATATATTTTTAGGCATTTTTCACCTTTATTAGATAGTTTTGACTGTGAGGACGCAGACATGAAACTGACTCGGCCAACTAGAGCTGCAACAATCAGCTTAATTAATTGAGACGTTGCCAAGTAATTTGATAATTTATCAATTTCAGTCAGTTTTTAAGAATGAAAATGTCCAAAATCTCTGATTCGAGACAAAAAAAAAAGACATTTGAAGACGTCATCTTGGGAACAGTGATCGACATTTTATGGACCAAACAACTAATCAATTAACTAATAAAATAATCAACAGATCATTTAATGCTGAAAATAATTGTTAGTTGCAGCCTTAATCTCAAATATAGAGAAATGAAACAGTCATTTCCCAGTATGAATGTCTATTATTAGTACTTTTAATGTGATGGGTTACAGAGCCAGGTCCAACATTATAATATTTAGGATGTTCACTCTGCACATAAGCTCTTGGAAGTGTGAACCTGAAAATATCTGACTGCAAACGTCGTAAAGCCTCCTCATTAATCAATGTTTCCTTCTACTCAAAGTTGCTATAAATTGTACATCTTAAATAATTCTGCTGCCTAAGTAGCATTCAAGCTGCATCTCATTCTTAATGCGGGAAAAACTGCCGACTACAGAGGCTGCAGCGAGACACACTAACGTTTCTCTCCTCTGACTTACCGGCAGAGTGGATGAGTGCTGAGCTCTCTGGATCCATGGCCAAGTTTCCCAAAGCTCGGGCCGCTCGGTTCTGGACGGTCTCCAGGGCCACATTTCTCTTCAGGATGTCCACTGAGAAAGTCAAGAATAGTTTTTCAGGATTACAAAAATCTTGATAAAAATGACTGCAAATCCTGTTACACAGGTGAATAATTTCACTCACCTACGACGTTTATTCCGTCCAGTTTACGAACCTGTGGCGGAAAATGTTTTAAATGTGAGCAAATTTTAAATATTTAATCATATCAGCTTTGAAAACCTCATAATTATTCTGTCTATCTCACCTCTATACGCGTCTCCAGCTCAGTGCAGCAGTTGGCCAGGATGCTGAGAGCCAGGTCCAGGGTTTTCCTGGAGCACTCTGGGTGCCCGAGTAGGTCCAACAGGGGCCGGAGACCGCCTCGAGTTCTGAATCGGGCGATGCCAGCCTTGTCACCCTTGATGTGCTGCGTCCGGATGGCGACCAGGGCTCTCCACTGAGAGACTCTGGACCTCTTGTCCATCTCTCTGCCACCGCCTGAGTCCGCCTTGCCATGTTCAGCCCCCGATCGGGGTTTGGAGAGGTGAGTCAAGCACCAGGTCAAAGAGGACTCGGGTGACGACGGGTGCCCTTCCTTGGTGTGTGCTCGAGATTGTTTCCAGTCACCTTGCACAGGTGATGCAGCCATGGTGCCTCTCCCTGGTACACCACGGGTTCACTAACCTTAAATGTTCCTCCTCTCAGTAAACAGAAATATAACACACACTGTGGAGCATCCCTGGAGGCTTCCAGTGAAGTACTGAGAAATCACACAACATGTCCTTTTCGCCTTCAAATTAACAAACTAATAACTCAGCTGGTGAAATGTGATCTTACTGTGTCCACTCATATTTTTTTAAACAAAAGTTTCCCCCACAAATAACACTGGTGTGGTCAGAAAACTACAGTTACCGGCATGTAAAAGTAAAGTTGTACCACCTGACGCCGCAGTTGCTGACGGGAGATGGAGTCCCACCAGCTTCGGTCCACTCCCTTACAAAACAGGCCTACATCGTGAGAAGGCCGACCAAGCGTTATTCTGCGTAGTGGACGTGTACTTGCTCAATATAACACATGTTTGCACATGAAATGACGAATTAAAGCTCTATTTGGTCAATGTTTTGAAACCACTGGCCGAATAATTTTTGTGAAACAAAAAGCAATCGCCTGTGTTAGCCGCTAACGCCATCTTTAGCCAAACAACAAAACAGGGGCGGTCGAGGGAGGGAGCAGGGAGTGAAGAGGAGGGTCGGTTAGATAATTACCGGGAGATGTAGTTCAGAACGTCGCTGCCTATCAGCTACTAAGCTATAGTTCCTCTCTTTAAAAAACTACATTCCCCGTGGCGATTAGAACGTGCGGCTTCTGTTAAGCAGGTCGCAGCGGTTAAGGGATTGTAGTTCTTTTGGAACGCCAGACCACTCAAACGCCCGTTGGCGTTAACCGAAACGGACTACAATTCCCTGTCCGCCGGGTGACGTTGCTATTTTCATCGTTTTACTCGATGCGAGAAAGCGCATCGGTGCCTCTGAGAGGTTGTTAAATTCCGCGGTAGATACGCCGCTAATAAATAAACAACTTTAACTGTAATGGTGGTGGTTTAGCAGCATGGAGGTGATCGAAACAATTGTGATACAAAGCGCTGAAGTGGAAGGAAAAGAGACGGTGGTGTCCAGTGTGGACGCAGATAAAACAAAAACAGGTCAGTAGTCGTAGCCTGAAGTTAGATTTCATCCAGTCATCGCATGATGCGAGGAGGGCCTGATGAGTGCGCAGCCTCTGCCTCAAATGAATTCACTACTATTATGTTTATCTGCAGCTTCAAATAGGTGTTTCATTATATAGGACACGAGAAATTATAAAATCATTAAGCTTGGAAAAATAACACAAGAGGCTCAGTGCAAGGACATAAATTTATCATCCAATTTGCAGTGGTGGAAAGTAACTAAGTATATTTACTCAAGTACTGCTCTAAAGTAGCATTTTGAGGTACTTTATACTTCCACACCACTACATTTTAAAGAGAAACATTGTACTTTCTACTCCACTACATTTATTTAACAGCTTTAGTTACTTTCAAGATGAATATTTGACACAATGAATATTTGTATGGCACATCTCAACAATAAGGCAATTCAAAGTGCTTTACATAGAGTATAAAAAGCATAAATACAGAATATAAAAGCAACACATGATGATGTAAAAAGACATTTAAATATGATTTAAAAAGTTAAAGATGAAACCAGTGGTTTCCAACCTTTTTTGGCTTTTGACGTCTTACAAAAAGCAGTGTGTAGTCGGGGTCACATTTCACATATCTATGAGTTGTTAACAGTTCCACCAAATAGTGATTTTTCCCTCTAACCTTCTCACATGCTTTCATTTCAATAAATGTTCAAATGATCCAATATTTCACCAAAAATCAAAGATTAGAGAAAAAGTCCAAAAACTGGAAACAGATTTGTGTATCAGAACTTTGTTTTTTCCTCTTTCCTCTCCCATTAATCATCTCACGACCCCTCAGATTTAATCTGCTGACCCTTTGGAGGGGCCCCGACCCCTAGGTTGGGAACCAGTGGACTAAACTAGCTAACTGTATATAAAGTAGTGTAAACTAGCTCCACCTCCAACAGCTACAACAGTAACATGCTGCTCTAACACTGATGCTTCAGTATTAATAATCTAATGATGTCATATATAATAATATATCAGTCAGAGGAACCAAACCACTACTTTTACTGCAATACTTTAACTACATCAAGCTCAGAATACTTGATACTACTTCATGCATGGACTGTTTCTACATTGCTGTATTGGTACTTTTACTTAAATAAAGGATCTAAATTCTTCTTCCACCATCACCAATGACATGATTTGTTCTCCTCTCTAGAGTTTATATGGACCCTTCAGGCTACGTGGCACCTTGTCAACACGCGGCTTGAGATGGATCAGGCTTTTGACCAGCCGGTGTGCAAGAAAAAGAAACTTTGGGAGATGGTGGCAGTGAAGGTGAACGCCAAACTGAGGGAGTCAGACGTCACCGACGTCACCGTGAAGGCGTACGAGTGCGACCTCAAGTGGAGAAACATGCTGGCCACGTACAGGAAGAACGCCGAGAGGGCAAAGAGGTTGGGGGCCGCCAGCGTCCACTGGGAGTTCTTCAAGGCCATGCACGAGGTCCTGGGCAAGAGCAGGGAGGAGATCGAAGCCCAGCGCCAGGCCAAGCTCAGCGGGACGAGAGTGGGTAAGGCCATAGCCAGCAAGAGATTCACCCCTATCCTCCCTACGCCTCCCGCCACAGCCGCTCCCTGCTCCTCCCGGCCTCCGCAGGACGTCCTGCAGCTGTACATGGAGCTGCAGGAGAGGAAGATGAACATGTGGGCTCAGCAGAAAGCTCTGGAGGAGAGGAAGATAGAGGCCATCAACAACCTGGCCCAGGCCATCTCCAGCCTGGCTCAGAAGAACAGCACGCAGACGCCCAAAGACGGACATTAGACAGATCTGAACTTACCAAAAAAAAAAACTTGCTGTGACGATTCTGCACGAAGAAGAGCGTATTTTTAAACGGAGGCTCTTTGGTCATGTTGGCGCATTTTTACTGTTACAGTTTTTAGGATAGTTCGGCCAGTCTGAACATTATAATGAATGAAAACAAGACTCGCATATCACACCCAGGAGGCACGTGTGTGTGTTTACTGAAAACAGACCACATATCACTCAACAGTTTGGCTTTTTCTCTTTTATCTCCCAGTGTTTGAAATCATCACTTATTTTTATACCAAAATTAATCAAAAATAATTATTTTCATTATTGTTGATTCTTTATTTTGTCTATAAAATATCAGAAAATGGTGTAAATTGCCCTTATAATATAAGGTGACATCTTTAAATGTCCTTATTTGTCCAATAAATTGTTCAAAACCTAAAAATATTCAGTTTACTATCATGAATGAGAAAGAAAAACATTACATCATCACGTCTGAGAAGCTGAAACCAACAAATTTTTGACATATTTGCTTAAAAAAACAATTATTCGATCATAAAAAGTTGGATTAATCTTCTAATGATCGACTAATTGATCGTTGCAGCTCTAGAAAAGTTAATTATGATCAGAGAGTAGAAATAATACTAAAATATTACTCATATATATATAATATTAATACAGGCATCCCTCCATCACTGCACCAGTTAAATGTCGACAGTCTGCAGGAGTGGAGCAGGTGATCAGAAACGAGTTAAAAATGATCACATGATCGTACTTCAGTGGTATAAATACATGAACGCAGGTGTTCTGAAGACGTATCAATAATCTGTATTCATTATCAATATACACTGTGTTATCAGAAAGTATGAAACATTCATGTAGTGTATTCTCAAAAAACAACTGCTTTGAAATAAACACTACTTTTGTAAACGTTTGTCCAGCTGAGCTCTGTTTACATATCTGACGGTGGACAGAATGTTAGAAACATGTGGTGGGCAAACAGCGGCCCGTGGAACAAATCCGGCCCTCCGGTAGAAAATATTTGGCCCCTCGATGAAAGTGGAAGTTTTTGATTTTCATAATTTATCAGCGTTAATACCAGTATATTGTAATTAAAAAAAACTCTGTGTCCACTCCAATTAACTAATTAACCCTACCATTAATCATTATCTCCATTTCTATAACTGAAGGGTGACAAAGTTAGTGTGAGGTCAAGCTGTACTTTATGTCTTCTGAAGCAGAAGATAATCAGGAGCCTCACTAGCAAACCGAGGCCAAAACATAGGCCACTGCCAGACGAAACAAGACAAAGACCTGAGATACAAATGTAACTAGAGGTCACAGATTTATGATTCGAAACTGATGAACCAATTAGATTAATATCTCTGCTTGGGTTAAGGACTAGTGTCGGACTCTCAGGGCTCAGAATCGGAAAGAGACGGCGCCGGAGCAGCACGCTCTGGTTCTTCACTTGGCCGAGTGTTTACAATAAACATTTTCAGCTTTAAGACATCAAACATCTGCTTAGTTTGACAGTTTGATCTGAGTTTCATGGGCTGTCTGTTCAACTTTATCGAGTAAACGACACATTTGTTTCAGTCTGGGCCGCTACAGTGCGACAGCGAGAGGGGCTGAATGTCGTATATAGCACCTTTAAAGTCTAATCGGCGTGGTGACATCTTGATTTCACTTCTACAAATGCAATTTAAAAGTGGAAGTGAAACTATTTGCAGCTGTGAAAGTTAAAAAAATATAAACTCTGTGTCCACTCCAATTAACTAATTAATCCTATTATGAATAATTATCCCCATGATGGTGAATTAACCACAGAAATTAACCTGAATTAACGTTATATGTCACCCGATGTAAATGCTTTAATAACAAATCTGATTGCTGTTCATGATGTTTATGTGCAGAAACACTCAGACACTCACAGATTCTGTTAAAATAAACCTTTAATTTACAGAAATGTTCATTTTCTATCACGCATCACGTTCTTTCAGAGTCCAAATGTTTAAACAGAAAGTCTGCGATGTCGTTACGTCTGCGTACACCTTCCTCCTCCTCCTCCTGCTCCTCCTGCTGCTCCTCCTGCTGCTCTCCCTCTCTGCTCATGACTTCCTCTTTCTCCACCTCTCCTTGAACCACTTCTCCCATGTCCAAAAACACGTTGTGCAACACGCAGGCGGTCAGAACCACGGCTCTGGCTCGATCGTAGTTCCCGATATCCAGATACCTGAGTCTCTGAAATCTGGCTCTCAGCGTGGCGACGGCCTGATCCAGGACGTGAAGATGCTCCTCCAGCGTCTTGTTGAAGAGCTCCTCTCTCGGCCCGCCACTTCCCGCGGCGTACGGGGTTAAAATCTGAGCCGTGAGCGGGTAGCCGGCTCGGGCCACCAGGCAGGAACCGGGCGGCATCAGCTCGGGACGCCGCTTGAGCTCGTCTCTCACGGCGCTGCCTCTGTCCACGTCTGATCCTTTACTGATCCTGCAGTGCAGGAACCGGCCTTTACAGTCACACACCAGCTCCAGGTTGAGCCAGGAGTCCGGATGAGCCTCCTTCTTCATCCTCTTCACCTCGGGCACTGCGCTCTCCACGTCGTGTTTCCCTATAGGCAGGCGGATCGGGATCCGGGTGAATCCCAGCACTCCCAGGACCTGAGGGAGACTTTGCTCCTCTTCCTCCTGCTCCCTCTCTTTTCCCTGCAGACTGGAAAATGGGAGCAAAGCGTCTGCAGCTTCTCCGCCTGGAGAAAAAAGATTAAATAAACCCACTGTTATCATTTTCTACTCTGTTTTTTTACGCTGACGTCAACAAAAAAAACCACGATGTCAAACCCACCGTGCGGCCATCTGATGAGCGTCTCCTGCAGCATGTTGACGCGCTCGCAGAAAGAGAAGAAGATCCGGTGGATGTTTCCTTTCTCCAGGCGGAAGCGGCGGGAAACGCAGCGGTAGCTGACGCGCTTGGAGAGCAGCGTGAGGGACAGCAGGACGGTGTGAGACAGAGATAAGCGAGCTCGGCCGGCCATCCGAGCCTTGGACGTGGAGCTCTGAAGCAGGTCGGCGATGTGCTGATGAATAAATGTGAAGGACAAGTTATTTTACAGTCAGTCAGTAGATTTAACAGCATAAACTTCCCAAGCAGAGTGAAATCTGGGCCCAAAGCTGAAAAAAAAACCCTTAAAAGTTTCAGTGAGATTATTTAAAGGTGAAACTATTAATCAATTAGTCAATCGATAATCAGGTGTAGACACTTTTCAACTAAAAATGGCAAAATATTCTCTGTTTCCAGCTTCTTAAATGTGAGGATTTGCTATTTTTCTCTCTTTTATATTGTTGTAAACTGATTGTCTTTGGGTTTTGAAGTGTTTGTTGGACAGAAGACGTCACCCTGGATCGTGGTTTTCACAATTTTCTGACATTTTATGGATAAACAGACGACTCAATTAATCAAGAAAATAAAATAATAGTTAGTTGCAGCCCAAAAGCTGCAACACGTCTGCTTAAACACTTTAAAAAATGCTATTTTTACTCATATATTCAGTCCTAAAATCTAATTGTGAGGATGGAGTGACTTTGAGATGATGCGATCTCTTTGGTTTGCAGTTTAGTTTCTCTCAGAACAATCATGTAAATACAAGACTTAAAAAAGTAAAGAGAGACAAACATTCACTGGTGTTTATGTGCACTGTAAACAAGTAAAATAAGACTTTTAGGTTGCCAGGATGTTAAAAAAAAATCCACCAAGATGGCTGTAAAACATTCAATTATTGACAAACAATCTCCACTAAAGCTGCAACTAAAGATTATTCTCATAATTGATTAGTGATTTTGTCTACAAAATGTTGTAAAATAGTGAAATGGCAGTTAAAAGGTTACATCTTTAAATGTCTTATTTTGTCCGAACAACAAACCAAAACCCAACAATCAGTTTAGTCTGATGTGTGACAAAGAAAAGCATTAAATCATCACATTGGAAAAGCTAAAATCAGACGATATTTGGCATATTCTCTTTTTTTAAAAATGGCTAAAATAATTATTCATTCTTATCAAATTAGTTGCGAGAGGTTATTCCAGAGGTTAAAGTTATATTACATTAATTAAAGGACCAAAAATCCTGCTGGAAGAAGTTTTTATAACATAAGAGTTAGTGGATTAAAGGACGAGTTCACAGGGTTTTTTTTAAAAGTCTGCCTTAAAACAGCAGTCAGGAGCCCAAATCTACAGTGAAACATGTTTTTCTTGCTGTTGTTTTAAGACACACTTGAAAGACTGTGAACTTGTCCTTTAATAATGTCACACAACAGATCAATTAAGCATCTATTAACTAATTACGTCATTGGTTGCAACGTTTAAACCCTTCATGAAGAGTGTGTTTAAAGCTCTTACTGCCTTTCAAAGATGTATAAACTTGTTTTAGGGTCTCAGAGTGTGTGTTTATGTTTGTTTGTTTACCTTTACTGCAGCTGTGTCTACAGTCTCCAGCTGTTCTCGGCTCTCTGCGGTCTCTTCCTCTGCAGGACTGGACGTGGTCGTGTTTAAAACTTGAGGCTGCACATTAGCTTGATCCTGCAGTAACTGAACGTATATAGAAGCAGCAGCAGCAGGTGCAGTTGGAGGAGGAGGAGGCTGAGTTTTGAGTTTTGTTATCAGGTCAGCCTCCAGGATCTCCTCCACCGCTTGGTCCAACCGCTGCTCCAGCTCGGCCGGAGACAGAGGCTGCCACTCCCGCTCCACCATGTCCAGCACGGCTCGGCCCGCCGACAAAACACACTCACTGATGTCCATGTTTGCTGCTGGTGGATCAACTAGATCCTTTGTTTTTGTCTAAGTTACGACAGGAGTCATTAGTTTGTCGCTGCAAAGCCGTAAAATGCTAATGTAGCCGAGTAGCGTCCAGACGGTAACCCCAGAACAGCGGTTCGCCGCGAAAAGTCTCGCGAGATTGATTATTTTATTACCAAATTAAAATCTTTCATTAACCCTAACCAAGTGTTTTTTGTGTCTAAACCTAACCAGACCTTAACCACAGCGTTTCCACACCATACAACATCATTATTTTTGTAAAACGCGCACAACGAAGAAACAACGCGTACAAATATCGCGAGAGTTTCTTAGCTGAACGGCTAACGTATGCTGCCTTCAGGTGCTGTCGAAGAGTTCAAACGCTTTCTCTGAGACGTTCAAGAACAGCGAGCACAACTCATGTCAACATTTTCTTAAGTGGTTAAAATTGTATTTGAAATAGATTGTTAAGCAGTTATTTTGTACCAAAAAAATATTGAGTTTAAATAATCAACAATAACTTGTTTAAACAATTAGTCGACCATCAGCAAACAAGAAGAAAAACACATCTTTGAGTGGACGGGCACTTCAAGGATTTGCTGCTTTTCTCTGTTTCATATCATTGTATATTTGATATCTTCTGTTTTTAGACTAAACAGGCTATTTGAGAAACTTCATGCTGGGCTCTGGAGTGTTGAATTTGCCATTTTAAAAAAGTTTGTTGTGATATATCAGCCTACAGATCAAACAATTTATTGAGTTTACTTGTCACCTATACTTATATATACTATTACCAATTATCCCAATATAAGCCACATTTTAAAGGGCTGCAACTAACAGTTATTCTCAGTAGTCTGTCAGTTATTTTCTCAATTAATTGCATGGTCATTGGGTCTAGAAAATGGTGAAACATGTCGGTCAGTGTTTCCTAAAGCCCAAGATGACGTCCTCAACCCAAAAATATTCAGTTTACTGTCATAAAAAAACTAAAGAAACCAGAAAATATTCACATTAAAGAAGCTGGAACCATATTTAGCTGATGTTAATGTATATGACAGTGACTTTTCAGTGCTAATTCAGCACAACAGGACAAAACATGGGACAACAGCTGCTATTAAAAAATGATTGAATGTATTTCTCAAACTGTGTGTGTGTAAAATATATCATATTGTCTCAGTATGTTTACAACCAACTACAAAAGCAAACAAATAATAATAAAAATAAAAAAAAACAGCACAGTGCAAACAGGTGAAAAACAGTTGTTTTAATGTTAAATCAGTTACAAGTGCAACTTGTTGATCACGTCTCACTGTTTAACAGCCTCAATTTGCAAACGTTTACTTAATGTCAACAGTTTTCATTCAACAACCTTCAGGTGAGAAAATCTTCTCCCTGAAGTGAATAATGGAGGTTTGTTTATCTGTTTGTTTGTTTGTTTTCTTTTTAAATTGGTAGTTTTCTTGACCATGAGATCCTGCGTTACTCTTCACGTTTCGATGTGCAGATGAGTTTGTTTCTCCTTTTCATTTTTTTTTCTTTTTTTTTTTTAGGAAAACAATGTGTATTAAGGTATTAATGGTGTATAATAAAACACACGTTGCAGCATGAACTAAAAACTAAAAGAGGAGGGAAGGAGGGAGGGGGACAGTGTGAATCTTAGGGGAGGAGGGGAGTAATGTGCAGCCTGCTGATTACAGACACAGATCAATAATCAATAACTCATCACACAAACAACCTGTTTTAACTTTATGCTCCTCGCTAATAAACATTTAGTCTCCTCGACATCTCCGAGATGTCGTGACGTGCTACAATCAAACACCGGAGAGGAAAGTTGGTGGTTAGTTCCTTCCTTTTTTGTTAGCGAGGTAATTAAAAATAATAATTTTTTAAAAAAAGGATCAATAATGACTATTTATCCGTTTTTGTTTTGTTTTTGTTTTTATTGCTGCTCCACCTGTCAGTCATTTTGTTTTCAACACCAGGTCCACGCCAGCGTTACGTGTGTTGGAGATACAACAGTAACTTCTGTGAGCAGCGATGAAACTACAACTACTGATCGGTAAAAGTACCAGAAACAGGAAAAGCTCGTCTTTTTTAATGCCGGATCTTCTTGCCAACAAGTGAATCTTTATTTATTTATTTATGTTTTATTATTATTATTTCAGATTCAAATATTGTTCAAAAAAGTTTCTTGAAATACAGATAGTAACTTAAGAAATTCACAAACTCCTATAGCTATTGTTGCCACGCACACACACACATACGCGCACGCACACACACGATCACACACACATTCAGGCCAAAGACCAAAAAAAAACAAACAAACAAACAAACAAAAAAAAAATAACCATGTTAAATCCTAGTAATAGTTTAATAAAGAAAAAACACACACGAAACATAAAAGCCTAAAAATGTCACACCTTAACTCCCACATTTAAGCCAGCAAAATAAAATTAAAAAAAAAACAAAAACAACAAAAACAAAAACAAAACACAAGTAAGGCAGCGTTAACCTTACCCCCAAATAAAGACTAGAATTAATTAAATACGAGGTACAATTCTTTATGTTCAGCCTTTACCAATCCCATGGATGACTGACAGTGTCGTGACAAGTCCGTCAGGGTTTCTCTGAAGGGTCTTGTGTGTGTGTGAAATTATCAATTTTTCTTTTTTTTTTTTTTTTAATGTCTAGCATGCGTTCATCGATTTTCAGGATAAATGAACCACTTTGAACCGAAACCCTCCCTCTCTCCCTTCCCTCCCTCCCTCTCTTCCCGCCTCATCACATATACAAACAACAACAACAAGGAGAGAGAAGGTTTGTTTATACTCCCCCCTCCTCCCCCAAAGTTGAAGATCTGTCGTCTGTCGCTAAAGGTAAAACTCAACCGCTTGAGGCGTCGCTCCCCCCCCCCCAAAAAAAGAAAAAAAATACAATTCAACCCTCCCTCCTCTCCTCTCCTCTTCCTCTCCTCTCCTCTCTTTCCTTCCCTTCCCCCCTCACCCTCTCCCTCCCTCCCTCTCTCTCTCTCTCTTTCTTTCTCTCTATGTCTCTCTCCCCCTCTCTCTCTCTCACTGTACAGCCTGTTCGTTGGCTGTGCTGCCCGAGTCTTGGGGCTTCATGACGTCAGGGAGCTCTGGGGGAGTGGAGAAGGGCTCGATCCTCAGCTGCTCGAATGAATCATCTGAGGGAGAGCGACAGAGACAGACGGCGACAACAGAGAGGAGAGAGAGAGAGAGAGAGAGAGAGAGAGAGAGAGAGTTAATCAAAGCAGAAAAAAGTTTGAAACAGTCTGCTCAGCTCAGACTGAAAACATAAAAATAAATACGGACAGATATTAACGAATTAATTACCACCCAGACGGAAAGCTAAGCCCACGGTGGCCGGGGCCTGGGGTCGGGCCGTTTGATTTGTGAAGCCACAATTTCCGAGAGTTTGACTGTCGTTGAGCAGCACGTCATCCTGGTTCAAGAAAAACAAAAACAGAAACAAAGCAGATGTTAGTTCACAGCAGTTACACGTTATTAACAGACCTTTAAAGAGAGACGATCTTTGTCCGAGGGGTTAAATGGGATCGAGTTGCGGTGGGTTTTGCAACGAGTGAGGACTCAGCGAGACCACACAGCTCGCCGTTAGGAAGAGTACATCTGTTCCTCTAAGTCAGAAAGTGCGAATTTTAGGCTGCAGGTTAAAAAAAAAAAAAAAAAAAGGTAGTCCAAGCTTAGCATTTGGTTTGTTAACAGTCTGCTAGAGGTGCTAATGAGCAATGTGGATAAAAATCCTGCATCACATGTGACAAAATAAAGACAGACTGAAGTTATTTTTTTTATTGCAACATCAGATTTTCTGGGAAATCAACTGAGAAACTTTTAATGACGTCTAGAGAGTTGAACATCTGACACATCAAAGGTCTTCGTCATGATGAAGATGATGAATAAACAAACAAAAGTCACCCACATACGTCTGAAACAATTATAGATCTCATAAAGATGCTAACTGGTATTAACAGTGTAGTAGAAATGTAATAATGTTGACAGGTTTAAGGCGTCTCTCAGTGAATAAAGTCATATCATCATCTGATATTATTCTAAACTTACACAGGCGTGTTTCATCAACATGTAGATATGAACAACAACAACACACTGACTGAACTTGAGGCGTCCTCTGAGGCCGAAGCTCAAAGTTTCACTGTGATATTGAGTTACTGCTGCGGCTGAACATATAGCTTCCTTATTGAAGCAGTTATGTGGACCTGTGGGGCCTTTAATGGCGCTGATTTGATGTGTTGAGCGATATTAAAATGATTTTAAAATAGCAGCTTTTGTTTTATCTGAAAGATGCAAAGAACAAATACAGAATATATCTGGAACTTCTTGTTTATTGGAGTCATGAAGGTTCAAGTTGCTGACTTAAGGCTGCTGTTTTATCTGAAAACAATAAAAACCTTAAACTCTGTTCTTCACAAACAAAAAGAAAAACAACAACAAACTAACAAGCTGTTTGTTACATAAACATGATTCACTCACTGCTCATTTTAATAATCAGATAGTTTACAGGCGGCTCACATCCAACAAGTTTCACCAGAAAATTTGCTAAAAACCGAAAGGATTTATTTATTTTTACTAACAATTCAATAACCGGCCTAAACTTCCCTCCCATCGGAGATATTTCTCCATCTGACAAACGTTCCCGGTGATTTATTTTACCTTATAAAGCCTCTGATCTTCAGGTGGCCTCTTTAAGATTCCTTCCACGATGCGCTTCAGTTCGTAGACTGTGGTCGACTCTTTGGCATCTGTGAAGATGGTCGTCTTGTGACGTCGAATCATTAGAAACACGTCCTGGAGGGAGACGAAGCGACGGAGGAAACGATCAATATTCACATCAGGAAAAAAAAAACTTCATTGTCTAAAGTGTTTATCTCAGACCTGATGTGATCATAAGTACAGGTGTGAATGTACGGAAGACACTTTGAGGACACAGTAAGACAGAAAACACTATTTTCATTCAGCTCACACTGAAGTTCTTCCTCCTGACAAACATCGCCGCCTCCCGCCAGTTTAAAAACAACAACAACATATTTGTTCTTTTTGAAGGGGAATCATGTACGTTTATTAGCGTGTGTAGAGAAGCAGGGAGGTCAGATACGATCAAAAGTGGTCTCGAGTGTGAACTGACGTGCTTTATCGCCAGATATGAACAGAGACTCGGACATGAAGCTCATATTTCACCCTGAAAACGACTCGTTCGTGTTGCGATGTCGGATTGTTTCAGTTAAATTCTTCCAACATACAACAGAAAAATAATCAGCAGCTGTTTTGATTTAATTTAATAATCATTTTGAGTAATTCTTTCAAGAAAAAATGCCAAAATCCTCTTGTTCAAGCTTCTCTCCCAGCTGTTGTCATTTTTCACAATTTCTGACACTTTATTGACCAAACGACTAATCACTTGATAAATCAATAATGAAAATAATCATTACTTGCAGCCCTAATCCTAAATTGATATACCCAGCAAGGAAATAAAGCTCAGTTTGGTGTGAAGACAAAGATTAATACACAAAACATTATTGGTAAAAACCTCCAGAAAGTGCCTCTTGATTATTTTCTCAATGAACTGATTAGTTGTTTGGTCCATAAAATATCAGAAAATGTTGACAAATGTCAATAAGTGTTTCCCCAAAACCCAAGATGCAACCTAAAATGTCTTATTTAATCCAAACCAGCAGTCCATAACCCAAAAATATTCAGTTAAACGTCAAAGAAAACTCAGGAAACTAGTAAATATTCACATTTGAGGAGCTGGAATCTGAGAATTTGGACTTTTTTCTTTTAAAAAAATGGTAACTTAATTGACAAAATAGTTGGCAACAAATCAAATAATGGACTAATTGTTGCAGCACCATGTAAAAGCTTTGTCCTTTGCAAATATTGATCAGTGAAAGTGAACGCATGTCGACTGCCTGCCATGTATTTCTTCTTTTTCTCTAAAACACAACAGTATATGAACCACTAACCCACCACAAAAACAAGCAAATCCCTAAAACAAAATACTTGATGAATTTGTTTTAAGCAGTCTGAATATTTCATGATAACTTTGCCTCACTGTACAAAGAGTAGTGGTTAGTTTTAGATGAATGTTGGACACCTGACTGATGTTTTAAGACACTTGAAAAATTATAAACCTACCCTTTAACTCAGATTATGCATTACAAAGCTCCAATTGAGTGTTTGTGCACTTAAAAGTAGCTATAACAGCCAATTTATGGCAGGTTAAACTGTGTAGCAGCAGCTGTGGGGAAATCTGACCGTGACAACAGTTTAATAAGCCGGTAGATTAAAGTTTCAGGTTAATTAAAGACAACCTCTATCCTCAAACATTACCGTTACATTAATTTCCGCATCGAGGCGTTTAAAGCCCCTCAGTGCGGCAGCTGCTAGCGAGCTTAGCAGCGGCTAACGTCACATTAGCCGTTTCAACACACTGTTAGCTTGACTATAGCTTTCTTAATTTAACTTATGACGAAACTGTGGGCCGCGAAGCTACAGAGCATTAACCACAGCTTGTGTTGGCAACTGTCTAACTGTTTAATATCTGTAAATATTAACTCTATCCAAGTTGCTCTTTCACAGATGATACCGTTAGCAGCTCGAGCTAGTTAGCTTCCTAGCTGCTAGCCGCTCACTTGATCAAAAGCAAAGTTTGTTAGCTGAGCTGTCACTTAAACTAAACAATCATATAATCTGTGTTTTTCTGTCTGGACTCGATCTCCGTTAACCTTTCCACCGTTGTGAGTATTATAAAGCAATGTTCAGCTAAGTGTGTTGACGTTAACCGACGTAACGTTTAAGTAAAGCTGCTGCCCAACGTTAGCTAAACAAAGACATCAGCTGCTTGGATGGTCGGGGTTTTTTTTGTGACAAGCCTGTTTGAGCTACCTGACAGCGTACATTTTAACGCGTAGAAAAAATGATCTACCGACTAAACTTAAAGTAAGATTCGGTGAGTCAACAGGCCGGTACATTGTGAGCTGTATCTGTTTTCCTCACTCACCATTTCTTGCGGTTGGTTGCACACAGGGAAGGAAAAAAAAAACGCCTCCACCGCACAGCGACAACTGAGATCACAGCAGCGTCACACGCAGTTCCAACATCCGCCAGCAGATGGCGCCAACACGGCGTCTTCTTCTTCTCTTGTTTTATGGCGGTTGACATCCGTGAGTGGTGTATTAGCGCCATCTGCTGGACTTTGACGACCTCACATATAGTTTATTATTATTTATCACCTCAAATGATATGTTCTCAACCTTTTTTCCTGTGTTTATAGATATTTAATATTATATTCAATGCATTAAAATAACAGCACAGAACAACTGATAGACTGTAATCCAAATAATGAACACAGTAGCTCCAGGAAATTTGTGTAAAACTAGCAATTTAAAAAATGTATTTTGAGCAGATTATTTCATGTAAATGCATCAGAGATGATTTTCCTGATATTTTAGGAAGTTTTCATACAATTTTCTGTCTGTATTATACAAATATGTGTATAATTTTTAACCACCACACAAACTCAATAGGCCTCTTTCTGACAGATTCGGTTTTTTGTTCTCTCTGATGCTTTGTTTGTTTAAATTGTGTACTTTTCTAATGCAGGACAAAGCTGTTTATGTGAAGGCTCTGTGAATATATAATTTTTCTATTAAGTCTATATCTTAAATAACAATATAAACATGAAAAATAGTTACATTTAGTTGTTTTCTTTACAAAAATTAACAAAAATCTGAAAATCTGTTTTCTTTTTACCTCATACTGTCTTCAGCCTTAATATTATTTATCTATTTCCTTTTTCCATGAATTGATTTTTACATAGAGGCAAATGTTTTTTGTTTGTTTATTCTAACTTTTTCAATTATTATTATTATTTCCTTGACTCCTAATGTTAAAAACTGGAACGTGACAGAAAGCCGGTCATGCTATAATAATATGTACAACTGGATAAAGATTCCTTTGTTAAAAGTATTCTGGCTTCACATTTCTTTTGTGATGCTCAGTTTCATTGTTTTCATTCCTTTGGACTCAGTAGCTGTTCAGGTCTGTAGGATCAAAAACCCCTTTCATCATGTGATGTCATCCTCCTCCTGCAGTGAAACTATAACAGGTGTGTTTCTTTTCACTTGCTGAGTCTTTTATGTGGACGAGGACCTCATTTCCTCCCCTCAGCCCACCGACAGCTGTCAGCGCAGAGAGGACGACAGCTGAATCCACACAGCAGCTGAGACGAGAACAAATCAGGGGCGAGGTGCCACGAACTGTACACCAGTGGTGGGCAAACAGTGGCACGTGGGCCAAATCTGGCCCTGCAGCAAAGCATACATGGCCCCCTGATGAAAGCTTTCATAGTTTACATCAAAACTTTCATATCCTTTTTTTTTTAGATTTATAGTTATATCGCTTTTCATCTCTGGTTTGGTGCCAGCAACAAAACATAAAGACCTGCCTTTCCACGGCACTGGTTCATGGTCCAACAATGAAAATCCTGAAAAAAACTGACCTACGGTTGAACCTGTTGCTGAGAATCTGTCTTTCTCAGTTATGTTTATGATGTTGTGGTTTGTTTGGCTGGTTTGAGGCGACTATAAAAGGACATGATTCAGAAAAAGTTCAGACACCTGAAAACTTAAAACACACTTTTCATACCGTCTTTAAATAATTACTTGTTTAAAATCACTGTTTAAAATGTCCATTTAGTGGTTCACATTTCAAAAAAACTGTTGCTCTAATTATAAAAACTATAAACTGACATCACTCCTATTTTGAGTACACGTTGATACACAGGAGTGTTTCATTGCATTAATAATAATAATCACAGCAATTCTCGTTCTTTTTTTTTTTACATTTTATAGACAAAAATGACAACAAACCATGAGGAACAGCAGACTTATATTTGCCAGATCAAATGTCTTCAACTGTCTGAATAAATCTCTACAAATATAATCAAACCCAACCGACATAAGCTTTGAAAACTTTTGGTCATGACTGTTAAATAACTCATCGACTTCCCTTCTAGTATCAAACTGAGTGATGTTCAGTCATTCTTCTTTTCAACTCGTTGAAGTGTAATATTAATACCTGAAATATAATATTACATTCAAAAACGTGACACAAGACTGATAATATAATAGTCCTTCCTCTGAGTCGAAGGACGGAAAAGCCAACGAACTTCGGATTGAACGGGGTTGAAAATGTGAATCAGTCCTGCGGTGGACGCTGTTGACGTTTGCAGTTGTATCTGTAAATAACAGTCAACAAAGTCTTTATCTTCTTCATCATCTTCAAACTAGTGGGGTTCCCACAAAGTCCAGCTTTTCCCATTACAACCCTTTAACTGGGTCAGAGCGCCTCCAAGTACCGAGAACGATCCTTCGTCTCCGGTTTGTTGAAACAACGTTTGGTTTCCACTTCAGTTCACCTGAAAGATAATAATACTGTGAGACAAAACATTATCTTTCTGGAAAAACATCTTTAAAATGTTCTTAAATACTCCATAAATTCCTTTATCCCAGATTTATTCCCAGATATTTACTCACCAAACACATCTTAAATATCTATCTGACCACGAAAGCGCTCTCTTGGATCTTGGAGTAGGCAAACTGTGGAGAACACAAAGGTCATATTATATAAATAAACAAACAAAGGCTCATTAAAACTGAAACATTCAAACCATTTACGACGTACATTCAGTCCTCTGGGAGACTGAACCGGCTCCAGTCCTCTGCAGCAAAGCATTGAAAAAGGCCTCTCTTTAGTCTTCGAGTGCTCTTTGAAGCACAGACTGAAAACCTTGGCGGGCAGGTAGACGTCCCAGTCGGCCGCGTGCTCCTCTATCAGATCACTCACCATCCTGTCGGGAAGCGGCGATTAGAAAAGGTTACAGCGTTTATATGTAGGCGTGATGAGAGATTTTTAATTCATTGCTGTCATTTGTCAATTCAACAGCGTTGTGATAAACGTGAGAGTAAATTATGATGTACAAATGTCACAGATAGTCCGTTTAAAACACCTGCAACACACACCTGTCAATCAGCTGCTGTGTGATTAAATCTGCAGTGCCGGTCTGCTGATGATAGACCACGAGAGCGACGGCGACCTTCAGCTGGTCTTTCAGTTCTCTGTTGATCTAGCGTGAGAATATAAATCATGTCAGACACAGTATGACGACATATTCATCATGTTCATGTCACGTCCCCTTTTATTCCCTACGTTGATGCATGCAGTTCAATCACTCACCTTGTGGACTATGTCATGAGGCAGTCTGGAGAGGATTCTGAGCGGGAAGCCGAAGTGGGAGATGATGTCAGCGACGTGCTTCGCCACATGTGAAGGGAGGCACATCTGCATCGGTACGGCTTCCACCCACTTGGAGTAATAGTCCGTCACCGTCAAGATGTATTTGTGTCCGTTCTTCGTTTGCGGTAAAGGTCCTCTGACATCCAGACCGAGCCACTCCCACGGCTCTTTCACCTGCCGATTTTAAAAAAAAACCCAAGTTGCTTTTGTTTGAATTTAAAGTAGCTTTGTTGCAACATTTTTTAAAATCAAATACGTCGTAATGTGCTTACTTCTATCACGTTGTCAGGATCTTTACTGTCCGTCTGTGGAAAAAAAAAGACAGAAGAGCGTTTGATTAAAACACTTAAAAAAATATAGAAGTCAAAATATAAAAGACGAGATATTATGGTTTGAAAACATGCTGCCGACTTACATTGACATTATTATCATCATCATCTGGAGCCCACTGAATATCCTGTTGGTGAAAGATTACACACACAAATTAACAAATTTACAATATAAACATGAAATAACCGTATTTAATAGTAAATATTTAATAACACAAGGATTTTGATTTGTCTAATGGCCGTAATGCAATTAAAAAATTAACTAATAAGATCCCAAATTTATTAAAACACTGATAGTTTCTACGTCTGATGTGATGATACACTTGTCTTGTCACAGCATTTAAGTATCATTGTTTGTATATGAACTCAGCTTTATGAAGAACTTTTAACAAATATAGGTTTTCTTTGTTAATATGTAAAAAATCTAAACAAATCAACTGTTTTACAAGAACCAGAACCAGAGAGCAAGACATAGGGAATTTCTATAATATGAAGTTCTGAGTGTTCAAGCGCAGACAGACAGTTTGTGTCCGCAGCTGCTTACCAGAGGTACGCAGTAATCTCCATGGAAGAAATGCGGGAATGAGTCGATCTTCATCAGCCCTTCATCTATTATAATCCTCCATTTGTCTGTCTTTTTTGGGTCCTTGTCTCTGATGATTAAAAAAAACAGAAAATGACAAAAAATTAATGAGGCAACAGCCCAAATGTGAACAAATCTAATGCAAAACATAAGATATATCAGTATTTTGAAGTGTAAATCATGAAAAGATGCACCGGAATAACAAAAATATAGACCTGGAATATGTTTAATACGTCCTCTTTAATGATGGACAGTGTGATTTATTAGCAAAAACCTGCGTTATAATAACTTTTAAACTGTTTCTGGTGTCATTTTTGGATCTGATGTGTTATCTAACTGTTAGTTTTGTTGTTCAGTAGCTTGTTTACGCTAAAGAAACACGAGTAAAAGATATATAAAAATATCCCAATGACATAACGGTAGTAAATAAAGACAGGTGCTTTCCCGTCTGGGAGTAACATACCCTGCAGGCTCTTCCTCTGTCTGGCCGGGCTCTTTGTTCGAGATGCTGCGCTTCGCTCTGACAGGAGCAGCCGTTGGAGACTGAGCCGGATTCGGCTGTGAGGTTTTAGCACCGGCTGACTGTTCAGAATACAAGGAAACAGTATTTATTCTGCTGTAAGCAGTAATGCTGATTCCACGGTGTTGGAAAAAAAAGACAGAACTTTTTTTAATATACTTGATTTTAAAAAAGCTCATTTCCAGCTCTTTTTT
The DNA here is from genome assembly GCA_029490765.1 of Euthynnus affinis. Taxonomy (NCBI): domain Eukaryota; kingdom Metazoa; phylum Chordata; class Actinopteri; order Scombriformes; family Scombridae; genus Euthynnus; species Euthynnus affinis. The sequence continues at coordinate 2,268,531 of CM055856.1, forward strand.
TATTATTATTCTGGGACTCCACTAGAGAAGTTTTGCATGATTCACAGCTCAAAAATTGCTTTATTTGAGCCCAAAACACTTGCTAAAATGACCACAGATAACTACTCACTCACAGATATTGAACAAATAAATATAGTAAAACTATGAAGTATATAAAACAAGTATAAATACAGAATGCTCTCACCTTGTATCTCTTACTTCTTGGAGTGATGGAAGCCTAAATCAGGGAGGAAGTGACATTTTAGTGAGCTAACATAGAGGATTTTTAAATGAAGCCACTGAACTATTAAAAGGGGATTTTACTGTCAAACATTTTCTACTTTTAAATGCTCCACTGACACCGAGCAACAACACACAAACCTTCTTTTTCGGCGTCTTGTCAGGAGATGAAAATATGGTGGGAACTGCATCTTCTCGAAGTGTTACGCTTTTGCCCGTTCGGTCGATGTGCTGCTCCTCAAAATGATTGCTGCACAGCACGGAGAAGCGAGTCGGCGTCCAGTCCTTCCACTTCATGTTGACGAGCCATTTCCTCAGTTTTCTCTGGTTGTACAGCGGAAACCTGAAGTGACAAAAACCTCATTAAAACAATACGAATCCCAAATCCTAGCTCTCATATGTGTTGTTTATTCTTGAGTGGAGGGAATGCCACACTGAACTAAAATACCATTGTATTATATTAAATTCAAAGAAGGAGGAGTATATTGGAGGCTCCAGATGTTTCTACATGACACATAAGAAGTGGATTTTCCTGAACACAATGGCAACTAAAAGGATGACAGCATAAAGAAATAATGTTCTACTGTATGTAAACATGTATATATTATAGACGTGTGGTATCAATACTGCCAACCAATCAATTTTCTGTGATTATTGTTGTTTTCAGAGGACACAGTGAACACAGAGCAGCTCTCCTGCCTTCATTAGCAGTTTTGTTTTGTTACATGTCACATTTAAAGAGGTTTTTAAAGGTCAAACAGATAACAGCAGATAACATTTACTACAAACTAATTCACTCCAGAAATCAATCGAGCAGGAATTTGTAAAATATGAATAAAATCTAAGAGACACTGAGCTCCTTTTTTAGGGATTTCCAGTCAATTGTTTTAATCTTTGAACAGCCGATTTTTGTTTAAATTGTTTAAACAGTTTGTGTGATTTCTTACGCAAAGTCCAAACAAACCATTAAATAAATGAAACTACATCCCAGCTGTGCACAAGTAAACTCAACACATGTCCACAAAGCAGATTAATAGTTTAATTGTTTCTAGTAGATGGTTCATCTAATATAGTTTTTAAAAAATAAAACATAGCGATAAACTGGGAAAACTAAGCCAACAAACACTAATAACTGACAAACGTGATTTATGATGATGCTTCTGTTAGCTAGTTAGCTTAACTACACCAGTTACTTCACAAATCTGCGAGCTATTCCCTCTTTTTGGGAGACAAATTGATTACAAATATTGAATACTCACTTGAAAAACTTCACATCTGATTCGCTGGAGGTTTCACAGTTGTAGGCACATTTATATCGCCCCATTTCGCTCACAATTTCAAACAAAATTTACACAAAACAGAACAAAATTTATTTTTGTTTCTGTTCCTTTAGCGAAGTCAAGCTAGCAGTGACACACCATCAACATCCGGTGAGATTTTACAGACTCGTCGTATTTTTTAAAGCTTATAAGGTAACGACACAGTGTAAGCATGTATACAGTATATACAAGTACATTTAATATATTTATTTAAAATATTTATGAGCATTTATTACTTCTTTTCGCTAACTATACATGTTCATTTCCGCCATTATCATGCACACTAATGCTAACTTGACACAACCAACGGAAATTTCTTCTTCGTGTATTTTAATTGTGTATGGAGGTTCAACAGCGCCTCCTCATGGACAAATGATAGCAGGACAGCCAGTTACATTTTATTTGTTGGACACATTTATTCACAGGTAAGGCAGTGATTTTTACAGTAAAGAGCAAAATCAAATTGAAATAAAACATGTTAAACAAAAGACGTTTGCTCCACTGATCCTCCGGCTTTGAGTTTCATTATAACCGTCAATAATAAGATGAAAAATACAGGGTTCTTACAGATTTAAGACAATAGATTTCCACATTTGTATGAGTTTTAAGACAAATTTTCAAACATTCTGTGAAGTCTTACTATATAAACGATAACATGAGGTTTTTTTTTTAAAAAAAATCTCATTCCAGACATGGACAACATACTTGATTGACTGTGCAAAATAATTCCCTTTAAAAAAAACAAAAAAACAAAACAACAAAAAAAACTTTAATCATCGTGTTGTAATCAATCACAATCATCATCGTTTTACAACCACCTATTTCAATCTGCATGAGTATCCGCAAACATTAAACAGTCCTGCTTATGTCTTCCTGTTTGCACTTTGGGGTATAATTGTAAATAAAAAACAAAACAAAACAAAAACAAACAAGAAAAACATTTGGTCCAACCAATTTCCACAACTTTTCCAAAACCGTTTTCGATTTGATTCCAAGCCTGGGAATAACTGTCATATCCCTTGATTTTTCCAAGTTTTTCACGATTGTAGGAACCCTGAAAATATTCCAGTAGAAAAATAGATTTTTATTTTCTCTACTTGGATCATACTCATCGAGATTTAAACAATCATTCCGATGGTCCATTTGTTTAATAAACATTAAACATTATGATATAAACAACGAGAACAGCTGCAGATGTTTCACAGCTCAGTTGCTTTTTGTTTTCCACTCGACCCTCCACTCATCCCAGTCCAGCAGAGTCCGGTTTACGTCCCATCCTGCAGCTTCCACGCCTGTAAGAAGCAGAAGATTGTTTCTTCTAGCAACAAATAAATGAATGATTTGAGGGTTAAAGCAGCTTGTGTGTGTGTGCTCACCTTTGAGAAACTGACTGAAAATTGTCTCCATCATCTTGTGACTCTCATGCACCATTTCCCAGTGACCTTTTGAGACCAGAACAAAAGTGTTTAAGTGTCTAAAAAAAGAGTTTATTAATTAAAAGGAAGGAGATTAACGGTGGTAAACGCTCACCTTGTTTTTGTGTCGGAGGTTCTCTGGAGGTTGCAGAGCTCAGCGCACTTCGGAGCCACACGGCTTGGCACATCACTCTGATTTCATCTTGTACTGATGCATCTGGTCCCAAACAAACACAAACGCAGCCTGAAAGAAAAGACGACGCAGCTAAAAGTCAGTTAAAACGTTAACAGATTTTACAGTAAATGTGGTTCTTATCGTTCTGCAGAGGACGAAGGTGAAGGCTTCACACGCCACACGACGTACCGTTTCTCACTCCTAAGAGATAAGGCATGGTGTTGTTCTTCAGAGCCAGATTAAGTTCCTCTGGACTGCAAAATAAGCAGAATTGTCTCAAACGTTTATTGTGTTTTTATCATAGAAGCAAAACATGCAAATGAAATTACCTTCGAACAACCTCCTGCAGCCTCACACCAAGTTTGATCGGCACCGTTTTTCTGAAGTCTGGAGAAAAAAAAGTGAGAAAAGAGTTCAGAGTTTAATTATTGGATGACTGTGCGCAGCTGGAAAGTAACTAAGTACATTTACTCAAGTTCTGTACTTGAGTATTTACCATTTGCTGCTACTTTATGGTTCCACTTCACTACATCTCAGAGGGAAATATTGTACTTTCTACTCCACTACATTTATTTTACAGCTTTAGTTACTTTTCAGATGAAGATTTGACACAATGGATAATATAACAAGCTTTTAAAATATAACACATTGTTAAAGATGAAACCAGTGGTTTACAACCTTTTTTAGCTTTTGACGTCTTACGAACAGCAGTGTGTAGTCGGGGTCACATTTCACATGTCTATGAGTTGTTAACAGCTCCACCAAAGAGTGATTTTTCCCTCTAAACTTCTCACATGCTTTCATTTCAATAAATGTTCAAATGATCCAATATTTCACCAAAAAAATCAAAGATTAGAGAAAAAGTCCAAAAACTGAAAACAGGTTTGTGTATCAGAACTTTGTTTTTTCTTCTTTCCTCTCCAATTAATCATCTCATGACCTCTCAGATTCATCTGCTGACCCTTTGGATGGGCCCCAACCCCTAGGTTGGGAACCAGTGGACTAAACTAGCCAACTGTATATAAAGTAGTGTAAACTAGCTCCACCTCCAGCAGCTACAACAGTAACATGCTGCTCTAACACTGATGCTTCAGTATTAATAATCTAATGATGTCATATATAATAATATATCAGTCAGAGGGACCATAATTTACAGTCTAATTATAGAAGGCGTCGTTTGTCAAGATGATTTGTGACATTAATAAAATCAGACTTGATGTACATTCACGACTCTTACCTAAGAAAACCGGTTCTTTCAGATTGGCCTCTTGCGGACTCAGGATCCGCCTGTCACTCAGGTACTGTTGCAGCACGATGGCAAGCCGCGCCTCGTTGAGGGTCTCCATGACAACCGAGCGCACCGCCTTGTAGTTGGCAAAGAGGTGAAGGGCGGTGAAGAGGAAGAAGAGGCTGAGAGTCAGTCTGAGGGGCAGAAACAGAGACGGATGGAGTCAACGTTTGAAGAATAAGATCATTTATAATCTCGTGATGGATTATTATTCTACTCTCAACGCTTACGCTGGATTATCAGTGACGAGGGGAATCAGCAGCAAACTGACCAGCAGTCCGGCCAGATTCACCAGAGTCTCCTGTAGGAAATAAAAGACAATGAAACACCAGTGAGACAAGGAATGATAATATTTACACTCTTTGATCCACCACATTATTTTCAGATTTTTATAAAGAAGTTAATCAAAACTCAGAAAACTGCAGTGATCATACAACTATCACAGTTTGACAATGAAACAATCAGAATCATTTAGTTTAGACTGAAAGAAAAATAATCAAGTTAAATCATAAATTGTGATTTTACAAGCAAAAAACACGAAATGTCGCTGTTCAAATGAGGATTTTTTGCTTTTTTCTGTTTTATATATCATTATTTTGGACAAACAAAACAAGATATTTGAAGATGATATTTTGGGTTCTGGGGAATTAATGGACATTTTATAGACTAAACGATTAATCAATTAATTGAAAACATAACTTGTAGAAAATTTGATGATGAAAATAATTGTTAGTTTTGCTTCTTTTCCCTGCTATAACTAAGACATAGAGGAGCACATGAACAGGTAGAAACTGTACTTCAGTACCAGTGTCATCTATCACAACATATCAAGAGTTCAGCTCGTGTTGTTTCATGATAAAGTGACAAGTCCAGTGAAATCAGCAAAAGTACCTGACTGCCGTCTTTGGCGGAGATGTCAGCCATGTTGTCTCTGCGAGCCTGATGAACAGTCAGAGCAGCTCTGGTCGCTCCGCCCGCAACTCCAACGATGGACTGGAGAAGAGAAACACACACACAAGATCACCAGTTGTTTTAAAGCATCTGAAAAACTTGGTTTTAAATGTTGAGTGACTGACTAAATAAGCAATAATTCGAATAGATAGTTAGATACTTTATTAATCCCCAAAGGGAAATTCAAATTGTCCATAGCTCATCCAATTATAACAAAACAAAACAAAAACTTTCTAATCAATTCAAGGAGTTGAAGAGTCTATGTTTTATTTATTAAGACACTTTGATAGGGCTGCAGTCTGCTGGTCAACTAGTCGATTAGTTGGTCGACGTGCTCTCATTGGTTGAATTATCTCTTTGTTACTTTCATAAGGAGAAAAGTGCTACATCAGCAGCTTTCCGGGATTAATCCATTATTTCCTGTAGGGGGAGGGACAGACTAACAAATTACCTGTGAAACAACAGGGCTGTATTCAAAACACCCCCCTTGTTTCACAACGCCCAAACTAACGGAAACTAACGGTACTCAGCAGTTACCGAGCGCCAGACCGAAAAAATATTTTTAATGCCAGAATTAACGCCAAATATCCACTCATTCAGAAATATTTAGCGTTTGGGAGTCTGTGCAGCGCTGTTCAGGATGTGAGTTAACCGCTGTGTCGTTGCCTGGGAAACAAGCGTAACTCTGTTAAGCAATGACAGTAGACGGTAGTAGTGACGATGGATACCAGTGGAGCAGAGGAAAGGGTTAGCGGTAAGTTGTCAGTCTGGCAGTAAATGTACAGCACAGACTACAGTGTGTCAGTTAAATGCTAAAAGGTCACGTTAGTTGTTCCTCCAAGTGCTGGAGAAGTGAAGGGAGTTAGCTCCAAAGTTAGCAACGATGGGTTAGCCTAGCCTGAAGACGCAAAATAGAGAAATGTCTGACTGCTGAGTTCATTCCCTACACTTTAACACTTAAAAAAACTCTGCTAATCTGTTTCATCAGGACTATCTGGACTGTAGATTAAGCAACACTTTGCTTCAAATGTTGCTTAATGCCGCTGCACGCAGAAATAAGTGACATCTGGTTTTTCCCCAAACGTCTAAATTTACTTCAGAAACCAGAAGAGACACAGTCAGAAATATCTATTTTTATGTAGGGAGTCGTCACTTATAGTTAGAGACTGGTTGAGAAAGCAGGTTTCCAGGGCCTTTAATTCAACTTGTATCTATAAATTAATATCTAACAGTCCTAAAACTTTAAGTTGATAACATGTTTAATGTGTCAACAGAATAATTACATAATAAGTTTGATCGCTTGTGTCCGTTTCCTATCAGAGCCCGGTTCCTGCAGTGTGAGCTCTAACCCATATCTCCAATTTGCTATATTGCAATGCAAATAGTGAGAATAATGAATGAATGAATGAAAGGAGATAAATGGCAGTTCGGTCACACTATCAGGCGACAAAGTTTAGGCCACATTAAAACAGAGCAATGTTTCCTTGTGACCTCTCGTCACAGACGGCCAGTTCAACCAAACATTTAGTTTAGGGTTTTTTTTAGGGGGGCATTAAGATGTTAAATTCCCCAGAATCTGTAACTTCTTTTAAATCACCTCTTAAAACACATTTCTACAGACTGGCTTTTATGTGATGTTGTCTCTTGATCATCCTTCTGTCGTCTTTTAAACTTTTTAGACCTGTTACTGTTTTCTGTTTCATGTCTTTGCTTTTGTTTTGTCTGTCAAAGCACTTTGTAAACTCTGTTTTTAAAGGTGCTATATAAATAAACATATTATTATTAGTATTTAATCCAAGAGCAAATGGCTTTAAATGATAAATAAACATCAGAATTATCTCGCTGGACTAGAATAATCCAACACATTTGTTACTAACTGTATCAATAATTAAACAATAAACCTAACTTGAGTTATTTTTATTTTTTTTTTTTACCTTGAATATTCCTGCAGTGCACACGATCAAAGTGAAGAAAGCAGGAAAGAATGGAGCCAATATTTCCATGAACATGGCAATGTCGTTGAGAACATCAGCAAAAAGCCTGTTGAGAAATGTCTTTAAAAAATGAGCATCAGACATCAAAAGAGTTTTTGTGACTGTTACATCTTCAAAGCTCTTTGTGTCTGGACACCTGCGTACCTCCACTTTTTGGCCTCAGAGTCGAGTTTACTCCTGGAACAGAGACACAGACGTCAATTATTAAACAGTAAAGCTGCAATAATTAGTCCATTACTCAGTAACTTGATCGTCAGAGAGTGAATCAACAATTATTTTGGTTATTGAATAAGTGGTTTGGTCAGTTTTTGAGCAAAAGTATGTTGGTTTCAGCCTCTAAAATGTGATAAATGAATACTTTACTTTGTCCTACATGATGGTAAACTGATTATTTTGGGGTTTTAACACTGTTCTGACATTTGTAGACCTCATCTTTGAAATTAAAATGTTAATTTTTCACAATTTTCTGACATTTTATTGTCAAAATGATTAATAGTAAAACTAGTCTACACATTAATTGATACTGAAATTGCAGCTCTAATAAAGAGTGATTCCCAGAAGTGAATTAGAGCTCCACAAATCGATAAAACTGATCCATACATCAGATTTAAACTTTTATCGGACTGTGGGGAAAAAAGGCAGAAATAAGAGCTTACCCTTTCCGCCAGGCGAAGAGGATCCTTCCCAACATGCCGGTTCCATCTGCGGGGAAAATAGTTTGTTATTCTACTTCCAGCTGGGAAAACATCAACCATTAATATTAATCTTCATGCTATATACAATATCAGTGTTTCCCCTGGGTTGAATGGTTTGGCCTGCTGGTGGGGGCGGGGAGCGGTTAGCAGGCAGCTACACATTTCTCCGTTTTCTATTTATCAGTTTAGCGTCGTCAAGCTAGGCTAACCCATTGTTGCTAACTTTGGAGCTAACCTTCACTTTTCCAGCAGTTGGAAAACAACAGACGTGACTTTTCATGGTGTTGACGAGCTGCAGCGTTTATTAACTGACACACTGTAGTCTGTACTGTACATTTACTGCCAGACTGACAACTTACTGCTGCTGCTAACGTTTCCTCTGCTCCACTAGCATTGACCGTTATTTCAGACTCTCTCTCTCGCTTAACCACTCACTGGCTAAGGAGTTACGCCATCCGCAGTTTCCATGACAACGACACAGCCGTTAACACGTTTTGAGACAGCGCTGTTCAACGGCTCCCAAACGCTACTGATTTAAGAATAAATGGATATTTGGCGTTATTTTTTACATTTTAAAAATATTTTTGGTCTGGCGGGGGTTCTCCTTGGCCAGGCGGCTCGGCCAGGCTTGTACCATTATAGGGGAAACACTGTATATAGTACTGTGCAAAGGTTTTAGGCACTGGAGGTAAAGTGAGGATGCTTTCACAAAATATTGCCATCAATATATTTATTAATTAACTTCATATGAAGTTGAGTAAACAGTAGAAACCTAAATATCTGGTGTGAGCAGCTTCTCCTCTTCGTTACACCTGCGCACTTGTTTTTTTTCCCGGTTGTTCCTCCATCTTGGAGAAGTCGTCACAGTTCTTCTTCTGTGGATTTTGGCATCTCGGCTGCTTCTGTGTCTTCATGTTAATCCCAGACTGACTCCACGATGTTGAGATCAGGGCTCTGCGGGGGCAAAACCATCTTCTTCTTGTTGATGAAAATAGTCCTTTATGACTCTGGCTGTCTGTTTGGGGTCGTTGTCATGCTGCAGAACATATTTTGGACCGATCATGGATAAGAATCTAAACATCTAAAGTGCCTAAAACTTTTGCACAGTGCTGAATTTAACTATAAACAGACTAAAGGACAACAGACAGGGCCTTCATCGGTAAAGTAACATGTTTAACATCATGTAAAGGAGAGGAAGTATCGTCCATGATTGTCCTTTAAGATCACAGAAGCACACAGAGCTGAAATTCTTTTGAGGAATTTTCATGATATATATTTTAAAGGATCACCTCTTAGTAACCAGGTGACTGTGGCTGCAGCGACTGTTGCCTCTTGGTTTCCAACCCCGACACCTTTAAGAGAAGCCTGAGTGGCCAAAGTCCCCGACAGAGAGCTGGAGAACGCCTGAGAGGAGAACAGAGAGCTTCAGTTTGACGCAGCGATGGAAGAAGCATTCAGATCCATTGTGTCAAATCTGCATCTGAAAAGTAACTAAAGCTGTTAAATAAATGTAGTGGAGTAGAAAGTACAATATTTCCCTCTGAAATGTAGTGAAGTGGTCTTCAGTACCTGCGCAGTATCCCAGAACTGGTACTGCAGATAGTCCTCGCTGACACTCTCTGGAAAGCCTTGAGGCAGAAAGACACTCTGAAATATTAAATATTAAAATGTTTAAACATCAGGCTGTGTGAATTATCAATAAAAGCTACACAGAAACAATTATAAATCCTCACTTTAAAGACTCCAACAATAGAGTTTCCTCTTGATTCCCCTTCCTTCCCATCTCTCCTCCTCTCCATCACTCCATCCTTGGCTGAATACTTCCAGGACTCTGCTCGTCCGTATCTCTCTGTGGCCAAAACCACACCTGAACTCGAACCTCCCTCCATTTTAAACCGCCGGGAGCGAAAAACACACTGAAATAAAACTGGATTACATTCAGTTAAAGTCCATTTAATGTGAAGAGGAGCATGTTACTGTTAACAGCCGACGTGTCGTCCTCTCCTGTCGTGTTTTTCCGGGTTTTTTTCCGCCTTCACGGTTTGGAGCCTCCTCATTGGTCCGCTGGGATTTGAAGGCGGGGCTTCGATTACGTCACACAGAGAGAATATCCTTCTCTCTTACGTACAATTATAATACCAATTAATTTCCAGTAAAATTACCAACCTTTCATCTACAAACATAATTTCTCAGCTCATACATATTTCAGATGGAACAATAAGAACATTTTCTATGAAGACAGATCTAAAAAAAATTTAAATCTTGGCTCCAAAACAACATTATTCTGTTTGATTAATTGTTTAATAGGGATGGCTCATTATTTACTTATTTACTTACTTACTGCCTGTAAGATTATGCAAAGGTTTTTGGTTCAATCCTTTCTGCTGCTATTTAGCTAACAACCAAATCATCAGTTTCTATCATCTCCCACTTCAGAGCACTCTAATGTTTTTTTTACATCTCTATAATAACAACGAATCTATATGATCGCTTCATCACACTAACATATCTTACTGGAATCACTTTGTGAATATCCTGACATGGAAAAAAGGCCCAGGTCCTCCCTAATTAATATCAATACCTAACAAATTCAATGTTTCTTTCAGGTAAGATAGGTAAGATATATATTTAAAAAAGAAATTATAAAAAACATTGATATCAGTTGTTGTTGTTGTAGCTCCTCTGAGACTTGCTGTTCACTTGTTTTTTGGCCCTAAACATGTTGAACTGATTAAACCTTTATATTATTTTTTAGAAACATGTACTGTCTGACATAGTAGAAGATAACTTAGTGGACAAACTTCTTGGTTTTCACAAAGGAGGTCAGACAGCACATTAAATTGGTTTTCCTCTAATCCAAAAGTTGTAAAAACTATTAAAACCTGTTTTGTTTTGTTGTTGTTGTTTTGAATCTTTGTATGAACTGTAACTCTCCCAGCTCTGAGTTTGTTTGTTTACTTTTCTGAAAACCACAAGATTTTTTTTTTTTTTGTGGAAGACGAAACTGTAAATGTTTTATATGTCACCAAAGAATCTCTCCTACAAGGGAAAATGTGTTTAACATGACAAGCAAAGAATAAAAAATAAGTCAATCGATCAACTTTCTCAACATTATAAACACACCCTCTGTCTTATCATACTGCTGCACATTTGTTGGAGATATTTGTTGGTACAGAGTATTTTTTTGACCAACAAAGTCAGAGAGATATCCTCTGAAATGCCTCAGTTTTTTTTTATCTAACTAATTATTATTAACAGAAACTCCAGAAAGACACTGATGTAAGTTGAACCTTTTATTGGAAGCTCAGAGAAACACTGATATTTTATATCCAGAAATCTTTTTTTTTTTTAAGCAAAAAAACATTTTTTTGTTGTGTACACAAAGTGCTGTAAACTCTCAATCTCAATAAAGCTGTTTACAACATAAAAACAAGTTAATTATACAGGAAACTGTGGCTTTAATTGGCTACCAAACTACACATATTTGTAGAAATGTTATAGTGATACAATTAGGAAAAAACTCACTTTTTAATATCACAAAGAACTTTATTGTCACCGTCTCTGTTAACAAAACTGCAATGTCATGTCAAGGCATGTCATGTTCTACGAAGTTGAAATTCTCTGTCTACGTTGCTGAGAGCCGTGTGTGTGAAAATAAACGAGATCTTCCCCATCTGACACCTGTGACTGCATCTTTCCTGGTTCGCTCCTCTTCCCTCCACAACAGTAACAACATATAAAATATAAGATAACAGCATAAAAATACTGTAAAATGTACAATTTACAATAACGAACATAACATAAGAGAGAAATACATTACATATAAATAATATTATTATATTAGATGTAAATAAGGTATAAAAATCAAGATACATGTATCAAAGTAGCCACTGTATTCAGTGTTTCCCCTAAGTTGGGGGAGGTGGGGGGAGTAGCAGGCAGCTACACATTTCTCCGTTTTCTATTTATCTGTTTAACGTCGTCAAGCTAGGCTAACCCATTGTTGCTAACTATGGAGCTAACACCCTTCACTTTTCCAGCAGTTGGGGAAACAACAGACGGACTTCTCATGGTGTTGACAAGCTGCAGCATTTATTAACTGACACAATGTTGTTTGTACTTTACATTTACTGCCAGACTGACAACTTACTGCTGCTGCTCACCTTTTCTTCCGCTCCGCTCACATTCACCGCTATTTCTCACGTTCGGTTAACCACTCACTCGCTTCCACTCTGCTCGCGCTATTCCTTTAAAGGAGTTACCTGCAGTTTCCATGGCAACGATACAGACGTTAACTCGCGTTTCCAGACAGCGCTGCTCAGCGGCTCCCAAACGCTATTGATTTGCGAATGAATGGATATTTTGGCGTTATTTTTGACATTTAAAAAATATTATTGGCCTAGCGGGGGTTCTCGTTGGCCTGGTGGCCCGCCAGGCTTGTACTATTATAGGGGAAACACTGACTGTATTACATAAATTTATGATCTTTATGCACATCATTGTTGCATAATTAGTGAATTGCACTGATCTCTGTGTATATTATACATTGTTCTGTTGCACATAGGCCTATTTGCAGCTTTAATTGCATGTCAGAGGAGTGAGATGCAATGTGGAGGTGGATGCAAGGTTACAGATTATTGGAAGAAAAAGCTGCTCCTGAATCCTGATGTGTGAGTTTGATTGATGTTCCTGGAGGTCAAAGGTCCTCTGTGACGTTGACGTAGCTCTCTTGCGTCGATGTCCTTGATGTCCTCGATGTCGGGGAGGGTTCATAATCATCCGGCAACTCTTGATTTCCAGTTAAAAATCACTATTAACCAAAAAATTTGTCTTAATTTAGATGAAATACACCCGCTGAACTTTACACGCTCCCACTGGGACAAATCATCCATAACAGCTCCTCCCTTCAATTCCCCAAATCAGGGTCGATTACAGAAGTGTCTCCAATACATCAAACACTGGTTGACTCATAACTTCCTTCAGTTAAATGAGGACAAGACAGATTCATAATCTTTAACCGCCCCCCCAATATATTACCACTACTGTCATTAGTCATTTCTTCTCACCCTCTGACCTAGATAAGATTCATTCATGCACTGATATCACCCAGGCTGACGTGTTGTAACTTCCTCTACGTGTGTGTGTTAAACTACTGTACTCTCTATCTCTCGAGCTGTAATTTCCTGTTTACAACCAAGACGACACTGCTGCTGCTGCTGCTGCTGCTGTCTGCTTAATAACAAGATCCAGGAAATGAGAACACATCACCCCTTAATCCTCGCATTGGTTCGCCAGCAAATTCAAAATCCTTCTTATTGTGTATAAGAAGGATTTTCATATATTTCTCAGCCCGCCTCTTACAGAACCAGCAAACCCTGAAGATGCACCAAAAGACTCACTTTTATTCTCCAGCTTTTTTATTTAATCAGCTGTTTTTATTTCTATCTGGTTTCTTCTTTCTTCTTTCACAACATCTGTTACGCACATACACATCCTGTGACAGACTCCAACTTAAACAATGGTTTTTAACACTTTATTGAAGCTACACGTTTCTCTTGTTGCATTTTGCATCCTTACAGCTGCCACATTAAGTTAAACAGAAACATTCTGCATTTCTTGTGCATAATTTTACAAGCATTTCCCCCCAAAATTTAGCCTGTAACATTTGATATATTCGTAAACTCTTTTTCTTTATTATCTCTGTTTCAATCCAACATACACATTATTTCTATTTTAATCTTGTTTTATTTCCACATCTTTTCTGCACATGTACGTCCTTCTGCTTGCATGTTTTTACAAATGTTTGACTTTGGGAGCGGCTCATGCTTTTAAAGTGCTGTATAAATCAATTTAAACTATGGTTTTCCCCTTAAGTAGCTGTCAAAAATATTCTGCCTCAACATGTTTGAACACTTCATTGAAGCTACATGTTTCTCAAACTGTCTGCATTACATTTCTTTTTGTTCTTCTTACAGCTGCACACATTAAGTTAAACTGAAATATTCTGCTTTTCTTAAACTCCCGTAAACTCAATCCAAAATAAACCCCTGTGACCACACAGCCTGTGTTTGTACTGATAAAACAAGCTGTGTGTCCTGCAGTTTTGCAGACGTTAACCATTAATTTAACTTTTTTTTTTAAATTAATGTTTACATTCCTCACTGTGGAGCATCTGCAGCTCTTAAAAACTCACTCGGTGGCTGCAGACTTCACTTCACTCACAAATCAGACACAAATCTAAAAATCTCTCCACTTTCCTTCCCCTGTCTGAACTCTTCATAGACAATCATTTATTTTGAGCTGTATCTTTTTGACGCAAGGCCAGGTACTTTTTTTTTTTTTTTTTTTTACTGTGTTTATAAATAACAAATTTGCCCGGAGCCACAATCATCTACCATGTCAGCATGAGGAGAAAGATCCAGCTGGCTGTGAACTACCTGGCAGAGACATTGACGGATGACGTCAGCTGGGGGAGAAAAAAAAAACACATGCAGACAGGTTGTCATAAATGACTGACTGAGCTGTGGAGCAACAGATATTCTTCTGTGGGGTCAGAGAGCAAAGGGAGCCTAGAAACACTCATAAACCGAGAAAGAACAATAAGCAAACACTGAAAGAATAGCCGAGTGAAAACCTCTTCCAGGATTAATTTACAAAACAAAGAGAGCAAGGAGTGTGCCCCCGCCTTCCCTCCCTTCCCTCCCTCCCTTTCAAGGCGAGACAAGTGGTGACACACCTTCCCTCAGGAATGCAGCGGTATGTTACAGAAGCAGGACAGCAGGGGAAAAAAAGAGCGAGGGGGGGGGGGGTGTTGTAATAATGTCAGTGAGGTTTCAGCTGATAAAGACGACAGAAACCTGCGATAACAGGGAATTACTGTCGCCGAAGTGGTTTTTCAAGTGTCTGTGTGGGAGGGAGGAATAAGGAGTGAGAGGTAAAAAGATCTTGGGCTGTAACTGGGCGTGTAAGTTTCACATAGAGTATCAGTCCCTGGCTCTTAGTCATGTCATTCAGCAACTTCCTACGACACAAGGGAGGACGGGTCGGCTTGGGAGCTCTCTTATCTGTTAGTACTACTACTACTACTGGGGCAGAGAGGTGTGGATGACCACATGTGCGAAAGCTTTCACACCTAAAAGGGGAGAAGACTGTTAAGACTGTTTATAAAGAAGAAGAAGAAGAAGAAGAAGAAGAAGAAGAAGACACCTGACAATCATCTGATCAAGACTGTAAAAAGATTCCAAGAGAGGGAGTGTATTCAAAACCTTTAAATTTGGATCAGGTTTGTACTTTTTAAAGTAAGAATTTAACACTTAAACAAGGTTTTACTTGTGTTTTGATCACATTAATGTCACATTTAATGTCATTAAGGTTTTTATTTGTTAAATTTACAGAACAGAAACTACCTCCTTGATGTTCACAACCCGCATTTCTCACACTCTGAAATGATTTCACTGGTCTCTGTTGTTATTACACAACCAAACCACTTCCACACTAAACCTGCTCTGACACTCTTTCAAAAGAGACGAACAAGCAGCAAGAGTATGCCGGCACGCTTAACATGCTTTGATCAAATCAAGAGATTAGACTTTATGTTTTCATTTCTCTGTGACAGCTCACCAGACAAGTAGGAGCTTTTCTTTTTTTTTTTAAAGTGTAATCGTGCACTTTTCCTTTCTTTCTTTAAGGGTTAAGAGGGGACTGTGTTGACATTGTGTGTGATATGACGCCATTTGAATTTTGCTTTCTGTTTGACGCTGGAAATACCCCTCACAGAGAGAGAGAGAAAGAGAGAGAAATTCCCATATTCAGACGACACCGCCTGGATATTTCTGAGAACACGTTAAGACACGTAGATGACAATTGTTTTGAAATTCTTTGAACTAGGATTGTCGACATGTGAGCAGGTTCGGCTCAGAGAAAACAGCTGTTAATACAAACTAAACACAAAAAGGAGCTGAGAAGGTTTTCTGTAGTCAGAATAAATCAAAGCGGCGGCATTGTGTAGAAGTCACTTAAAGCATCCGACATCGGTTTCAACTTACTGAAAGCTTCTTTTCGATCCTCTTTGAAGCAAACTGTGTGTGGGTTGATTGTGGAGTGTTGTCATACTTAGCAAACAAGATTTGGAGGACTAGTTTGTCCTAAAACAGTCAGTTGCCCAAATAAACATTGACACATGTTTCTCCTGTCATCCAGTGGTGGAGAGTAATTAAGTATATTTACTTACTGCTTTATACTTTCTACTCCGCTACATTTATTTAACAGCTTTAGTTACTTTTCAGATGAAGATTTGACACAATGGATAATATAACAAGCTTTTAAAATACAACACATTGTTAAAGATGAAACCAGTGGTTTACAACCTTTTTAGGCTTTTGACGTCTTACAAAAAGCAGTGTGTAGTCGGGGTCACATTTCACATGTCTATGAGTTGTTAACAGCTCCACCAAATAGTGATTTTTCCCTTTAAACTTTTCACATGCTTTCATTTCAATAAATGTTCAATATTTCAGCAAAAATCAAAGATTAGAGAAAAAGTCTAAAAACTGGAAACAGATTTGTGTATCAGAACTTTGTTTTTTCTTCTTTCCTCTCCCATTAATCATCTCACGACTCCTCAGATTTATCTGCTGACCCTTTGGAGGGGCCCCGACCCCTAGGTTGGGAACCACTGGACTAAACTAGCTAACTGTATATAAAGTAGTGTAAACTAGCTCCACCTCCAGCAGCTGCAACAGTAACATGCTGCTCTAACACTGATGCTTCAGTATTAATAATCTAATGATGTCATATATAATAATATATCAGTCAGAGGGACCAAACCACTACTTTTACTGCAATACTTTAACTACATCAAGCTCATAATACTTATGTACTTTTACCGTAGTAGGTTTTTTCATGCAGGACTTGTTTTGGAGTATTTTTACATTGATGTATTGGTTACTAGAAATTCCCTCTTTAAATGTTCACATGAGCACCTGACTGTTGTGTTAAGGCAACTGTTGTGATGTTACAGGTTGGTGACACCAGGCTATTATTTTATTCTAAGTATGTAATGAATGTAAGCAGGAACATAAACGGAACAATAGATCAAACACGGTGTAAATACAATGTAATCAGTGAGATCATCCGTCTCCACATAATCCTGAACGAGACCACATCTAAAGCTGTTTCTCACAGACCTGGAGCTCTGAATTATAATAAATCAAACATTTACCCAGGCAGGGTTTGCCCTCAAAGGTGCAACCAGTTCATTTAAGTGCCTTTATCTTAAAAGACAAACAATCCTATCAACAGGAAGCCAAGTTAAAACCATAAAGCTGCTAATCACAGGCCTTAAAGTCATTCATAGTGTGAGATTCTGTTGTTTTAATTACTCCAATTATTTAAGTGCTGTTTCTTTTTCTTTCTTTTTTTTCAGAAATATCAAACTCATCTCAGACAATGGGTGACGACCAATCTCCGTTGAATACTGTCGCAGGATCAGGTGAAGCACAAAATAACAGTACCTGCCATCAAGTGATCACCATGTCCGAAACTGCCACCACGTCCTGCTCCAACGAAAGATATCACAGGAAACTGGCCATCTGCAGCATCATCTGCGGGATCTCCTGCATCGGAATCAAGGCTTTGATAAATTCAGTAAAGGTATATTATTATTTTTTTCCTTTTTTTTTCTGCCTCAGGTTTTCTCTCAGCTGTCAATCTGAATGTCAAACTTAAAGCGGGTACGTCACAGGGAAGCGACAGGTGTCTGTGATTGACTTTTAACCGACCGATTATATATAATTATTCCACATTAAAATGTACTTACATTATCCCAAATGTTTACAACAGTTTCCAAACCCAGAGAAATCTGTAGTTTTAATCAAAGTAACGGACCGTTTCATTTGGTCGCATGTCAGTGGCGTCATACCTCCTCTACCACAGAGTAAACAAGCAGGAGATGCATATGGCAGCACTGTTTATCCGCTACAATAACATCTACCAAGATAATACATCAGTGTTGTGCTTGTTTCACACAAACTGTTAAAATGGACTTTTGATCAGTTTCAAGCCACATTTTCATGATAAATTTAGCTGGTTTTTATTTTAATGTTTTAGTCAAAAGAAGGATTTTAGTCATTGGACGTCTGGATCTTAAGTTATCAGAGAAATAAACTGGACAAACGTTAGCAGCAGCTCAGCTAACAGCCACTCCAGGAAGTCTGGTGGTCACTAAACATTGAAAAATAAGTTTTAATTAGTATTTTAACTATTTTAATCTGCATGTATGTTTGCTTTTGGATGGGAAGAGACTTCTGCAGATAATTTGGCTCCCAGGAGAAACGTCTGGATGTAAAGTTGTAAGATAAATAAACCGGACAACCGTTAGCATTAGCTCAGCTAACAGCCCATACCTGAAGTCCAACTGTTGTCGTACATCGGAGAAACACTGATATTCTTTATTTTATTTATTTTTCAGGTGAAACAGCTTTAAATAGTATTGCTACTGATTTTAATCTGCATGTACGTTTGTTTTTTGGAGAGGAGGAGACCTCTGCGGATAATTCGGCTCCCAGGAGAAACCGGACAAAAGTCTGGATGTAATGTTAAAGTTATAAGAGAAATAAAACAACCGTTAGCAGCAGCTCGGCTAACAGCCCGTATCTGACGTCCAACGTCGGCAAACATCGTCGGAGAAACAGATTTTTTTTAAGTGAAACAGCTTTAATTCATATTTTAACGATTTTAATCTGCGTGTCCGTTTGCTTTTGGAGAGGAGGAGACCTCTACGGGTAACTCCGCTCCCGGTAAGGCTAGTTATTCAAGACAACAACTTCCATGATCCCTTGCTACTTCACAACGTCATCACACTCCCGTCTTTTGTTATCGTTTTGATTGAGAGACTCCTCTAGCGGCTGAAACTACATACTGTACGTTTAAAAGTCAATTAAATAATTCACATTATCACCTGTCTCTTTTTTTCTTGCTGTCAACAGGCTGAGAAGGAAACAGATGAAGCCGCAGCGGTGAAGTTTAAACGAAAGGCAAAGAAATTGAGCATCATCTCCATCGCGACGTGGGTTTCCATCCTGGTTTTAACGCCTTTGTTAATGGGGTTGATCTCATATCTAATCACTCTGAGAGACTGATGGACTTACAAAAAGGACACCACAGAAGATATTTATAACAAAAAGAAACGGCATTATTCGATTTTTGGATGGTTGTGGAGTCGGTACAAAGCTGCTCATCGACGACGACAAACCAGAAAAGACACGAAGAAGAAGCTGTTAATTAATAAAAACACAAATAAGACTGTTTATCAGACATCAACAGATCAAAAGAACTGCTGCCCCAGTTTACACCTCACTCCTCCTTCAAAGATCATTACCATATTATCTTTATTAATGTCAAATGTATCAATATGTTGTGCTTTTATACAAAACAATTTTATAATAAAATGACAGAAAATCAAAAGACAAACTTTGTGCTCTGAGCTGCTTGAAGCATTTTGACATGCCCTTATTAAAAAAAAAAAAAAAGGCAACAATTACAAATATGACCTACAAAACATCCATTTAAAAACAGTCTTACAGTTAAGGCAACATTTAAAACATTTGGCATGACAAAAAAACAAAAACAACAACAGGCAGTTTATCAAGTTACACAAATATAGACACCACGAGACGAGATCCAGAGAGAGAAACCACAGGTAGTGAAGTAAAAACAAAGCTAGCCAGCAGTGGAATCTGGACACCTCCACTCTTGATTAAAAATGCTTTTTCTAATGTTTCTATTTTAATACATTTTATACAACAAAACAACCTCTTCAGCCTTTAAACAGCGTCTGCCCTGAGCTGAGTAAACTGATTTTTTATTTTATTTTATGAACACGATCCATCGCTACTTTGCAGACACACTGACTGGGTTTAAACTCCAAAAACAAAAAAAAGGGGACAGAAACTTGTTTTTTGTTGTTGTTTTTTTTAAGCGAATGAACGTACAAATCTCCTGCTGGCATGTTTTTAAGTTATAATCAGCATTTTAATAAAAAAATAGCTGCCATAGCTTTTATTAAAAAAAAAAAGAAAAAAAAAAGACAAACCACAATGATGCTGCTGCAACTATTCATGTAAAAACAAGTTTCTTTCCTCCGCATCATCATCATCCATCATTTTCGAATACGAAACAGTCATTGTAACAAAGTGGCGTCATCTCGCGGCCTTTTAAGGGACGTTGTGCAGTTTTTTTTTTTAACACTCTAGGTAGTTTGAGAGAGAAGAAAAAAACAAACAAACGCTATGACACTGTACAAAGTGTTTAAATAAAAAATAAAAAAAGAGGTCGACTTGTTTCTAAGATTGTTTCGTTTATCGCAGATTGAAGGAAAAAAAGAAAAAAAAAAGGCCGGTATGCGAGTGTGTGGGAGGGAAAATGGACGGCAGAGGTTCGAGTGCTTTAATGAATACAAAAAAAGTGATTTATTATAATAACAATAATAATAATAATAATAATTCACTTTTACCACCATGTTTATGTGTTTATAACTCTATGGAGGCAATACATTTACGGTGCTATGTCGTATCGTTCTTCAACTTGCAGGCTACAAACGCTACAGAATAAAAAAAAGGTTGTTATTCTTCCTTAATAACTTTTGTCACCACAACATTTACACACTGATTGTGCCGACTGAAGACTCGTACGTGAATCTTCGCGTTGGAAATAACGTTAGAAAAAAGTGTAAAGAAACAGTCGTGTACACAGCATGATCTGTTGCAGTGGAGTTTGTTTGTTTGTTTGTTTTTTTAATGGCTGCCTTATAATCGCCCCGTTAGGAGGCAAATGTCAACTGACGTCTTTCTGATCATGAATCAGCCACAAGTTCAGCTGATCCAGTTTGGCGCAGAGGAGCGAGTCCACGTCCTGCACGATGAGGGACGGTTCGTCTTTAGGGAATCCTCCTCGCCTCGTCCTGGACATCGAGGAAGAAGAAGAAGAGATCCCCGTCTTCCCGATGCCGACGAGCGGCTTCTTCGGTTTTCTTGCCTCACCGACTTCCAGGAACTCCAGGAATCGTTTGACGCGCCTCTGGCCGAACCAGGACTCGGAGCCGTTGCGGCGGCTGAGCGGCACCTCGAATATCGTCTCCAGGCGGCTGAAACACGAGGAACAAACTTCTGTTAATGACTTAGTGACTGAGTGAAGACGACACACAAAACATTTATTCACTCAGAGCTCTTAAATATCAGCCGACGCAGCTGTAAAAATATATTTCTTGTCAAACTTTGCTTTTTTTTCCCCCTCTACTAGCAGCAACAGTTTGAGGTGAAAAAGCTTCAGCGACACGTCAGAAAACAAAAAATAAGGTGTTTTTTTTTTTTTTGGGAAAACTTTTTGCTTTTTATTTGCAGCAGCTTCACAAAGTCACAATTTCATGTCCTGATGGTGAAAGTTATTGTTTTCTGTTAGAACACAACAGTGAAGTATTGACTTGTTGTGTACAAACAGCAAAAAATATATAATATAAAGAATAATATATATATATATATATTACAGTTTATACTGTATATAAGCAGTGTTTCCCTTATAATTGGCCAAAAAAAATTTTTAATGCCAAAATATCCATTCATTCTTAAATCAATAGCGTTTGGGAGCCGCTGAGCAGCGCTGTCTCGAGACATGAGTTAATGCCTGTGTCGTTGCCATGGAAACTGCAAGTATCGTCAGTGAGTGGTTAAGCGAGAGAGAGAGCGCGTCTGAAATAACGGTAAATGCTAACGGAACAGAGGAAACGGTTAGCAGCAGCAGTAAGTTGTCAGTCTGGCAGTAAATGTACAGTACAGACTACAGTGTGTCAGTTAATAAACGCTGCAGCTCGTCAACACCATGAGAAGTCACGTCTGTTGTTTCCCCAACTGCTAGAAAAGTGAAGGTTAGCTCCAAAGTTAGCAACAATGGGTTAGCCTAGCTTGACGATGCTAAATTGATAAATAGAAAACGGGGAAATGTGTAGCTGCCTGCTAACCCGCCCCCCATCCTCACTGGTATAATTATTGTGTAGTAGTATGTATGCAGTGTGTGTTTTCTGGTGTGTAATATACTTTGTGTGAGTGTTAGTGTGTCTATGGAGTTTCTTTTGCGACTTTATTTTTTTATATTATATTTTACTATATTTTTTTATTTTTTTTTAAAGTTATCAAACATCTTATTTATTTTTAAAGCAACAAAGAGCTCAGACTTGTATAAAGATTTAACTAAAGAAACAGAACAGAATAAAGATGTTTTTGACTTGTGTAATAACAGCAAAAACTGTATAATATAAAAGGTGAGTATTTAATACAGTTTATACAGTATATAAGTATTATTTTAGTAGTTTGTTTGCAGTGTATGTTTTCTGGTGTTTAATGAGTGTTGTGTGAGTGTTAGCGTGTCTACGGAGAGCAAAGCTGCGTCCAAACCCTTCACGTGGAAACATTTAGCTTAAAATTAAACTGTTGCATGTTTTTTTTTTTTTTTTTTTAAGTTACATCTCATTCATTTTTAAAGCAACAAAGATTGAACTTGAATTTATGTAAAGAAACAGAACAGACTAAAGATGTTTTTGTCCAAAATAAAATAGGAAAAATGTGGTGAAGCTGCCATGAATGTTGTTTGAACGCATTTATATTTGTTAAAGACTTGTGAGTTAATGTTTTGTGTCTATCTGTGTGTGTGTGTTTGTGTGTGCCGTTTAACATGTTATAACCAGATTCTGTGTGTCTACTGTTGATTTTTTTTTTTTACCTTTCAGGAGGTTTGCTGAAATTCTTATTGGTGTAAATCTCTTCCAAACTAAACTCCTTCTTCTTCAGCCTGTGATGAAAAAAAAAAGTTACAATCAATCTTTATAATCAATCACAGTGTTCAATAGATGACAGACAGCAGTTATTGTCCCACTTTTTTAAAAACACAAACCCAACAGGAGGCAGTTCAGCGATCAAACACAAACTTGTATATTTTATAATCAGCTCAGGAGTTTAATCGCTTTCTTTACATCAAAAGCATGAAAGACCACTCAGAGACTTTATTAACTTCCATATATTTTACAACTCGTTCTAGTGTTTATCAGCTGACAGGCAACTTTAAAACAGACGTGTTGCTTAAGATCTCCTGTGAACTAACTACCACCACTACTCATAAACATTATCTGTATGTTTAATCACTTAAAATTAAAAATACCGATAATCGACTCAGTTCTGTGGCAGCAAAGGATTTAATTTACTTTTCTTACGTGTTTTAGTTAGAGCTGCAACAATTAATCAATTAATGGATTAATTGATTCACAGAAAATTAATCAGCAACTATTTTGATACTCAGCTAAAAATCTGTCATTTTAAAAAACATAAATGTCAAAAATACTCTTGTTCCAGCTTCTAAAATGTGAAGAATTTATGCGTTACATATGACAAGAAACCAAATATCTGAGTTTTGGACTGTTGGTCAGACGTTTTAATGAACTTCTTTGAGCTGTGAGACTAAACCATTAACCGAGAAAATAAGCAGCAGATGAATTGATAATGAAAACGATCGTTGGTCGCAGCCCTTGGTGCTCGTGGAGGTCGTACCTGATGGGTTTGGGGAGGCCCATGGGCGTCAGGTTGTTCTGAGGTTTGGGTAAAGTCTTCCGAATCCTGATAGACGACACTTTTCCTCGTTCTTCGTGTTTCTGCACCACCTGAAAAAACATTAAAAGACACACGTGATAAAAACACATCATGAACTCTGTGTGTGTGATAAATACGGCGTGTAAAAGCCGCTCCAACGACGTTTATCACAGAACATGTGACGGAAACCTGCGAATAAACATATTTGACTTTTTTTTTTTTTTTTTTTTTTAAAGAGGCTGAAGCATCAATGACTTCACCCCGTAGAATATAAAAAAGGCTCTTTTGTCTCAAATATGTTTACAAATCGACAACAAAAGCAAAAAGCTGCGGCTGTTATTCAGCTGTGAATGAGACGCGGCGCCCCCCGCTGAACAACAGGAGCTACAATACAGAGGAAAGACGAGAACGGCTCCGGTTTATTCAAAACGTCCTCTGAGGCAGACGAGAACCGACCATGTTGTTGTTTTTTGTTTGTTTGTTTTTTTTATTCCTGTTGAAACGGAGGCTCGGAGTCGGTCTCCGGTTTCTCTACGACGACGACGTGTGGAAACAAAAATCACAAACACGGCGTCGGTCGGTTCATTATATGACGGCGACGTCAGGGAAAAACTGTCCAGTCGGAGCAGAGTATGTAAATTAAACACTAAAAGCAAACGCAGAACTACAGAGACCAGGTCCTAGTTTAGATCCACATGTGGACACGCCGTCAGTTCTGATTCATTAAAGCCAGAATTAAAATGTTATAAATATGATTTGTCTTATTAATCTACTTTTAATATTTAATTACTAATGTTTGTCTCACTGAAATAAATGAGATGCAGGTGGGAATCATTGCAGGGTCGTTCTATTAAACTACTTTAACCAAATATAACCAATAAAAACAGGCAGTTAGAGCTGCAACAATTAGTCAACTAATGGATCAACTGTGACTGAAAATTAATCAGCAACTATTTTGACAGTCAGCTAATAATTTTAGTCATTTAAAAAAAAAAAAAAAAAGTCAAAAATTCTCCTGTTTCAGCTTCTAAAATGTCAAAATTTGCTGCTTTTATGCGTCAAAAATGACAATAAAACAAATATCTGAGTTTTGAACTGTAATAAATGTAAACAGGACATTTTAATGAACCTCTTTGAGCTGCAAGACTAAACAATTAACCGAGAAACTGATCAGCAGATGAATCGATAATGAAAAAGATTGTTTGTTGCAGCCCGACTGGCGACAAATTTTGTGCGTACGTGCAAATAAACTCACGACAAATCTGCCTCTTTAGTCTCATAAACAGTCAAAAAACAAACATAAACGACGTGTTATCACAAGATGTTTTTACCTTGATCTCAGAATCGGACAGAGCCTTCTCTTCTCTCAACGCCACGTCTTCAAACTCCTGACTGGACGAGCTCGTGTCCTCGCCGTCGTCCTCTTCCTCGCTCTGCTGTCGTCTCTCGATCTTACACTCCAACGGACTCCTGCCGCCAAACAAAGACACAACTTCACGTCAGCATCATCTAGAACTTCGTCATGAAACATCTTATTAACAGTTAAAAGATTAAAAAGATTTTTTTTAAAAAGAGCGTCACCTGTTGCCGGAGTCCAGGGAGGCACCGGAGGGGTCGACTCTTTGGAAGAATCCTGGATGATGCCACGAGGAGGAGGAAGAGCTCAGCGGAGACGCCAAAGAAGAAGAGGAGGTGACGGGAGAGGAGGAGATGTGAGCAGAGGCGCCGGGGCTGGCGGCCGCTCCTCTGCCGTCGAACTTCTTGGAGAGGAACGCCAGCGGGCTCGACAGGAAACAGGAAGCGAGAGCTGAGAAGGAAGTGCTGGGAGAAAGTGCGAGGCTGGGAGACAGGTGTTGGCCGACGCCGTCGTACGGCGCCGATCTCCTGGAAGGGTACACCTCCTTACGAAGGCAGAGAGGGGCGATCTCCCTCTCCACCTCCACGCTGCAGACGGTGTGACGGCGAGCCCGGTGCAGGGATTTGTGGGCGTGCGGGACGAGGGGGGCGTGGTTGGACTGGTGATGGTGGTGGTAGTGCTGCTGCTGGGGCGACGCGTGAACCCGGCTGTGCTGCGGCGAGTGCAGAGACGACGTCCACGGTGTGTCGTGGGGACGGAAGGAGGGGATCTCCGGGCACGAGTAGCTGCGCAACAGCCGCCTGGAGAAGCCGCGGTTCTCCGACGAGCGTGCACCCGTCGCGACGAGGTCCGTGTCGTCCATGGTGACCGAGTTTGACGCGTCTTCGCCTGCGCGCGTCCTTCTATGCAGAACCCTGCATTTCCTCCTTTGGTTATCTGACCTCCGAGGCTTAGCGTTGACCCTTCTCGCACTGGACCTCAACCTAGAGACGCTATGGTTACCGGCCTCGGCGCCGGCGGGACAAGGACTCGTCCCTTCTCCGTCCGTGGCATTCTGATCTAATTCGACAAAACAGTTCAACTCTGATTGGGAGGACGAAGACTGGCGGTTACTTTCGAAAGGCGTCATTTCAAAATAAACGGGGTCCGTCGAGATTTTACTTTTGTCGTCTTGAGGCCGGCTCTCTTTGGTTTGTGCGTGAAGGTCGGCGCCGCGTTGCTTCGCCTCTTCGGTCCCGCCTGACACGGAGAGCTTAGCGGAACTCCTACAATCCGTCCTGGGCCTCTTTGTCGGCTGGCTCTCGTCTCTTTCGGCGTGCCGGGAGGCATCGAAACCCGCGGGCACGAGTTCCATCGGCGCCGTAGATGAGGTAGAAACTGAAGTGCTGTCTGATTTCGTAGCTGCTCGGTTTGGCGGTTTCTGTTTCCGCGGTTTCTTGTTCGCGTTCCTGCACTTGCTGAACGTCTGGAGCTGCTCGAGGACGTCGGATAGCTGCTCCCGCTCGGGCTGTGCGATCCCCGCCGTCGCGTCCACGTCCATTCTGTCGTCGGCGTCCACATCAGGTTTAGCGGGACCAGTTCTCGCCTTCAGTCTTTTGCAGGAGCCGCTTTGCTTTGCCTTGCCGCCGCCTTTCTGATTGTTCTCGCCGCTTTTATCCAGCGAGCAGATGGACGTTGTGTCGGCGGCACATTCAGTCTGCATGAGTAACACTTTCTCATTTAATGCGGCGAGCGTTTCCTGTCCGCCTTTGCTTTTCCTGTTCGCTCTCGTCGAAGCCGCCGCCGATCTCTTCTTGGCCGGCTTCAGTGTTTCTTCCTCGTCTAAGATGCTTTCCGTCGTCACGACTTCCCTCCGTAGCGGTCGCAGCCCTTTTAACAACTCTGGATTCTTTGTATTCTCTGTGCGCGCGTCCGCCGTCAACCTCTTCCTCTTCGCCAGGTCTTGGGCGCTACAGTCCGGTCTCACCGCCCTCTTCGCTCTCCCGAGACCCGCGGCTGAAGAGTTGAGCTGACATTCAAGGCGCTGAGTGTCCAGAGTGGCGCTCAGCGTTTCTTCTTTAGCGTCGTCGTTAAAGTTACTCCGGTGGTTTTGTCGGAGGCTCTGCCGAACCAAACGGGCGCTCAACAGCTTCCCGGTTTCGTCGGCGCCGTCGCTGTGAAGCCAGTCCGCGTCCGGCGGAGCGTAACAGACCGAGGAGCAAAACGACGTCTTATCAACGTCGCTGGCGTCGGTTTTGTTTGGTTTGACGTGAAGAAGCGGCTCGTCGACGACATCTCGGTCTTCCTTTTTGACTTCAGATATAAGAGTCTTACAGGTGAGTTTCTTCACCTCTGATCTGTTTCCTGTGCGTTTCCTAGGCAACGGTTTGACCCGGGCGGACAGTCTGCCTTTCTCTTCCTCCACAACGCTCGACAACACGGATTCATGTGAGGCACTTACGTCGCCGGAGGGCTGTAACAGGAAGGAGGATCTGATAACGGACCCGATGGGTTCCGAAACCTGCTCGGACACGACGCAGGCCAAGGCGCTGTGTTGCGAAGGCACAGAGTTCCTTTCGTTCCGAGTTATTGCACATTCATCATCAAACGCTAGTTTCCTAGAATGCACGGGGGCGACGGTTTTGCCGTTCTGTTCGCTTCCTCCGTCACGGAGCCTCGTCCGACACAGAGAACTCTCCTGATTCACTTTATCCTCCCGATCCCCGTTTTCACTCCGTCCTTCAGGAAGAAACGCGTCCGTCGGCTCCGAGCTTTCAACGTCAGGCGCCCCGTCCACATGTGGCTCAAACTCGTCAAGCTTGTCCGGACAGTCGGCGGACGGCGGCGGGCTGTTCGCTCTGAAGAGCTTCACCGGGGTCAGAACGATCTCGGTGAAGCTGGCCATCTTCGACTTCAAGGACTGGAACAGCGGGCCGATCACCCATCCTTTCGGGGCCGACGCGTTCTCAGCGGCGTGCTCGGCGGACAGTCCCTTACACGGGTCCGCGTCGGGTTTGGCGGCGTCGAGATCCTGCGCCGTCGTGTCGTCGGCGAACCGCTCAGCTACGTTTTCCTCAGCAAAGACGTTCGGTTTCTTTCTCGGCGTTTTCTGATCCTTTTGCCTGTAAATGGAAACAGGAAACAGGAAATCAGCCTTTCAGGAAATACAAAACAAACGAGTCAACAATCAAATAAAAATACAAAAACTATAAAAACTACGTCCTCCTTTCATTTGTTTGTCATTATACGTCACATGTGAACCTTAAGTGGATGCTCACAAACGTTCACCATTATTCCAAAACTATTAAAACTGCTTTTAAACCTTATAGAATAATAAAATTAAAGTTTGCAAAAGTCCTTAAAAAGTCCTTGTGTAATAGTTGTAATCGTGCAAAATCTTGTAATATAGAATATAATTGTCTATAATTATCTATAATAGATAGATTTTGGTGTACATATTTGTGTTATTGTCATCATTTCATGCTGTTATTTTATATTTAATATTATTATATTAATATAGTATTCAAGGTAACGATGCCGTTATAAAGCCTGTCACCGTGGTAACAAGTCAGACCGGGCTTGTATCCTCCAGGTGAGTGTGTGAAATGAAACCTGTAAATATGAATGTACAGCTGGACTGAGAGAGAATTAATTACTATAAACACAAATAATTTATTAGTATTGTAAGTTTCCTTTGATTACGATTTTATTTATACCAAGTTTTACTGAGACCGGGTTTGTATCCTCCAGATCCTGAAGTGCTTAAAGCAATAAATCATTGAATTGATATCGGAGCTGTTACCTGTCAGTCCTCCATCACATCACGACGCAGAGACTGAAGGTCGTCACCGTTAACATCAATATAAAAGGAAACTTAACGGGGGCGTTATAAAAATGTGAAGCTTTAGTCTCCCACACTTGGAAAACCTTGTCCATATATTTATCTTCAGTAGACTCGACTACTGTAACGGTCTCCTCACAGGTCGAGTCCTCGCAAAGACCAGGAAAGTGGATCACATAACTCCAGTTCTCAGATCTTTACTTTGGCTTCCTGTTGATGTTAAAATACTGCTGAATGGTTTTAAGGGGCCCGAAACACATATCTGATCTGCTGCTACGTTATGAGCCATCCAGACCTCTCTAAGGTGGTCTGGGACAGTCCTGGTTTCTGTCCCCAGAGAAAAAAACTAAACATAAAAAGAAGTGTCGTGCAGTTTTTTATCTTCCACATATTTAAGATCTTGCTGTTGATTTATAAAGCACTAAATGGTTTCTGATCTGCTGTTACACTACAAACCATCTAGACCTCTCAGGTGGTCTGGATCAGGTCTACTTTCTGTCCCCAGAGTCAGAACTAAACATGGAGAAGCAGCTTTCAGTTTTTATGCTCCACATATCTGGAACAAACTCCCAGAAAGCTGCAGGTCTGCTGCGACTCTCAGTGCTTTCAAAACACAGCTGAAGACTTTTTCTGTTTGCTGCCTTTCATTAAACCACATTAAAGGTTAATATTTCACTCTTCACTGTTTTATCTTATCTGTCTTATTCCCTTTTTAGCTTCTTTTTATTTCCAAATTTGAACACTTTAATTATTTTTATGTCTTTTTATATTCTGTTTTAATGTCTTTTATGTTCTATGTGAAGCACTTTGAATTGTCTTGTTGTTGAAATGTGTTTTACAAATAAAAAAGTTCATGTTCAAGCAGTTTCTTCTAGATTTTTTTATATCAAACTAAATAATAATTAAGCAAGAAAAAACAAAACAAAAACAAAAGCACACTTACTTATTGTGGCACTCTTCTGCCGCACTAAAATCAAATCCATCCTGCAAAAAAAGTATAAACATTTCAGTAAACATTCATGATTAATATACATTTTTGAATTTTTTTATCAATTTAACTCTTTGTCTTTTCTAATAGATCAAGATTTAAAAAAAAAAAAAAAAAAAAAAAAAAAAAAAAAAAAGTATTTCAATGAGTGAAGTTCAATATCTGCCAATTTAAATGATATCACAGTTATTTTTTTGTGTTTTGAAACTCTTGTGCTGCTTCACTTCTATAATTTTGCATGACAAAGACACACACACACACAAAAAAAGTGGACAATAAAAAGATAAAATGCATGCTGTAAAATCCGCGGTCAAAACGCTTTAGTGGGTCATATTAAGACACTCGATTGCCTGTCTGTGTCAGATGCAGCAGACCGTGAAGGAGGATTAAATCACTCAATTAACCCTCGCGCCCCGCTCACTGTACAGGTCTCCAGTGTTGGTACACACGGACGTACCGTACAGCTGCTGCACAAACAGATTAAACACCGAAACAGCTTACGAGAAAAAAATAATAATAATACAAGCAAAGACGTGTAGGCAGATTATAAAAAAAGAAGAAGAAGAAGAAGAGATGACAGACAAACGGAGAAAGATAGGGAAAAAAAACTGACCTGTTTCTCGTTTGTGCTTTCGACTCTCGGCTGTTTGGACCGCGGCACTTGTACCTACAAGTCGGAGAGATGCGTAAACGTTGCATGAGCAGTGACTCATTTCATGATGCAAAAACAACAAAATAAAAACAACGTCAGAGAGTTTAAGTCCTACCATGTTCCCGCTCTCCCTCTGTCTCTTTGTGGGGGACGGATTCTGTCTGGACGGTTTCTGCTGAGCCGCACCTCCACCGCCGCTGTTGCTGCTGTCTGCGTCGTTCTGCTTTTTAGGAGTTTGGGCTCGGATCCCTTGAACGCGACCTCGTCTTCTGCTGCCAGATACTCCATCATTCACACAGCTGCGAATGTTTTTTTTTTTAAAATATCAGAAAATTCAGCCCACAAGTAGAGGAAACAAAAAAAACAAGTCTTAAATCATTATCAGCAAGAAACTGCTTAGAAATACAATTTGTAAGGAAAACATTTCGTCTCCTGGAGCAACATATATGATAAAATAACACTTTTGATAACCTAATCTGCTTAAATGTGATCATTATTGAGCAGGGCGCAAGATTAGCACCATGCCAAATGCTGCTGAAGTTAAATCTGCACCCTGGTTATGAGTCAGCTGCAAACTGATAATTATTTTTTAACTTGCTGTGAATTTATTACAAAAGGTTTTGGCGTCGAGCACGAAGGGTGCAGCAGCTACAGCCATTTAAAAAAAACAAAAAAAACATGACGCAACTTTTTGTTGTTTAAAAATGTTACCAGTGCTTGAAAATAAATGTCACGCGCTTTCTACGTTTCAGATGAGATAAGTTTATGTTGCTAATTTCAACTGGTGACAGGAGCCAAGTGTTTTTAAAAGACATCCACACCAAGCATGATGACAGTATATTTAAAAAATAAATAAATGAATCAACTCCACCTGATGAAACTGGACTCCTGAGGCTAATGCTATGACATCAAATTTCCCTAATATCTGTGCCGGTATCGGCCAAAATATCTGCGAGTCCCAATGTACCAGACATAAAAATAAAAAAAAATCTGTGCCAGAAAGCAAGGAAAGGGGGAAAAAATACACCAAGAGCAAAAAAAGTAAAGCAAAGAAAAGCAAAGGTGCCAGGAGAACTATACCTGGGAGTGATGGAGGAAAGGGGGAGGAGAGGTGGTGGAGGTTCACTGTGGGGAGGTGCACTATAGAAAGGGTTTGGGGGGATAGCATCTTCATCCATTGGGCAAACTATCTGAGGGAGCAAGTCAGAGGGATAAGTCAACATCCCCTTTCTCTCTCTCTGTCTCTGTCTGTCTCTCTTCTTGTCTGTCCTTCTCTGTAAATAACAACAACGGAAGAAAAAAAACAAAAAAAAAAAAACAACATGCGGGATATCATAACAGTATGAAACACTTCAATACAGATTTTTTTTTTTTTAAATTAGAGTCTTCACTTACTTTTTGATTATCTAGGACGGAGTTTACCCTGCAATAAAGCAAATACAAGCAATTAATCCAACTGTACTGTGATAGTTCATTTCATAGCTGACTAATTCATTTTTTTAAGAAAATAAAAGTCAAATTTATCTGATATAACTTAGCAAATATGCATATTTTCTGATATCTATGAATGTAAACTGAAAGATATTTTGGGTTGTGGACAAAACAAAGACATTTTTAAGAGTTATAATCCAGTTTTTTAACATTTTATTGACCAAACCAAAAAAATATATATCGGGAAAAATATCGACAGATTAATCGTTAGTTTTGTTTTGTTGTTTTTTAAAGAATCACTGTCCTTTAAACTGAAACGATGATGTAAATTTAGGAACCTCTTTTATAAATAAATAAATATCATAACTATTGTTAGATTGGAAGAAAATTCGTCGAGCTTTTGTTTTCAATCTTCACCATTTTTTTAATCAATTATTGGCACTTCAGTATGACTTGGTCTACAATCAATTTGCGTTAAGTTAGCTACATCTAGTTAATAACCTTTTGCTAATTCTCCACGTAAAGATAGCTCGTTTAAAAAAAGGAGGAAAAAAACAATACTAGTGAATTTAAAGCAAATGTTTTCAATCAAATGGAAGCGGCGGTTTGACCAAAAGCAGAGCGTCGTCTACTTGCTGGAATGGACCCGGTTTCAAATTCAAACTTTTTAAACGTGAGCTAACGTATAAGGATGAATGTTAGCAAACCTACACGTCATGCTCGGACAAATGCTATCGTAAAACCTAGTGTGAGTTTAACCTTTTTGCCACAACTGAGCAGAGCTTTGATATAACTCCCCCGTCAACATTGCAAGGTAAAGCTGACGCCGATATTCATACAGGCAGTGTGTTAGATACAGTTTCTGCGCCAGCTAATAGTCGTAGCCGGGAGCTGTCATATTTCCTAACGGTTAAACGCTATCTTAAGGGGGAAACGAGTACCACCTAAGCTCATAGTTTAGCTGTATTGCGCTACTGTAGCTAAATAACATTAAACAAACTTACCAGACACGTTTAGCCGGGTGGCAGGTTAATATTCCGACCTCACAGTAAACAAGACACGCCGGACGGACGGCGCCCTATCGCGACCCGCATATGTAGCTGCTCGTTTTTTACAAATCCGACTGACAGAAAGACGGATCGACCAATCACAGCCCGAGGTCGTTTACCGCTCGGAAAGCGCTGTTGGAATCCAGCCAATGACGGAAGATTTCGATGAGTCGTCGATGAGAAGCACAGCCAATGGGAGCGCGGGGATAAATAGCTCATAAAAATGATGGTCTTCTTCGTCTTCTTTTATGTCCTCGTGTGACCTTAAATTTGGACCAAGCGGAGCGGAGGTTGTGGCGTCAATGGCGGAAAGTAACGACGTACATTTATTCAAGAGCTGTACTTAAGTACAATTTTTGAAGTGCTTGTACTGGACTTGAGTGTACTTCTATTCCACTAAATTTCATTGGCATTGTATTGTACTTTCTACTCCACTACATTTATTTAACAGTCAGTGGTTTCCAACCTTTTTTGGCTTTTGACGTCTTACAAAAAGCAGTGTGTAGTCGGGGTCACATTTCAGATGTCTATGAGTTGTTAACAGTTCCACCAAATAGTGATTTTTCCCTCTAAACTTCTCACATGATTTCATTTCAATAAATGTTCAAATGATCCAATATTTCAGCAAAAATCAAAGATTAGAGAAAAAGTCCAAAAACTGAAAACAGATTTGTGTATCAGAACTTTGTTTTTTCTATTTTCCTCTCCCATTAATCATCTCACGACCCCTCAGATTTATCTGCTGACCCTTTGGAGGGGCCCCGACCTCTAGGTTGGGAACCAGTGGACTAAACTAGCTAACTGTATATAAAGTAGTGTAAACTAGCTCCACCTCCAGCAGCTACAACAGTAACATGCTGCTCTAATACTGATGCTTCAGTATTAATAATCTAATGATGTCATATATAATAATATATCAGTCAGAGGGACCAAACCACTACTTTTACTGCAATACTTCGAGTATATTTTGCTGCTAATACTTATGTAGGCTATTTTTACTTAAGTAGGATTTTTCATGCAGGACTTTTAGTATTTTTACATTTCTGTATTAGTACTTTTACTTGAGTAAAAGATCTGTATACTTCTTTCACCACCGGTTGATGTTATATGGCCAAAATGATAAGAGGAAAGGACAACAAATGGCTTTTTAACTAAAAGATTTATTTAGTAAAATATAACTTAACCGAGGACAATTTAAAGTATGAAAATCAGTAACATCAGTAGTGTGTTGAGTATTTGAATGAGTGTGCAATGAGTGTACAGGAAAAACCTTAACCCAAACAATAAACTGTACACCCAGGGAGGGAGAGAGAGAGAGAGAGAGACTGGCTGAATCACCAGCTTACATAACTGTGGAGCAGCAGGCACAGGTGATGATCAGTGATGCACTTCCTGCTTCATCCCTAAAAGGAACGAACCGCCCAAACAGGAAGTGAAGAACGCTGTCACCCCACCACCACCAGCCCCCCCTCTACAGAGAGCAGGATCCCAACGTAGTCTGAAAAACATTCAAAATAAACAAAGTCATAGCGTGATCTGTAATGAAACATTCAAAGTATGCTGGAAATATAACCACCAATCAGCAGAGTTAAAGTTTACCATTATTTAGCACAATATATAGGCTCACTCAACTGCTTTATAATAAACAACCCCAATCAACATGTGCACCATCCTCTTTTTACATTGTTTTTTTCCTGACCAATTAAAACAATAATTGAGCAATTTGACAAGACACTGAGGAGGGTTGTTAGTACAGATCTTAAGGTAAAAGGGCACGAGATAAAGCATCAGCAGCAAGGTTTATCAGCTCCTTAAATATGATGTGTATCTCAATGATAAGGCTGCAAAAACTCGAGCCCGTCTCGTCTCGTGATTGCAGAAACGTCAGCGTCTTGTGATCTGTACACACAACAATAGGAGCCGTCATCGAATCAGATTTATTTAAAAAGTACAACCAGAGTTGACCAAAAGTGCTGAACAATAAAAATAACATAAATAAAATAACATGGTAACAGCATATCTCATAAGAATACACAGATAAATAAGTAAAGGAACAGATGGAAAACACATAAAACCTTAAGGACACTGAGAAAATAGATGTGGGCTTTAAAAGCTAAAAAAAAAAACTAACCATAAACGTGTCTACAAAGGGGGAACACATAAAACATACATGTCAAAACGTTGGAGGGCCCAAACAAGCACAAAAGCCTCTTTCTCTACCACAACACAGCGTAACTGATAAGACTTAAAGCTTTTGGAAAAGTAGCTGACAGTTCTAACTACAACATTTACTTCTGCTTGTATAAAAACAGCATCAGAAATTACTGGCATTGACTTGAAACTGGAATAGTTCCCCTAACCGAGGGAGCAGCAAGCACAACAACCACGTCTTAAACTTTTCCCAAACACAGTCTGACATCCAGAGGCTGTATTCACAAACATTATGAGATCCTATCTTAGCTTAAAACATTTCCAGCAAGGAGTCGTAGCTTCAGGAGTGATTTAGGAAAGGTCTCAGAGCAACTCGGGGCAAGAAAGGGACAAAAACTTGTACCTTAGCGAGGAGGTGTGGTCGAACGCCGTTGCTAGATATGACTCATTCTTTTAAAATGTGTGGTTGATAAAAAAAAAGAAAAGAAAGAAGGAAAAATGCATTCTTAGTGATAACAGACAGTGAAATTGATCCGCCTAATCAGAGAAGTTAGTCTGTAGTAAGACATGTTGTAATTATAAAACACTCTATTTTATAATTCGCTTTATTTGGGTATCAGTCAGTCGTCCCTGTCGTGCTTGCAGCTGGTACAGAACGATGCTGCTCGGCTAATTATGGACACAAGGAAGAGAGACAACATCACTTCCATACTGGCCTCCCTGCACTGGCTACCAGTCAAGTACAGGACCGAGTTTAAGGTACTTTTATTTGGTTTTTAAGGCTCTACAGCGCCCCAGTACATCCCCAGCTCATCCTGTCTTCACAGGTCTCCCCAAAAAAATCCATCAGACAGCTACAGCTCACTCCAGTTCTCAGATCTCTACACTGACTTCCTGTCTGCTGGACTTTAAGATGCTGCTGTTGGTTTATAAAGCGCTGAATGGTTTAGGGACCAAAACACATATCTGATCTGCTGTTACATTATGAACCATCTAGACCTCTCAGGTGGTCTGGATCAGGTCTACTTTCTGTCCCCAGAATCAGAACTAAACATGGAGAAGCAGCTTTTAGTTTTTATGCACCACATATCTGGAACAAACTCCCAGAAAGCTGCAGGTCTGCTGCGACTCTCAGCTCTTTTAAATCGTAGCTCAAGACTTTTCTGTTTGCTGCCTTTCATTAAACCACATTAAGGGTTAATATTTTACACCGCACTGTTACTTTTATTCTCTTCTTTTATCTGTCTTATTTCCTTTTCAGCTTCTTTTTAAAATTTAATTTCCAAATGTAACACTTTTAATTGTTTTTATATGTCTTTTTACTTGTCTTGCTTTTACATTCTGTTTTAATGCCTTTTATGATCGATGTAAAGCACTTTGAATTGCCTTGTTGTTGAAATGTGTGCTATGCAAATAAATTTGCTTTGCCTCTCCACAACACCAGATCTCTTAGATCCTCTGGCCAACTGTTGCTCGATGTCCCTCGATCGCGGCTGAGGGGTGAAGGTGACCGTGTATTTGTTGTAGCTGCCCCAAAAGTATGGACCACCCTACCCTTTGGATTAATGAAGTGTTCCCCTTCTATAGACGCTTTTAAGGCCAATCTAAAAACTTGTTTGCTCGTGCATTTGAAGGTCGTTAAAGCCCAGTGTTTTATTATGATGTTACCTTGTTGTTTTAATCTATTCTTGATGTCTTACTGTACAACACTTTGGTCAACTGTGGTTGTTTTTAAATGTGCTTTATAAACAAATTTGATTTGAATTTGATTATGTAATGAACATCTGTGTTGTATTAATTGTGAGCCATACTTTAAAAGAGGCCTGTTCAGATGCTGATAGTTGTTACATTTATTCACCATGCTGGTAATTTTAGTACGTAATCTAATCTGATATTAACAGAGAAAATTGGCTTCATCGGGTTGCTGGAGTCTATAAAAGCAGCAGCATTGGTTGGCTTGTAAATCTTTTTATTTATTTATTTCCAGTTGCCAGTAAATTCCACATTTTTCCAATTGCCAAATATCTGAGTGTTGTGATTACGGCGTTGGGTGGGAGATGTGAGCGCATCTCTAATGAGATCAACCCTCAAACATCCCTGCATGATCTAATCTGTAACGTTTCATGAACTCACTATCGTTCAGTCTTCAGAGACTTTTTCTCCTGCCTCTTTGTCTTTTTTCTGCCGTTTTCTCTTCCACTTTTTTTAAAACTCTTAAACATCCTCCTCCCTACTGCTAACAGTTTTTCACCTTAGGAGCCTCTCTTAAGGGCTGAGATGCTTTGTGATTAGCTTTTACCTTTACCAGGATCTGGTCTGAACTGTAAGGGGAATTTCTTAGAAAATGTCACAATACTTTTCTTGGAATTTCATCATTTGGAGCAACTCTTTGTACTGGGAGGTTTTATAAATACGACCCCATGAGACTGAATGAATTTGGATTTTTTTTTCCTGCATAGTCTCTCCTTTTTTCCTCACTGCCTCTGTGGTACCTATTTTCCATTTATAATGTACATGTCTGTGTCATCTCATCTCATGTGGGTTTTTTTTCATGGTTTTCATTTTGTTTCACCTGTCATGTTGTTGTCCGGGTCATGTGATTGCCTCCCATTGGCTGTTGCTACTATATAGGTGAGGCCACACCTGTATTGTCTGTGTTTTAAAGCCCTGACGAAGACGTACAGTGGTTGAAACGTGTTGTTTTAATGATTTAGCCACAGCAATAAAGGCTTTTTAATACTTCCATCCTCTGTGTTGCATAGTAAAGAAGTAGTTGAGCTCTCACACTTGACACAAAGCAGTGCAAGAAACAAAACATTGAGCTTTAAAAGGCGACTCAAACACTGGTAACAGCACCAGGACCTGATTATCTGGACCATATTTGTGTCGTTCAACCTCGCGGTCATACAAGTCATTTCATTTTTTTTTCTGAGCAAGTGCCAAGTTTTCTTTAGCCAATCCACCTGCCTCATAAAGCCTCTGTTTAAACCCATTTACATAGTCTAGCAGATTTTGCCGAGGTTTGGAGGACTTCCATTGATCCTGTACAATGGCTAGAGGGTCACGCACCGTGTGCCCGAAAACAAAATCATTGGGGCTGAAACCGTAGCTTTCTTGTAAAGACTCTCTTTTTCTCACATATGACAAACTGTACTGTCGTGAGCAGTTTTAAGTATAGATCATCTATATTTAAGGACCAGTGTGCAAGATTTAGTGGTATCTAGTGGTCAGGTTGCTTCCAAGCCTGTAGGAAAACCTATGGTGGCCGCAAAAACTTGTGAAAAGCCATCTCTAGAGCCAGTTTGTTTGGTTTGTCCATTCTGGGCTACTGTAGAAACTGGTGGTGCAACATGGTGGGCTCCATGGAAGGACCACTCCCTATGAAGATAAAAAAGGCTCATTCTAAGGTAACAAAAAACACAACAACCAGGTTGTGCAGTTCTTCAAATGAATCAACACTGGATGCAGAACACCAGCGACTGAACCGCACAACCAAGCAAATTTCACGTTTCTCCAGTTCTTAAAACATTGTCTATAAGCCTCTGGAACCAGTTCATAGGCCTTCAGACTGACGCTTTTACTGTACCATAGATTTTACAGTCTTCAGATTTGAAAGCTGCATATCCCTCCTGGGCTTTACCAATAAAAACATACCTTAGCATTAAGGTGCGGTCGTAATCAGACCAATTTCTAGAGTCTGCCAGCCACTCAAACGTACAAAAAGATGTATCTGGGTCTTTGATTTTGAACTTTTTAGCAACTTCAAATCATTGAGTGGATGTAGACTGGTCAATCAATTCACCTTTCTTGACCACGTCATGTTTACATTGCATTATTTTCAGTTCTTCTTGCTCCGTTTCATCACTTCCTGTTCTGTTTTTTGTTTCATTACCTCAACTCCTAATTCTCTTGCAGAAGAATAATTTCCCTTATGTAAATAGTAACAACAGCGTCAGCACAAAAGACAGTACACAGGAGCGTTAATTAAAGAATCAACAGTGTGCGGTCGTTGTAGGGACAGTACACAGGAGGGTTGATCAGTAACTAATCAAAGAAAAGGTTAGTGGTCATGATATCTTGATTATTTGCTTATGATGTGTGATTAAAAACGAGCAGTTTTAATCAAGTTTTATTTTGGGATTTTAGGGAAGTTTGAGAAACCATTGTTTCCAGACCAGATGAATGTGGTAAAAAGCTTTGGCGGAGCCCCAAACTTTTTTGCTGCTCTGATATTCGATTTGTCATTGAAGACACAGACAAACTAGACATCTGCTCCAGTTCTTCACTTACCATAATCTCTTCTTCCATCAAATGACCTTTTAGAAAGCTCTTCACTGTTTCCTTCAGATGATTTGCCTCGATTTCAATCTTAAAACCGTCAACAATCTTCTAAAACTGTTCAAACAATATTTCAGAGGAAACTGAATGAAACAATCCACTGCTCTACCTTACCTTAATTCAAATTTTACCAAACTATTGATACATTTGAGCTGACCAAAAGTACTTTTACCCAAAACCAAACTAATCACAGGTGGACTACACTCAAACCTGGTCTTCATGCAGTTACAGGTGGGGGGTATTTATTCACTGTAAACCAGCAGGACCCTGGAAAGCACCTGCTATTCCGAATGCAACTAGAGCCTGGTTCTGGCTTCTTCCCATTAAAAGAGGAGTTTTCCTTGAAGCTGTCGCCAAGTGGTTGGATGGTCTAGACCTGCTCTGTTTAAAGCGCCCTGAGATAACTACTGTCGTGATTTGGCACTGTATAAATAAAATAGACTTGACGATGCAACATCTTCCGGAAATCCACGGACAAGATCCTGAGCTACTCACCTTCATCATGACATTAAACCAACAAAGCTGCAACAAACTCTTTGGTAGAACTTGTCGCTAAACCAAACAGGAGGATACTCCAGTTAACACAAAGCCATTTAACTAATAGGTTAGCACCTACCAAACAAAGGATTGACCCCCAAAAAATAGAGCGAGACCAAAGCTCTCTACAAAAACTAACATGTGATCCAATGATCTTTTATTTTTGTGCAAGTCAACCAGGTAAGCAAACACCTTGCCATTTAGCAACTTACAAAATACCAAATCACAACCTGATGGGCAGGTTGGGACCTTGCATGTTAGCCACTGTACCCATTCGGCCTATGAACATGTGTGAATGTGACTTGTAGTGTAAAAGCACTTTGAGTGGTCAGTAGACTAGTAAGACAGTCCATTTACCAACCCTATGGACGAGTGAAAGGCTTAAATCGGCATTGTGTGAACTTGTTTGCCAAAGGAGGACATTCATATGTAAAAGTGCCGCAATGCAGCTTTAAGACAAATTATTTGCAAATTGAACTGTGAAGATTGAGCGTTTTCCTTTTCACCTTTAACCATATTTAACACTAAATATGGTTAAATGTCCAGTTTACATGATGGAAGTTGATTTTCTGCCACTGATTTTACAGAACAAAATGTACCAAATATTTTAGAGGACCATAATAACCTCAATGAGCCCTTTATTAGGATGATCTGTACAGGTCTGCCATAAATTCTACTTTTACGAAGCTTAAACCTTTTCGGTTTTTGGCGACACCATCAGAAAGGTGTATGTTAATGTGGTGGGTTAAATATTGGAAGCACTTTTCACAATAATCCACTCCACTATAACCTCAATAATAAACAAAGTAGAGGTATCTGATAACGTCAACAAAAACTGAAAATGTAGAAGTAAAAGTAGAATTTATGGCAGAGTTGTTGTTATCGGATTTCACAGGTGTTTCCTTCTCAGTCCTGAGAGATAACGCTGGTGTATCACTGCTTATATGCAAAGTAGCAATGATCTAAATGGTATCCAACCATGTAAGACCTGATCAAAATCATCATCATATTCTACTTCACTGAAAACGCTGGTACGATGTCAGATGAATTGAAGTAGCTGAGTGTAAAATACTCTACAAAAACTAGATAATTCTCACAATTCTGTCAAATATCACAGTGAAAATCCTTCATGAATGTTAAAATGAAAAAGAAAAAGACTTATATCAACACCACATTCGTGACTTATTTATTTAAAAACAATTTACATAAAACAACACCCCTGTTAAAATGATACATTTGACAGGAAAGATGAAGGCGAGGGCAAACATGGACCGCTGAGAGGTGATCACGGCGGTCATGATTCGTCAGACGCCGGACGTCAAATCATGTGTAGAGCTCAAAGTCTAGTCTCTTCGAGCTGTAGAACTGAGATCCCTCCTGGTCTAACCTCCTGCAGTAAACGCCGCTGCTGAAATAGCCTTCATCCACCCAATCCTGGAAGACAGACAGTAAGAAGATTTAAAAACCACCACCTGGCCAGATTGAGGTTAAAAGGTGAAACCAGTCTGCGACCCAGTAATAACTTGAAACCAACTGGGAACGGGACCAGAGTGGGATTTACTTGTAAGTTTGCAGGTACATTTTTGTTTGGATTAGAACAAAACAAAATGATGTAAATGACTCAATAAAGTTGCTGTAACAGTTATAAGCTTTGTGCGTGATTATACTTTAAAAACAAACGTCTCTGACATAACAAAAGGAGTAAAAGCTTTAACTGTGTCCTATTTTGATACTTGAAAAGTTACCAAACATGCAAAAATTACTTTATGACTTTATTGATTTGTGTTCTGAGCCCTTGCAGGAAC
This sequence comes from Euthynnus affinis, assembly GCA_029490765.1. Taxonomy (NCBI): domain Eukaryota; kingdom Metazoa; phylum Chordata; class Actinopteri; order Scombriformes; family Scombridae; genus Euthynnus; species Euthynnus affinis. Next base: position 2,310,344 of record CM055856.1, read on the forward strand.
AAAAATCCACAATTTTCTAACTTTTCTGTTAGTTTATCAATGACTTTTAATTGAGATAATAAGCAGATTCCCAATTCCAAACTAAATATTAACTCTCATAATTATTTTCTGTAGCATTCACATTTGAAAATCATACAGTGTTTCCCCTATAATAGTACGAGTACCCCCGCCAAGCCAATAATATTTTTTAAATGTCAAAAATAACGCCAAAATATCCATTCATTCGCAAATCAATAGCGTTTGGGAGCCGCTGAGTAGCGCTGTCTGGACACGCGAGTTAACGGCTGTATCGTTGCCATGGAAACTAAAGGTAACTCCTTTTAGGGACTAGAGCGGGGAGAGCGGAAGCGAGTCTCTCGAAGAGAGAGAGAGAGAGGGCGTCAGAAATAACGGTGAATGCTAGCGGAGCGGAGGAAAAGGTTGGCAGCAGCAGTAAGTTGTCAGTCTGGTAGTAAATGTACAGTACATACTACAGTGTGTCAGTTAATAAACGCTGCAGCTTGTCAACAACACGGAAAGTCACGTCTGTTGTTTCCCCATGTGCTGGAAAGTTAAGAGTGTTAGCTCCATAGTTAGCAACAATCGGTTAGCCTAGCTTGAGGACGCTAATCAGATAAATAGAAAATGGAGAAATGTGTAGCTGCCTGCTAATCCACCCACCTCCCCCTCCAAAAAAAGAAAGAAAAACGAAACCCCCAAATCACCCAACCTAGGAGAAATACTATCATACCATGATTAAGTATATTCAAAGTTGCCAGTACTGAATTTGCTTTATTTTTGAGTGTGCCGTTGTTGCGACGATAACTGTCACATGAGCAAATTATTGGTTTGGTGCATTTGTGCATGTATGAACACAGCTAATCACTTTAATCACGCTCCTGTGTTTACATACAGTAAATCCACACTGAGACCAGTTTAAGAGGAAGGAGGGATTTACTGTATGGGGGACATATAGTAAATCCCTTCTTCTTAAACTGGTCCTACAGTATGGATTAACTGTATGCCCCCCCCCCCTCCCCTACAGTAAACCCACTCTAGATTCTTTAAGTCCAGTAAGGCGTGTTTGTCCTGGTCGCTTTTAACATTTTCTTACAAACCTGGAATATCAAAACGAAAGCAACGATGAAGACTGTCCACATTTTTGTTTATCCCCAGTTAGAAAAACAAGCATTCCCACATAAAATCTCACAAAAGACAAAAACAGACACCAAGTGATTTGGACAAGCTGGTCAAAAAAGCGGGCTCAGTGCCGGGCATGAGACTGGACCCTCGGTGGTGGAGAGAGGCACACTGAACAACCTGAATGCTATAATGAAAAATATTGCCTCCTGAAACGACAGAGGAGCAGCTGCAGCAGTCGGCTCCTCTGTTTGTGCTGCAGAACAGTCCTTCGTCCCCAGAGCAATTAGACTCTTCAACTCCTTGAATTTACTGGATAGTTTTTGTTTTTTTGTTTTGTTATAATTGGATGAACTATGGACAATTTAAATTTCCCTTCAGGGATTAATAAAGTATCAATAAATCACCAACAAACTTGGGAAGGGTCAAGGGGAATACCTGCATCTGCTGACTGGTGAAGGGGCCGTAGACTTCCGATTTATCCTCATTCTCCCATTTGTATTCCCACATCACTTCCTCGCTCACTGAGGAAAGACAAAATTGGATTAAAAAAAAAAAAAAAAAAAGATATTAATTTATTCATTTTTATCCACAACAGGGATACAGGTAACACTCAGGAACCTCTTTGGTCGTCATCGTCGTCCTCTTTGTCCTGTGATGCATCGCCATGCTTCTCATCGAATTCCTCTCCAAACATATCAAGTTCATCTCGTTCTTCATCATCACCACCAGCTTTCTTTCCCGCCGCAGGCTTCTTGCTGCTCCTGCTCTTCAGCACATACGCCAGCTTCTCATACGTCTGCTGATAGATCCCAAACATCCCAGAGGCGACCAGTCTGTCGGCGAGCGCTGTGAGCCTGTCGAGCTTTTCCGTATCCCTCTTCATCTCCTCTGTCGGTTCACTCTCTTCCCTCAGCTTCCCTTTCTTCCGTCCTCCGAGGCCTCCTAGCCGCCGAAGCGCCGCAGTGACCGTCTCCCCGGGTTGCAACAGTTCGATCAAAGCTTCGGTGAGCTGGTTCTGTGTGTAGGATGCCAGGGGGTCCTCTGCAGGCATCTCCTCCTCCTCCTCCTCTTCTTCGTCATCTTTGTCCGCCTGCTGTTCCTCTCTTTTCTTCTCTTCTTCGGCCTCGTCTTCGTCACCTGCTCTGCGTGTCCGCTTGGCTCCAAGACCTTTCTTCTTTTTTTTGAAAGGTTGCTCTTTTATTCTCACCTGAGAAAGAAAAGGAAACTTTATATTCTTGCACGTTTGCTTGATGGTTTTTCACACACGGAGGAAAAAAAGTGCCTAAAATGCAATTTACCCAGTCGATGTTGTCGAGCCAGTTGTCCCTTATCTGTTCTTCCTTTTTGACAAAATAGTTTCCCTCTGAGTCAAAGTGTCCTTCCTGCATCTCCTCGTCGAGGTTGAAAGGTGTAATAGAAACTCCTTCATCAAAGTCGATCGTTGCGCCCTCTTGGCCTGAAAACACAAGTTCGTTTAGTGTTTGGTGAAACAGTTTCTGACACTCGCAAAACACTTGAACCGGATTCTCTGCAGATGTGGACTCGTCATGAACACGTTCAAATGTCATTAAAAAAATTGTACGTGCATAAAAAATAATGTTTAATGTATCAAAGCGCACATGGCCGTCACTCAGCCAGCCGTATATTGCTTCAATCAACAGGACATACCTTCCACATCATCGCTGGCCAAAATATCATATTTGCTGCTGTTTGTGTTCTCTCCTTCATCCTCTTCGTCACTGTCGAGGGAATGTTTGCCCTTGAACCTGGAGCCTGGTCCACTTACAGCCTCACAACTCTAGAAAATCCAAGTAAAAAGTTAAAGGAGATGTTAACTTAAGAGACAAGTGCATCAAAAAAAGCCAAATAATCCTGCACCTGTCCAAAACATGCAACTAGAAAATGTGATTAACAGACAAGAATCTGCCTCAGGTCAAACCTCTGTTTATATAGAAAATGTCACTGGACCAAGTAGAGCTTTAGAAATATCGTCATAAGTGCAATAAGTTTCCTTTGGTGCAGTGACAACTTTTCTTATTCAAATGACCTTTTGGACTGTGATCTTTTATACTGACAATCATAAAGATCTATCGTTGCTTGTGTATAAATAACTGGGATAACCTTTCAGGCACCGCTTGTTATTGTCACTATTCACACATGCAGCTTAAACTCAGGAACATTTCCGTCTCGTGCCTCTTCACACATGCCATAGCGATGCTGGAACAGATGGGGCAAAGGACAGTCCAGCAGATGGCGGTCATGCAACACTTATGGATGCCAACCGCTCTGTATGGACTGAGAGGCGCTTCCTTGTTTCTAAATCTGTCCAGTTTCCAGCTATTCTTGAAAAAAAAGTAACTTGTCTGCAAACAATAGAGCTTTTGTAGCTTGTTAGTTATCAAATCACCTCCAAAAGCATCGCCAAGACAACTGTAAACAAGTCACAGATTCAAATACATCATCAGCTGAGTCTTGTGATTGGTCAAAGTGTCTTTCGTCAGATGGTCGTTGCCCTTTACTTGCTCGTCTCTGCAATGTTTTCATCCACAACACAACCGTACCTGCATTTCTCCTGAAACATTACTAAATCTGGCAGATTTCCCTGAATATCCATCCCTGCTCCCATTCACGCATACATGACCCCATGCATGGAAATATTCCTGAACATTTCAGGGATAAACTACATGTGTGAAATGTTCATCCGGACACCTGACTGTTGTTTTAAGAGCGACTTGAAAAATTGCGAACCGCTCCTTTAAATAATAAACACAAAAAGCTGCAATAAAACTGCACGGTTGAGGATGTTTAAAAGCTACAAGGAGGGTTTTTTTTAACATCACAAAATGTTCTCCTAAGCTGCCAAATCTCTCTCTCTCTCTCCTTCCTAAACAACTGTGTTAGTGGGGCAGTGTTACCTTTTTATTTGGGACGTCGTCATCCAGGTCGAGCTCCCCGTTACCGTCCTCAAACGTTACTTTCCTCTTCGGCATGGTTGCTGCAGAAGGCGAGACGGGGCACTCATTTAATTTCCACAAAACAAGCTAACGTCAGCTTCAATATTCCTGACTCTCATACTAACATTTTCAAGCGCTAAGTTATTGCAACGTTGTGAATATTATCATTGAAATCACGTTAGCTTTGTTGCTAAAAATGTTAGCAACCAGCAGCGGCACGCAGAACATGTGAACAGATTCGACCTGGAGGTAAGATAATATTTGTTTAACTACTTAAAAATAACTTTTATACACTGTGCGTGTGTGCAAACGAGGTTAATAGGTTAATATTTAGCGGGAAATGCGGGAAAACCTACTGAAAATGGTTCAAGCGACGTTCGTTTTCGTTTCTTCTTCGCTTGTTTTCTTCTTCTTCTGCGTTTTATTTGGAGGCAGGAAAACGACATCGCGGCTCTTTACCGCCACCACCCGGTGTGGAGGGCGGATGGGATTTTAGCATGTAATGAAGGCTTTTAATGTTATTAAATTGTACTAGAAATGGAGCCGAAACAATTAGTAAAATAATCGATTAGTTGTTTGACGCAAAACTGAATGTTTAAGTAGTTTTTCAAGCAAAAATGTCAAACATTTAGTGGCCCCAGCTTCTCAAATGTGAGGATTAGTTGCTATTCTTTGTCTTATATGACAGTAAACTAACAAAATATCTTAGTTAATCAGAAGAAAAACAAGAATTTGATCTCACATCTTCCACCCACTGCAGCATTTTTAGTTTAAACACTTAACTGGTGAATGTACAGTGGACTGTAAACAGACAAAGACCAATAGACAGGCGTGTCAATGTGCATATCGCCTGAATTGATCAACAAGAAAACCCAAACTTACCAACAATATACAGATATCATTACAAATATTATGAGTAGTCTGAGGACAGCTGTTAAAGAGGTCATATTAAGCCCCTTTCCCAGATTAATATTTTAATTTTTGTGGTCTTTTTTTACAAACATTTGCATGTTTATGTGGTCAAAAAGCCCCGAGTTACAGCTGTGAAAGCCATGGATGCAGTTCCTCTGTCTCACTCAGCCTGAAACGGGCTGTATGTGTCTGCTCAATGCTTCTCTCTTCTGATTGGTTGACTGTTTTATGAGTGACACACGCCCAGACCAACCACAGGTAACAGATGTAGCTTACTGTAGCTTTGGGTAAAAATATAATTAATTATAAGATGTGAACAGGAGCTGAACGAGCTAAAAACTGCAGGGATGACAGTGGATTTAAGGATGAGCCCCCCATCACTGCCCCCCCTCCTCCCCTCCTCATCAGTGCTGTGTCGGCTGTGGAATCCTTCAGGTTTCTGGGATCCACAATCTCCCAGTGGGAGTCTAACATCAACACGGTCAGCAAAAAAGGCTCAGCAGAGGATCTACTTCCTGCTCCGGCTCAGGAAGTACAACCTGCCTCAGGAGCTGCTGATCCAGTTTTTTTTTTAACACTGCAGCCGTCGAGCCTGTTCTCCACACATCCATCACTGTCCGGTTTGGAGGATCGGCCACCAAACAGGACAGGGGAACAGACCACAACAGGACAGTCAAGGTCCGCAGAAAAGATTATCGGTGCCAACCCGCCTGCCAGCCGTCCAGGATCTGTACACCTCCAGAGTCAGGAAACGTGCATGGAAAATCACTGCAGACCCCCTCACACCCTGGACATGATCTGTTCCACCTTCTCCCCTCTGGTAGGCGCTACAGACACCAAAACCACCAGACACAGGAACAGTTTCTTCCCCCTGAACCCCAGACACTTTAACACCCACTGTACCTATGAATTATATATATTTATTTTAGTCTGAATACAAAATGTGCAACACATTTCACTCACTACTGTATCTATATTCTGAGCAGGCTGAATATATTGTATATAACTATCTATTATACAGAATAAACTGGGCTTGAGAGTGACTATAAAATGTTTTAGCTTTAAGCAGAGCTGACATAATTAGTCAATTAACTGATCTGTTGATCAACAGAACAAAAGTCAGCTATTTTGATGATTGATTGATTGTTTTTAGTCATTTTTACAGCAAAAATGCAAAATGTTCTCTAGTTACAGCTTCTGAAATGTGAGGATGTGCTGATTTTCTCTTGTTTTATATCATTGTAAATTGAATAGTTATGGGTTTTTGGAGTGTCACCTTGGTCTTATTTTATTTTATTTTATTTTATTTTTTACATTTTATCAACTAAATCATTGATCAATTACTTCAGCAGATTAACGGATAATGAAAATAATCAGAAGTTGCAGCTTTAGTAGAATTTGCTTAAATATGACAAACATTAAGACGTTTCTAATTATGTCTCACGAGGGTTATCAACCTCAACAATACTTGGAACTGATTATACGACAAGACCTGAAATTTAACTCTGACATTTGTGGAGACATGCTAGTGTAGCAAGGACCCTGTCACACATATGTACAATAAGATCCTGCGGCTGCGTCTTTACACTCTGGACTCTTTTAGATCAGAGATTCCTCGAAGTCCTTTAGGATAAAAAAGGATAAGCGCCTGTCGAGAATAGACGCAACAAGCAAAAGAAATGAGCGCACAAGAGATCGTGTAATGTCCATCTGATCTGGCTTGAGCTCAGAAGGAAGAACGTTTATTTTTACATGTGTTGATACGAAATTATTCTAGAGGTGCAGACGCACAAAAGATGCTCCTCAAAGCAGCACCTGATAGTGTCGTAAATAAATATTCTGTCATAAGTATTTCTTCTTAATGACCTTTTAAATGATGGAGACGGGATCCGAAGAATCAAAGTTTAAGTTGAATTTATTTTCTTGTACAAGAAGGAACATTTTACAAAGCAACACACAAGTGAGGTTACAGAGATTCACAGGTAGCTAAGGGTTAGTAGGGTTATGTAGCTGGGCTTTCTTTTGATTTTTGATGCTTTCAAACACACTCCACAGTAAAACATTATCTCAATTTATTAGGGCTGTAGTCAACTAAAGAAAATCTTGGTCGATTAAAATTGTAAAAGCGACGCGGGGCGGGCGGGGAAGGGGGGGGGGGGGCAGAGTACACAGCGAATTTAGAAATCTGTATTTCTCCGTTTTGTGTCTTCAGGCTAGGCTAACCCATCGTTGCTAACTTTGGAGCTAACTACCTTCACTTTTCCAGCACTTGGGGAAACAACTGACGTGACTTTTTAGCATTTAACTGACACACTGTAGTCTGTGCTGCACATTTACTGCCAGACTGACAACTTACCGCTAACCTTTTCCTCTGCTCCACTCCTATCCACCTTCACTTTCTCTGTGTCCGACTCGCTACGCAAACATACTATGCAATGCCGTTTAACTTCGTTTCCCAGGCAACGACACAGCCGTTAACTCACAGCGCTGCACAGACTCCAAACGCTAAATATTTCTGAATGAGTGGATATCTGGCGTTAAAAAAAATTTTTTTTTTGGCCTGGCGGGGGCTCTCGTTGACATAATTGTAGGAGGAACACTGATTCAGTAAATGTTCAGTACCTTTAGTAAACACTTATAACTGTTGAGAACAGTTAGAACCAGAAATGTCTGTTAGTTTGGGCGAGTCCAAAGTTGTGAAAACAACGGGGGTGTTTTGAATACACCCCCGTTGTTTTCACAGGTAGGTTGTTGGTTTGTCCCCCTGCAGCAGGAAATAATGGATTAATCCCAGAAAGCTGCTGCTGTAGCACTTTCCTCCTTATGAAAGTAACAGAGATTAGTCAACCAATCAGAATTTAGTCGGACAGAGCATGTCGACCAATTCATGGACTAGTCGACCAGCAGACTACAGCTACAATTTATGACCCCCGCCCTTAAAATACTTCAATCTAGCTAACCTCCTCCTGACCTGTCCCTTGACCCTTTCTGACCACCTCATACATCCCACTGTTAATATTAACTGGTGTTACTATCTGTGCAAGTTACTGAATAAAACAGAAATCTGTATCTTGACATACCAAAAGGAAAAAAGGGCACACACTCAGTATAATCCTAATTTTTATAACATATTCAACCCAGTGTCAGAGCAAGAACAAAGAGGCTTACAGCGGGAGGGCACCAAATTACTGGCAAGTGTCAACATAGTCGTGCATAGTGAAACCAAATCACAAAAATAATGTATTCTCTTCACTTTCCTAATAATCTAACAAAAAACACAATGAGAAATCACTTTGGCTGGATGGATTTCAGTCATTGCTATAATTACACTGATGGGAGAAAACATATGCTTTTATACAAGTGAGGGGGCACAGTGAAGCTGACTCTGATTCAACCAGTGTTTATCTGAGAAGAATCTCCCCCGAGGAGTCGACCATTTGTCATGTGCACCTCACACGCCGTGAGAGGTTAGGATAAAACTTGTGTGAAATCTAAAAAAAAGTGACTTAAAAATGCAGAAGTGAGAGTAAGACGCAATTAGAGAACGTCAACATTTAGCATCTCACTTCCAGGGTAGCTGTCAGCGGGGGGGAAGGAGGAGGGAGAGGGTTGGTTTTCGACTGCTCGTTTGGAGGCCGATTCACAGGCTCGAGCGCGTAGAGAGTAGAGAGGAGAGGAGAGGGAATATTGTGTGTCAGGGTTTTGTTACCAGGAAGTGGGGCGAGTTATTTATATTTCAACACCCGTCCTCTTGTACCCGAGGGAGAAGCAGTGGTAGTAACCTGAAACTATATATTCAAACATTGTCTAGTTCTGGATGTGTGTCGAACCGTTAGAGAGAGATAGATAGAGAGAGAACAATTGGCTTCACGTTTGAGGAATGATGAGCACCAAAAGAAAATAAATGTAAATAATATACTGAAATGTGCGTGTTGTGGAAAGGTAAAGTGACCCCGTGAGGGATTGAGGATTGGCAGAGGTAAGTCTGAGTCACTATTGTGTGTTCTGTCACTATATAAGAACTTCATGATATGGTTACTAAATTAAGAACGACGCAGGTTTTCATTGGGATTAGCTGCTTGGATTTATTACTGCCATATCAGTATGTAACATATTCGTGGATATAGTTCACGATATCTGAGTTTTAATCACGTTAATTCAGTCTATATTTAGGAGTACTGTACACTGTTACCGCTTATTCAACAGGAAAACAAACACATATAAGCACACAGATTCGAAACATAAACATGAAAATGGACACAAAACGAAATTTAAAAACTAATTTCAGTTAAAAGGTATCAAAAGTAAGTGAAAGTAAGTACTTTTTCTGCCCCTGTCACTGATATATTCAACTATATATCACTAGTAGATCATTAATACTGATAAATCACTATATAAGCAGCATTTTACTTCTAAGGAACTACTTTCAATACAGTTTCTGCTCCATAAATATGTATAATTTGGGGGTATTTTCCTCAAATCTTTGCTCTTTTTTGTAAAATATTGGATAATTTAACCCGTTTGGGCCTCAAATAGCTCATTAAAGGAAACCATCTGATGATTTTTAAGGGGAAATCTCTCTTTAGTGGAGCTGCTAACAATTTATAGACACCTGAAATGTAACATGGCGGCTGAACTGCACTGGTTTTTTGTGAGCTAAGAAGCTGTAAAAGTTTAGGAGCCACTGGTTTATTCATCTTTAAGCTCATCATATTTGCTAAATAATACATTTTACTGTGATGAAGACATTTTTTATGTGCAAACATTAGTTGCTACACCCTATTAAAAAGGCTCCAGATCTTATTTTTCCAGATTAAACCTGTTTTTTACTGTAAAATCTAAACCTGAAAAGTATCGTAATTACACCTGTGAAAGTAGAAAGAACAGTATTTACCTCTACAATGCAGCGGGGGCGAGTAAGTAATTATGCAAATACTCAACACAGTTAAACTTAGTAGAGAAGTGATCATTTAAAAACAGGTTGTTTTGGGATTCAAACATTTCTGGAATATTTTTTTAAGGCTTCACACAGTTTAAATAACCTGCAAATGTAAAAACACTCTCTCTTCTTTAGGTGTTGTTATGAAGATCCATGAGAAGATTTTGACCCATTACCTGTCATGCACGTCTCCGGTAGATAAAGAAGGATATCTCTTCAAAAAGGTTTGGAAAAACACAGAATATGAAGTGACTGAAACCTTCTATGTGGTAAAAATATGTGATAATCCTTCTGTGTTGCTTCACAGAAAGAGAGAAATGCCACCTACCAGCGGCGGTGGTTCGTCCTGAAGGCAAACCTGCTCTTCTATCAGGAGAAACCAGCTGACCGACACCTGCTGGGGGTCATCGTCCTGGAGGGGTGTGCGGTGCGGCGCTCGGAGAACGACGGGCAGTTTTCCTTCTCCCTGGTGTTTGAAGGGCCGGGGCTCAAAACCTACAGGTTCGCAGCCGTGGATCGTCAGAGTCAGGAGAGCTGGGAGAAAGCTTTGCTCTCGGCCAGCCACTGTTACCTCTCCGTGCTGGTGAGAGAGCTGGGGAGGCAGTACGAAGGTGTGAAGCTTGTCCTGTTTACTGCTGATCATACTTATTTGTTTAGACTCAGGTTTATGGAGATTTTTGTGGCTTTTAATCAGTGCTGGAAGAAGTTTTCAGATCCTTTTGCTTAAGTAAAAGTACCAATACAAAAATGTAAGAATACTCCATTACAAGTAAAAGTCCTGCATGAAAAATCCTACTAAAGTACATCAGTATTCTGAGCTTGATGTAGTTAAAGTGTTGCAGTAAAAGTAGTGGTTTGGTTCCTCTGACTGATATATTATTGTATATGACATCATTAGATTATTAATAGTGAAGCATCAGTGTTAGAGCAGCATGTTACTGTTGTAGCTGGTGGAGGTGGAGCTAGTTTACACTACTTTATATACAGTTAGCTAGTTTAGTCCACTGGTTCCCAACCTAGGGGTCGAGGCCCCTCTAAAGGGTCAGCAGATAAATCTGAGGGGTCGAGAGATGATTAATGGGAGAGGAAAGAAGAAAAAACAAAGTTCTGATACACAAATCTGTTTTCAGTTTTGGACTTTTTCTCTAATCTTTGATTTTTGCTGAAATATTGGATCATTTGAACATTTATTGAAATGAAAGCATGTGAGAAGTTTAGAGGGAAAAATCACTATTTGGTGGAGCTGTTAACAACTCATAGACATGTGAAATGTGACCCTGACTAGTGCTCAATACTCAAAAATACTCAATTAAAGTACAAATACCTTAAAATTGTAATCCATTGTACTTTCTGGCACTAGAGTTGCTCCTCTTAGTTTCTGTTCACATTAAGGGCAACAAGTGATTCCTAAAAATACGAGAATGAGCTACAACGCCCCAGATGCTTCACACATGCATCAGCTGCCTCTTTTTTTTTTTTTTTATCACAAGACAGCTGTTTAAAAAAACCACTTCACAAAAAGGTTGGAAACCACTGGTTTCATCTTAAACAATGTGTTGTATTTTTAAAGCTTGTTATATTATCCATTGTGTCAAATCTTCATCTGAAAAGTAACTAAAGCTGTAAAATAAATGTAGTGGAGTAGAAAGTACAATATTTCCCTCTGAAATGTAGTGAAGTGGAAGTATAAAGTAGCAGCAAATGTAAATTCTCAAGTAAAGTTCAAGTACCTCATAAATATACTTAAGTAAAGTACTTGAGTAGTCTGACATGACAGAGGTGGACAGAGAAAAGGATCACTGCTCATTGATGGGAAACGTAGGCGCTTTCAGGAACTAAATGGAGATTTTTTTTTAGATACTTACAGTAAAATTAAAGGACTATTTAATTAAAGAGGTGACCGCTGACCTCCACCTTAATAATCATAATCACTGCAGATGTTAATTTCACTGCTGCTTTTAATAACTTTTGTCTGAATATTCTGAATCTGTTTCTGTATTGTGTTACTTTTAAATCTTATTAATGAAAGGTGCTATATAAATAATATCTCTTATGTATAATTATGAGTGTGTTTTTGTTAATTTCTTGTGTTTCCATTTCCCAGAAGCGAAGCAGCTTCACGGCGAATCTTGTCCCGGCCCCACGGTCAGCGCCCCCAAACAGCCCACGACCCAGATGAACCAGGGCTGCCTGCTGCCTCTGCAGGGTCCGACAGCGGCCGTCAGGGAGGGGAGAAGCTTCAGCACCAGCACGGTTTCACAAGCACGTTCAGTCCCCACTAAAGCGGCTGCTAAAAAATCCCCCAAACTGTGGCACAGGAAAAACGCTCTCGTCACACCGCTGAACGGCCCGGCGCCTTCGTATGGCGAGTGGCCTCTGGTTGGTTTTAACCCACTCGAGGAGTTCAGCAAACTCCACGATTATTACGGACAGGAAGTGAAGAAAGCCAGAGAGGACTGGCTGAGGAGCCGACGAGCGGAAGAGGAGCAGAGTGATGAAGACCTCATCGACCTGGGGTGAAAAAACAGACAGAAACTCTCTAAGAGGAACCGAGATGAAACGATTCATGTGTGTCAAAAAGGAACTGAACCTGACCTGACGTGACTTAAACTGTATTTAAGAACTTAGATTTTTAAGCTCTGTAAATGTGCTAAATAACCCTCTATTACATATGATCAGATTCACGATATGTAGAAAAATAACAGTGATTTTTGCCCGAGCAGAGACGGCCTCGAAGCGAGAAGGTCTCTGATGTTGCACTTTTTCACACACACACAGCAGTGAGAAAAGGTCTTCAGACATTAATCAGTCTGCAGAGATGCCTTTGTCACAGCATTTTGACTTTTCTAATTACATTAAGTCTCCCTGTGAGCCAGAACGCACAATTACCAGGACCCTGAAACCGAAGCAGCTCGATCAAACTCACCTGTTTTATTTATTTTATTATTTACTTTTACTACTGTGACATGTCAGAACATCTTTAATGAAAAAAAAGGCTTATTTATTGTTTGTTCTCTATGGTTCCTGCTAACTGGAACATGCACACTTGAAGTTCCTTGAGCAGTTTTGTATTGAAATGTAGTGTAAAAACAGTTTCATCCATGGCATAAAAAGGCTTTATGATGCAGTATTAAGCAAAGAGTATTATATATAAATATATTTTTCATTGCATGAAACAATAAAATCAGTCTGGTGACTTAAATGTCTCATAATTATCATTATATTTATATATTATTTTGCATATTAATCACGTTTTTGATTCCAGAGTCTGTACTGAGTGGAGGCTGAGTTGTAAAGTTTTTCATTAGTTGTAAAGTTTTCACCTGACGAGGGCGCTAGATGAGAGGACAGAGGACAAACTAAGTGATTACAAGTCATCCTGTTGGGGACGTGAATGTATGAACCAGATTTCATGATGATCCATCCAACAATTTTAGAAATATTTTACTCAAAACCACAAATGTGAAGCTCACAGTGGCGCTAGAAGAAAACTCAGAGGATCACTAAGGTCAGCAGGATTAGTCACGTTCATGTCAGTCCTTTTAATACTTTAATACTTAAAATGTTTCAGTCTGGACAAAAGATGTTGGACCGACAGAGCGTCATCCACAGGGTGATGCTTGGCTAAAAATACAAACATGGTTATTCCACATTCTGGTCCAGATCCAGCAGTTTTGAGAAATAAAAAATATTTGTAGTAGAATTACAAGGAAACGGGACTGAATTTGTTAATGAGAATGGCAAAAAAATCACATAGAAATGTGATCTTGAGTCTGAATATTTGACTCAAATTAAGCACAATATGTAGTTTCAGCCGCTAGAGGAGTCTCTCAATCAAAACGATAAGAGACGGGAATGTGATGACGGTGTGAAGTAGCAAGGCATCATGGGAGTTTGTTCTTTGTTGTTTAATAATCAGCTTCACCGGGATACGGTTACTCCAGTGTTCATGGTTCAGGATGTTTTTACCCGCAGAGGTCTCCTCTTCTCCAGAACAAACGGACCCAGCGATTACAGGTAAAAAAAAAAAACACTGAATAAAGCAGTTTCACCTTAAAGTTCGGTGTTTATCCGACGCTATACGGCGACCGTTGGACGTCCGTTAGCCGAGCTGCTGCTAACAGTTGTTCAGTTTATTACTCTTGAGATCCAGAAGTTCGTCCAGTTTCTTCCGCAGAGGTCTCCTCCTCTCCACAAACAAACGTACCACCGATTAAAATCGTTAAAAATGCCACTTAAAGCTGTTTCACCTAAAAAAAAAAAAAAATCAATCAATATTTCTCTGAAGGCGTTTGGTGATCACGGACTTCCTGGAGTGGCTGTTAGCTGAGCTGCTGCTAACGTTTGTCCAGTTTATTTCTCTGGTAACTTAAGATCCAGACGTCCAATGACTAAAATCCTTCAACCAGCTAAAAGATAAAGTTAAAAATAAAACTCATCATGAAAATGAGGCTTAAAACTGAATAAAAATCAATTTATAACAGTTTCTGATGAGCAACCGCCACACCTATGTATTATTTTGGCAGACGGTATTGTAGCGGATAAACAGCGCCGTCATATGTATCTCCTGTGTGTTTATTCTTTGATAGGGGAGGCATGACGCCATTGACAGGCGACTAAATGAAACGGTCCGTTACTTTGATTACATTACAGATTTCTCTGGGATTGAAAACTGTTGGAAACATTTGGGATAATGTAAGTACATTTTAATGTGGAATAATTACATATTATACCTTTTAAGCATGAGCTTGTTCCGTAGTGTCCTTGAAACAAGCAGACAGATTCCTATTGATCATCAAAAATATTTTATCTAACAATAAAGCTGCTTTAAGAGGAAATCGGTGAGGTTTGGATATTACTTTGCTCTCCTGGCAAATAATTTCTGAGCCTATGAAGCATCATTTAGTACAGCAGCGTTGTGCTGCATGACAAAAAAATAATTAAATAGTTACTCAGTTTCTCTTTATAAACAAGAACTTTTTGCCTTATTGAGATCTTTTCATGTTATTCTGAGACACTTTCTTCTTGTTACTAGACACCAGTTTTATTTTGTTTTTCACAAGAAACTTCATTTTAACCTGTTATATATCACAAAATGTCCCCCAATTTTCATTTTTTTCTAGCAGATGTCAGATGTCATCTCTTTCTTGTTTTAATGACATATGGAAGTTACTTGTTATAACAACTTATAACAAAGAAAACTTGTTTTAATGACATTTTGTGAAGAAAGTTTTGTGATAAAAAGAGATAAAGTTGCTGTGACAAGAAATAGTTAGCAGATTATTATTATTATAAGCAAATATCTCAGAATAACATGAAAAAGGATCTCATTAAAGCCAGAAAAGTATCTTGTTTTGACAAAAAAAACTGAGCAGATATCTATATTTTACACTGCTGTACATGAGAGACTCAGATATCACCCTCTTCCACTCTCGTCAGTCAGTGTCGGACGGCAAACAGCAGAGGACGCTGCGGCCACAGCGAGCTGAAACTGAGCCCGGCGGGACCACCTGGTTCACAGAGTGTAATCTTAGCAGTGTGATTCAGTCAGAAATAGCATTGTGATTTATGGAGATATGTCGGAGATAAATAGGAATGCGTCTGGTATTAAAACTGACGGGTTAAATATGAAAATGACGCACCTTTAAATGAGTTATCCACATGTTTGCTTGAGGCATTACAACATGTCTCCACTGAGCTAATTAGACAAAGCACTAATGAGAAAAGCAATCAGTGTGATAAGCTTTAAAACTAAATTAAGTCACCCTGTCAGTACCAGATTAAAAAAAACACTAAAAGCTGAAATCTGAGCAGCTTGAACTTTAAATTTACTTTATGTTGATCAATGTAACATATCCTCGAAGGAATCAAGTGACAAAACAGAGCGACCTGACAGTATTGTAGGTAATCAAACACACCAGAGTATGTGTCACACATACTCTTGACATTTCTCATGTCGTTCCTTCAGACTGACTTCCGAAACTCCTCCTCCTGTAGGTCAAGCCGGGAGCTTCTCCACATTCCCGAGCCTACAGACAGACATACCAATCATCTAAAAAGTGACGGATGGCTTCAGAGGAGCGTGGCGAGACGTATCACATCACAGCGGCGGGCCCCCCCTGAAATGTACACACACACACACACATCTGTATGAAAGCACGTACGCAGGATAGCAGCGCGTAAACACATTGTGAAGTGGAGTTGTTTTTTTTTTAACAACTGTCTTGTAATAAAAAAAGAGGCAGCTGATGCATGTGTGAAGCATCCAGGGCGTTGTAGCTCATTCTTGTATTTTTAGGACTCACTTGTCGCCCTTAATGTGAACAGAAACTAAGCGGAGCAACTCCAGTGCCAGAAAGTAACTAAGTACGTTTACTCAAGTACTGTACTGGAGTACAATTTTAAGATATTTATACTTTAATTGAGTATTTTTGAGTATTGAGCACTAGTCGGGGTCACATTTCAGATGTTTATGAGTTGTTAACAACCCATCAACCCAGCAGGCAGCTACACATTTCTCCGTTTTCTATTTATCAGTTTAGCATCACCAGGCCATGCTAACCCATAGTTGCTAACTTTGGAGCTAACCTTCACTTTTCCAGCAGTTGGGAAACAACAGACGTGACTTTTCATGGTGTTGACAAGCTGCAGCGTTTATTAACTGACACACTGTAGTCTGTACTGTACATTTACTACAAGACTGACAACTTACTGCTGCTGCTAACCGTTTCCTCTGCTCCGCTAGCATTTACCGTTATTTCAGACGCTCTCTCTCTCGCTTAACGGCTCACTGGCTAAGGAGTTATGCGACCTGCAGTTTCCATGGCAACGACACAGCCGTTAACTCACGTTTTGAGACAGCGCTGCTCAACGGCTCCCAAATGCTATTGATTTAAGGATAAATGGGAATTTGGCGTTATTTTTGACATTTAAAAAATATATTTGTACTATTATAGGGGAAACACTGATTTCAGTGGGAAATATTGTACTTTCTTTACTTCTCAGATTAAAATTGTACATACAATAACATCATAATGAGCTTATAAATGATTATTGAAGATAATAAAATATTAAACCAGTGGTCCCCAAACAGTTTCGCTTGTGTCTCCTTGTCATGTTTCAGATGTCAGAGTCGCTAGTTGTTCCTCCAAAAAGACATTTCCCCTCAGATAGTTTCAAAATTATTTGAGGCCCAAAGAGGTAAAACTCTCCAATATTTCACAATAACACAAAGATTAAAGAAAATTTCTGAACATTAATCAAGATTTATGTAGCAGAACTTTGTATTTTTTCATTTAATTGTAGTTTCTACTCCACTACATTTATTTAACAGCTTTAGTTACTCTTCAGATGAAGATTTGACACAATGGATAATATAACAAGCTTTTAAAATACAACACATTGTTAAAGATGAAACCAGTGGTTTCCAAGCTTTTTGGCTTTTGACGTCTTAAACAAAAACTAACCCTAACCCTAAGTATGCAATAAAACTTAGATATTTGGTGTTTTGCACTACATAAGAAAAAAAATGTGTATGTTTTGATTATTGTAAGTTATTCCAAATATTTTTAACTATTAAAGCAATGAAACTGAAAAATAGCTGAATTTGAGCCCCCAAAAAACACTAAAACTAATGTCAAACCCAGTCACTAGCAGACAGATATCCCTTAAAAATGCTTTAAAATGTCGTAATCATCTCAAACCGCTGAAACAACATTTAGTGCTTGAATATGTTGCGTTTAAGGTCACATTTAGTTAGTTTCACCCTTTTAACGTTGCTGCTTTTACACATATTAAACCTTAATGTTGATGTGAAAAGTTTAATTTGGCGTTTAAAAGGTTAAAGTGAGTGTTTTGTTGCTGTGAACGTGAAGCAAAATGTGAGTAAAGAGCTAACGACCTCGTCCTTAAAAGTAAGAGTTACAACACGGTGGTGCGACATATCTCATTCCTGCAACGAGGTGGTGATAATCAAGTGAGGCAGGGGTCAAAGGTCAACAGGAACAGGAGGAGGGAGGGAGGGAGGAGGGAGGAGGAGGAGGTGAGGCTGTGACAGCTAGTGTCAGGCTCTGGATGTCTCGGACACCCAAGTTAAACAAAAGTCTGTCTAATCCTAATTACGGCACGCTGGGCGGGTTGGAAACCAGTAAAGAGGGGAGACGTGACTCATGAGGCCTTCAGGGGGTGAAAAGACATCAACGGAAACACAAACAGAGCCAGTCAGAGGGGACGAGATTAACAAAGTTGTTAATGAAATTGGATTAACCGTGAGCTAAACCTGGATATAAAACCTGAAAAAACAAAACGAAAGGGAAGCGTTTTTTTCTTCTTCTTCTCTTTGCTCCGAGTCCGCAGGGCCTCTGCTGGCAGACCGTCCAGTTTATTTAGCTATTTTTGTCACCCTCAGCTGTCACTTTTATGTTCCCCTGGGAATGCCTGCTGCCATCACCCTGCCAAGTAATCCCCTTATATTTAAGAGACGGCAGGGGGGGAGGAAAGGGAGGGGAGGAGGGGGAGGAAGGGGGGAGGCAAACAGGTGGGAAAATGTCCATAACTGAGTCCTCTCACTAAACACACACACACCTTTATAGCAGAGCCAGAGGTTAACGGTCGCTTTCACTCGTCTGGCATGTTGTCGTTGATTTAACGCTGACAGCTCCTCACAAAACAAACAAACAAACAAACAAAACAAAAAAAAGGAAACAGAAATAAGAAATTAGGACTTTATAAACACGTCTGTTACCAGCTTGAGTTAAAAAAAACACAACTTTAAACTGTAAAATTAAACTTTTTGACATCTGAGAGACTTCAGTGTTATAAATTAAACGCTCTAAAACACACTGACTTCATCTGTTTTATGCTATTTGTAGTATTTTCTAGATTATTGTTTATTGTTTATTTCTTTTCTTTTTATTGCTTTTACCTCTTATTTTTTCTTTAAAAATAATGTGATTTAACGTCAGCAAATACCAAAACATGTCACTTTAGTGCCGTATCATATTGATGATGATGATGAAGATGAACTGTAGTATTTTCTAACAGGTGTAATACAGGAAGTCATTTTTAAATCATCACTGTTGATTTAAAGGTTTAAAAAGTCATCTTAATAGTTTCTGGAAAGCTGAGATTGTTATATTTTTATATGTTTTAAGCAACTGCAAGTAACATTATAGTTATTTTTTTTATGTTTTTGTACTTTATTTCATTCATTTAGTTGATTAATTATGTCCTTATTAGTTTTGTAAACCCCAAATCATCAAGATAGAGTAGAACAAGGAAAGTAGAATTAACAAATAAAACAAAAAAAGAAGAGGTAAAGTAAATAAAAGATGCTTTTAATACAGAGAAGCAGAGTAAGATCAATGCATCACAGAAGACAGAAGAGAAATATATACATATATGAAATCTGTATGAGAATAGACAAACATATATGATTGTTTATTTTATATATTTTACTCCAGATGTTTAAAAAAACAAAATAAAAAACAAAAAAAGATCAAAATAATTTTGTCCTCCATGTTGTGAGGAGATTATGAGGAACAAGCCAAGATGCTTTCATGCCGTTTTACATATTAGGTGATCCTGCAGAGCTCCTTCCATCATAAAATCGTGGGCAAACTCCCAAATTCGACATCACCATCACTACTTCGTCACTAATCTTTACACTTAAAGCGAGCCGAGCCGAGCCGAGCCGATCCGATCCGAGAGCGTACGAGCTTTCTGAGGATATAAAATGATTACATATCTGGTTTGAAATATTGCAACGGGCATCAAAAACCAAAAATAAAAGTCGCCGAAAGTGTCCGCTGTGCCTCCCTGCAGGCAGGCGGAGGTGAACAGAAGGAGGGTGGAGGAGGAGGAGGAGAGACAGAGAGAGGGTCCAGTGGGTCCAACAGACTTCTATGTCCTGAATGTCCTTATTAGTCCACGTGGGACTGCGAAAACCTGCTGCATGGTCCCTCAGCTATCAGGTTTACTTAATTCCAAGACTCCTGGGTCTATTTCTGATCTCCTGTAAGGTGATACGTTGCTCCCGTCATTCTGTCTCCTTCACTTTGGCCATCATTTCATCCTTGACCATCCTCTCTCTCTCTCTCTTTTTCCTTTCTCTCTCTCTCTCTCTCTTTTTTATCTCCATCCAAACTTGAGGCTGTGGCTAAAGTTAGATTGGCCTGCGCAAGGGTATATAAGCCCCCCGGGATGTACGTATAACGCGGCTTCACACTGTCTTCTCTTTCTTGATCATCCGAACCTCTACCGTCTCAAGATGGTGAGTACCGACCAGGGTTCCCCTGCACATCTCTTGCCGCTCTGCCGCTGGGAATATCTGCAGGAGGGAATCAAACCGTCCTCGTGGATTAACGTTTTTCATGCTTGACATAATCGTAGCAAACATTTGTCATCACTTCCAGTAGATCAAGTGGGGTTTTTTTTTTTGGATGGATTTTCGGATAACTGCATTTCTTTAGGGATGCTTGGGTAATAATTTATTCTAAATATTAAATGTTAAAGTCTCCTTTTATTTATATAATGCATGTGAGACTGGACGCCAAGCATCTGCAGCACCAGACTGAAGAAAAAGATGCTAATTAATCCGATAAATAATCAACTGAATGTGTAAATTTGTAGCGAGATCCTAAATGTGTTTAACTTACTTGAGGCAGCTGAAGTTATGGGATCCAGTAGATCCAAACTATGGGGGGTCAAGACCTCTCCAAACGGTCACAAGACACGAGATGATTGATGGGACAGTAAAGATGGAAAATATTAGCCTGCTGCTTAAGTTTTATATTTAATCTCTTCCAGACTATATTTCTATAATTATTCAGAGCTGACTCGATGTTTTCACCCCCCTTTGTGTTCGTTTCTTCAGGCACCAAAGAAGGCCAAGAGGAGGGCAGCAGCCGGAGAGGGCGGCTCCTCCAACGTGTTCTCCATGTTTGAGCAGAGCCAGATTCAGGAGTACAAGGAGGTGAGGTTTTTCTGGACCCGCAGAGACACTCCGTTCCTGCAGGAGCCCCCCCACCCTTTCTTTTTTCCTACTGCAGGAGCATCACTCACAGCGGAGTCGGTCGCCAGCATCAGTCCGTCTCGATAGAGATCCGTAAAGAGCCTCAAAAGCCGGGTGTAATTTTAGTTTTTAATTTCTTTACAACCATAATTAGAGTTTGGTTAAGCAGCTCTTTGGTTTGGTTGGATCCATTTTCACAACCGTTGCTATTTTGACACCCACACCCACACCCACCCTCACCCCTCCCTCGTCTCCCCCCAATTTAATAAGCATGAGAATGTCATTAGGAGGAGCTCTGAAATTTCTGACACCATCTCCACATTTTGCTGACCTCTGACCCCGCCCCCGTCCAGCTGTCACTGAGGTCTATGAGGATAAACAGACCGACTGCGATACAGAGATTTGAGATTCTTGCGCATTTAATACTCCGAAATGTTCAAGTTTTATCTCTTAAGTGTGTCGAAAAGCGATTTGAGGGGCAAATAAAAGAGAAGGAGAGCGGCGTTCAGGGAGTTCAGGAGGGTCAGGGAGATTTGATTTTATACTGACGTGCCGTCAAGTGATCGGATAATGATGGTGTCTGTGTTTTGTAGTGTGTAGCCAAAGGGATAACGTACGCTGTGAAGAGAGGAAAAACATTCCTGCCCGTGATAAATGATACAGACGTCTTGATAGCCACTCCGGGAATGTATGACATGATGATTAAGATGATCTTAGCACTTGGCACAGATGGAGAGATAGCCGCTGAGGGGCGAGGGAGGTGGGAGGGAGGTGGGAGGGGGAGTCTGTTTGCGTTATCTGTTGGAGGAAGGCAAATGTTATGTGATCGATGGTATGGATGGCGGGGGAGCGTGGCTAACGAGGAAAAGGTCAAGTTCAAGTCTGAGAGGTTATCTCAAGTTTCCCTTAAGACGTAAGTTGTAGAGTGATGATCACACAGCTGTTCCTTAATGATAGCCTCCCAAATTAACCCTCCTCCCTCCTCAAGGACACTACAATCCAAGTCCAGTTTTTTTTAAGGGGTGCAGCCTTTTTCTTGCACAATATCGTCTGACAAACATTTGCACAACACGGTGTCAAAGATACCCGCCAGCAGCTGCTGCTACGCTAACGGACAGACTGCTGACTGCGGAGTCTCTAAAAACATCCACACACACACAGGCCTGCATGCCTCCTTCTCCTCCATCTATCTATCAAGAAGTGTTTCCTACAAGTAAACTAACCCTTTCTTTCTCTCCCTTTTTTAGGCTTTCACAATCATTGACCAGAACAGAGACGGTATCATCAGCAAAGATGACCTGAGGGACGTGCTCGCCTCAATGGGTGAGTTTCAGACAAGCTAGTCGCCAGAAGGAAACGTCGGCATTGAACGTTTCTGCAAACCACAGAAACGTTGACTATATATGCGTTTCATATCAACATTTCTACAAACGTAGCATATTAACATTTCTACCTTTTGAGTAATGACGTTTTATGGTGTGACAATGCTGTGGTTAACGTCTGGTTAGGGTTAGGCACAAAGACCACTTGCTTAGGGTTGGGGGTAGATTAGATAGCACAGGCCTACTGACAGAACATACCAAAACCAGAGGGGGAAGGTTGCTGCAAGTCCCTCCATGAGTGACCAAGGATCCAAGAAAGGGGGGCAGAGGTAAAAAAACAAAACAAATTATGGTGGGGGGTTGGGTGTGTGGGTAGGGTTAGGTGTAGTAAAGGTTTGGGGTGGGAAAGGTTAGGGTTAGGCACAAAGACCAAGGGAAGAGTAAGTAGCACAGGATGGGTAGGAGGGTATGGGTAGGGTTGGGCTAGGGGATAGGTAGGTAAGGGGTGGGGTAGGGAAGGAAGAGGTATGGTTAGGAGTTAAGGATTAGGGGTTAGGGGTTAGGTAAAGATCACTAAAAACACCCCGTTTTCTCGCCAGAAAAACGGCTGCAAATGTCCTGATGTCTCGCTAAAAACACCTGGTTCTGTCGGTTGAAAGGGGAAGCGGACGTTGGTTTCGAACCGTGTTTTCTGCTGACTTCCAACTTGCTGCCGACAAACTCACCAGCCATCCACCGACCCCTCCTCGTCTCGATAGGATAGTCAGCTCATATAGATCGCATGTGAACAACATCACTTTACATGTTGAAACGTTAACATGCTACGTATTTCACTTGTCGAAACGTACGTATTCAACGTTTCTGTGGTTTGCAGAAATGTACAACGCCAACGTTTTATTCCGGCGACCGGGCTGGTTTTAGATGAATCAGTCGAGCTTTGCGTGCGTGATCGTTTGCTTCTGATTCTGATCGTTCTTTCTCTTTTGTTTACTTTGTGTTCAGGTCAGCTGAACGTGAAGAATGAGGAGCTGGAAGCCATGATCAAGGAGGCCAGCGGCCCCATCAACTTCACCGTCTTCCTCACCATGTTCGGAGAGAAGCTGAAGGGTGGGCGTCTCGACTTTCACATCATAACCGAGAGTGACGATGAGGATAAAGAGAACACGCCAATAACTGACCTCTCCCTCCCTTCCTCCCTCCCTCCCTTCTCTCCTCGCCAGGTGCTGACCCCGAGGACGTTATTCTTAGCGCCTTCAAGGTTCTGGACCCCGAGGCTACTGGAACCATCAAGAAGGAATTGTGAGTGTTTTTATTTTAAGATTTTATTATTTTTACGACCATTCACTGCATCGCGTACCCGAAGTAAGACGTGTTTGATTTTGACTGTTTGCTCCTCTTGCAGCCTCGAGGAGCTTCTGACCACTCAGTGCGACAGGTTCACCCCAGAGGAGGTAAATGTACCGACCCGTTAGAGAGAAGAATACACATAGATTTGCTGTTTAATCAACAATCTTAGAAACATAAAACTCTTAGTCTGTCACTTTTTTATTTGTAATAATTTATATATATATTTTACAAAAGAAATGAAGACACTCAGCAGAGTCTCCTGTACGTTTCTGGATCTTTATGTCTTTAGATTTTTCCATCCAGTTGATCCATTTCTCTTAGTTTCTGTGAAAAGTTTCGCCCTCATTCCTCAAAATGTCACATATGTATGTTTAAACATACTACTAGTATATTATTATCCAAACAAAAGCTTTTTTTTTTTTTTTACCAACTTTCTTTTTATTGTTTTCACAACCTAACAAAGAAATATCAAGTAATATAAATACATACATTGAACAAACATGTCAAAATCCCACCACTCACATAATTCCAGGTCTTGGTTGGGGGGTCAGGATAATCCCTTATAGTCCATTACCTTGTGTAAAAAAACCAAAAACCTACTTACATATATTTTTCTTACATTGTAAAGACATTTGAAGGAAGCAAAGACAGGCATGGGTCAAAGGTCAAAACTGTGAGCACTAGTTTCACCCTCTGCCGTGTTTTAACCTCCTCCGCCGACCCTCGTTGTCCCCCCCTCAGATCAAGAACATGTGGGCCGCCTTCCCCCCAGACGTCGCCGGCAACGTCGACTACAAGAACATCTGCTACGTCATCACACACGGAGAGGAGAAGGAGGAGTAAAACAAGACAGAAGACGAGAAAGACAGCAATCCCTTTTTTTTGCTATTCTGCCTTCCTCCTCTCCTCCTTCACCTTCTGTGTCACCCCTCCCTCCCTCCCTCCCTCCTTCCCTCCCTCCTCCCCTCTCCTCTCCTCCCACATGTGCTCAGCCGCTCACGTTCAAAACCAAAAGACTTGTCACACCTGAGACATGAGCGAGGCCCGATGCTCATGATGATGTCTGTCTGTCTGTGTGTGTTTGGCTTATGGGGAACAGAACGGGATGGTTTTCAATAAAAATCTCCATCCTGAAAGCTTTTCATCAAACTCTTCTTCTCTTCTCGTCTTCTCTGCGTCTTCTCAAACTTCCTCAAACTTCGCGAATATCTCTGAGGACTTCATTCCTTATTCTGAAGATGTCCTCTCGGGAGGTGTGAGAGGAGATGAGAGGAGGGAAAAAGTTGTCTCCTTAAAGCGATGACGGCTTTTTCCCCTTTTTGAAAAGTTATAGAAAAACCGAAGGGGAGGAGAGAAAGTGCCGAAAGATAACATTCAACTCTTCGATTTCTTTCCCTCCTTTCCTTCTTCTCTTTTCTTTCTCTCCCCATAAACTGTCTCAACTTTTCCTCTGTAACGAATAAAAAAAAAAGAAAAAAAGGGACAAACTGTGAATAAAATCTCTTTCCTTTTTGTACAATAACGTCTCCGTTCAGTGTCTCTCTCTCTCTTTCTGTGTGTGAAACAGCTCCTGTCAAAGGCAATAAATAGTAAAATCCCTCGTATATGAAGACATGAATACACATCTGGTGACATCTAGTGGAGCTTCTTCACATCTCTGTGTAGAAACAAGAGTCAGATTGTTGATTTATGATGACACATGATGGTTTTAGCTTCTTAAAAATGTGAGAATTTGCTCCTTTTTTTTACTCTAACATGATATATATTAAATTAAATGATTATTTATTGATATTAAATTGAATATCTTTCTTTCTTTCTTTATTAGCACCAGTTTAACCAGCTTTAAAACACTATAATAACCACAGAAACATAACAAACCAGCTCATATCATTGGACAAACTGGACAAAATTACAAAGTAATCACAAGAAATCAAATAAAACTTACAATTTCTTTCTCTAATTCTTTATTTTGGAGCAGCAGGTTGTATTTTACACAGTTTACATCCAGAAAAAAGCAGTTACATACTAAGAAAAATCTGTTAAATAAAACAAATAATAGAAAATATTTAAAAAATAAGCAGACTTTAAGATCTTTATACGATGTGGGAGAGGTGAAATTAAAATTAAAAAGTGACAATAAAATAAAATAAAACATTAAAGTGTCTCTTCTTCACTGCCTCCACAAAATCTGACCGTAAAGGTTTCACATATTTGACCCACTCAGACCAAAATTTAATGAAAACATGTTTCTGAAGGCGGAGAGACGTTATTTACTGTATCGATCCGCTCCTTTATTTTGGAGGTTTGGTGTTAAAATACTAAATAAATATTCATCAGGTCGTCTCAGGAAGCTCTCAACAGAAAGGTTTTTATCACTGAGCGTTCCCAGAACATGTTTCTGTCTCTAATTATTAATTAACTTAATAATTAAATCATATTTTTTGCTTAATTTTATCCGTCCTGCGTTAATTAAAAACCTGATTCCAAGAGAAAGATGTATCAGAAACCATTTCTCATTCGCTGCAGAGGATTATTTTCTGCTTTCATCCTGGTTTTTATTTCATTTCTTTCACCGGTTTTCATTATTTTTCACACTCGCAACTCAGTTTAAGGTTTTCAGATGTGTTTTGAGATGCTGTTTGAACCCATCTTTAGTTATTTTCTTGAACAATAAGCACCAGCAACGAGCATCCTGTACCAAACTGGCAGCTGTAACGAGGATGTTTCCCAGTTTTCTGATGTTTTATAGAACAAATGATTAATTAAATTAAACTTTTAAGACACATATTTTGTTTTTACAGCTGTTTTACTGCACTGTCATTCATTATTTGTTTATATATACACACATTAATCAACACTAGAGCTGCAACTAAAGATTATTTTCATCATCCAGTATTCTGTCGACTGTTTTCTAGATTAATATTTTAGTTGTTTGGTACAGAAAATGGTGAAAAATGTTTCCCAAAACACAAACTGACGTCCTGCTCAACAATCCACAACCTAAAAATATTCAGTTTACCGTCATAAAAGACAAAAGAAACCAGAAAATATTCACTTTCAAGGAGCTGGAATCAGAGAATTTGGGAATTTTGATCACTCAAAACAATAAAATAATTATCAAAATAGTTTGAGATTAACAGTAAACAAACTAATCAACACTTATATCCACTTACAGCCACGTTATAGTGAGTTATAAAACATTTATTAACCGTTTAAATGCTGCTGATGAAGCGTTTTATTAGTATATTTATGTGTCGAGGTCTGAAAACAAAAACAAACAAAAAAAAAACAGCGAGATGATTTAATATATTATGGTTTATTACTCATCACAAATGTCATTATCATCGTCATCGTCATCATCATCATCAATTAAATACATCAGTTGTAGATCTCGAAGGAATGAATTCAATTAGCTATGATTTTTATTTCACTTTCGCCAGAGAGAGAGAGAGCGAGAGAGCGAGAGAGAGAGAGAGAGAGAGAGAGAGAGAGAGAGAGAGAGAGAGAGACATGTAAACTTAAAAAACACAAAAGACAAAAAACGGCAGAAATGGGCAGAAAAAATAAAAACAAAATAAAAGAACAAAAAAAAACAGCTGAAATGTTTCTATTTTTTCATTTTATTTTGAAATTTTGCATCACGTGGAGTCGTTCCTGATCGATCAATAAGAAATAAGATTTTTTTTTTTTTTTTTTAACTTGATTCGTTTTTGAAATTGCGGAGTGGAGTGTCGTTTTCCTCACTTCTTTTTTATTTATTTATTTATTCTTGCTCCGTGGAAATCAGTGCAGCTGTCTCACACACACACACGCACACACACACACACAGACACTATCAACAGTCATCATTGATTGATTAGAGGAAGGTTGTTTTTTGTTTTTTTTCTTGCATAGATCATCCTCCTCACTGATTCTGCACTAATCTGTGCCTGTAAAGCACCGGCGTCAAAATAGAAAGAGAAAGAGAGAGTGTTTGTTTGTTTATTTGTTTGTGTGTGTGTGTGTGATGTTTATATATATTTAAATGACAGCGATGTAAAGACCTGAAATAAGTGGAGGGAGGGAAACAGTGAATATGGAGGACATGTTGGCTACAGTTTACACGAAAGTCCCTCTAATCCTTAACTACAAAAAACAGTACGGTTAAAGAGCATCAATGTTTTGTTGTGTTGTTGTTGTTGTTTTTTTCATTTTTTTGTTTTCTTTTTTTTTTTTTTTTTTTTTTTTAAATCTCCATCAAATGGTTTTACACTAACTACCTGGCACTATAATCATCGTATACTGATGATGAGGAGGAGGAGGGGGGTTTCAGTGCCGCTTCATGTATGCATAAATATGTTTACAGTACAAGAACACTGAGTGTAAATAGTTAAGGAGTTAGTCCATAAGTCATCATCATCATCATCATCATCATCATCATCATCATCATGAATGTTACGACACAACTCGGTGAGACAGACATATTGAAGATCTCCAATTTTTAAAAAAGAAAAAAATCTCCTCTTTAGTATTTTCATACAGTACGATTAAGACCTTCAGCTCCCAAAGAAATCTGTCTAAACTCATCACTCGTCTCAAAAAAAATAATAAAAAAATAATAAAAATAAAGTTTGTTGTTCAGTCGGAGGCCCTTCCTTCCTCACTCACGCCTGTTTTTTTTTTTTTTGTTGTTGTTGTTGTTGTTTTTTATATTTAAATAATACTGCACTTCAGTAAACTGGAGACTCGTGAGTCTAAATTGACCAAAAGAAAAAAAAAAAAACACTTAAAAACAAAAAACAATAGCAAAGACATGCAATCGAGTTCGCTGTGTAAAAAGCGGAGGACTTTTAACGTGCAAAAAAAAAGAAGAGAAGAAGAAATTAAAATTAAAACACACTATATATATATATATATATACACACAGATATATATATATATATATATATATATATATATATGATCCCCCGTGCTAAACTACACGTGTGTGCAGTTCGCCATCGTTCCAGTCAACCAGGTGTCTCTTTACTCACATAGAAAAATAGTCAAGATCCAAAATAATAATAATAATAATTAATAATAATTAATAATAATATACTATATTTGATTAAATTAACCACTTTGTACATAAATACAAGGTCAAAGATCATCAGAGGTTAATGCTACATTGGCACACCTGGCACCTCCAAGTCAAGTGGCTTCCTATTTTTTATTTTTTTTATTTTTTTTTTTTTAATTTTTGGGTGGGGGGAGGTGAGGGGGTCGTCGTCAAAAGGCACAGATTTCGAAAAAAATACTGTGAAATCGGCCCCTGAGACTCGATCTCTACATCGCTAACGGAGTGGTCGACTTCAGTGGTGCTTTGTGACGAAATAATCACAGGTGCAAAAACAAAACAAAAAATAAAACAAAACAAAAACAAAAAAACATCCTTCAAAGATATTTTGAATCACATTCTGGTTTCGGGGTCGGCGACCTCGAGTGTTTTTCACCCATTTCTGGTAAATTTGGCTAAAATAAGATGCATATATATGATTTTTTCTTTTGTTCGTCAAAGTAAAATAATACTAAATTTAACAGACGGATGGACTTTTGGTCTGCAGGACTTGTGCACGGTCGCTGCTGGTTCGGGTTTTTGTTATTGTTTTCTTCCACACGACCACAGTTTAATCGATAAATGTTACGACCTCTTTCTTTTTTTTTTTAGCTAAAACTGTAAATTGAGGCCTGAAATAAAACAATTAAAAATGCTCCCAGTGTGTCAAAAAAGGAAAAAAAACACACATATATATAAATGAACTATTAAAAGAGGACAAATTCACAATTCTTCAAGTCCGACTATAAACAGGTGACCAAATAACGATCATTATTCTTCAAATGGACACTTAACTGTTTAAAAAAAAAAAAAAAAAAAAAAATTGTGAATTTATCCTTTAAATAAAAACAGCCACCACTGTATGTGCGTGTGTGGCTGTTTTTTTAAATGATCTCCCTCCTTTTTTGTCTCCGTTTCACCCGTCAAGCTTAATATATATATATATATGTAATCCGACGACAGAGAAAAAAAGATCCACAATGATAGTTTGAGAAATTAATTAAAACAAAAAAAGCAGGAAGCTGAAAACAGGGGAGGCCACACACACATAATTAGACAATAAACACGTTTCACTAGTCTACTAAGGCACGCACACTCACTCACGACATTTAACATGACAATAAATAACATCCTCAACAACGTCACGAGCATTTCTGTCTTCAGTTTCAGTGCCTGCATTTCACTTCCAAAGGTTTTGTTTTATTTTTCCTTCCCTCTTCCCACAGATGACGGGTTTACGGAGTGCTAAACAGGATCCTCTGGACTGTAGGTTGACTTGTTTTTGTTTGTTTTTTTCTGTTTATATATATATATGTGTGTTTATATATATATATATTACACATGTTCTGTGGCACCACAACTATTTCTGCAACAATCCGTTAAGTCGATGTCTCTCTCGCCACCGCTGCCGTCCATCAATCTGATTAAAAATAATTACAAAATAAAAGTAAAAAATAAAAATAAAAAAAAGACTGTGACTTTTATTCTGAAATTTCCTCTCAGATTCACAGCTCATGCTCCAGTTGAGAAAAAAAAAAAAAAAGGAAAGTTTTTGTCCCATTTTATTGAAACTCTGTGAAAAAAGAAAAGCGTTGAGCGACGGGGGCAAAAAAAAAAAAAAAAAAAAAAAAAAGAAGAAGAAAGCCCCCCGAGGTGCTATTAAAAACCATGATCCAGTTTTCTCCACGGTAGTCCTGGACTACATTAAAGTCTCAAAATGACGCGTTATACAAGAAGCCATCCCATTTTTTTCTGTTTATTTATTATCTATTAATCTTTCCTCCTTTCTCGGGGACTTTGTTCCCCCTGACCTCTTTTTTTTTTTTTGTTTTGTTTTGTTCAGTGTCCCTTTTCATTATCCTGGAATGACGGGGTGGGAAAAACTAGGCCGAATCTCTCGCTGCCGCGGCTCCGTTTTTGTCCTCGGCTTCTCCTCCTTTGTCCTTTTTCTTCCCGCCTTTCTTCTTCTCTTTTTCTAGCCGCTCTTTCTCCTTCTTCAGCCTCTCTTTCTCCGCTTTCTCCTTTTCCTTCTTCTCCTTCAGTTTCTTCTTCTCGTCCTCCTTCTCCTTCTTCTTGTCTTCTTTGCTTTTCTTCTTCTTCTTCACTTCTTCCTCTCCTCCTTCTACGGCCTCGGAAGCTGTTGCCGCCGCCGCTTCTTTCTTTGGATCCGAACACGGCGGCAGAGGGGCGTTGTTCGCGGTCGGAGACGGGATGGAAGGAGTGACCTGCTCGGAGACGATCCTCGGGGAGGGAGATAAAGTGTTGGGTGGCGACGTGCTTTGAGCCGAAGCGCTCGGCTCTTCCGAGGCGCCGCGTGACTGGCCGCTCCCGACTAGGGGGCTCTGAGTGTGGGGCGCCGGCGACTTCTGACCCGCCCCCGGAGGAATGGGTGGCTTATGCATAGGGCTGTGGAACGGGCTCGACGATAGGTTAGCGGGCGGCGAATCTCTTCCCGAAGGACCCGAGAAGGAGCCCTTCTTGGTTTGGGAGTGGAAGGGGGTCTTGGACTTGCGGAAGCCGGGTAGCGAGAGCAGGCTCGAGGAGGCCCTGAGGGGTCCCGGCGGAGGGATGGAGCTCCCCAGGAAGGAGAAGCTACCGCCGGAGCTGATGGCGGCGGCACGGCGTTTGTACTCGTAGATGTCCCTCGTACCGTGGAGGCGGCGGCCCGGCTGGTGCGTCAGCTCCCCTCTGGACTCCCTCCACTTCCTCACCTGGATGTTGCACTCCCTCTCGATGAGCGACTCCGTCACCGGGAGCGTAATGATCTGAAAAAAAGCCACGCCGCAGACAACAAAAAGGAAGGAGACAGACAGAGGAAGTAGAGATTACCAGGCTGCTCGCTACGAGGACAAAGTGACTCATAACTCGTGTCGCTGAGTAAGAACAGAAGCGGAGAGCGAGACCGACCTCCTGTACCAGCATGTCCTCTCTGATACTCTCGGGTGAGATGTTCCTCAGGCGCTCCATGGTTTCGTACATGCCCTGCAGTTCCCGGAGTTTGTCCACGGAGCCGAGCATCTGTTTGAGCAGCACCAGGCCAACGCGGAACACGATCTTCACTCCTGAAACACAGTTAGAGACTCCAGTTACGTTTCTGTCAAACTACTGAGGAAAACTGAAAGTGACGTAGCGGGATTGTGATGCTAACTGCTAACTTGTGCTAATCATGACACTGAAGAGTGAACATATTCATATTGATTGTGTCACGATTAGCGTTTAGATCGATTATTTTCCTACAGTCCTGCTCCCGGTGAGCATAAGCTCCTTGGATACTGTGAACTCTTAAAAAAGCATCTGTCCAGACAGGCATTTGGGTAAAAATGTGGCATTTTATATTTTGATTTGTTTATTTTGTCTTTTCTCCTTGCATATTTCATCTGGCTTCTGTGTTTTTTTAATTTATTTTGATTGTATTTGATCTTCTTTGACTTTCTTTGAAGCGCTTTGTGACTGCTGTCGGATGTGAAAGGTGCTACGTCTATAAATAAACTTTGCTCGCTTACTTTTTTTTCTAAATCACAATTAAAAACAAACATCAAAAACAGTCAAAAGTGTCAATATCTGCCTCGTCGAGGACATGAAGACGACGTACCTTCACAGAAGAACATGTCCCACACACGCAGCACACAGGACCACGGTAAGGTGCGAGAGAAGATACACATGAACCACTCGGTCATGTAGAGGATCGGGTCGATCTTGAACTTTTTGAGATGACGGTAAGCCATGGGACACGTACGCCGCAGCAGGGAGAAGAAGATCTCGCCGTCCAGCTGGATCGCTTCCTGAAAAGAAGAGAATTGACAGATGTTATGAGTCAGTAGAGGAGATGAAAGCGACATAAATAAAGGTCGGGAGTTTGTTGATTCACTCACCAGTCCGGCGCTGTAGTAGCCGGGAAGATACTTCTCACATATCTGGACGAGGCACCAAAAAGCTTGCTGTGGAAGAGAAGAAAAATTAAAACATTTAGACGTTCAGTATGTAGTTTCAGCTGCTAGAGAAGTCTCTCAATCAAAACGATAATAAAAGACGGGAGTGTAATGATGGTGTGAAGTAGCAAGGGATCATGGGAGTTGTTGTCTTTGCTGTTGAATAACCAGCTTCACCAGGAGCGGAGTTACCCGCAGAGGTCTCCTCCTCTCCAAAAGCAAACGGACACGCAGATTAAAATCGTTAAAATACTAATTAAAGCTGTTTCACCAAAAAAAAATTCAATATTTCTCAGACGATGTTTAGTGATCACCGGACTTCCTGGAGTGGCTGTTAGCTGAGCTGCTGCTAACGTTTGTCCAGTTTATTTCTCTGATAACTTAAGATCCAGACGTCCAATGACTAAAATCCTTCAACGGCTAAAAGATAAAGTTAAAAACCAGCTAAATTTATCATGAAAATGTGGCTTAAAACTGAATAAAAGTCCATTTTAACAGTTTGTGTGAAACAAGCACAACACTGATGTATTATCTTGGTAGATGTTATTGTAGGGGATAAACAGTGCTGCCATATGCATCTCCTGCTTGTTTACTCTGTGGTAGAGGAGGTTTGACGCCACTGACATGCGACCAAATGAAACGGTCCGTTACTTTGATTAAATAAAAGATTTCCCTGGGTTTGGAAACTGTTGTAAACATTTGGGATGATGTAAGTACATTTGAATGTGGAATAAATTACATTTTATAGCTTTAAAGTTGGTAAACTGCTGCATTTAGTTGTTTAAATGTTACCTGAAAGTAATGACTCAAATCATAATTACATCATCATTTCCCACTTTTAGTTCCCCCTTTTGTTTTGTTTTTTTAATGTCTCTTAAAAATAACACAAGCAGATTATTTATGAACTTAATCTCTCCCTCTTCCTCTTTTCTGTTTGTTTGTTTGTTTATAGACAACAGCTCACTGAACACTTGTGGTAAAATAAACACCAAGATGACAAACTAGACTAAATAATCACAAAAACAAAAAGTATTTTCTCATGAACGTGAAGTCTCACTTCCCTTATCCGCCTCCCTGCTCTTCAGAAACTGTCCTGTTTATGTGGAGTAAAAGCTGCAAAATATATATACATTACATCTCATCATAATCTGAGAGAAACAAGCTCTGCAGTAAATGTTTGTGTGATTACATCTGTAAAGATACATTTTAATATATTGTGTTTAATATTATGTTTATATTTACATATTACTGTATAATTATTCATCATCTGTCTTGCCAAAAAAGCTTATTTGAATATGAAATAATATTTTAAATAAGGATGAACAAAACAAAACATAATAATAAGTGTGTTGAGCTCATGAGAAAACCATTTCATGACCTCAAGGGAAATAAATAAATAAATAAAGATATATATTTATATACACAGTGCTCGCCTTTCTGTTAAAACAGGAAACTGATGCAAATGAAACTGTGACAGTTTCAGTAGATAAAGACACACTTTGTTTGCTGCAAGCAGGCATCGACTACCAGCGACCGTTCCAGTGTTACGTAACAAACACACACACACACACACACACACACACACACACTCAGCTACGAGAGCCAAAACACTCCCACACTGGCACCTCACCGCGTACACAGATTTATATTTGGGTGTCAATGACTTGTCAGGATACAGATTAGGTTTTTGTGGTCTTGCCTTGCCTCCTCCTCCTCCTCCGCTGCCCCCCAGCGACGCAGCCTAAACAACTTGAGCGAGTCTCGTTTGTATCACTCAGCTCGTCAAACGCGTCTCATCTGTGACGTTTCAGCGGTGTCACCAGAAGGCCGCCTGCTACTATTTTTATTTTAAGTTAAGTAGCCTTAGACACATTATGATTCAGATGAAGTTTCAGTTTAGTTTTGCTTTATCGCTCCTCGCCTACTCTCCTTCTCTCTCTCTCTGAAACATCACACATCAGGGTGGAAACGACTTGTAGAGGGCGTTTAGCCAAAGATAGCTTTCTGATGTATGATCACATTATAGGTGTATTCTAGTAATCATGTACCAAAAAAAGAAGTTGTAATGTGTAAAATTAGATCTTAGCTCATGTGCGGTTGCAGATTTTCTATGACAGGTTGGTGTGAAGCAATCAGATTGTTCAGGAAAAGGAAAACAAATACTGATACAGATTAAATGACGCAAGTTCACACACTTTCAGATCTGATTAAAACACTGATAAATGTTTTTCTTGCTGTAATCATGTTCATGTCATGTAATGTCAGTGACAGTGGGAAACAGCCACAGTCCTCCCTTAATGCTTAAATGTTCAGCACCAGTCACAGATAGAGATGCACTGATACCAGTCTGATATGGACTCAGAAAGCTGGAGCAGGTATCGGACACCATTATTTTAATGAATAACAATTCAGTATATTTATATCTATATATTTATTAGGGCTGTGGTCGACCAAATAAAACCTTGATCGACTAAAATTGTACATAATCTTCCGCTAATTGATGAGGCAGGGCGGGGGGTAACGGTAACTTGGCAGCCAAACGTTTCTCTGTTTAGCGTCTTCAGGCTAAGCTAACCCATCGTTGCTAACTTTGGAGCTAACTCCCTTCACTTCTCCAGCGCTTGGGGAAACTACAGACGTGACTGTTTAGCATTTAACTGACACACTGTAGTCTGTGCTGTACATTTACTGCCAGACTGACAACTTACCGCTAACTTTTTCCTCTGCTCCGCTCGTATCCACCGTCACTTTCGCTGTGGCCAACTCGCTATGCAAACATACAACGTAATCCCGTATTACACTCGTTTCCTAGGCAACGACACAACGGATAACTCACGCCCTGAACAGCGCTGCACAGACTCTCAAACGCTAAATATTTCCGAATGAGAGGATATTTAGCGTTAATTCTGGCATTAAATAACTTTTTTTTTGGCCTGGCGTGGGTTCTCGTTGATATACTTGTAGGAGAAACACTAATTCGGTAAACGATCATTAACAGTTTCCGTTAGTTTGGGCGAGTCCAAAGTTATGAAAACAACGGGGGTGTTTCGAATACACACCCGTTATTTTCTCAGGTAGTTTGTTGGTGTGTGTCCCCCTCCCCCGCCGCAGGAAATAATGGTTTAATCCCAGAAAGCTGCTGATGTGGCACTTTTTTCCTTATGAAAGTAACATGGAGGATTACTAGTCGACCAGCAGACTACAGTATTTATTTGTTACATTTTTGTTTTACAAGGTTAGAAAAGCATTTTTTTAAGTCAAGCCTGACGTTGCCACACAAATAAAATAATGATCCCAGTCTATTCCGCACATGGAGGCACACAGCTTATCAATTATACACTGGTATCAGACCAGTACTCGCCCAGGTATCAGGACTGAAAAAGTCAGACTGGTGCATCCCCCTTCCACTTTAATGAGAAAGTGAGTCCAAACTTTTGACTGGTACTGTACCTAAAGGTTTATCTGAAGCTAATATGATAAAAATAAGATAAATATCTTTCAATTTGCAGTCTTTTTAGAGCCAGAATTCCCCATACTTCAGGAAAACACCGTCCGCTGAGACACAAAGAGGGATTTTTTTTTACAAAATGTTCAGATAAACTTTTAAATTAATTTTTTGCTCAAAAGGAGGACTGTGGATTTTTATACTGTAAGGACATCATGAAGAGATCGTTTAATAGAAAGCATGAACAGGAGGAATAATTACAGCAAAGCAAAACCTGCTTCAATAATCATTTAGGCTCCTGATTTTAAAGGTTGTGAACCCATCCTCCTCACCTCAGCAGGCATATGCATGAGCAGCACCGCGGCCACCGGAGCCTGAGCCTGGCAGTAACCCTCGTCAGGCCGGTAGACGGTGTAGGCCTTCAGGATCCGGAACAGATCCTGTTGCCTGCAGAGACAAAGAAGAAGAAAAAAAAAACAAACCCCAAAATGAATCAGTGGCCAAAATCCACCCCCTCCCCTCCAAAAAAAAACACTTTTCAGTTCATTCACTTCCCTTTGACTCATGAAGGGAACAATGCAAACAAAGGGGAACCTTAAAAAGAGACCGTTGATGGTCTAATTCAGCCTTTGAAGTATTTCTCTGCAGTTCTAAGCGAACAACATTTAATTTCTTCTTAAAATACACCTTATTACATTTTTATATGCTTTGTGTCTTCATATTTTTCATTTTCCCCCTTATCAATTTGCTTTATTAGTATGTTTTTTCCTGACATTGTTGGGTTTTTGGGGGGGGATTATCGATGATGGTGCCATATTTGATACATGCTGTGCCTCAAATCGTGTACTTCTGTACTTACACTTAACATTTTGAGTACATAAGTGCGTTCACACTGATGCAGAGCACTGCGAGGACCCGGATGGTGCATTCAAAACGGTCAAAAAGTTGAGTGTGTAACTACGGACGCTTCTCACCCTCAACGGTCGCCATCTTGGCTACGTAGCGGAAGGGGAGGGACCACTTTTCAAACTGGAAATGGCGGCCAGGTACGTTGTAACTACGGTGAACATTGCCACATGTGTTTTTAGCACTAAGCACCACTACACTGCTGTCAGATAAAAGCCATCAGTAGGTTGTATTTGGGTTGATTTAGCAGTCTGTAGCACAAACAATAACACAAATGCTAACGCTGGCTAATGCTAATTTGCGGTCTTCATTTCCGGTAAGTGCACATTTGATTTGACCTAACAGAAGTATGTGATTTGAGACATTGCGTCATGTGATCCGTGTTACTCCAAACAGCACAATTTCACACACGGGTACAGTATATCAACTGAAAACTGTGTATGTGTGAACTCATCACGTATGTGTGAGTGTGTGAGGTTAAAACAAACTGAGGATGTGTTTATTGTACCCGTAGCCACCGCGAGCAGCAAACATCTCGTGGAAGGGGAACTGCCTGTGTAGATCCTTCTCTATGATGTCGAGCCATTTAGCTTCACCTGGTTCTCTCTCCAGCTCCTGTTGTACAAAAAAAAGAGAAATAAATAAAGAGAAATAAGTTTTAGATTAATTCTCAGTAACTTTTAGTGTAAAAAAATCTAAATTAAACAAAGAGGATTAGACTGTAACGCCCTGTTTGAACCATCTTTGACACTCAGAAGTAAAATGTTAGAAAAGAAATCTCAAACAACAGGATCAATACTAAGTGGACTTGCTGGAAACTAGACCCAGCTGAGCCCGGGCCCCCCTCCAGCTATGGATATGGCGTCAGGGCCCTGACAGGCAGGATTACAGGTCCTAGATAAGAAGCTTACGGCGTCCTACGGCTGTGCTTGCGCCCATTTAGCAATTACCCTACTCACTCACAACTTCTTTACAACAGTCCACCCCCCCTCACACTTTGAGGCGGTAACTTCTGCTCTCAAACCGGCTACAGAGATGACGAGCGAGAGAGAGAGAGAGAGAAAGCACATTTTGAAGAACTGAGAGAGCAGATATGAAAAATGAAAGGTCAAAGTTAAATTCCTGTTTCCATAAAAGTACATTTGTTCTTGACTCTCCGCCTCAAAAAAAAAAACAGCTTTTTCAGCAAGACGTCTCTGCCGGTTGTGGTTTCTGGTGATGATGAGGGTTTGTGAACATTATGTGTACCTCAAACTTCCCACAGTTGTTATCTAGGAGCTCTTGACTGTTGGACAGCAGCTGCCAGGCTTTGGACCTGAGAGACGACGGGATCCCCTTCCTGCAGCGCAACTTCACCTGCAGACACAGCTCCACGTTAACATTTATAACTCATCATACTTACACATGAATAAACATTATCCCATAACATAAACAAAAAAAAAAAAGGGTTTGTGTACCTTCTGGAAGCGATGTTTGACCCACTTATCCCAGTTGTTAAACATATCGAGCCATTTCATCTCCCTCTGTCTGGCCACTTCAACTCGAACGTCCTTGTCGCTGTGATGGTGAGTAATGAAAAAAAAAAAGTGATTACATCATCGGCAGAGCTGGGTGGTACAAGGAAGTGCTTATTTTTATTTCACTTTGTTTGGGCCCTGATTATGTTTAGACATCTATGCCTCTAATCTAATAATGCCTAATGACTTCTTCTCCTCCTCTGTCACGCGTTACTCTGAATTCCCTCATTACTACGAACCAGAAAAAGCACCGCCTTCTACTCGCGGCAGAAAAATCAATAAACGTTTTAATTATTCAAAAAGTAGAAGTGCGATTAGTGTGGCAGAAAAACTAGAAGCAGATCTGATTTTTTTTCTCTCTCCCCTTAAGAGAAGAGGAAAGCAGATGGGTGTGATGGGCGATACCAGAGAAACACATGGTCAGTACATATTGAGTCACACACACACACACAAAAAAAAAAAAACGCTCTCAGCATTATCTGAGTCAGACAAAAAGGGGAGATAAAGGACAGACAGATATGTTTAGAGCAGAACATGAGAAGACGGCAGGAAAGCGAGGGTGAGACCGAGAGGAGAGGAGGAAAGGAGGAGAGGGAAAAATCTCTTAAAAGAGGCGTATAGATGAGAGGAGTGAACAGGATGTTCAAGGGGAGGAAAAAAAAAAAAAAAAAAAGCGAAGTGAGCGATTAAAAAGGAAGATTGTCAAGCATGATTTACATCTATCTGTGTAAACCAATTCCCCGGCTCTAATCTGATGTCGTCTAATGCAAATAGTGTCTGCATGAAAACAGAGCGTGAAAAAAAAAAAAAGGAAGTGTGTGGTTTTTTTTCTCTTCCTCAACAAAAACACCCACATCGAATAGGTGTCTCTAATTTCAAAATGATGACGATCAGGTGTGTGATTGATTAACGTTTTCCTCTTGACACGAACCTGCTGTCGCTGTACTGGTTCCCTCCCAGGAAGCCGTATTTATCAGTGCGTCTGACGGACATGCCGTTGATCTCCGAGTCCGAGCCCACGGAGCTCCCGTCCTCCCCGAACCCGGTCAGAGACTCCAACGTCCCCGACATGAGGCTGGCCGACTCCACGTAGCTGAGGGTGTCAGGGGCCGGCCGGCGGTTGGGGTTGGACATCGGGAGGACGAAGGCTGGCTCGTTAATCAACGGGACAGTGGGGCTGTGGTGTTCGGCCCTCGTCGGGGTGCCGGGAGGTTCGGGTTTCGGGGACAGAGGGGGAGGAAGGGGAGAAGGAGGAGCCTGACCTTGAGGGTTTTGTGCTTGTTGGGATGGTTGAGGTTTCTCCTCTTCAGCCGTCGCCTCCGCCGCCGCTGCTTCTGCGGCGGCGTTGGTGGACGCTGGAGGAACAGGCGTGGCGTCAGAGCAAGCAGAAGGTTGCGGTTGGCTCGCCGTAAGCTGACCCTCGTCAGCGACGGGGTTCGGGTTGTGGGTGACGTGTACATTGGGGTAGAGGTTAGGACCGGGATTGAGATCAGGAGAAGGGGACGCCTGCGGCACTTCGCTCTGAGTTGACGGCTCGTTCGACGGCGCCGGGGTCTCGGCATCAGCAACTAAGAGCTCTGCAGCAGCTGGATCACCGGTCTCCTGTTTAACAACTTGAGCTCCAGTCTCTGCGTCTTTCCCAGCTGACTCCTCTTTCTGCGGAGCAGCCTCGTGTACCGATGGCGGGAGGGAGGTCTGAGCAGCAGCAGCAGCAGCAGCAGCAGCAGCAGCAGCAGCAGAGGGAGGTTTCGGACTCAAGGGCGGAGGGATAGACAGGGGCGAACCCCCCGACTGCTGCGTTGCGAGAGTGTTTCCAGTCAAAGCTTTGTCGTTGTAGAGGGAAGACTTGGGTATGGACATCTCCCTGGCGGTGGACTCCGGAGCGGGGTTGTTGGGAGCGGGAAGAGCTGATGAGGACGGAGGGATGGATGGAGCTGCATGAGGATCACCCAATGCAGGTGGCGAAGGGGATAGGGTGTAAAGTTCGGCCATGGTTCCACTGCGATCTCTCCTTTAAAAACAGAGAGAGAGAAAAACGATGCAGGAAAGATTTAAGTTTATCAAAAATAAATAAATAAAAGCTGCTATAAATTCAGTCAACAACTTATATAATAAAACAACTTTATAAAAAGGTCAACACTTGACACAAAAGGTGAGTAAAGAGTTGAGA
This sequence comes from Euthynnus affinis, assembly GCA_029490765.1. Lineage (NCBI taxonomy): Eukaryota > Metazoa > Chordata > Actinopteri > Scombriformes > Scombridae > Euthynnus > Euthynnus affinis. The sequence goes on from CM055856.1 coordinate 2,350,992, forward strand.
AACAATGAGGGTTTGGCCATTATCTATCAAGTTCCTCTTCTTAAAAATAGATCAAAAGAGAAGCACTTAAAGTAGTGAAGTATATTTCGAAATCATGGAAACTCCTGGGAGACTGTGCGTGCGTTCACACACACACACACACACAATATGTAGTTGTTTTTTAAACTTTAACTAACAATAACTACTGACAGCTATGAATGTCTGAAGTTATATTTCCTCTTTTGCTAAAAGGCTACACTGATAATACTTCCACTGTAGTAAAAAAAAAAAAAAAGTTTAATTCAGCAACTTTTTAAGGAAACGCACAGGAAAGATTACCACTCCACTGTCTGTAGACGTCACACCAAGAAACCGAAAAGAAAAAAAAAAAAAAGCTTACAACAATTTCAGTTTCCACTTTATCACAATTTTTCAAGACTGTCTTAAAACTACAGGGTGATGTAATCATTCCTCCTGTTCTTACAAGATATTAAAAGATCCCCTTCAAATGTGCTTTCAGTGTGAAGTGATGGAGGCCAAAAATCCACAGTGTGTCCACACAGTTAGTTAAAAGTTGATGTGAGGTTTCAGCAGTCTGAGTTAGACATTTGAAGTGGATTTCTGACACATTTACAGTCTTTTTTAGCATCAAATTCTCCTCTTTGTGTTTCCCTGTTGAGCTGCAGGTGGAAGTATAGTAACAAAAAGGGGGATTTTGGCTCTAAAAAGACTGTAACATTAAAATATATCTACTTGATTTGACTCATTTAGGCATCAGATAAACTTTTAAACACATTTTTCGCACAGAAGCACTGCAGATTTTGTCCCCCCCATCACTTACATTTTAAGTGCATTATGAAGGGATCTTCTAATTGTCAGTAACAGAGGGGATGATTACAGCAAGAAAAACATGCTTCAATGTTCATTTCAGCTCCTGACAGTCTTGAAAAACCTTGAACCCACCCTTAAATTTATGAGAGTGACTGTAAACCATTACAGATGACATACCGGTGTACCACTGCACAGGCATGTACCGCTGTCAACAAATCAACCCCCCCTCCCTCCCCGGACAACCATGATGATCCAGTATTTTGCTGATGAAGCAGGTTAATGTCTGGGGTGCCAGCAGACAGCTAACAGCTAATAACATCAGGCACTTTGTTGTCGTATCCTCTCTTTACAGGCCTCTCCCAAAGCGACTCAACTTCCCGATTCAGCACACAGGATGGTTTACCAACACAAGCTAACAGTCAAAACACTCCCTGCCCCGGCCACCAGGCCCTGAACAGAGCAGCGTCCACGGCCTTGTCCACCTCGCTGCCCCCCGGTCAAACACGACCTCAACTCCGCTGCTCAACTCACCCACGGCCGGCGTGTCACTGCGGTCCGTCCGCCTGGGTAGCCAGGGGGTTCCTCCCCGCGCGTCCCCCCGCCACAGCTCCGGTTCCGCAACCTCCTCCGTGAAATGAAAACACGGGGGTTGAAAAAAAAGGGAGGAAAAAAAGAAAAAGAAATGGCGAGACCGAGAGGCAGGAACAGCGGAGCAGGGTGAGGACCTGGAAGAGAAAACGTCCTGCAGTCGGCGAGCTAGCTAGCTAAGTTACGCGCTAGCTGAGTTAGCTTCATTTAGCATCAGCGCCGATAGTGTTTCTGTTTCTGTCGCGTCTCCGTTATTTCGGCCTTGCTGCGATCATTCTCGCCTAAATTAAACAACCGTCCTGGTAATCGTTTTCATTCTGAAACGCAAATGACTTTCTTTGTTTAATTTGTCCAAGCAGAGCGGCAGGGCACATCCAACACCAGCCGCCTGCATTTCCTACTGACAGCTACGTGCGTGTGCTCGTCAATATCATTCGGGCACACGCACGCACGCACCCGCACAGGAGCCTCCCTTGTACAGTTATAAATAAATAAACAAACAAACAAACAAACAAATAAAAAACACATTAAAAAACAAATAAATAAAGCAAAATAATTTTAATAAATACATTTCAATTATGTATACAAACATATTAAAAATAATAATTAAAATCATTATCATATAATTATAATAATAAATACATTATACCGCATTCATTCATTATTAATATGATATTTAAAATGATTTGAATATATTAATTTATTAATATATTCAACATTATATTTAACATACTATCAATATTTAATATGTTTAATGAATTATTTTTTAATACTTTTTGATTAATTTAAAAAACTTGTAGGCTCAGTTGTTATATAATATAATATATAATTCTTCTTCATAACATTATTTTTCCCTTGAGGTTTGTTTCATTTTATCACTGACATAAGCATTCATTTAGAGTTCAAGTGATTAAATATATTTATTTGGAAATTACTTTTAACATACTCCTTTGAAGAAGTTACAAAAAAGTTAGGAAAACTTAATTAAAAATTAAAAAAAAAAGAATTTCCCAAGATAATACAGTGATTGAGGGGTAAAACAATACAATCTAATAATTAGTGGTGGAAGAAGCTCTCAGATCCTTTACTTAATTAAAAGTACCAATATAGAAATGTAAAATACTCCATTACAAGTTGAAGTCCTGCGTGAAAATCCTACTGCAGTAAAAGTACATCAGTATTCTGAGCTTGATGTAGTTAAAGTATTGCAGTAAAAGTAGTGGTTTGGTCCCTCTGACTGATATATTATTATATATGACATCATTAGATTATCAATGCTGAGGCATCAGTGTTAGAGCAGCATGTTACTGTTGTAGCTGCTGGAGGTGGAGCTAGTTTACACTACTTTATATACAGTTAGCTGGTTTAGTCCACTGGTTCCCAACCTAGGGTTCGGGGCCCCTCTAAAGGGTCAGCAGGTTAAATCTGAGGGGTCGTGAGATGATTAATGGGAGAGGAAAGAAGAAAAAACAAAGTTCTGATACACAAATCTGTTTCCAGTTTTTAGACTTTTTCTCTAATCTTTGATTATCTGGTGAAATATTGGATCATTTATTGAAATGAAAGCATGTGAGAAGTTTAGAGGGAAAAATCACTATTTGGTGGAGCTGTTAACAACTCATAGACATGTGAAATGTGACCCCGACTACACACTGCTTTTTGTAAGACGTCAAAAGCCAAAAAAAGGTTGGAAACCACTGGTTTCATCTTTAACAATGTGTTGTATTTTAAAAGCTTGTCAGTGGAAAAATAAACTAACATAAAATAGAAATACTCTAATTGTAGTTAAGTACAGTACTTGAGTAAATGTACTTAGTTATTTCCAGGCCAGGACATAATACTTCATCTAGTTGCAGGTTTTAGTTGAACCAGAAGATGGCGCAATTCCCTTTAATTACAAGCGCCTGAACATGCAGTTGAGTTGAGATGATCCAAAAGAAAGTTTGATATTTAGATACTTAAGTTAAATCAGCAATACTGCAATACAAATATACTGTAGTATAAGTAAAAGTCCTTTGTCCTTTTAAGGTATAGCAGTATTAGGAAGAAACAACACTTAAATTCAAAATATGAACAGTAAAAAGTTTTACCAGGCAGACCTTCGTAATGTAAACCCTGAAGTCTTGTGGGACAGCTCAGCCCAGCTTTGACCACAGAGAAAATATGACTAATCCATTTACACGTGTGCTGGGAGCCATAACAACCACACTGGGAGTATTTACTTTAATTTTTGTGTTTTTCTTATGCTTGTTTTATTATCAATGATGTAATGTAGCAGCTCGAGTCGAAGGCCAGTTAAAGCATTTTAACATAGTGATGTTTAGTAACACATATAAAGAATCTATTGCGTTTTACTCCAGTAGTTTACATGTTATATACTGATCCATATGCAAAGTAACTATTAGCAATAAGATACATGTAGCTGAGTAATTTAGTGTAGTAGAAGTATGAAATAGTATTAAATATAAGTAATCGAGTAAATAAAGTTTTCATCACACATGTATTTTAAGATTTTCTTTTTAGGTTATTTATAACATTAGCATTTTTTTGCCTTTATTGGACAGTAAAAAAGCAGCAAACTAAACGGAGAGAGACACACAGTTGATGTGGCTCGGCATTTTTTTGCCTTTATTGGGCAGTAAAAAGGCAGCAAACTAACACACATGTATTTAAAAGTAATCACAATGACACATCTGTCTTTCTATATTCGTGATCCAGACCTAAACCTAAATATAAAACTTACCACAACCCTGAAACCAAGCCTTAAATAGGCTTTATAAGTGGCCATGACCAGCCAGAATTACCTCACGATGCAGAAATGCCCTCACCACAAGACGCATTATATACAGGGAGTCAGATCATCGGTATCCAGGAGACTCAGCAGTCTCCATAAGACTCTATGCTGCAGACAAAAAAACCAGATAAGCAATATTACAAAAGCCCCACATCCTCATATGTTTTTGTTTTGTGTGGGTATTGTGAGTCATTTGTAAACATTCACTTTCATAGCAGCAGGCATGTAAATGTTGTGAGGATCACCATGGGGAGGGGGGGAGGAGGGGGACGCCAAAATGAGGGAGACCGGGGCATGTTGCAACAGTGTCGAGTTATTCTGAGAGGGAACTCCCGTCTTGTTGGGATTACTTATGCAAACAGATGACATTCAGCTCGTTGTTACAGAGTCTGACAGCAACTTTCCACAATAGCACCGAGAGGGCTCTGCAGCACTCTGCATTGCGGTCCCGGTCTCCATGGTAACCCAGCAGAGGACTACTCCCAGTGACCACGCTGTAATGGTAATGAAACTTTCAAACAAACCCAAAGATTGATGAGTGTTGTTATTTTAGGTCTCCAGGCGGAAGAAAAAGTTTCATTATGACGATAATTTATGGGGGGGAAGAAAAGAGGAAAAGGAGCCTCTCCCAAACAAAGAGCAAAACCAAGTAGAATATATTAAATAATTTTTATTTAACAATTAAAAACTATGCATGATAATCTTAACACTCATTAAAAAAAACATCATTTAAATTAAAAGGACATACAATATATCAATAATACAAAGTCTAATGTTCATATACATGTAGTTAATGCTTGTAATTTGTGTTTACACTTGTCTTAGTACATAAAAAAAGGTGCAAATGCTGATGTTAAACAATCTTCAATGTAGAAATAGTTTCTATCTAAATGCTACAGGCACAGTTTAACAAAAAGACACAATCCATTTGAAGGTGCTATAGTTAATCCAGTGGAGTCCAAATTATTAACTGTAAATTATCAGCTTCATCTTAACGAATAATTTAAGTGTGTTTACGATTCAGCTGTAAACACAAAACAAAATATAACGAATGCAGTAGTAACGGCTTTTGCGTGAATCTCTTTCTGTGACTTTCAATCAGCACCTAAACGGAGAAAATCAGTGTCATTCTTTAAAAAAAAAAAAAAAAGTCTTTCAAAACCACTCGTACAAAAAGCACTTTTTCAAAAACCACATTTCAATCTTTGTTTTTCTCTCCGCTCTCGGCTGTCTTTTTTTTTTTCATCCTTTCACAAACAATCTTATGAACAATCTCATCTCTTTGGAACCTGAACGAACTCGTCTCAGGAATTTGTGCTCTGAAAAGTTCATAAAAATACTTTTTTTGTTATTGAATTTAAAAGATTTATCATAAGTACTGAAAAAATAAAGTTGAGTAGTAGAATTAAACATTTCAGTGATAAATATTGCTTTTTTTTTTTGGGTTTGTTTCATAAAAATGTTTGAGTTAGTGGTATGAGATACCCTTTTTGATAGTTTGCAGGCAGAAATGACTTCCTGCAACACGAATATATCTAATAAAATATTATAAAAGCACTTCAGCACACAGGCTTCAACCTGATATTGAATGATTAAATGTTTAATAGCAACAGTTTATATCATTCTGTATGCATGTATATGTTGTTCTTATATTTCCGTGAAGCTAACTGGATTACAGTTTGCTTCGTATTGTCACCTAACCGCAGGTTGCTCCGTTAACGTGCGTATATTCGGGGAGCGGGCGGGGGCGACCTCTTGCGTGAACACACAATAGCAGCTTCTGATGCGCGTCGCAGCACTCGAGTTCACTTTAAGAGTCTTTGGGGGTCTCCTCGGGAAACGTGTCGACCCATTTCTGCGTGCGCTCTCTGCACTGGTCCCAGTCGTACAGGGGACGGTACTGGAAGTGACGCAGGGCCTTCTCCGTGCTCACCGTGAACGAGGTGCTGGCCACGGCCAGGGTGTAACTGTTCAGCAACGGCGTGTAGTTGTACAGGGGGCTTATTATCCAGCGGATGATGTCGTTAACCATGGCGAGGAACCAGAGCAACGCGAAGGGCATGCGCACCCTCCGGAAGTTGAACGTGGAGAGGAAGACCATGTTGAAGTCCTCGTAGCTCTTGTAGGGCGAGTCGTCGTAGCAGAAGAAAGCCTCGCCCCCGACGGTTTGCGGGCGTTCCCTCAGGGCGCGGGCTGCAAGTAAGTGCATCCACGCCACGTTGCCTGGCGACACACAAAAACAAAGTAAGTGAGTGTCAAGAGTGAATTATGGGAAAGCACTCAAACCCTTCAATGTGGTCGAAATAACACAGCGGGAGAGTACTTACAAGAATAAACAACTTCAAAACACATAAGCAGTAAAAATTCATAAATAGTAATAGTTTCATAACTGTGTGTTTGTATCTTCCTTCTTCCTTCCATTTGTTTGACACTACAGTCAAGATTCAGGAGTGTTTACTGTCACACGCACAACAACACAGTGGATGGAGACACAGAAAGCAATTAGATTATGACAAATATGTATTGTCATGTAATCTAAAATGTACTAAAACCTGTCACACAGATGTAGTGGTGGACGTGGAGCCAGTGAGTCAACCTCCAGCACATTTGTACAAACTGTGCTCAAGTTCAATCCCTGAGTAAATTTACTCAGCGGCTCCCCACCTTTGACCGCTTTACTCTGACCTAATCAGCGACTAACGTAATAAAGATTTATCACCGGCAGATAATTTTCTTTTTTTTGACGTCATGTCAAAAAAAAAAGGAGCCGACTTGCAGAATCCTACATGTAGATTTATTTTTATTACAGTTGCTATAAATATCGGTGATTAATAATGTGGTCGCGATCGACTGCCAATAAAGTGATGGGATGACGATCCGCAGTTGGAAACGGCGTGTCGAGGCAGCGCACCTGGCTGCAGCAGATGAATCGAACCTTTCACATGTAATTAACGGGTATTGTTAACTCCACCGTGAACTCGTGTGTGTGTGTGTGTGGGGTGTTGAGATTTGTTTTATAGATAGCATTCGCGTCCAAACCTTTAATTGGAAACAGGTGCTAGAAATAGTAACAAAACAAAAAAAAAAGGGGAGTAGATGTTTCATACACTTGAAACTTGCAAGCTCAGGCAAAAACAAATATGTGGATGTATTAACTGTCTCCTGTTCACATGAGGAGTTCGGTGTGCGGTCAGGTTTGTTTATCGATTTGTAACATCTGTTTCTCTCTTGACGCGAGCATCAGAGGTTTCTTTGATTACAGTCTGGACTCGCAGGTCCGTGAAATTTTTATGAAATGCAAACCAACTCTTCTTCTGTATTTCACAGGAAGCGCATTTGCATCTGTGCTTCTGCTTTTTTTTGTCCTCGTGGGAACAGAAGTCATGGTGTGAAGATTTCACTACATTCTCCTTTGCACAGGCTCCTCGCTCGCTTTGCCAGAGTTTAAAAATAAAACTACAGTTGGCTCAGGATCATATGCTAATTCAGGGCACAGTTTAAAAAGTGACCCATAAACCCAGTAACCTCAAACTCACCGGCATAGACTCGTCCGTGTTCAGTGCTGTCCGGGACGCCCCCGATAATCAAGCCTCCCCTTTCTACCCCGTTCTTGTAGAAATCCTTGATGAGCTCATGCCACTCGCCGTAGATCCCCGTCGGCCTCAGAGAGCACGTGTACAAACACTTTCCATCCTTCACCTGAACAGGAGACACACGCACAAAAAAAAAGAGGCGTCAAGAATCAAGCAGGAGGTCAACAAAACATTTCACAAACATAAATACGCACGACAGCTGCAAGATTTCTGTAGAAATTGATTCTAAAGAGCTGAAACGACAGCAGAGCAAGGCCTCCCAGAGAGACTATTTGGCATTTTTGTGGTATTTCACAAGACTTTCTCTGAATCTGACCTAGATATACAAATCAAACATCTGCGTTTTTCATATTGTGTTACCCAATCAATGACAAGTTAATACAATATAGTAAGGTTTAACCATCATTATTCATCTATGGCTCATATTTCAACTTCTTTCTTTTTTCTTTGTCTTTAACTCCACAGTTAAAAAATGTGCTTTTCATCTGTTTTTGGTTACAGGAATGTCAAAACTGTAAACATTAAGTATGAAAATATCACTGTTGGAAACTATAAAAACACCAGAAATGAAGTCGGTACCTTCTTGCCATTAGCTTCAAGCACAATTTTCTCCGCCTTCGCCTTGCTCTTCGGATAAGGCATGGTGTGATTCACCTCGTAAGGTGTGTCTTCGTTACCCCTAGGTAGAAAAGAGTCAAAAAGTCAGAGGAGGTTTGTGAATAAAAGTATTATTTTCTTAACTCCACCACATGCATGAAAGGAATGTTGTCTGTCTGGAGCTCAGAGAGGCAACTTGCACAGAGTGAGAGAGAGAGAGAGAAAGAGAGAGCGGTGGTCAGTGTTTCAGTGGAGAAAAGTGCACACGAGACATTTGATGTCTCAAAGTTGAAAAAGGTTTACTGAAAGCACTTGACAGAGCGGCGAACCGAAAACAGTAAACACCAGAATTTTCTGCTCCGATGCCCAGACTCCTTGTCTTTATCAGCCTGCAATATGAGATATTAGTCTGATCGGTTCACCGATTTCTGAAGAAGGAACTGCACTTCACCCGTGACAGTTCAGGTCACGCTCCGTGTTGTTTCAGCAGTTTCAATTTGAATGTCTATGTGTATCATCCACTTATCTGTGTTGACTAGGAAAGCTGCCTTCGTGAAAAAAAACTGAATTCTCAAGGAGAAAGAGGAAATATCTCCTTCCTGATTAAGAATTACATGGTGACCTAGAGGTCATGTTTGACCCCATAAAGATGGAAAATTCCCTAACAGCAACAGGGGAGAGAGAAAGAGAGAGAGAGCTGGAGACCATTAAAAATCACATTTCAAGGTGGTGTCTCTCTGCATATTTTCTGCAGCTTTCACCTTTCCCATGTTTGTATTTGAAGTGCTTTGGGCAGAGCCGAGCCAAGTCATTCCAACAAGGACAGAGGAGAGAGACAAAGAGAGAAAGAGATAGGTGGATAGAGTGTGTTTGTACTCGTGTGAATGGAGAAAATGCCAAATATTTTTTTCTGAGGTGCAGCTGTAGGTGTATAAAACGTGTCAACAGAAATGTAAACACACACTCAAGAGACTGGCAAACAAACAAAAACACTTGTACCATCTTGAAGAATGTTGGCTTAAGAGAGGTTTATTTTTTTCCTCTTATTTTTTATATCTCTCACTTGCCTTTTGGCATTCAAGACTCTCAAGATATTTTTTCTCTTGCCTGAAACGATTGCAGAGCTGGGTTGTTGTTTCCTTTTTTCTTTTTTTTTTTTTTGTTTGCATGTGTTTAACCCATTAAACTCTAATCATTCACCATCTTTCAAATAAATATCTTGGCGTTTCCATTGTCTTTTATCATCTTTTCAAACCCATTTAGTTGCAAACAGTGTGAAAAAAACAAAAACAAAACAAAATCAACTTTCAAAAGACGTCCGACTCGCTTCAAAGACCATGACCATGATGTGCATGGTAGATTACGCGGTGAACAGCACGAAGTTATGCTTTGTCTTCCTTTTATATTTGTGAAACTGGTAGGAACTGGACTGATTAAGTATTTCTGAGGAAAACAAACCCGACTATTTACACCCATAAACAATAATACTTCGCCATTTTCCTTTTCAGTTGACAGTTATAATGCCTAACTTACTCTTGGCATCCTCCATCGACTGAGGCGGTGACACGGCGCTGCTAGCTTAAAAATGCCGCGGACGTAGTAGCTAAATCTGTCCTTGGAAAAACTTGCGGATATCTTGGTTACAACAAGATTAAGCTAGCAAAGCAGTTTTTATTTGTTTAGATGTTTGGGATTTACTTAATTTAGTGGATATAGGCTGGCTTGCTGACTCAACAGGGACTAGTAACCGTCACCGTTGCTAGGAAGTTGCTAAGGGGCGGCCTACTTGCTGTAGTAATGAATTAGGTTTCATTACATAAGGAGTCCGCTGACATAACTGACGGATTACCCAGGTATTAGTCACACTCCGTGTATTTCCATGGAATATAACACAAGCAAACAAGTTGTTTGGTTTTTTGTTATTTTTACAGAGCGAACTGCTGCTAAATGTTGTACAACCGCTTAAATAAATGTTTGTTCACTGTGATGGACTTCCGACTAACATATCTGGAAAACATTGGCTGCATTGAAGTGGAAAACTCCCCACAGAGCACGTAAACCACCAAAGACAGGGAAAAGAGGATAACTGTAATATAAAAAAACGAAACTGTTTTTGTGCAACCAGATGTGCAACAAATAGATATAGTGAACAACAATTATATGATGTGCTAGATTATGAGTGCACTAAAACCTATTTTGCAATGCTAAGAAAACCCTTTGGAAGACTACTGGATCTGCACTAGAAATACATACATTTTTCTTCATTTATTTATCATTTAAATCAGTTAACAAGTTTTTGAAATATACCACTAATAGCTAGTAAAAAAGCAGAAAAAGACTGGCATAGGCAAACATCTAAAAGCGAGCAGCATGCTTTTTAAATTTAGTTAATGTGAAGTTAAATAAAATGGACTAAAACTGGAGCTGCAGTGATTAGCCGATTGGTTCAGTAATGTTTTCCAGCTTCTCCGATGTGACTATTTTCTTTTTCATTCAGTCTTCTGTGATAGTAGACTAAACATCTTTGGGTTGTAGACAAAACAAGACATTTAAAGATATCATGATATGCTTGGGAAAAACCAACATTTTTCACCATTTTATGACTATTTTATTGGCCAAATGAATAATTGATTAATCAAGAAAAGAATGTACAGATTAATCGATAATGAAAATGTTCTGTTTGTTGCCACTGTAGCTAAGACATTTAAAAAAAAAAAAAAAAAAAGGGAGAAACTGAGTCAGGTTCCTCTAACCAACACAAAGAGTGTGTATGTCACAATTTTCCCTTCTCCTGTAGTAAACAAACACAGTGCCTGGCAACAGCATAAGTGAGACGTAACAATGTGGCTCTGACTCACACCGTCAAAGGCGTGAACTTTGTTTGTCATCTCAGTTTCTATCTTCACACGAATGTTTTTGTTTTGCTGTATTTTTCCCTCTAGGGGCTCTTCCAAAAGCATTCTTCTATTATTCCAGAAAGAAGTGAAGTCACTCCCAAGACTACCGCAGACATCCTCAGAGACTGTAGATATCCAGGAACACCATATTTCTAATTGCCAGAAACTATGAAGTGGTGCTGCATGTCTTTTAGGGGAAACTGGCGAGTGTTATATAAGGATTCGTCATAATTAACAAATGTTTTAGTCTATACTGAAAGCGAGAAGCTGGTGTTTGTTTTTTACATGACATCATGAAAACTGGTAAGTGGTGGTTTGTTTGACGTCTGCAGACATGATGTGGACTGCTTGGCAGGAGCAACATTACATAACCTGTCTGTAACACCCTAGATAGAGTCATGCAAAACAGTACAGAGAGAGGAGACTATGACGGCAAAGGAGCGATAAAGAGTTCATCAGGACAACATGAGTACAGTGCGTTATGTACTTTCATTTACAAGTGATCATATCTGCTCTTTGCAAACCTTTTGTTTTTCATTCCAGAGATGAAAAAAGATCGGATACAAGATGAAAACCACAGAAATGTCAATAATAAAAAAAAAGAGCCGGTGGATATATTTCAAAATAGAAAGTGTACCCATGTGGACTCGGCGGGGCATGGGGTCATTTGGTGCACAGAAACCAGCAAGTTTATCGATCCTCACCTGATAAAATGGTCTCCCTTGATGTTGGGTCCGATCACTTCCATGCTGCTGGTGTAGACCAGACACTGGATGCTGTTCTCCACGCAGGCGTTGATCACATTCTCCGTTCCTGAGAGGAGAGAAAACATAAATCGTTGAAGAGACGAAGGCTGCTGGGACTTCGGCTTAGTTGGATTGCGTCAAGACTTCCTTAGGTTTTGCAGAGCCAAAGTTTTAAATGCACTTTTGAAACTGATTAAATTTTAGAAACACAAAAGAAAAAAAAACAAAAAACTATTTCATGGTAAATGGGCTGTACTTGTATACACATATTCATACACTGAGGGGATACACCTGCCCATCCGAGGGAACTAACCATTCACACACATATTGGAACAATTTAAGACATGCAGACCGGAGGAGCCAGGAAAAGGACCGTCATTAGTGGATGAACCACTCTACCTCCTGAGCCACCATAAAAAAAAAAAGTTTTCATACTGTAAGCAAAGGCGGAAGAACAACAGGAAATTAATTTAAGAAAAAAAAAAAAGAAGAATGACATCCATGTGTGCAGTTCAGCAGATACAAGGACGAAAACATGTTTTGCTTTGCCCCGTTAGAAATCTGGTCCCCATTAATGCAAAAATGGCACGTGGTGGAAAGAAATGTGGTCATTGCACAGTAGAGAAGTAAGACTCCTAACTGAAGCATGTCATACTTTTAAAAAAGCCCTTATTTGGCAGTCAGAAGTTTATCTACTTTTGTCAAGGAGAGAGGAGAAGGAAAGAGGACAGAGTTCACAGGATACACCATTACGTGCCGATCCCAGTTTGACAGAGAAGGAAGAGGGGTTTTCTGGAATCTGTTACCGAGAAATAATCGATTGTTTTATCTTTAATGTGCTATCCTTGGATCAGTATTGTGTGAAATATCTCATCTGTGCAGTGACCGTGTCAAAACCGATGACGACAGTAGTTCTGAGAGCAAACAACTGGGCAGAAACATCCACGTCTGCACAGAAAACCTTCATAAAAAAAACACCTGATGATACAAATACAAAACTATAAAAAGTGTTGCAGGTAGTGAATGCGGTGTAAGAACTGCTATAAAATGCATTTTTGTATGTTCTGTCTGTTTTCGACTGTATATATACACGGTATTCCCCTCTCACTTAATAGAGAGATAAATCAGCAAAACTGAACATCTGAATAAACAAGATCTGTTTTCGAGAGCTACCAAAAGAAAAGCCTCAATCCAAAAGTAATAAACTGCGACTGATAAATCAAAGTATATGTAGTCAAAACGATAAGTTCTCACAGGGGCTAGATAAGAAAATATTAAACATAATTAATGATAAAGGATTGTGGCTATAAAAGGCCTCGTAGCATTGCTTCTAAAAATAGAGTATGAAAAAATAAAACCAGTCTTTCAAGTGCACTCAAGGACCCCGAAGGCTCTGATGGTTGAATAAGTCATCCGCCTTTTGTCTTCATGAGTGTTTATGATTTTGAGGCAGTATACTGGTATGGTTCCTGGTACGTACTCTAACTGAGGGCAAGAAAACAAAACAAAACAAAACAAAACAGAGCTTTAAATATAACCAATAAAAGAAATTCGAACTAACTGGAATTCATTTCCTTCATTCGTCTGTTTGTGTAGAGGTTGTGTACTCCAACGCTGAGCAAGAAGGGATCAAAGTTAATCAGAAGCATGAAGTGAAAAGGAAAATCTTTATCATGGGGGAGAGGAGGAGGAGGGTGATAAACAGCAAAGTGGGGAAAACCAAATCTGATTCTCACATTTCTCAGCTGGAGGAAGCTTTACCGAACCGACCTCTTCGCTTTGTTTGACACAAGGGTCAGAATCACTCCCTAGCTTTCTTTCCTAGGGGCTTTACAGGGGCGGAAAAACTTTAAAAAAGGATATGGCTGATGATTTATTACGTTTCTCTTTTTATTATCAACAAATGTCATGTGTAGCGCCAAACCAAAAATGAATCGGTCTGCTTACAAGTGTATCCAAAGTGTGTGTATGCGAAGCCTGGTAAATCTTATTAATCTGTGCTATAGACCTCCGTTGTTGCCACAAAAATATTAAAAAATACATCCATGGGTCACTACACCGCACTGGGTGATCTGTTCCTTCACCACAACAAGTTTGGTCACGTTAGTTTGTTTAGAAACGGCTCCAAAGACTCATAACAGTGATTACATTTTCAGTCTTAGGAGAGCACTTCTGTGTACTGAAGCTCTTTGAGAAATTAAAAATGTTGTTCAAAGTAAACAGGTTGTTATATGTAGCAAAACAAGTTAGCGAAGCTCTGTAAACAGAACCGTCTTCCTGCCTATGCTCAGCTTACACAGGACTACTCTCCTGTGACTGGAACAATACAATCACTTTGGAGCCGTTTCTAAACAAAGTAACATGTCAATGAGTCACATCGCTGCACTGGGTGACATATTCCTTCACCGTGAAGAGTTTAGACACATTACTTAATTTAGAAACGGCTCCAAAAGACTCATAACAGTGATTACATTTTCAGTCTCAGGAGAGCACTTCTGTGTACTGAAGCTCTTTGAGAAATTAACAATGTTCTTCAAAGTAAACAGGTTGTGATATGTAGCAAAACAAGCTAGCGAAGCTCTGTAAATAGAACCATGTTCCTGCCCATGGTCAGCTTACACAGGACTACTCTCCTGCGATTGGAACAATACAATCACTTTGGAGCCGTTTCTAAACAAAGTAACATGTCAATGAGTCACATCGCTGCACTGGGTGACGTATTCCTTCACCGTGAAGAGTTTAGACACATTACTTAATTTGGAAACGGCTCCAAAAGACTCATTACAGTGATTACATTTCCAGTCTCAGGAGAGCACTTCTGCGTAAGACAGAGGTCACTGAGCGCGTGCAGGAACGCGGTTCTGTTTGCAGAGCTTCACTAGCTTGTATTTGCTACATACCACAACCCCTTGACTTTGTATAATATTGTTAATGTCATTGTAATCCTTGAAGTAGCCTTTTGAGCCATTTCTAAACAAACTGAAGTAATCAAACTGTTTATAATGAAGGAAGTGTGCAGTGTGGTGAGTCATTCACGTGTTTCTAATACTTTTTGGACAACAATGGAGGTTTACGGCACAGAGCTGCTGGTTTGGCTCTGCAAATGAGATTAGTGGACAATCAGAAAAAAAAGGAACCATGAAAATAATTCACTATGGGAACAATAAGAATTTTATTGGGTGAAGTAGTTCTGGCACGTCGAACAATGTAGAAAGGTCAGGAGGATATGAGCAAGCTATCCATTCAACCTGAGCAACTATTAGACATCTGACCTACTCAAGTTTTTGGGTAAAACTATTTGAAAAGACCACAGTTCATTCTCAGCTCAGAGCTCACAAAAGAGCCCTTTGTCTGTTTGCTGAATCACTGCAGACTAAACATTAACACGTGAACTTAAACTCTGACAGACACTGAATACATGGACTGCTCATCCCTCCCTATTTTTTATGTGGGCAGCATTCTTCAGTCCAGGATCCAGATATGATTAAATTCATGCCAATTAAAACAACACTGAGCACCTGACATGTTGACCAAACTTCATTTACACTGTTTCCAGAGTCACGCGCAGCTCATGACTCGGGATATTTCAAGAATTCAGACAAGTAAGCGTCAGTAGTTCCTCGTCACATGTTTTAAAGTTCTAGCCTGGTGATATCAGCCTAGATTATCTTACTGATCTGTGTCATAGAGCACAAGAGTTAACCAAAAACTATTTAAAATCTGTCTGCATCTGTCTGAGCCACTCTGTAAGCACTGTTCCTCTATTGCCACACGCCCAGATGGTGAATCTATTTTGAGGCAGTGACGCTGAAACCGACCTGCTGCTGGTAAGCAGTCAGCAGAGGTTACTCTTCAACAAATGCCATATTTAATCCTGTTACTGCAACATTTTCTGACATGTCATGGGCCAAACAGCTAATCGATTAATCGAGAAAACAATCGATGGATTAAACCCTAATGGTCACCACAATCCAGTACGTTCAACGGCAACAAACACTACATTTGTGAACCTTATAATAATTCAACTTTTTCTTTGTTTATTTAAGTCTTTGTTCATTTTTGAGGCTGCACTTTGTGTCATTGTTGTGAAAGGCTTTTAGGTCATGTGACACAGCTAAAATAGGCAACTCGTCGTCCGCTTTATTAGTCAGATTTTGATGACACAAACTGACTGTGACAACCACACACATGCATGCTGACAAATGCTTCTGACTCTCACCTTCACAAAGTCTAACTTTGAGTCTGAAAGCATCCCACGGGTTTCAACATGACAAAACCCTAACCCTTTCACTAGGTCGGCTGCACGTAGCCCACAATTACAGTTACAGTTAAACAGCGGCGTAAATATGTTGCTTGAAAAGGGAGTGAATATGTAGTGGTTCGATAAGGAAAGTCTCAGCTCAAAAGATAAGACATTTTTGCGGCGGAGCTGTCTGCACATTACACGTAATCAGCTTGACTATGACCTTTTTTCATATCAAAATGAAAACATATGGTGTATCTGTGACAGGGTGGGGAAGCCTCTGAAACAGCAATACGATGTGACAAACCAAAACAAATGTGGCTAGGCGGTTAAAAAAAAAAAAAAACAGGAAGACCAACCAGATATTTTCAATCACAGGAGAAACTGCAATACATTAGACCTTCACTTTGTTGTGGCCTACATATCTGAGATCACGGGTGTAGACATGACCTTGAAAAACCACCAAAGCATGAACAGGTGTTGGTTTTCCTCATAACTTGGCAGATTTCAGCGGAACCCGCGCTTCGCCTGTTTCCTCCCCCATCCCATTTCTTTTTTTTTTTTTATCTCCCATTCATCATCATCATCGAGTGAGTGATTGCTGCTTCCTTCCTCCACGCCTCACCTGTGACGTTGACGGAGTAGATGAGGGTCTCCGGGATTTTGTGCCAGACATCCACCAAGCTGGCCGTGTGGATGACGACGTCGACCCCGCTGCAGACCTCCGACACGCTGCCATAGTCTGTGATGTCCCCCTGGATGACCACCACCTTTGTGGACTCTGAGGGAGAGGCAGGAAAAACCACAAAGTCAAAACCATGCAGTGCTGAGATAAGGGTTATATTCCTAAGAACCCTACAAAGGAATCCAAATATGTGAGAAACTACATTAAAAACCTACTTTTGACTTTATCGGCACAACACTGCCAATTATCTGAATCAAGCCTGAGATCATCTTTACAGCAAGTTGAGGTGTGGCACCTTCTCTGGGAGTTTAATTGTGCAACAGTTGAGAACTAGATAATAAAGTAAAAGTTCTTAACCACATAAAGATTGGTAAAAAATTATATTGTCAAACCTCTGTGGGATGATACATCTCAGGAGCTTTATTGTCACAACTCTGAAGTAAAATTTGGCATCTTTGAGTGCCAATTTCAATAAAATATATATAACAACTGCATAAAAAGGAGAAAGATAAGAGAGAGGACAAAGTACAGAGCGAGTTGAGAATGATAACGTATACAAATACTGTATATCGCACATTAGGCAGTGCTGGAAGAAGTATTCAGATCCTTTATTTAAATAAAAGCAATGTATAAATACTCCATTACAAGTAAAAATCCTGCACGAAAAATCCTACTAAAGTAAAAGTACATCAGTATTATGAGCTTGATGTAGTTAAAGTATTGCAGTAAACTGATATATTATTATATAGAACATCATTAGATTATTAATACTGAAGCATCAGTGTTAGAGCAGCATGTTACTGTTGTAGCTGCTGGAGGTGGAGCTAGTTTACACTACTTTATATACAGTTAGCTAGTTTAGTCCACTGGTTCCCAACCTATGGCTCAGACTCCTCCAAAGGGTCAGCAGATAAATCTGAGGGGTCGTGAGATGATTAATGTGAGAGGAAAGAAGAACAAACAAAGTTCTGATACACAAATCTGTTTCCAGTTTTTGGACTTTTTCTCTAATCTTTGATTTTTGCTGATATATTGGATCATTTGAACATTTATTGAAATGAAAGCATGTTAGAAGATTAGAGGGAAAAATCACTGGAGCTGTTAACAACTCATAGACATCTAAAATGTGACCCCGACTACACACTGCTTCTTGTTTAAGAGTCAAAAGCCGAAAAGGTTGTAAACCACTGGTTTCATCTTTAACAATGTGTTGTATTTTAAAAGCTTGTTATATTATCCATTGTGTCAAATCTTCATGCGAAAAGTAACTAAAGCTGTTAAATAAATGTAGTGGAGTAGAAAGTACAATATTTCCCTCTGAAATGTAGTGAAGTGGAAGAATAAAGTAGCTTAAAATAGAAACACTCAAGTAAAGTACCTCAAAATTGTACTTAAGTACAGTACTTGAATAAATATTCTTATTTGCTTTCCACCACTGACACTGGAATCCAAGTATTTGATAAACTACATTAAAAACCTCCTTTTGACCTCATCGGACAACAACACTGCCAATTATCTGCCTCAAGCCTGAGATCATCTTTACAGCAAGTCGTGGCGCGGCACCTTCTCTGGGAATTTAATTGAGCAACAGTTGAGAGATTAAAAAAAAACACCCAGACAAACACATATGTTTCTGGTTTATGTAACAAATTAAAATATTTAACCACATAAGGCTCCCTTGGTAAATAATTATATTGCAAAACCTCTGTGGGATGATACATGTCAAGAGATTTACTGTCACAGCGACACAGCCGGCGTCAACGCTGAAGTAAAAAATTGGCGTCTTTGAGTGCCAATTTTAATAAAATATCAACAACAGAGCTGTCAAATAAACATAGAGGAGTAGAAAGTATAATATTTAAAAATGTAGTGGTAAAAAGTAGTGCATTGTTTTTTGCAAGGTTTCATCGACACGCCCAAATCCTCCTCACACCAGTCAAAGTCATTGTGGGACACCAATGAGCATATTCACTGTGGCAAAGTCTGTTTGTTTTTTAGCATCGTCATCGTATATCAAGGTCTTGCACTCTGCTTTACCTTGAGCCTATCCTTGAAACGCTGGCAGATAAACGGGGGGGTGAGGGGGGGACTTTTGAATGCTGAATAAGAGTTTCTGTCGCAACACAGCAGACACTCCTTCTGAAATATCAGTAATTACAAACAGTGAGCTGTTTAATCACAGACGCCGGTTTGTAATTAGTGGCAAAACACACACACACACATATCTCATTTTGTTTGTACTGTGAGGCCCCACAATGGGTATTATTGAGGCCGAGCTCTCCAGTTACGGTTCACTGATCTCTGAATGAAAGCCTTATCAAAGCTTTTTCCACTGCGGGACAGAGGCGTAATTTGTGGTGAAGCGCATTCCCGAGGGTAAAAAAAAGGGCACTGTGGTTGACTGTAATTTACTTTTATGTGAATTGTTTGTGGCTTCTCACTACGAAAAGCAAAAAAAAAAAAAAAAACAACCCAAACACAATTTAAATTCTGATGAGCTTTTTTTCTCTCTCCCCCCAGCAGCAATTGATAACCAAGCATGACAGAAATCAAAAAGGCATGTGGAAAGTATAACACACCTACATCCCGTTTACACATGATTTACGTAGTCCACAGACAGTTACACTGACCTTAAACGCTGACACATAATGACTGAACAAGGTCACATCATGAATGAAGTTTGCACATCTTTATCCGGACACAGGATATCTAGCTGGGAGTCGGCTGCCCTGATGCTCCGCGATGACAGATTGAATGTCTTTTTTATTTTTCTGTATGCAGAGATACAGAATCCAGCTGTACTTGAACGACTAGATCATAATCTCCACCGAGCATGTTTTAAAATAACATTCAGGAGCCCAAATAAACACTGAAGCATATCTATCTTGCTGTAAACTTCCCCTCCTGTTCATATTAGCTATTAAAGAAACCCCCTTCAATGGCTTTCAGAGTAATCGACGTGGGCTGAAATCCACATTCAGTGCAAAAATAGATTTAAAAAAGTTTGTCTAAAGTTTATCTGGGGCTTCAGCTGTCTGAGTTAAGCCATATCAAGTGGATATTTGACACTTGTACAGTCTGTTTTAGCATCAAGTTTCCTCTTTGTAGAGTATCGTTAAGAAGAAAAAGGCTAACACTGAAGCACATATGCTTGGTTGAACCTTCATAGTGAAGAAAATGTTTAATAGTTAACTTTTTCTATTTATAAGTCACTTTATCTAAACAGTTGACAAGTGCTTGATAAGATCAAATTAATGTGTCCACACTGTTACGCCATGCATGTTCACCACATAAATATTTATATATGTACAGCGGGGGATTTGTGAAACATAGCTTTGAAGAAACAGTCCAGTTATATCTAAAGTAAAGAGGCAAGTGGCCACTGAGGAAACCACAGGCATTACATCACCGACACGCACCCAGAAAAGGTTCTTCATAAACCTCCAGGTAAACATCACCACTTGCTGTTTATCCGGTATACAGACGACTGCAGAAACCTTCATACTAATCGCCGTTTGGTGAAGTTTGCGGACGATACCGTGCCGCTTTCCCGCCCTTATTGAGCTTGTGGAAAGGGCGTGAAGGCTCCTGAATGATGTTCACCAAGCATGCAGCCTTGATAATCAAGTGTAAGTATATTTACTGAGGAAGCTAATCTGCTTTTTTTGGAGGGGCGAACAGAAATATCTTCATTTTCTTTCTACATTTTACAAGCACAACAACCTTCTCGTTCATCTTCTGGTTCTCACAATGCAAAAACAAGAAGCGCCTGCAGGGGAAACAGTGAACACCTGCTCCAAAAAACAAAAAATAGATCACAGACCACCCTACCCCGGGCTCTGGTCTCATTCCAAATAACTCAAGTCCATCCAAGAGGACCCCACCCATGTCCAAACACAAGGCCCATGCATAGCTGCCCATGTGGCAGGCATCTGTACTGCCCTGCAGCTGGGACTAACAGGAGAAAGACAACCTTCAGGCATGAAGCTGCTTGCCTGATAAACACCAGTCTGCTCCTGCCTGGGATTAACCCCCATTAACTATAGTCCGTCATAGATATGTGTGGAAGAGCCACAGGTAGGTGTAGGTGTAGGTGTGGAGCCCCTACCCCACCCTTAATCTCTTTGAAATTTAAGATTTATCATCACTGCTGGATATTAAACTGCTAAATAGTCACTGTTGTTTATAACTGTTGTCTATAGTTCTGTTTCTGCCACGTACTCACTGTGTTTTTTGCTTTATTCATTCCTTTTATATGTCCAATTGTATGTTTATCACTGTGTCTGCATCGGAAATCATCCCCTCGGGTATTAATAAAAAAGTTTGCGGTCCTCTTTCTTCTTCAAATACCGAAATGACGTCGCGGAAGTTTGTTGAAATAGACACAAAGGGTGAAATAACAATGAAGCAAGAGCTCCCTGGCAGCTGATATCAATGCAGAAATGAGGAAAGCATCGTATGAAATCAGAAAAAGTTCACAGCATATCTCCAGAAAGCATCTAATTTTAACCAACATGCGTTTTAATGTTAGTGCAGTTTGGGTTTTAAATATCAAACGTAAGCATCACCTCCTTAAAAACACAACAAAGCAGCGGTTTTGGGTTTTTTTTGTTTTTTTTTTAAATAAGCTATGTCTCACCTGTGCCTTGTTCGCTCAAACGTGAGTCTATGTGTTTGTCAAACAGTCGGATCTCCGTCAGCTTGTCCTCTTTCTCCAGTAAAACCCTGAGCAGGTGTTTGCCGAGGAACCCGCACCCCCCGGTGATCAGGTAGACGAGACCCTTCCGATCCTCAGACATGCTGCGAGATGTAAAAGAAGAGTATTTATGCGCAGGCGCAGTAGCGACAATAGCGGCTCAGCGGAGATCTGTACACTGACGCTGAGCTGCGAGGACCAGAGATAAAAGACAGCCTGTAGGACAGCCCACTTTTTTTTTTGCAACTTTATTGACTAGCAGGTGGACAACATTTTAATAAACCCATATTTGGTTTTGATTTTTCCCCAACTTTACTGGAAACAAAAGAGAAAACAAAGTGACAGGCAATTTAAATTATAATGATAAATTATGACATTATTTTTTTGTGGGTAAAAGGATTGTGCAAGAAGCTTTTCACGTTCAATAATATAATTGAAATAATACATATGAGGAAGGAAATAAATACATAAAAGGTCAGGCAATAATTTTATACGTTGTAAAAATTGTTTGCTTTTTTTTTGCCATTTTGTAGCTTGATTAGAGAATTGTAATAGAGCTCAAGTTTGGTTCTCTATTGGTCCATTTCATTTTATTTAATATTGAATTTGTCAAAAATGATAAACAGTTGGATTATTAAAAGGTAAAGAGTCATTATTATCGTTATTATTATATAAATATCACTACTATGAGAGGGGTTGATAAATATTACATCATAGAAATACATTTTAATTGAATTAAAATTTGGACAGTTGATGCTTCAGATTATCTTCAGATAAACTTTTAAATACATTTTTGCACAGAGGGAGGATTTTGTCTTCCATCGTCTACATTGTAAGTGCATCATGAAGGGATCTTTTAATAGAAAATATGAACAAGAGGAATAAATTACAGCAAGAAAAACCAGTTTCAATGTTTATTTGGTCTCCTGACTCATGTTTTAAAAAACTTTTAAAAGCATGATAAGATAACACGGACCGACTAGTGTGCACTGAAAGATGATGTTGATAACAAAATATTTACAAGATAACTTATTATGAAACTACTGTTAATATAAAACCTTAAAATTATTTTAAAAAAGGTCGACTCCCTCACACATGGAGGAACTCCAGAAAGTACTCGGGGTTTCTCATATTTCAAGTTGCTCCGTTGGAGTTTTTTCTCAACAAGAGAATAAAAGGAACAATAGCAGTGTGCAACCTCTGCAGCAGTCGAACTGATAAAGCATTGTGGTTATGTTGTGTTGACGTGCACACACACACACACACATGCAAATAACATCCTGCCATTTCCAGTTTCAGGCAGTCTGACTCAGGGGAAAAACATGAATTACTTTCCCTTCAATACAAGAAGAGAACTTCCACATCCAAGTTTTCAGCTCACTTCTGGTAAGAAGTTCACCTACAAGATTACCAGATGATGATATCACGGTTGTGACCTTGTAAACATATTGTCTAATAACATTTATCTAATCGTTTCTGTGTATAAATGCTCTGCATGCAGCATTTTCCTGGGCCTAAATCTTTCAAGTTTTTCAGTATAAAGACATGTTATTCTGCAGGAATGACAAATGAAGTTTAACTTAGAAATAGCTCAGCTGTAAATGTTTATATTTTCAACCCAGGTCATCAACTTCTTCTTCTTCTTCTTTTTCCTCTGCTGCTCTGTGAGCTTTCTTTTCCTTCGTCATCAACTCATGACTTAAGAAATCCAGTCTAGGTCAGATTTCGTTGCTTCCTCTAGCGTTTCGTTTCCCCTGACGGGAAATGTTGAAGTTGCAGGTGCATCGTCACAGTTGATTTCAACCTACACGTGAAGGAAATAGGACAAAACTAACTTCCTGTTGTCTCTGCTCGAGCGAGGTTATTTATATGTACTTCCTATCATGCTTTAGAAATAAGAAAACCCCTTTTCAAGTGAGCACACTGTTTGACCTCCAGTGGACAGCTGAAGCTTCATGTTATCTTCGGACAAACTTTTAAATACATTTTTGCAACAGAAGGAGGATTTTGTGGATTTTGACTTGTAAGTACATTACGAAGGGATCTTCTAAAGGTCGGTATGAACAACAGGAATGATTACAGCAAGAAAAAAAATGTTTAAAAGTTAATTTGATCGCCTGGCTATTGTTTTAAATCAGACTTTAAATTGCAAACTTGCCCTTTGAAACCAAGCCAAGCCATAATATGAGCTCACAAAAACACCCACAAGGACAACAGTGTTAAATAACAAAATACTGTCAAATATAAATCCATTTAAATTTACTCTACAACATGTTTTTTTTCCTTAAAAAGAGTACTTAAACAGTCAAATCCCTGTGAATCCCTGTACTTAACCAGGTGGTCGTCTTTGCCGGTTCCTGGTCTGACAGAGGCAGAGAGAGTGCAACAGAGAAGACAGGTTAAGCACAATTTCAACACAATAAAGTACCTTTAACACAACTACAATGTGTCTTCTTTTTATCACAACATTTTAAACGTGTGCACTGTGCAAGTCAGTGTTAGCAAACACCTTCACACAAAGTAAACAAGCTGTTGGATAAAAATTATCCGACCAACAACAAGACTGAGAGGAGATTGTTGTCTCTTGGAATCAGATAAGTAGTTTACTGACCTCATTCATCTTCCTGAAATCCAAACAGAATCTCAACGTGTTGTCCTTTTTTGGGTTCAGTAACCTCTATCTCCCTCATCATCTCCAACTCCTTCTTAAGTACTGGCAGCAGGCGCTCTGGAAACCTGTAGACCGGCTGGCAAAGGGGCTCGGGGTCTTTCAGAGTGTTATGGTGCTGGACAGGGGTATCCAGGAATAGGTGGAGAGGCAAAATCTGGAGAGGCGCCCTCCTCTCCTCCTCACCCACGTGGTCCAGGCAAATACTGCTCTACTGGCTCCTCTTCCTCCTTCACAGCTTTGATAAGAAGTGAGTGTGTTGCTGGAGCTGCAGGGGGTGGGGTGAGGGTCCCACTCCTTGAGCATGTTGATATGGAAGGTCTGGTGCAGCTGTTTATGGTCAGGCATGTGGATCTGGTATGCTACTGGACTCATTATCTGTTTCACCTGGTAGGGGCCCTGCCACTTTGCCAACAGTTTGTGCATGGACAGAAGCAACAGGACCTCCTCTCCAGGCTCAAAACTTCTATGTCTTGTTTGAGACTGGAGTAGGTGTTCCACTGTCTCACTGTCTCACTGTCTCACTGTCTCTGGATCCTGCTCTTTCACTCAGGTCTTCACCTCTGGATACAGCACCCTTACATACTGTTCTAGGACAATCTTCTCCATGATCTGCACCTTGGGGGCTATGGTTAAATCTACCCTCTTGCAGAACAGGTGTATACTTCTTGGGGAGGCTCACCTGCTGGTGTGACGAGGGCCCAGAACCACTGGCAGTAAGTATCTCTGCCAATCTCATCTTTCTTAAAAATGGCAACTTTCAGCTGATCATAGTGATCAGTGGTGCATGCAGGGTCCATGGTCCCCTCCAGGCTTCGCCAATCAGGAGGAGAACGAGACGAACAGCCCAATCCTGTTGAGGCCATTTGTACACCACTGCCAGTCTTTCAAAAATGGTCAAGAAATGTTCAATGTCGTCACACTCTTCCAATCTGACCAACGTGGGTTCTCCCACTGGCACCCCCGTGCCTCTTGACGTTGACCTGTTTGTCTTTAAGTTCAATTGAAGTTGGGTGACCTGGTGGTTAAAGACACTTAGCTTCTGCTCCTGTTTGGCCGACTTCTTCTCTTGTCTCTTGTCTCATCATAAATGTTTCAAATGTTTGGGCACTCATGAGGACAGCAGTGTGAAATAACAATATACTGTCAATAGAAACAGAACTACAACGTGTCTTCTTTTTTAGGGCCTGAGTACTGGAACTGTAGCGTTTGTTTGTTTGTTTCTTTTTTCTTTATTATTACACCACTTTAACGCCTAATTTGACCCCCTAAACATCCTCGAAAACTCACCAAATTTGGCACGCACATCAGGTCTGGCGAAAAAATTGAAAATATGTAAAAATGACGCCCCCCCATTCCCAGAAAGTACTCTATAGCGCCGCCTTGGTATCTAATTTGGCTGCTATGGCCCGTAGGAATGTCATAGAGAGATGGAACAAACACTTAACTGTTCCTCTCCTAGAGACCTACAAATCATACACTGACACCCCAGACCTAAATCCAACAGGAAATCCGCAATACACTCACGAAGGTCAGGATGTACACAAATCAAAATCTATCTCCTCCTAGGGCGTTCATGTTATCTGCTTCCGATTTTAATCCATCACTCACGAGACTGTGCTGAACAAAAGTTATTAAAAACTTTGTAAGAGCTCGTACGGTTTTCATAATATCAGCCTGTAAAGCTGCTGAGCAACATTTCAACTTATAATGCCTTTCAATGGGAGAGGCATTCCCTGAGCATGCCCTATCGCATGCCCCCTCAATTACAGGCTGCCGTCTAAACTATGAGTCACTACATTTTCAAAACCTGTATCAGTGGATTCGTGACAAAGATTCCTACAAAAACATGACATTTTCAGTCCAATTCGATCAAAAGTCATGGCAGGTCATGCACTTCTTTTCACAAGAGAAAGACTCTTCTCTCCTCTCTCTCATGCTCTTCCAGCTTGCAGAAGGAGGGGAGGGGTGAAAGCTCCTTCAGCTCACTGACATGCACTGAGGCTGCCTGGTGGGTCATACAGTGCTGTAGATAAATAGTCAAATACATTTTGAAGCTCTGTGCTGCAGTTTTTCCTTTATTATATCACCAGCACCTCGGACGGCGCTGTGTCCCAGCATGCACAAGGGGCAAAGGCCCGTCCAACACATATTATTCTGCATGGATGACAAATGAAGTTTAACTTATAAATAGTTCAGCTGTAAATGTTTATTAGAGATTATTTTCAACTCAGGTCATCAGCTTCTTCTTCCTCTGCTGCTGCTGCTGTTATGTGAGCTTCACCAACCGCCTTTTTTTCCCTTCATCATCACCTCATGATGTAAGAAATCGGGGGCCAGATTTCGCCCCTTCCTCTAGCGTTTAGTTTCCCTTAATGGTAAGTATCGTCACAGTTGATTTCAACCTACATGTAGAGGAAATAGGACACTTACTAACTAGAAATAGGACACAACTAACTTCCTGTTGTCTCTGCATGAGCGAGGTTATTTATATGTACTTCCTATGTTGCTTTAAATATAAGAAAACCCCTTCTCAAGTGAGCACACTGTTTGATCTTCTGTGTTTTTTTTTAATAACAGTAAGACAGAAAAGTTACTGAAGAACAACATGAAGGATTTTTGTTTATTTAAAAAATATTTTAATGCACCATTAATAAAGGGTCCAACGCATTAATACAAGAGAAATATTGCAAATAATATTAAAATAATCATCAAATTAAAAGGAAAAAAAAACAAAACAATAAAAAATAAATGAATGGAAGGTATGTACATGTTTCCTCCTCATGGAGAGAGGAAAAGGAACGACATATTTACAGCTTGGAATCAGTGTGTTTCTACGAGAAACAAACACCTCTACAATATTTACATGTACTTCTTTGATTTTTTTGTTTTTTTTCCTCTCTTCCTTTCATCTTTTTAAATCCCGTAGTAAAAGAAGGTTTGTTTTTTTATTGTACTGAAAGGCTTTTCATTGCAACAAGAAATATCTTACACATTTTTCCTGTTTAGGAGGGAACAAAATGAGAAAAAAAAAAAGTCTTCTGCGAAAGAAAGAAGAAGAAAAAAAAAAAAAGGTTGAAAAAATGAGTTAAACTTTGGACGGCCTTGGCCTTATGGGAAAAAAAAACAACAACAAAAAACGGAGACACACAACACAAGGGGCCGTAGGTAGGTAGACACACACACACCCCTCCCCTCCTTTCCTCGCCTCGCCTCGCCTCCGTGGCGTGTCACAATAATCCTGCTCAGACTTATCTAGCTCATCTAGGCGCACACAGTTTATACCTTCAACCCATTTACACTGCAAACAGATCGAAACGCAGGATATTTGTTTGCCTTTAAAGAAGATACAGTTGTTGTTTTTTTTTTTAAGTCCAGGGAGGGATGTTTTTGTTTAAGAGGGGGGGCAAACAAATCCTAAACTCTCAAATAAAATACATACAAATGCATTCAGGGGGTAAAAAGATACTAAACTAAACCTTTAAAGAGACCTGACCTAATAAAATAAAACAAATGTGCCTTTTTAAAAAAAATAAAACATCAGTAATACACAGAGTGACTAAGTTAAACACTGACCACATGTTTCTACTCGGACCTGCAGTAGTTTGGTAGGAATCTTTGCCTCAACAATGATGATAATGATGATGGCGATGACTGGAAACTGAACTCCCAGAAGTTGGCCAACTATTGGAAAATTGGAAAACTTTTTTTCCTGGTTCGGAAAAAGGAAAAAAAACTTTTTACACAGACTAAACAAAACAGACAGAGATTCAAACCAAACACTCGACAGGTTCTTCTCACAAGACCTTTTTGTTGACGTAGCTTAAACTTTTTAAGGGAAGAAACAAATAAAAAAAAAAAAAAAAGAAGAAAAGAAACAACACAGGTTAATTTTCTATTGTGCTGATCCTGCAGGAGAGGAAAGGGAGAGGAAGGGAGGGGGGGGGATTCAGTAAAAAATAAAACACAATTTGAGCTACAAAACGAGCCGTGGAGGTTTTAAAAACAATAGTTCTCGTTGGGACAAGAGGGTGGTGGCGAATCGGGAGAGTTAACGCGCAAAACGGAGACGGGAAACGACTGAATTTTATAGGGCTGGTGAATCACAAACCACTGAGGACACTGAAGCTCATTTCACTGTAAGATGCTTACAGCTAATGCAACTAAATAACATTAACATTAATGACAGCAATAGTAATATTATCATATAATACTATGAAGTGGAAACAAAACAAAAACAAAAACAATCTTCACACTTGTTGCATAAACTGAAGACCAAATCGATTGAAGTTATTCGTCTTAAAAGTGCGCCGTCAACAAGCGCTTCTTTTTTTTTTTTTTTTTTTTTTAAAGTTTTATTTTATTATTTTTTTTAAAAACCCTGAATTTGTCTCATATTTCTGTGTGCGTCTGTGTGCGGATCTGTGTGTGGTGGTGGGAGGGTGCGGTGGGGTGGGGTGGGAGGGTGGGTGGACACTGGAAGAGCGATCCAGGTTGAAGATCATGTGAGCCAACGTGGACATTAAAACAAAAAAAACAAAAAAAGAATTAATTAAAAAAAAACAAAACAAAAAACATACTGGGTGTTCCTCTCAGAAATCCTTCAATGTGGATACTGGCATAGAAATAGAAAGACCTTTCATGCCTGGCTGAGTGGAACATCTTGTGTTGGAGCATATTATTTTCCTTCCCCCGCCCCATAAAGTCAAACAATACTGCCACAGGGGAGCTTAATGCTGAAGCGCCAACGCTGCCCGCCCGCCCGCCCATCCTAGCCCCCCGTCCCCCCTCCTCCCCTCATCGTATTCACATGCCAGGTTACACAACCGCCCCCCCTCAAAGCGCTGGCTTGTCAGACTGCCAGGTGAAAGAAAAGTGTGCGTGAAAAGTGCAAGTGTGTGCGTCTCTGTTTCCTGGGTACTGTGAGGTCATCCAGAGGGGCGGCAGGAGGGAAGGGGGGGGGTGGTTTTGGGGAGAAGGTGGCTTTTGTTTTGAGGAGGAGGAGGCAGGAGGGTGGAGGAGATCCGGATCTGGCTGGCGAGGGAGGGAGGGAGAAAGAAGAGAAATGCGTCCACTAGTTGAGCGTCCCGCGGCAGTTCTCCGTTCCACACAGGCAGGGGATCTTGTTCTCCTCCAGAGGGAATTTGTAGTCGTAGGTGATCTCCTCGTTGACGGCGATGGCCTGCTTCGAGTAGATCACGATCTTCTTCTGCGACTCTATGGTGATGACCTTGGCGTAGCAGTTTGGCTAAAAAAAAAAGAAGAACAAGGACAAATGAGAAACCGGTGAATGACAAAACAAAAACCAAACGTATCTTAAACGCGTCGCCGTGCAGACCGACGGGACGCTGATACTCGACACTCACAGTGCAGCAGTGGTTGATGAATCGCGCCAGGTTGCCACACTTGGTGGCGTCGATAATTGTGTCGTGGTCCACTCTGAACAAGTAGCTGCTCCCGATGCCCTGCTGAGCGTACCGCTTCTCTCGATTGTCGGCCACCATCTAGACGCACAAAAAGAGACAAAAAAGGTTCACTCAGCGACGCCACGCCAACACACATGCACGCCGTCTGGTTAGCTTTTAGCGGCTAAAGGAAACTTGAAAACCATTTTTTCTTACCTGTCTGATGTTTTGACCCACGTACTCGATGACCATCTCATCAGCGGCGATGGCCTCCATGGCGAACAGTCCCCACTCGTGGATCCTGCTGCGTCCGAAACGAAGCTTCTTCTTACGGAACTGCACGAAGACAAAAAGAAGAAGAAGAAGAAAAAAAAGGCTCTTGTTAAAAATGATAAATCACACAAGCTGTCAGATGAATATAAGATTTCCTAAAACTCTGAATCTTCTGAGTCACTTTTGAATTTATGTTTCACTTCAAAAAATGTTTAACATGCCGATGTTTTTTTCAGCACATCATCATCTACACGACCAGACAATTATTTTTCCACTTTGACACACTTCTATCATCATATTGACTCCAAAAAAAAAAAAAAAAACATAAAATCCAAATTGGAAAATTGTATTTTCACAATAAGAAACACAAACAGGTTCAATGAAGCATTTTTAAAGGTTGCAGATGTGAACATATAATAGTAACACTGAGATAAAATCAAACTAAGGAGAATTATTTACAACAAAAAGCAGATTTTTTTTACTTTTTTAGCTGTGCTGCTCTTCAAAACAGTCGATGTAAACTATTAGACACAGAACTTTATTACAGGCTTTGTGTTCCCAGAGTGTAACGAGGTTCCCAAATATAATATGTAAAAGGTAAAACTGAGATAAAATCAAACTAAAGAGAACCATTTACAAAAAAAAAGTAGCCATTTTATTCATATCTCTATTAGTATTATTGTTGTTATTATGCTTCTCTGCGTTGTCAGTGACTCCTAAGGGTTAAACGATTATAAATAAATAATAAATAGATAAAAAGAAACACAAATTAAAACAACGGGGACGGCACATATTTGCTGGTTTGAGTGAACATTTGATTTCAGTGTTCAGTTGAGCAATAAAAACCGTCTTATGTAAGAGATGAAAGTACATGAAAGCAGAGAAACGCTGACTGAAGTTAAGTTTGGAAGTAATTTGTAATCTGTGTTTATCAGAGGCCAAGCACCAAAAAACGGCCACCGCCCAAAGACGTTACCCCCCCTCCCACCACCTACCGCCCCCCCCCTCCCCTACGCCTCTTCAGGGAGTTGCTGATGAAGAGGAGAGGGAGTGGGAGGAGAGGGTGGGGACGATTAACATCAGTTTCTCTTCTGTGTTTGGCTCAGTCGGAGCTCTGTGATGTGTTTTAAACCAGCTCAGAACCAGGCGGGAAAAAAAAAGAAATTTAAATCTTATGTACATGTGTTATCCTGTATCGCAAGCAGACTGATTCAAAACGTACTAATCCAGGCTCGAGAGTTCAGGACAGGACTTGTGATAGGCTGCATGTAGCCACAAAGGCCGGTTATCGTCATCATAAAATATCTTAATTGTGTGTCAGCAAAAAAAAACTCGCTCGCTAAACCGCAACCTCTTCTTCACCGGAGCAGCAACATCCCTGACAGCGCAAACTGCTGTCAGGGATGTGAAAGGAAGAGGGTTGTTATTCTTTTATTTATTTAATATTGTAGCAGAGAGATAAATAATAAGACAAAGGTGGATGACTTCCTGTTGGCTGCATGTAGAAATGCTAACAGAGATGCTATTCAAATGTTTGATTAGCAAGAACGCCAGGTTTAATCTGCTGATGCTAAAGTTAGCGAACAGTTTGTGTGTGCGCCACTGTGGCTCATTATCAGTGTATCGGCTACTGTGGCTGTCACCTTAAGCTGGTTGAGTTTGAGCAGGTCAGAGTCCATGACGGCCGGGGTGCCGATGACCGTGAGGAGGCGGCGCTGCTCTGAACGTCTCTCCGATAGCAGCCGGTTAGTCCCCTGGGGAAAAAAAAGACAGAGAGGTTTTACAAACGGGGTCACTGACACGTTATCATTTGTCCTTGAGATGGTGGAGGCCGAAAACCCAAGAGAGCACACTTTGACCCCGACGTGCGACAGTGTGGGTGAGACCGAGATGTCAGATAAGGCTGGATGTTAAGAAAACAGGAACAATCTTCCCGTCTGTTTCCACAGCGTATGTTTAACTAAAATTAGGCAAAAAAGAAAAAGTCCCCCCTTCATCAGCGGACACAGACCATTACGAAAACATTAAAAAAAACAACCAATGAAGGATATAAATACTTCTGCAGAATCAGGGTGTTTTCAGACCTGAGTCAGACTCTGCTGTGTTCAGACCTGCTCACATCAATCTCACCAAGGAAGGAAAGAAAACCGGACGGAGATCCTTAAAAGGAGGTGGTCTCAACCCGGTCTCCTTTGTGGTGGGAACACAGTCCGACCCAACTACTAAAGGGGGACTCTGTGAGTTTGAGCAAATTTAACAACTAGCAGGAGAACGAACCACGGTCGGACCTTCCTGTGTTTACGTTCTTGCTCCCACGACTAACTAAAGCGCGGAGGGAACTTTCTCTCGTGGTGGAAAGTGACCAAACCAAAGAGGAAAAACCCACAAAGTTTAACAACTAATCCACTGATTCAAACCAAAGCAAACAAACCTCACCGCTACATCATATCAGCAGTTATTACAGTGTTTTTTTTACAGTATAACTGCAGGAAAAAATGTCAAATCTACTACAAATCATGAAGAATAACAAAATGTATTAAATGAAGTGACTTAAATATATACCGATCGGCTCTTGGTGGGTTTTTTTTTTTAATTTAACCCCCTGAAGAGACCAAAACCAGCAGTGAATTTATTCATCAGACAAGTATCTAGCTTATATAAGCTCATGCCACATTGTTAGTAATAAAGTAATTCATTTAATTAACCCTTAATAAACTTTATCTTATCTTTTTTTTGATTAGAGTAAAGTACACAGATGAAATTGGCTTCACATTAAAAAGTGCCGTCCGATGTGGAAAAGTGAGCTTGGAGTCATAGGAAGGACACGAGCGTTGGAGGGAAAAAAACCAACAAAAAGATGAATGATTAATTAACTGACGAAATACAGCTCAAAAATCACAGAGGACACTCTGCATATTTCTGTGTGTGTGTTCAGCTTCTTCTTCTTCTTTTTTTTTTTAAATAGCTGAGAGAGGCGTTATCTGTGTCAGGTGTCGTAACATTCAGGAGGTCAGCACTCAAAGTTCAAAACCTGACTGATGTATTAACAAACAAAACAAAACACTGAGTTCTTTCTAAAGACAAGCATCAAATTCCTGTTAACCCTTCTCATGTTCATCTGGAGCAGGTGCAGACTGTACTCGGAGGAGGAGGAGGAAGACGGGGGTCGAAAAGCCACCATGCAGCTTTGATAACTTTATATGAAGGAAGTTGATTGACTGACTTGTGGTGTCCGGTTACATCACATTTTTTCCGCCGAATCACTGACATAAAATTGGACCTACATCAAAAAAAACAAACAAAAAAAACCCCACAAGAGCCACACATAGCTCTGCCCTGGATATAAAGAAGACTCGCTCCTCTCAGAGCCAGAATGGAAAATGCATAAAAGGAAAGTCTGATTTAATTTGCATGGCAACGTATCACAACAAGCTTTTTTCCCCTCTAGCCCCCCCCCCCCCCCTCCACAGAAGGTGTTTTCCTGATGTGATCAATCAAAACGTTTCACCTTTCCCCTTCAATGACACTGCAACAACCTGTGAATATTATTATTTCCAAATGGAAAACCAAACCTGCGCCAGATGCTTTCAGAAAGGTCAACGTGAGTAGCAACGGAAACATAATCTCATCTGTACCGACTCTCCTCCCTCTCCCTCTCCCTCTCTCTCTCTCTCTCTCTCTCTCCATCTAACGGGTCCGAAGTCACATCTGCAGGGTTTGTTAATGTGCTGATTAATGCTCTGCAGCTAATTAGCTATCAGCCTGGCTTACTGGCGCTGGCGTTTCCGCGCAGTGAAGTTTTTCCTTGGTGGATCAGGACGAGACGTGTGTTCATGTTTGTGACTCATCATCCGGTTTCGCGGACGTGGGTGCAAGCTTGTTGTTCCGAGGAAGCCTCACGTCACGCTTTAAATAAACAATTGAATATTGCACATATATATCAGTGTTTTCCCTATAATACCAACGAGGACCCCGCCAAAAATATTTTTTAAATGTCAAAAATAACGCTAAATATCCATTCATTCTTAAATAAATAGCGGTTGGGAGCCGTTGAGTTGTCTCGAAACGTGAGTTAACGGCTGTGTCGTTGCCATGGAAACTGAAGGTAGCGTAACTCCTTAGCCGGTGAGTAGTTAAGCGAGAGCGTCTGAAATATCGGTGAATGCTAGCGGAGCAGAGGAAACGGTTAGCAGCAGCAGCAGCAGCAGCAGCAGCAGTAAGTTGTCAGTCTGGTAGTAAATGTACAGTACAGACTACAGTGTGTCTCGTTAATAAACGCTGCAGCTCGTCAACACTATGAGTCAAGTCTGTTGTTTCCCCAACTGTTCGAAAAGTGAAGAGGTTAGCTCCAAAGTTAGCAACAATGGGTTAGCCTAGCTTGACGACGCTAAACTGATAAATGACATTGGATATTGTCGTTATTGAATTTAAGAAGATTCAATGACGACAAATCAAGTCAGAAAAGTTGTGTTTCCATCAGTTGAAGATCTCTAGTTTTTTTTAATCTTTTGTCGACCTTCATAAAACTATTCGTGCTTTTATTTATTCTCCACTTGACTACTTTATTCAGGTGTCAGCTCTTCACTGTCTGTCTCCAGTTGGTCCAAAACGCTGCTGCTTGTCTCATTACTGGGACAAAAAGGTCTGAGCACGTTACCAGCCTGTGCTTGCCTTCCTACACCGGCTCCCAGTTAGCCTTCATATTGACTTTATTACTCACCTTTAAGGCTTCAAACGGCCTTTCTCCTAGTTACATATCTGCATTATCGAGCTGGTATGTACCTCCCACGACCCTTAAGATCCGCAGATGGAGCCCTGCTGGTCACAGCTTGTGATAAAGGGTCGTCTGGTTTTTTGCTGTTTGTTAGAGCCGCCACACCTACTGAACTCAGACACACTAAGTCTCTTCAGCTTCTTTTAAAACTCCTCTTACAACTTATTCTCTTTGTGAAAGCTTTTGGAAATGTTTAATATGTTTTAATCACCGATTTTACACCTATTAATTGATGTTATTTTATATTTTTTTAATCATTATTTGACTCCTGTGCATTTTATTGTCCTATTTTAACAATTATTGTACATCTTCTAACATTTCTGTGCTATACAATTATAATTTAATTGTTTTCATTTAAGACCATGGGCAAAAGCTCCTTGCTCTTTAAGTGTTTTACAGAATAAAAAAGAAAAGTTATATTTGTCTCCTTTCTTTTTCTTTGCTGATCCAAAAAACAATCCGATCTGTGACTCAAAACCAGATCCAATCCTATCATTATACGAATGGGAAACATTTTCTTTTGGAAAACCAAGAACAACAAAAATGTCGAAATCAGGAAAAAAAATTACTTTATCTGGGATGGTTGAAAGAAAGAAAAAATGTGTGTGTGTGTGTGCAAGAAAGCATATATGATTAAGACTTATTATAGCCGAGCCAGTTGTTGCTTGTTTTGAGGTGTGGCGTGTTTAGTAAACTAAATTCAGTGGAAAGAGGAAATGGTGTCAGAATCCTCCCCTCCAAGAGTTAAGAAATCAAACGTTTGGTTTTGGTTTGAACCGCGGGACATTTCTAAAAAAAAAAACTCCAGAGTTTGTTTGTTTTTTTGTAGCGTCTGGCATTCGCTTTACAAGCAGCTTTAACCTACATAGTTTCGCAAAGACGTGTTGTAAGTGTTGCAACATTTACAGTAAACGTAAAATGTTTTCCGTAGAAGTTGGAAAACCCATTCAAGTTTGGCGACAAAATTGTTGTGGAGTTGTCAATTATGCTCGAAGGTACGGTACACACCTTAAAACTGAGCACGGAGAAAAAGTTTCCACGCTACCGAGATAATTAATGCGAAAAGAAACTTGGCAACATACTTCATCCTGCGCAGAGACGCTCAAACGTCCAACTGAAGGAACGAGAAGAAACAGACGTTCCTGAGCGGATCATGGTTTAAAATCGTTTTTAATGGGTTGAACTAGGGCTGGGCGATTTTTCTGTAATTCAATGTGTTACGGATATTTCCATAACTTCTCATACTTTTGTCTTCTCAAAGAGGAGATAAGGCTTCACCGAGGGCCACATCAGTATAATCGCTGCCCTCAAAGGGTCAGATGTAACTTTTAAATGTGACTAAATGTAATTTAAAATAAATGTAACTACTCCTTTAATGTTAAATAACTCTGAATGTATTACTTATTCAAGTTATAAATATCATATATATATTTGCGTAGATGAAAAAAATATGTTTGCTTTTTGCTTTGTAATTATAACAAATCTTTTTTTTTAATTCTTTGATAATTTGTTGTTGTTCTTGAAGGCTGTTTTTGCCATACGTGCTTGGTATCAAATGCCGACGTAGATCGTCTCTTTGACCGCAGACGCCACCTCATAACACAAAAGACGTACCGGTTTTTCTCCTTGAAGCACGAACATGTATTTACTTCCCCATCTTTCCTGAAACTGCCCTCCGTCTGCATCAATTTTTCTCTTTCTGGACATTTTGGGGTCATTATTTTTCTCAATTCTAATCGCATTGATGCGGATACATTGTGCTCTAGTGGCGGGATACCGTCACTTCGCGGATAACATAATCGGCATGCATTGTGGGAAATGTAGTTTTCAGTCAATGCACGCTTTTGACCTATTTATTTTTTTACAATCAGACCTTTTTCTCTCACGGTATGTGGCACGCAGGCCTTCAGTTTGACACATATGAGATAAGGGGCATGGCTGTTTGATAACCAGGAGCCTCACAGATGAAACAAAACAATGACCTGAGATACAACTAGAGGTCACAGATTTATGATTTGGAACTGATGAACCAATTTCTCCTATTTGCATAAAGACTGGTTTTGGACTTTCAGAGCTTTAGAAGAGTCGGAGACGACATTCAACAACAGACTGCACTCTATGTCAAGGTTTCATTAAAGCGTTCCCAGAAAATTCAGAAAACTCCTCTTTTGGTCTTTTCTTCTTCAAACTGAAAACTGCCAACATCAGCTCCACAACAAATGAATAAATATTTTATATAAAATGACATGAAAAGGCTAGGCCCTAGGTTGCACAATGGTAAGAGGTCAGAGGTCAGAGGCGGTTCAAATTAACTTTGAGGAGCCGGGGAATCGAACCGCCGATCTTCCGATTAGCTGTCCCTAATTTAAAATGTCTAACGTTTACAATGAAGTTTATCTTTTTGATATATTTGAATACATATGTTGTGAGATTTTTGACTGCTAAAAATCAATAAAAAAAAGTTTGCTGCGTTTGGTTCAACCAGGAGTTATTAAATTTAATTAAGTTATATAACTTCTGGACACCGATAGTTTAGTTATCAACATTTGTGCTGATCAGCCACTCGGGGAAAAAAAACAAATCCCCGTTCCACACGTCCATCAACTTTCATCTCTACCCTTTGGAAATAATCCCTCATCATCCCGGCTGCCAAAATTGTGAGTTCATCTGTGCCAAATGTCAGTGGGCCAAATGTGCCTACTGCCAAATTAAATTTCTGAGGCCTGTTATCAAGCGTCATATAAATATTTTACTCTGTAACGCTTCAGTTTGTTTGTAGAGCCAGCGGAGGCCTGGGACAACATCGTTTATCTCAACACAAGTATCTGGTACCTCATCTGGATTCTTTGGCGTGAACCTCGCCTCAACTTTCAACAAATTTACACCCAAAAATATAAAAACCTTCTCAGTTTTGATGACAAGCTGATTCAGCGGACTAACTTGTTTAACTTGTTCAACAGTCATGTTTGTCCCAGATACTTTCAAACGTTTCATGGTGAGGCTGCATTTTATCCCATCAGCGTTTTATTTACCAGAAACTGCAGGAGGAACAAGCGCACTAGTCTTTTCAACCTATCAAAGTTAATAGTAAACACATTAACTCAGCGAGCTCACTCCTTCAAATTCCCTTTTAAGTCTGAGTCCTCCGCATCTGCAAAGGATTTGAAGATTACGACCAGTGATCTGTTGTAAACAACCAACACTAAGGCCGTGTTCAGACCACAGACTGTATTAATAAATGGATGTCGTTACCATGACGTCAACCATTGGTTTCTGAAGAGCGATTCAAAATGAGTCACTCAGGCCGTTGCCATCTTGGCAGTGCGTGACGCTGCCTAACTCCCAGCCAATCAAAAATGGGCAAGGAGGCGGGCCGGACAGCTGAAAGAAGCCACCTAGCGGCTACCGGACCCGTCACTCAAAGCAGCCATGTCTCAGCGGAGCAGTAAACTCCAGCAGCAACAAACGAAACACACACTGCAGCATTAAACAATGTAATCCAACTCCGAGGTGATGAAAATAACCGTCTGTTTCACCTAAAAAACCCTGCAGCTGCTCAGCGTGTTGGACAACGCACGTTAGCGCAGCGGAGCAGCATACACCAGTAATAACAAACGAGACCAGCTCACCAACACACACTGCAAGGTTAAACCACGTAAACCAACTCGGAGGTGAAGAAACGGACTGTTTCACCTCAAAAGCCCTGCAGCTGCTCAGCGTGTCGGACAACGATGGCTTTCCCCGACGCTAACGGAGCAGCAGAGAGGCTGCTCTCCACTGCTGGAGACATTAATAACAACACAGCGGAGCAGTCCACCTCCCCGCTCAATTTGTTATTCTCATGCATGCAGGAGACTTCAAATTAATTAATGCAGTTAACTTTTTAAATAAAAAGCCTGCAGTTATGCTTCATTTAGTTTTCTTGGTCCAGACTAAAAGGAAAACATCGTCAACAGTGGTGGCAAAGAAAAACAAAGGTTTACTAATACTGCAGATATGAAACTTGAGGGTTTGCTTACCGAGCTGTCGACATTCTCCACCTCCCGTATGACCTGCTCGGGCAGGTCCAGGTCCAGGTAGACGTCTTTCTCCTTGCGGCTGATGGCGTAGTAGCCTTCGCTCCTGGCACAACCGGTCACATGCTCACGAAGCTGCCCGTCTGCGCTCTTCTTCTTACGCCGAGGGTTTGGCAAGTTGGTTAGTGCAGCTCAAAGGTCAAGGGAGATAACAGGAAACTACACAATGAAATAATTTTTTTTAGACTAATTTTACCCACTAAAAACCCAACTTTCATTTCTATGAGTATCTCAAAGACAACATATTGAACACAGAAGGTAGTCAGCGATAAGGATATTGGTGTGGTTGACCCAGTGAGTGTCGTTGAGCCAGTCAGAGCTGTGGTTGTCCTGCAGCAGCTTCTCGTAAGTCTTCTTCAGCAGCATCAAGTCCTCGCCGTCCAGACCGGAGTTCCAGATGTCATACAGGATCGTCATCTGCTCAAACTCGCTGCGGTTCTCGAACTTCAGGGACAGCGACTCGGGCGCGGGGACGGGTTTCGGCCAGCGCTGCGACGACGTTATTCCCGCCTCCTGCAGGAAGAGGCGCTCGCTCTTCCTCACTTCTTCGACCACCTCGTCCTCGGTGTCCGAGCTGGACAGCTCGCCGGACTCAAGCTCCTCCACGTCTACGTCTTCCTCCGAGTCCTGCGGAGAGGGAATCGACATTGCTGGATAAACACAACTAGAGACTGTTCACACATGTACTTCTTTAGTCCAGAATAGCAAAAAAAAGATCCATTGTTGCCTTTTAGGTCCTGATCTGTTTAGAGTTTACACCATCCATCCAACTTTGTCCGTAGAGGTATTAAGGACTAATGAATAAATATTGTTAACAGAGTCTTTACAGATTCAACAAAATGAATACACACATGCAGAGGATGATCGCCTGTTGTTAATTCTTAACATTAATCTTCAGAGGAAATGTATCCAGATGCTGTTTTATACAACAAAGCCCAAACATTTAATGTATGAGGCTTTTGTGTAGACCATCAAACAGGAAATATGTGCCTCAGGATCTGACTCGGTTGAGCAGATGACACAGATTGATAGCTCGTGAATGTTTGTAAAGCGATAATTTAATGAAAAGGCAAGCTGAAACTGAAACAAAAAAAAAAAGGTGTTGTTTTCAGTAAAAAAAGACAAACTGCTTCGTCAGTCTGGCGGGTGTGAAGAAAAACTTGAAGAACAAGAAGAGGAGTGTGCCAGTGGCCGCAGCGCATGGGTGACATAAGCCTGAGACGCGATGCACACCACATGTTTTACATAAAACACTGAGGCAACGGAGGTCTGCGTCGATTGCGTCAACAGCTCAGACTCGTGTGAGTTAACTCAGAAAGGAAAACAGGACCACATCCCTTCGTACTTCTGCTCCTCGAGCCAGAATCCGCCATGTGTCAAACAGATAAAATTGGTTATAAAAACCTGGTCTCCCTAATTAAAAACAGGTTTTTTCTCCTTTCTAAATGACATCTAATTATACTGTGGCGTGTTGCAGCGTGTTCTTTTTTCTCCTCCAAAACATCTAAATTTCAAATAGTAGGGACCTTTATGTGTGTGTGTGTGTGTGTGTGTGTGTGTGTGAGAGACTTAAGCAGAGAACAGTCGGTCATTGTTTGCCGAGAGAACAATCTAATGATAAGACATCACGATAAAATGAGCCACAGTTACAGAAACCAAACAATGAACCTACAGACGACACTCATTTCTGTTGTGTAAGGACGTTGTGACAGACTCACACATGTCACACAGTCTATGATTAAGACACCGTCAAATATTTAGAGGAAACTGAGTCGTACGCACCTCTAGTTTCCGCTTCCTCTGTTTCTTGCCCGGCTGCTCCTTCTGTTTTTTCGTGTGGTGCACCTCCTGGTTTTCTTTGTCTTTCCTTCTCCTCTTTTTGCTCTTGTCGTTCTCGAGTTCGAATCCCTTGCCGGCCGGGCTCTTCTTCTTCGACAACGACGATGAGGGAGGTAGAGAAGCGGCCTGACCCGCGTCCTCAGAGTCACACAGCACTCCCATTGCGGACAAGTACTCTCCTGTATCTCCTCTGGAAGGTAGCGCCTCTCCGATGACCTCCTCTGGCGCTTCGAGCACCCCGGAAATAGCGTTGAGGTCCGCCGGGAGCAACACAGAGGGGTCTTGTTTGGAGGAAGTCCTTTTGGTACCGGGTGATACTGGGAGAACAGGAGGTTTGCAATAGTTGTGCTCCATCACTACAATCACACCCTCTGGACTCAAAACCAGGGCCAGTGACTCCGGGGAGAAGAGGTCTTCCTCCATCTTCTGCTCCTCTGCCTCGTCAGACGTCTCCGTCTCCTCAGAGTCCCCGGCGTCGGGGTCCATTTTCAGGGCTACGTCGGCCAACACGGACAGGTCGGTGGTCGAAGCCGAAGCCAGCTGCAGGAGGCTGGACGCCCCCAGCTGCTCTCTGAGTCTCAACCTCTGCTCGTTTTCTTCCTCATCCTCGTCTTCCTCTCTGAGGGAGTGACAGGAAGAGGCGGACATGCTGGTCGTGCGGGGCCTTCCTCTGGACCGTTTGTTGACGGGAGGCGGAGGGGGGGCCTCCTCGAAGGCCATCCTGCACATGGACGCGTGGTCCAGCGGCAGGTTCTGCACGGTGCGGCACACCATGACAGGAGGGGCGGGAGATTTGGGGGAGTCTTTGCCCGCGCCCCGTTTGCTGGGGGATTTGACGGGGGTGGTTTGAGGAGAGAAAGGGGGTCCCTTTTTGGACTCATCTGAATCGTGGGTTCGTTCAGGCGGGGGCACGATGAGGGCGTTGCCTTCACCCGGCTTGGAGGCGAAGGGGAGCAGCTGGATGCCCTGCGTGGTCCGAGCCGACGGCGTACCGGCGGGGGAGTCTGGGAGTCTGCCGGGAGAGAGGAGCGGAGATTCGCCCGCCGCTTGCGACGGAGACGGAGACAGCGGCGCGGCCTGCAGCTGCGTTTTGCCGTCGTTCTCGTCCGTGGAGAAGGAGACGGTCTTCCTGCGTTTCTTGAGAGGAGGCACGAGAACGATAGGGGAGGAGGGACGCGGGTACGGGGGCGATGGAGGGCGCTTGGTAGATGCCGCTGTCGCATCGGCCTTGTTGTCTTTTGCTTCGCCTGAGAGAAACAGGAAAGATTTTAGAGACCAAACTGAACACAGATTATCTAAGCTGTTGTCATAGTGAAGCAACGAGTGTAAAATTCACTTTTCTACTAAAAATTTAAGTCAATCTCTTACTTTAATGGTTAACCTTTGTGTCTGACGCCTTTATTTAAATGTTTCTCACTGTGTTTTCACTGTATTTGCTGTTATTTTATTGTCTAGTTGTGAAAAAAACCCCTTTATAAAATCCTCACTTATTACCCCGACTCCAAAAATTGCCCAACGACAACGGGCCATCTGCGCTTCCCTTCCATCTAAAATTCCTTCCTCTGAATGTTATCAAGTGTCATATTGACTCATCCTGATAATCATATTACACTCAGCAAGTTCATTTCAGTGGAAGACTATAAAACGTATTTCTTTCACGTAACCATCTGGCGCAGCGACAGAAAACTCGGTGACCTTTGCCTCAACTTTCCAGACAGTCTAACCCCCTTCTCTCACTTCCACACAAGCGGGTCGGATGTAAACTTGATTTGTTAGAATTTTAATCTTGATTAACAAAAACATGTTTGTCTCAGATGTTCATTACTTTCAAAAAAAAAAAAAGCTTCCTGTGAGTCTGCGTTTTATTTACAAGAACATTAGAGGCCCATTTAGATTAACGAGAAACACTTCCTTTAAGTCTAAGAGGTTTTTCCA
Organism: Euthynnus affinis; assembly: GCA_029490765.1. NCBI lineage: Eukaryota > Metazoa > Chordata > Actinopteri > Scombriformes > Scombridae > Euthynnus > Euthynnus affinis. Next base: position 2,393,611 of record CM055856.1, read on the forward strand.
CAGAAGAATTCATTGTTACTGCTGATAAACTCTGATAGTTTGTCATTTGTTTTCATTGAATTTACAGTTCATCCTCTTTTTTTTTTTGTTGCATTTGTTAAAGACGGTGTTGACGTCTCACCTGCTTTGACCTCTGCCTTTGAAACAGCCGCTGCGATATTTTCCCTGAGAAAAGCAGAAGAACAAAATTAACGACATCACGGACACATTTCGTTACGTAACGCTGAGAGAAATGTATTTTCTGAGAACGCCGGTCACTTCTTCGGCAGCGCTCGAACCGCAATGACGTCATACCTGCCGTCCTCCTTCTCGGTTGTGCTGTCCATGGTCGACTCGTCCATGGTGTCTGGCCCCTCGCTTTCGGCCCGTTCTCCTTCCTCTTCGTCCTCATCCTCAGAGGACGATGAGGATGAGGATGCTGATGAGGATGAGCCCTCGGAGGATGAGGAAAGGCTCTCATCGTCGCTGTCAGCACTGAGGGCATCATCTTAAAAAAGAAAGAAAAAACTTTTTTGGTATCGTTTTAACTGAAAGTAAACATAATAATGAAAGTAATGAGATTAATGATGAAGATTTACCATCTGATTCCTTTTCACTTTCCTCCTCTTCTTCTTCATCGTCCTAAATATATAAAAAAAAGGTTGTAATTACAGCAACAGCTCATTCAAACAGACCAGAGACTGTAAATGCTTATTAGTGAAATGCTGCCACCTAGATAAAAAGAGCGAGAACTACACGATTCCTGAAAACCTTGTTGATATGTAAACATTAACACAAAGACAATATTTGCATATTTATAATATATAATATACATATTTATTGATTATAATGCTCAGCCTGGTGTTTCATGAGGCTGATGTGACTCCCATCTAATGTAAAAACTCTTCTTGATCTTAACTTTTTATTGTTTTGTTGTTCAAAATGAAAAAACCACCTTCTCAGTCGATGAGCCATCAGATGTTTCCTCCCCTTCACTGTCAAGCTCCCAAGGTTTACGACTTCTTGGCTTCTTTTTCCTCCTCTTGTTATCCCTTTCAGCTCCGTGCCTATCCGCCTCTGGCATTCGCCCATCGGCGGCTGGAAACAAAACAGAAGAACAACAACAGTTTCTGTTTAGATTAATCCAAACTTCATTTTAAAAAAAAAAAAAGAAAAGAAGAACATGTCAATATCAGCTCGGCAAACCTTCGTCATCCTCGTCTGGCGGGGTCGACGGTCGCGGCCTTTTCATGTCTCCCTCCTCGAGCTCCAGAGGTTCTTTCCTCTTCACCTGCTCGATTTGACAACGGCATTTTTGTTTTTATAAATCAACTGAACACAGACAAGAACGACTTAAAAAGCTCCGGCTATTTCTGACAACTACCAGAAGCTTCTGACATAAAATCTGCTCCCTCCAGACAGATTAGGAGTAAAACGGTCATCTGGGTCTTTCTTTAAAATTTCAAAAGCTACTATTCATACTCTGATGTGATAATGATGATACACTTCTTCAGCACTTTTTCACACATGAAATAAATAACATTATCGGCTTTAACCAGCTGTTAAAGTGGCGGATTCTCGTCATTCAGACGTGTGTGACTTTCACATCAGACGTCAGGAGATTTACGGAAAGTACTAGAGGCCGAAGAGAGAGAGGAAGGAGACTTTTCCTTTGTTGATCACTAGTTGCATCACTGATGGACATTAAAATTTACGGTACCGGTGAAAAGTTTGGACCCGCCTTTCCCATTTCCTTGAATGAGAAAGTGCGTCACAACTTTTTTTTTTATTTTTACTGGTAGCACTGTGATTCATGACCTGTGTCACTGTCACAGTTAATCCTCTGTTGTTTTTATAAATGTCACATGTGAACAATCATTGAATGACAGGAAGTTGAGCTGCCTGATCTGATACAGATGTAATACGGGAAGAATGAGCTCAAAATATCTTCCTATAAATGAGCTCTCTCACATTTTTAAACCTACTTTGTGTATTTTTCTTTTGTATTTTTATTGTGTATTTTATTTTTATTTATTAATTATTTATTTATTAATAAAAAATATTATTTATTATTGTGTATTTTATTTTGTATTTTTATTTATGTTTATTGTATTTTATTTTGTATTTTTATTGTTTTTTTTAGATAATTTATTAATAAAAAAATAATAATTTTTTTTATTTATTATTTATTATTGTGTATTTTATTTATTTATTTATTTTATTGTATTTTTTTTTTATTGTATTTTATTTTGTATTTTTTTTGAGATGATAACGGAGATATTAAATGTATTAAAGTGATGTTAGAGGGTGAAACAAGATGCAAAGCACGTCTCCGCATGTTTCACCTTGTGCCATGTTATAAGTGTAAACAAAACTCGGCCATCGTGACCTTTTACGTGAAAGTGACCAGGTCGCTAATTCACACGTGTTAAATAACCATCAGATTACCTCTGAAAGGGTTTTTAGTAGCAATTAGAAGGTTTAATTTAAGTTTGAGCTGTCACACATGAAGACGAACAACATTTCTGCTACATCTGTGTGCTGCTTTTACCTTGAAGGAAGGCAGTCGAAGCGCTCCTCGGAGAGCGAAGCCCTCCACGCCGCCGCTCTTCGCCCAATCCACGAGAGACATGAGAGGCTCTCGGGGACGGTTGACCTTCTCCTCTTTTTTCTCGTCGTCCCGTAAGGCGGATACTCCCCTGACCATTGTCTGGAAGGGCTGGAAAAGAAGAACAAAAGACTCTGGATCAATACGGTCGATAGCGGCGCGACTCCTTTGCCGCTGAGAGTGAGGGAGGGAAGGTCAAAGGTCATGATGCGGTCGTAGAATCGACTTGAAGTGAAGCACATTTGTTGGGAGATTTAGTGAAAGTCGTTCTCACCTTTGCCTTCGTCTCTTTCCTCTCCCACCACTCGTCAAACGTGGCGAAGGCGACGTTCTCCACCATCTTGCGGTTCAGGTCCCTCTGCATGATGTTCTTCATTTCCTGGATCAGAGTGGCGAGGACCATCTGCACTGTGGCCTCGTGCGGGTTCTCCGCCAGCATGGGCATCTCCTCCCCGGGAGCCCTGTACTCGTCTCCGTCCCCGGGCAGCATGGTGCCGTAGCCGGGCGGGGGCATGTAAGAGGGGTAGTGCGGAGGTATGACGTGCGGCGGCCAGCCCGTGTGGGGAGGCGGGATGCCGTGGTGCGGAGGGGGCGGTATCTGAGTGCTGTGGGGGTCGGGGTAAGCGTAGGGCATGTGGGGAGGCATGTAGCGGTGGTCCTGGTCGTAATGAGCCCCTGCCCCGCTCCCCTCTTGGTCCATGTAGGGGTGATGTGAGTGGGGTGGGGGCATAGAGTGGAGGTGGTAGGAGGAGTAGTCGCCGGTGGCCGCCTCGCCGGGGCCCGGGGTGCCGTTGGACGACGACATGCGCAGCTGGTGAAGGCGACTTAGCATATGGGTCTGCATTTGGAAGGACATGGGAGCGCCACCGCTGTACTGGTTCATCAGCTCCATGGAGGAGGCATAGTCATACATGTGGTGGGGCATGGGGGGAGGGTACTCCGGGTGCAGCTCCATGTGGGGCAGCGGAGGGATCCCCGGGGGCGGCGGGGGCTGCAGGGAGTAACCGGGGGGAGGCGGAGGAGGCAAATGAGGAGGGTAGGAAGGGATGGGAGGGTGCATGGAGGTGCCAAAGTGCTGTGCAGAGTCAGAGATGGGTTGGGGTGAGGATGAGGGGTCCGTCGTTTGCGAAGGCATGGCGGCCTGGGATGAAGACGGCGAGGAACCTGAGGTGACTGAGGGCTGGTGGGTGGTCACCGTTGTTATGGTAGTCTCCCCTTCCTCCTCGTCCGAGATCTCCATGTCTTCCCCTGAGGAATGAGGGGACGACTGAAAGAAAACAGAGAGGGTTTTTAAAGATGGGGGAGCCAGCCGTGTGTTCGAGCTGCAAACATGCTTTAAAAACAAAAACGGGGCTGCAAAGATAAACCGACGACAAAGATAGCTCGCTACCACAGAATCAGGAAGTGCTCTGTGAGAAAATAACACATTAATTCACACAAACCACAAAAACTAACATCTTAAAAAATAAAACTGATAAAAAGAAAACACACCATAAACACTATTTTACATTCACACAACTTATGTTTTTTATCAATTTTTGTGTTTTTTCTGTGCATTTAAGACTTTTTAAACACATTTTCTTTGCTTTCTTTTTTCTCCACAGAGCCCTTTATATGCAGACTAGTGTGTGAATACTCTTTTAAAAGAATGAAACGACCCTTTTCCATGTACGAAAATACATCTCCTTCATATTTAAACAACCCCTCCGTGTTTTAAGATCTATAAAAACACTTAACTTGATTAATAATTTGTGTCCAATACGGTCCGACCCAACAAAAAAACATCCAATTACTATGTTAAAAGAAATAATAATAAAATATATTTCAGATATTTTTCATTTAAAAAGTCTCCTACATCACTGAGAAGTTCAATCTCAAGTTTTTAAACCTTCAAGTTTGAACACATCACACGTGTGCGAGGTGCGTACCGGACCACAAACTAGTTTCGATGTCACAAATTCACATCTTAAACTGAAATTTAAGATGATGCACATTGAAACTTTCCCCCTTTTTTTGGCACATGAATGTTAAAAACGGCTTTCTAGTGTCAAAGCTCTGCTCAAACATCCTCCTGCTGCGGAGTCAAACATCACGGTGAAGTAATAAAGTAAAGTGAACTGTAACAGACGTGAAACATTTAACAGTTTGGTTTTCGGTTGCTTCTGTCGCCCAACAACGTTTCCGTATCCGACGTTAGAGCCTCGTTAATCTGCCTTTATGCTCCTTATATTCCAGGTTTGCTTCACGCCAGTTGACAGTTTAACACTTCTATTGTGGTCCGGGTCAAATTTGACCCGTTTTCAAGTTCAGATGTGTGAAACTGCTTTTAATTTTTTCCTCTACAGAATATGATAAAAACACATTTTGATCTTTTTTTCTTCTTTTCTTTTTTTATGTCTGTTATGTTACGGGTCAAATTTGACCCAGTCGTAGTTATGAGTTGTTTATGCAGAGAAATACACATTAAATGATGCCAAACCATCATGAATAACAAAAAAATACAACAAAATAAAAATAATATTAAATAATAATAATAATAAAATCATTATTTTGTTTATCAATAGCCTCTCATGGTCTTGCCGGTTCTGTTAATCATAAAATAAATACATTTTGCTTATTTTAAACTAAAAACGATTCGTACATTGTAAGTTAAATGTGGTCTAAGGCAGAGGTTCTCAACCTTTGGTAACTTAAGGCCCACTTCTGAGGACGAACTTCCCAAATAAATTAAGAAAAAAAAACGATGCTGTTAATAATGTGTTATGCTGCTATCAGCTGTAATGACCAAAGTAAATATTTTGCTTACCGTCAGTGAGACATTTGATAATATATTTAATATCCAGGAATTCACATTATAAACACTAGCAGTGACTTTCCCTGTAACAAACATTAGTCACAGTTTCATACGTTGACTATAAACGGTCTCCTAAATGTTTCCACCCACGTCCTAATGACGTGTCGTGATTGGATATTCAAACATAACTGGTCATTGAAATTATGCATATTTATTTATGCGAGTTCTTGAGCACATTTAGATGTAAAAATAATTACAACAAACGGCCCAGTGGTTGAGAATAGTTGGTCTTAGGTACATAAAATATCAAAGTAAGTATTTATATATTATGGTTTTGGTTGAATAACAAGTCACTGAGCAGATAAAACATGTTTCTGGATGATAATTAGTTTTTTTTCAGTGCTTGTAAATGATTTGAAACACGGGTCAAATTAGACCCGCTAGCATTAAAGTTGTAAACTCCTTTCTAAAACATTAGAAAGGTTAAACGCTGCCGTTTCTCACCTGACTCTGCCCGTTGTAAGGTGGTGTGTGCGCTCCCGTCCTGCTCCGCGTGTCCGCAGATCCGACCTGTAGAGATTCCTCCTGCGAAGCTCCGGTGCCGGCGAGGCCGACTTGGGTCTGGGGTTCCTCTGGAGGCGGGATGTGCGGCGAATACGTGGAGGAGGAAGGTGTTGTCGCTGTAAGAACGTTTGGACTCTTCCTACCTTCTCCTCCTTTTCCTCGTTTCCTTCCCCGGTGGCCGTCTCTCTCTCTTTCCCCTTTCCTCCTGTGGTCCTTCTCTCCGTTATCTCCCACCTGATTTCCACCCGCGTGCTCCCCCTCCATGTCACCCGACCCCCCTCTTCGCTCTCCCCCATCCCCGCGCGCTCCCCTCTGCTTCTCCTCTTTCCTGTCGTCCTCGTCTTCCTCGTCGGAGGCCAGGAAGGAGAACTTAGCCTTCTGCTCCTTCAGGAGCATCTCGATACGGGAGTCGAGGCTGCTGCTGTGGTAGACGAACGGTAGACTCTCGTTGGTGGAATCCGGCTCGGGGGAGGAGGAGTCACGCTGGGGAGGCAGCGGGGAGGTAGAGGAGGAAGGGAGGTGGTGGGGGAGGGACGTGGAGGAAGGGGAGGTGGAGGAGGACGCGATGGAAGGGTGGGGCGGGGAGGAAGGCGGCGGCGTCTTTGGCGGGGCAGGTGGGGTGCTGGGACGGCGTTTGGGTTTTGTCCACTGCTCCTCGCGGGCCGGACTGTCCTGGTTGAAGTCCAACGTCCCGAGCGTCTCGGCTACGGCCGCCGCGATGACGGAGGCCGGCGGGAGGGGAGGAGGCGGCGGGGGAGGCGGCGGCAGAGCGCTGTGGTGAGCTGCGTGGAAGTCTTTGTCAGCACCTACCGAAGGCAGAGAGCCCCTCTCCGTGAGGCTTGTGCCCCCCAGACGGGTGGAAACGTCCAATCCCTGAGAGGGGGCCGGGGCGGGCTCTTTGGAGGAGGAGGAGGAGTACGCGGAGTACGATGAAGGGGGAGGAGACATGCTGTTCGAGGAAGAGCGGTAGGAGTTGGAATTGTATCTGGGGTCGGAGCTGTTGGAGTAGTCACTGTCTCTGTCTCGGTCTCGATCCCGATCCCTGTCCCGGTCGTGGCTGCTCCTTCTGCGACTGCTGCTGCTGCCGCCGCCGCCGCCGCCACTGTGGTGGTTGTGAGAATGGTGGTGGTTGCGATGTCTCTGGTGGCTGTGGTCACCCGACCGGGAGCCCAGGCTGTCTCGCCGGTACCCCCGGTCGTCCCTGCGGTCTGAGTGGTGGTGGGAGTGATGGGAATGGTACTTGGAGGAAGAGTTTGTGTCCTGCTGGTGATGGTAAGACGACCTTCTGGAGCCAATCCCCCCTGGCCCATAGCGGCCTCCTGAGTCTCTTTCACGGTCCCTGTCCCTGTCTGACATCGGGGGCTGATCGTACTGGGTAGCGAGAGGCGGCGGAGGCATTGAGGAGTGATGAGCCATGTGAGGCCCGGGACCTCCGGCGTTAGGGTACGGGGGATAGCACGGCGGCTCGTTGGGACGGTATGATGTGTTCGGCGGGTACATGGGGCGACCTCTGTGGTACATCGAAGGCTCCTGCGCGTCCTCCGAGTAGCGGGACACTTTGTAACCTCCGACAGTAGATGAGACCGCAGAGGACGAGGAGGAGGAAGGTAACATGTCCTGGGGAGGGTATCCGCTGCCCAAAGTGCCAGTGTTGTAGCCAGAATGCCTTCAAGACAGAAACAATGCAGTTTAAGTGACTGTTTCTGCGGAGTTAAGCATTTATAAACATGTAACTGAGTCCGTGTGTGTGTGTGTGTGTGTGTGTGTGTGTGCTGCCACTGAGAGTCGAGCCTAACGATCAAAAGCAGAAGGCTGCATAAAAAACCAGAAACACTCTCCATTATCAGCAGCACAATAATTTTGACGCTGCTTTCATCTCCTGGACACAAAGCCGTGTTAAAATACTTGTGTGAGGATCTAAAGGTGGCGAACATCGGTGCACCGCAGAGACAATTCGAATCAACGCAACACGAATGCAGCAAAGAGCCTCGAAGCGATTCCTCTCGCTGAGTGAGATGAGACTAATTTTGTTTGAATAGTTGTGCACAAACTCACACGTAACGTATCGCTACATTTTGTAGTTATTGTCTTTAATGTTATTAATTCAACGCTGCTCAATAAATAAAATAATTCCTGATCAAGTTGTACAAACTAGTAACCTATATTTGCCTCATTATAATAACAACGCTATGAAAATGTTTAAATTTTGACGAGTAATTCTCCTAATTCGCTAAATATCTAAGTGACTAACCTGCCGCCGGTGTAGCCCGACTCTTGAGAGAAAGGAGTCCCAGATCTGGAGCTGTAAGGTGTCCCCCCGCCACCCTGAGATGAAGAAGAGGATCCGGGGGTGTAGGGGCCTGCCATGGAGGACGGGGGAGTGTCCAGACGCTGCTCACTGAAACCGGTGTCCACAGAGCAAGGCGTGTTTCCTGATGTGAGGGCCTGGACCCCCGCCGCCAACACCGCCAGCTCACTGGAGAGCCTCCGCCTGATCTCGGATGACTGTGCGAAGAAAGAGGCGAACAGGGAATGAAGCGAAGTTGACATCAGAAGGGAAGGATTGGGAGAGTTTCAGCAGCATTATTATCAGTCGTTAGCCGACTCTGAATCGAGTTTAGTGCAGTTATGATCATGCTGTGACGTTACCGTGTCAGGCTGCGGCTGCGTCGGAGCCTGAGGTTGGATCCTGTCCGTCAAAGCCTTCCCTCCCAGGGGCACAGTCTGAGGAGTGTAGGACCCGTTTACGATCAGGTCATAATACTTCTGTCTCTGCTGGCCTAAAAACAAACAAACAAAAAAAACAATAAATACGAGCTGTGAAATGAGATCACCATTAAACTCTTCTGTCTACTATCATGAAGACAAACTCCATTAGGTTTAACTGCCTCAACCAAGTGGCAGTTAAATTTAAATTAGCAGGACATCTTATGAACTTATTATCAGGCTTCAATGGAAATTTGGGGGAGGTTGGTCCGAGGAACTTTCGGTGTATATTTGAAACAATATGCAGACAAGATTTACAAGATATTTCCTCATGAACTTCAGCTCCAAAATCTTGAAGGTGTTGCACATTTATAAAGCTTTATTATCTCTCACTGTACAAACGTTCCTGTAAAAATCACCCAAACTTGTCTGAAGCATCACTGTGACTCACAACCAGCTCGGACGAGGTGTTGGAAGCTCACCTTTTATATCCAGTTGAGCGTGAATGATGTTGCCCATGACAGAGGTGTTGTGCAGCTGCTTGACTGTGTCCTTGGCTCCTCTGGTGCTGGTGAACAACACCCTGGCCAGGCCCAAGTGTTTCCTCGTCTTGGGGTGAAACAGGATCTCCATCTCCTCCACCTCACCGAACTTGGCGCACATTTCTGCCAAGAAGGGCTCCTTGATGTTGTCATTGAGTCTAGCAAAGGTCACCTCCTTGAGGGGGATCGGACCCACGTAGAACTCGTCAAGCTGTGAGGGGAAAAATTGACCCATGGAAAAGGATATTGGTCACATAAAGAGATGAAATTGGTGGTTGTGGTGGTGTGTGTGTGTTGAAATGAATGCTAACCAGGAGTTCTCACCTTAAACTTTGGCACCGGCAGGGACATTTCTGTATACCTGGACCATAGTCGTCGGGGTCTAGGGTCCCGTAGTTCACCCACGGGTGGAAATCCAGAGTCCTGAGAAAATTGAATAGGTTGCAGTTTAAATAATATAAAAGCGCGCGCGCGCGCGCGCGCACACACAGAGGAAAAATTAAAGATTCAAGAGAGAGAGAACATAAATTTAATTCAACTCACTGGTACACTGAAATGCACTCCATCATATCTGTAGATTTTCTGTGTGACCCGCCGAATAGTCGGGTCCTGGACGAGTTTGTAGCTCTTCCACTGCAAACTGACAGCTTTTTGTGGTTCTGCCCCACTGTCTGGATCCATCCTACAACTTAGCGTCAAAAGAAAAACCATAATTTGAGACAATGCGGAAGCTGGTGTCTCAGCACACAGGAACATCAGAATACCACAATGACCATGAAGATTTAGGAGGAAAATAGCAAAGTACATTTACTCATGTACTGTGCTTAAGTACAATTTTGAGGTACTTTACTGGTGTATTTACATTTGCTGCTACTTTATGTTTCCACTTCACTACATTTCAGAGGGAAATATTGTACTTTCTACTCCGCTACATTTATTTTACAGCTTTAGTTACTTTTCAGATGAAGATTTGACACAATGGATAATATAACAAACTTTTAAAATACAACACATTGTTAAAGATGAAACCAGTGGTTTACAACCTTTTTTAGCTTTTGACGTCTTAAACAAACAGCAGTGTGTAGTTGGGGTCACATTTCACATGTCTATGAGTTGTTAACAGCTCCACCAAATAGTGATTTTTCCCTCTAAACTTCTCACATGCTTTCATTTCAATAACTGTTCAATATTTCAGCAAAAGTCAAAGTCCAAAAACTGGAAACAGATTTGTGTATCAGAACGTTGTTTTTTCTTCTTTCCTCTCCCATTAATCATCTCACGACCCCTCAGATTTATCTGCTGACCCTTTGGAGGGGCCTGACAACTAGGTTGGGAACCACTGGACATAAATAGGTAACTGTATATAAACCTCCAGCAGCTACAACAATAACATGCTGCTCTAACACTGATGCTTCAGTATTAATAATCTAATGATGTCATATATAATAATATATCAGTCAGAGGGTCCAAACCACTACTTTTACTGCAATACTTTAACTAAATCAAGCTCAGAATACTTATGCACTTCTACTTTAGTCGGATTTTTCATGCCGGACTTTTACTTGTGATAGAGTATTTTTACATTTACTTCTGTAAAGGCTCTGACTACTTCACAGCGGAATAAAGCTAAACTGATCTGAAATGCTGCAGTAATTAGTAGATACCCTGTAACGTAACAGGACGATGAGCTGCGTCACATCAGTTAGCCAAACATGAACTTTTTTCATGGGCACTGACTGTTGGTAATACATTTTCGAGGTATGAACGAATAATCTGGATAACAATCGGGATGTTTTCAGCCTCGGCTAAGATGCTGCATGCTGTCAAAACAATGACCAACGTTACGTCACTGGCCAGTTAGTTTTCAGCTAGCAACCTGCTGTTAGCAAAAAAAGCTAACGTGCACCATCACAATGCAAAGAAACTGTTTGTTTTTTCCCCAGCGTTGGGGCGGACTTATGGCTAAACACACGTCTACATGCACAACATTAGAAGCAACGTTATGTGACGTTAAATTACTTCTGGCTTTTTCGCTCGGGCAAGTTGACGCTACCGTTGGCTAATGCTAACTAGCCAGAAACATCAACTTATGAGTCAAACTTGATCTCGTTCACCCTCCGCCAGCATCGATAACATTTTACCAGCGACATTCGTGCTATCATCCGGTCTTCGAGGCTCTATCGGTTTCTTTAGTTCCCCACCGGTTCGTCTAAATTCACACCCCACCTCTTCTGAGATGCTACAGCCCGCTCATCCGAGAGTAGCAGCCCGCCGCTACAGCGTCCAGGCCCGGGAGTCGAACAAGAAAAACACAGAGCCCCTAACAGCAAAGGGACGTCTCCGATCCTGCGTTCAAAGCGAAACTGGCGGGATAAAACGACACCGCTATCATTCCGGTACTCAGTCGAGACAGCAACACGCCTCTCCGAGCGAAGAAGGCATTGTTTTCGCTTCAAAATCCCTATATTGTTGAGAGAGCGGCCATCGCGTAACCAACCTGAAAGCCTCGCCTGTTCTCCATCAGTGTGTGCGAATGCAGTCTAAGATTTCTGAGCCGCACTTTCTTCCTCACAAAGCTGCCGCCTGGCAGAAAAAAAATACGTGGAACCAAATATTCAGCTTATAACACCGTAAATAAAATTAAAATGTCTTTTTTAAAAAGTAAATAAACTACTGTATTTTATTTGTGGTCTAATTTATAGGTCGAAAGAATCTGCTCGAATCTGCTCGTAAGAATCCAAATAAAAGCGCGGAGATGAAAGCGCCGCCTAACGGTTATTTTATGACAACACAAGCCAACATAAACAGATTTTTATCACATTTATGAGCCAAGTGCGAGATAAATGTAATATGTTGCCAGCGGTGAAAGTATTCAGAGCCTTTAATTCAATAAAAGTACAAACATGTAAAAAAAAAAAAAAAAAAAAAATCCATTCATTGCTTGAGTAAAAGTATTTGCAGCTAATTGTGCTTGAAGTATGAAAGTAATACCACTTGTTTCACCCCTGTGACTGATATTTTACTATATATGACATTATTATTTGTATTACTATTATTCCATTCTGTAAATATGCAGGGACTAGCTAGTTTAATCCAGTGGTTCCCATTTATGGGGATTTTTGTGGCTTTTAATCAGTGTTGGAAGGTGTATTCAGATCCTTTACTTAAGTAAAAGCACCAATACAAAAATGTAAAAGTATTTAATAACAAATAAAAGAATTCAAAATCCTACTTAAATAAAAGTAAAGAAGTATTATCAGCTACATTTTTAGCTGCTTTTTTATTTATTAAACGTATTAAAAGCAAAAGTTTAGCAGGAAATCAGCTTTTTCGAATGATGATTTATTTATTGCCAAGTCAGGTTTAACATACATTAAACTTGTCTTTGTGTCGTCATGTATAACAATCAGAAAATAGAAGAAGACTGATATATTATTATATATGACATCATTAGATTATTAATACTGAAGCATCAGTGTTAGAGCAGCATGTTACTGTTGTAGCTGCTGGAGGTGGAGCTAGTTTACACTACTTTATATACAGTTAGATAGTTTAGTCCCCAACCTAGGGTTCGGGGCCCCTCCAAAGGGTCAGCAGATAAATCTGAGGGGTCGTGAGATGATTAATGGGAGAGGAAAGAAGAAAAAACAAAGTTCTGATACACAAATCTGTTTTCAGTTTTTGGACTTTTTCTCTAATCTTTGATTTTTGGTGAAATATTGGATCATTTGAACATTTATTGAAATGAAAGCATGTGAGAAGATTAGAGGGAAAAATCACTATTTGGTGGAGCTGTTAACAACTCATAGACATGTGAAATGTGACCCCGACTACACACTGCTGTTTGTTTAAGACGTCAAAAGACAAAAAAGGTTGGAAACCACTGGTTTCATCTTTAACAATGTGTTGTATTTTAAAAGCTTGTTATATTTTCCATTGTGTCAAATCTTCATCTGAAAAGTAACTAAAGCTGTTAAATAAATGTAGTGGAGTAGAAAGTACAATAAAGGAAAAAATACAAAGTTCTGCTACATAAATCTTGATTAATGTTCAGAACTTTTCTTTAATCTTTGTGTTTTTGTGAAATATTGGAGAGTTTTAGCTCTCCAACATTTTGAAACTATGTGAGGGGGAAATGTCTTTTTTGAAGAACAACTAGCGACTCTGACATCTGAAACATGACAAGGAGACACAAGCGAAACAGTTTGGGGACCACTGGTTTAATATTTTATTATCTTTAATAATCATTTATAAGCTCATTATGATGTTATTGTGTGTAAAACTTTAATCTGAGAAGTAAAGAAAGTACAATATTTCCATCTGAAATGTATTGGAGTGGAAGTATAAAGTAGCATAAAATGGAAATACTCAACTATAAATACCTCAAAATGGCACTTAAGTACAGTACTTGAGTAAATGAAATTAGTTACTTTCCACCACTGTGTGTATCAGTGTTTTAATCTAATAAAAGTACAGAAGTATCATCAGCAAATTTATTTAAAAGTATTCTTTATGCAGAAAAATGCTCCAATTGAGGGTTTTATTACATATTTTATAATTATAAATATTACAAATGCATAAACATGCATTTTAATGTTGTATCTGGTTGAGGTGGAGCTCATTATAACACCTGTATATACTGTTGGACAGTTTATTCTTAACAATTCATCATATTGTATAAATTGATTTTTAGGTTTTTGTATGTAAAGTCTGAAAAGTTACTACAGGTGTTACGTAAATATAGAAGAAGAAGAAGAAAAAGTGCGATATCTGCTACTGAAATAGTGGAGTAAAAGTATAAAGTAGCAGAAAATTAAAACACTGAGGTAAAGTTCAAGTATCTTCATCTCTTTATACATCCGTCCAGTCGACATACAGTCTGAACGTCGTCTATAAGAGTCAGTTAATAAACATATGTGGCTCCTCTCAGTATAGAGTGTAAACGTTTGCCTCCATAAAGCCGTCTGACGACCTCACAGAGAAATAATAAACCGCTTAAGATGATTCATCTTTAGTTTTTGTGACTTAATTTGCAAACTTGAGGTTATAAAGAATGCCTTATTTAACCTTTTATGCAACATAATACAATGAAGTTATAATTCTAGTAACTGTTGACAAATACTATAAATGAATAAACTGCTGATATCTATTTATATAACAGCATGTTATAAATCATTATTATTATCAGCATTACTGTTGAATGAACCCCACGAGGACACTGAACGCTACGGAGAAGCAAACATGAATGAAGTATGATTTACACCAGAGGCGAATAATAAAAACGACAGATAAAGCAATAAAACTGAACTTAAGAGTTCCTGCTTTGTCATCCAATGACAGCATTCAGATTTATTAAAGTACGTCATGTGGTGGCGGGCGCACCATTATCCTACCCAGACTAAATATAACTCACTTTACTACCCTTGAATTAAATATTGTTGAGAGGCAACATGTTGTTTTTTTCCTCTAAACTTTAATAATTTCTAGTTTTGCATTAAAGCAACACAAAAATATTATAATTTCATATTTCCTGTGTGTGTTATCACATATTACATCTTCATTTTGTAATATAAAAAGGCTTCTGGTTAGACGTTGCGTCTATTTCAGCTCGTTAAAGACGTGTCTGCTGCACCGATGTAACCAAATCTAGTTCAGAGACTGCTGACACAATCTACAAGTTAAATTTAGCGTTGCGCCGCACCCGTTCCGCTCCCCGTTATAGACTCATTCAACCACTGATACCGAGAGGACCGCCTATCAGTTTCTATGTCGCACACTAAACTAATCTCCTCTCCCATTGTCAAAGCGCTTACTTTAAATTTAACCATTAAAAAACAACAAAAAAAAAAAACAGCAGAAACATTTTTCCAACAGACTCCAGTGCATTTTTTATTATGTTTGCTCAGAATTTATTAGAAACAGCCTGCAAGAAACCAATCTCATGGCAGATATAAATTAAAATTTCATTGATAGGATCATTTAAGATTATATTAATGCTAATAAATTTCTGATGAAACCACAGCAATGCTTTCACATTCCTTTTCTTTTTAAAATGCGGCACGTCGCCGTCAAATAACGTGTTTCTTTTCCTCAGCAGATTAAATCTAGATGTTTGATTAAAAAGACAGTTGGACAGAAAAAAAAAAAAAGAAAACACACAAAAATCTTGGCGTGAACTGTAGTGACAGATTTAACGTTGAAAGAAAGAAAAAAAAAAAAAAAAAAGGCTTTCTCCCTTGACATGGACAGTTCACTCAGTCATTAAGGTCGAGCCGCACCAAACAGGAGCAGGTGGTGACGGCAGAACGGCTAAGCTTGACTGACCCCAGAGGCACAGGATGTCTGTTTAAGAGCTGGAGCGACGACCGAGGCTGTGGTTGAGGTGAGAGGAAGCTTGGAGGAAGAAAAAACAAAACTAAAAAACAATAAACTGTCTGAGCGGAGCGAAGCACTGTGTTTGCATGTGTGCTTTTATCCGTGTCCCTGTGTTGTTGTTGTTGTTGTTGTTGTTATTGTTGATTCACATGGCTTTCACTTTGATCTGCTTCATCTTCATCTGCTTCTTCTCGATCTTCTTCTGCTCACGTCGCTGGGCAGCTTCCTGAAAAGGGAACGAGAAGTGATGAAAAATTAGAAAAGGGACAGTTTGACATTTTAGGGAAACATGCTGATTTGTTAGATGACAAGATGAATAACGCTCATGTTTTTATGACAAATATGACGTCAGCTAGGCACCTAAAACTCTTTAATTAACATGTTACATCACGTTTGTTTAATTCTTAGGGAAAATAAACTGTGATTTTAGTGCCTGAGACTCCAGATTTTACTTCTTACCACCAAGAAATTGTCTGTAAAACTACATAATTTAACACTGTAGTTATTGTAGAGCTCAAAGAAATAAGTTATGACGTGTTAATTGATGAGTTTTAGATTGTTTTTCAGGCTGGATGGAGAGACGTGGCGTGCAGGACGGCATATTCTACGACCAAATAAGCTGCGTTTATCGCACTTCTCCCACTTCTGTCACTCTCCCTTCTTCCCTGTATGTATATAGAAAAACTTTATTTATATATTTGATTATATTTCGGCGCATTTCCATCACATGGTACCGGCTCCACTTGCCTGGCCTCGCCTCTGGTACCAGGTGCTTTTCTGAGTGTACCTGGTCGTCATTAGCAACGGCGCATGAATCTGCCATGACGTCATCTTCAGGGCGACACACAAAGGAACAACGGAGGATCCGTTCGTCGGAAAACCAAACAGAGGAACGTCTGCACCTCGTCAACTGACCACGGCGTGGAATTGCGGGTTGCCATAGCGACCGTCACGTTAATAGTAGACATGTGTTTGAATGATTAAACAATTGTGGCCGGAGCTTGGCTATTTTAAAAAAATGGCGGGTTTGGTTTTGCTGCACATTGATGACGCAGTGACGATCCTCTCTGACCAATCAGTGGTCTGCAGTGTTCTGACGTCACATTTTGGTGCCAGCTCTGCTTTTTGGAGATGCGCCCTTTGACCCCTGTGTTAGAGCTTTTCCTCTTAAGGTGGTGCCGTTAGATAACCTGCGTCCCATACGATCACTGCGGTAACTTAAAGGCACTCTGACAGCAGCAGCACTCACATCGCCTCGAGAGTTTCCTAGGCAACGACACAGAGGTTGGCTCCCAAACGAATGGATATTTGGCGTTATTTTTGGCACCAAAGAACAGATTTTTTTTTTTGGCTCTATGGCCCACCAGGACTGTACAACTGTAGGGGAAACACTGGATTGCATTTAGATGTTTATGCTAAGCTAACAGCTAGCTTCACGAGCATTTCCCAAAATGTTTAACTTCTCTTTTCAAAATGTATTTTTTTTCGGACCTCCAGGCGACGTTGTCTCTCAGGATCTTCCTCATTCATGATCCTCTCCTTCTCGGCTCTCTTCTTCTCCTCGCGGCGTGTCTGGGCGGCCTCCTGACGCTGAGCGTGAGTCTGCTTCAGGAAGTTCTCCTCCACACGGGCGCGGTTTCTGTCAGCTTTCTGTTTCCCCTAAAAATAGAAAAAAAAAAAGGGAAAGTTTACTTTAAAAGCTCAAAAATCTGAGAATTGCCATTTAAGCATGCTGTTCTGCTCGCTCACCTCTCTGTTGAGACGGAGTTTCTTGACTTTATCGATGCTGTAGATCACCATGTTCATGAGAGGGAGCAGAGCGTCCATGTCTTTGGGAGAGGTGTTGCCCATGCCAGGCACTAAACACACAACAATACCGTTTAAAATACATCAAACACATGAGTCTAAATCAAACAGTGGAGGTACAGTAAAGGTTTTTAGGATGGTAGGAGACACAAAACGCTCACCATTAAATGTAAACAGCAGCGTCTTCTTGGTCTCAGGCAGCTTTAAGGGCTGACCCTCCCTGAAAAATCAACATATTACTTAAAAAACAAAGAAAACGTTAAATAACGTGCATATAAAAGATCAAAAAGACGACAAATACTTACTCTTGCATAACTTTTGGACCAGAAAATTGGTCCGAGAAATGGATGGACTCAATCTTATCAGCATGATTGGTGATATAATGTACCATCTAAAAACACAAACAAACACCAGAAACAGATTTTGTTCAGTATTATGAGACTCTGCAGAACTGTTTTATACTGATACTGTATGCAAGTTAACGCACCTTATTGTCCATCACTCCATCTGTAACCTCGCCCATCTCACTTAGAATAGTCAGGGAGTCTGGGAGTCCAAACTTGGCCCCGGACTTGGGCTTGTCCCCGCAGAACTCACTCTGAGGAAGAACAAAAAAAAAAAAAGAGGGAGGCCGTTATTTGACGAGCAGATAAAAGGAACAAAAGAGCCATTGAATTTAAAGATTATGCACAGGTAATACTATAACAGTGTGAACAGATGGTACGAATAAACTGAATCTGTCTCATGCACATAAGTTGAGGAGCATATTTACCAAGTCCTGCATCTCCTTCTGCAGCCGCGCCATGGCCTTCTTGGTGCCCACAGCAAACACAAAAGTGTCCATGTCCTCATCATTCAGAGTCACTTTGATTTGCTGCAGACAGACAGACAGACAGATGTTAGTTAAGACAGTCTAAAGCATCTCCTCTCCACACAGACTGACGTGATTTGCTTCTGGACTGGAGACGTACCACTTGATCACAGGCGGGCCTCATCATCCTGGCCAGGACATTGAGCAGATCCTGCCTCTTCAGGAACTGGAAATAGACCACAAGATCTATTACATGACTGTTTATTTAAACACAATATACTGACACAAACACACATCTATAGTAGGGATGCACGATATTACCGGCACGTCATCGTATCAGCCGATATAAGCTCTAAAATGAAATATCAGTATCAGCCGAAATTAACATTTTCTGCTGATTATGAGCAGCAAATATGTTTCCATCTCCTCCTCCACCGCCTGACTGTGCTTCCCTTGACGGACTGTTTCTCCCCGTCAGACCTGCTGTTTGTTGCTTCTTCCCACTTTAACCTGAATAACAAACCGAGGCTCAGCGCTCCGCATGGGGAGCCGGAGCTAACGTTAGCTGGGAGGCTCTCTGCACTCGGCACCAGGACCATCAGGGAGAAACAGTCCACGGAGGAGCTGCTGTGTTCTGCTGCACAGATAGGAAACACTTCGACTGACAGGATGTACCACTCTGTTTGGGAAAAAAAAGCTTCTTCTTTTTGGTTTATAACGGCGGTTGGCAACCAGCATTTTAGGTGCATTACCACCAACTTCTGCTGCGGAGTGAGGACCAGAGATTAAATCCTACACATTAATACCGTCTGTCTAATAAACTCAAAGAAAACTCTACTGCTCCAGTTCATTAAAGTTTTAATGCTGAGCTCCTGAACTCCAGTCTTCCTGAATTCTTCCTTCATATATTGTCTTTCTTGATCATACTTAGCACAATCTATGCTTGCATGCATAATAGGCTCTAATATCGTGCATCCCTAATCTATATGCATCATTAAAAAAAAAAAAAGACTTCCCGCACCTTGAGCTGGATCAGCATGCCTTCACAGCACACACGTCCGGAGCACCACAGGTTGTAGATGTGTTCATTCTCCTGGTTCAATTTCCCAGTGCTCACCGCTTCTTTACTGGTGCCGTCGTCACCTGTACGTACAAAAACAATGACAATTAACGCAAGATCTGCCGCATACCGACTTCGCTTAACGTCCTCACCATCATATTTTTCCTACATGTTTACAATTTATTTATAATTTCTACATACTGATTTTCTTTATTGTTATTTTGATTACTTTTCCTGAAGTTTCTTCCATTTTTTTCTCTATTTAAAGACATTTTCTTTGTCCGAATTGAGGGTCTAAAGCCCCTATATCGGCTTAAATATATATAAAATTAACTTGACTTTCTGTACGCTACATAAATCACAGGTGTGACACACTTTACTACTCACCAACTAGTGCAAAGTTGCTCTCTAAAAGTTCTCTGTGCGAGTTGAACCAGGCCTGAGCGAGCCGGCTGTTCTTGTTCTTGCCGATGATGTAGTTCATGATGTAGGCCAGGAGACCGGTCACCATCAGGATCTCCATGTAGTAACTCTCCCAGCTGTTCTGCAGATGTGCAGGAACCTGCAGAGAAACGACAGCTGCTCGTCAGTATTGATGTGTAGTGTTGTAGACTAAAAACTAAAAATACATCCTTGTGGTTGTACGTGTCTGCCAAACAGTCACGTCTACATCCACGTCTGTCAAGACTCATAATATTTGTAGTTGATTAAGAGGTTGTAAGTTTATCTTCTGGCTAAACAGATGTTATCACTATATTAACATTTATGATTCCAGAGAGAAACACTCAGCCTTCACTTAGAGACTAAATGGATATAAATAGTCATCACTTCATGATTTTATCCGATTAAAACATTTGTGTGAAACTTTGTCATAATTAGCAGATGAACTCTTGAGTTATGGTCAAAAAGGGTCACAGTGACCTTGACCTTTGACCACCAACCTCTAATCAGTTAAATCTTGAATCCAAGTAGACGTTTGTGTCAAATGTGTAGAAATTCCCTCACAACGTTACTTAGATTTGGGCTGTAGTCTGCTGGTCGACTGGTGATCCTCTGTGTTACTTTCATAAGGAGAAAAGTGCCGCATCAGCAGCTTTAATAACGGGGGTGTATTCAAAACACCCCCGTTGTTTTTACAACTTTGGACTCGTCCAAACTAACAGACACTTCTGGGATATCAACAAGAACCCCCTCCAGGCCAAAAAAAAAATTAATGCCAGAATTAACGCCAAATATCCACTTATTCGAATATATTTAGCGTTTGGGAGTCTGTGCAGCGCTGTGAGTTAACCGTTGTGTCGTTGCCTCGGAAACGAGCGTAATACGGCATTGCGTTGTATGTTTGCATAGCGAGTTGGATACAGCGAAAGTAACGGTGGATACGAGCGGAGCAGAGGAAAAGGTTAGCGGTAAGTTGTCAGTCTGGCAGTAAATGTACAGCACAGACTTCAGTGTGTCAGTTAAACGCTAAAAAGTCACGTCTGTTGTTTCCCCAAGCGCTGGAGAAGTGAAGGGAGTTAGCTCCAAAGTTAGCAACGATGGGTTAGCCTAGCCTGAAGACGCTAAACAGAGAAACGTGTGGCTGCTGAGTTCTCGTTTTCTTTGATTGACTAACTGAGATATCGCGATATAATGAGAATTAAACGGAGAACCCAAAAAACAAAAGCCATCAGCTGCCAGAGTCTCCAATTTCATTGCAGCCATTGTTGAGCTTCCACAGTAACTCTTTAATTAAGCTACTCTAATCCCTTTTAACCAATAAAATGTAACAGCAAGTACAAAACAGCTGTAAAACTGCCTTTTCATTACAGACAACACACTAAAATCATCATTTAAACCTTCCAGTACAGTTTTCCTCCCTCAAACATAAACATGTTTTACAGGGAAGCGTTCAGAGCTTTACGCAGCACACAAACAGCAGAAGACAGTAAGTGAAAACTGCTCCGAGAAGATTTGAGCAATAAGCTTACCGTGTGGATTATAAGGGGGTCCTTCATGGAGTGGCCTGTTTTCTCCATGTCTCCAAACCCCTCAAACTCCTCCTGGTCGTATTTGCTGAACATGTCTTGATCCTGCAGAAACATTAGATAGATAGTTAAAAATTATTATGATGTATTGATTAATCAAAAGTGAGATATTACAGAAACCACGTTATAATAAAGTGAAAAAAAAGGAAACATACCTGAGTGTCTCCGTCATCAAAGCCATCCTGGCCGTCCTCCAGCTCGACGGTGGCTTCGTCTTCGTCCTCCTCGTCTTCAGGCTGCATGGAAGGGTTGGCTCGCGGCGGCGGGGCGGTCTCCGTCTCGGCCGCCATGTCGTCATTCATGTCCTCAAACTCGGCGAAGTCATTGTCGTCGAAGTCCACCATGTCCTCGCCGTCGTCAAAGTCGTCATTGTAGCGTCCCCTGGAGACGGGGAAGGCCAGGAGGAGCAGCAGCGCGGGTATCAGGAGGAGATACGTACCTCGCATGGTGGGACCTGCGGCGAAGAGGAGAAGCAAAGAGTAAATAAGGGTTGTTTAATGTGACAGAGAAGGTCACGAGAAGGTCACATAAAGGTCAAATGAAGACTGTTTAATACAAATAATAGACGAGAGACCCAGAAAAGTGATCAGCAACTATTTTAATCATCAACTAATTGTTTAAGCAAAGCAAAAAAGCTTCTGAAATGTTAAGATTTGCTGCTTTTCTTTGCCTTAAGTGACATTAAATTGAACGTCGGTGGATTTTAGACTGTTGGTTTGACTAAATAAACAATATCAAGATGTCACATTGGGCCTTACAGAAGTTGTTACCAAGCAATTTAATCATGAAAGTCATCAAAATATTAACTGATCATGAAAATCTTAATTAGTTAAGAGCCCTAGTTGCAACTTTTAACATGTTTTTGAATCAGCTGTCTTTAAATGAGGGCTGAGGATTGTGTTTACATATATGTTACAGTAGGGCTGCAACTAAATTTCATTATCAATTAATCTGTCAATTATTAATTTTTTGATTCATTGATTAGCTATTTGGTCCATAAAATGTCAGAAAATTGTGAAAAACGTCAATCACTGTTTCCCAAAGATCCAAGATGCGACTTTAAATGTCTCGTTTTGTCCGAACCAACAGTCCACAACCTAAAAATACAATGTTTTTGGTCATAGAAGACTTATGAAACCTTGAAGAAACTAGAATAAGAAGATCTTAACATTTTTCTTTAAAAAAATAACTCGAAACGATTGTTTGTTATCAAAATAGCTGAATTTTCTGTCAACCGATTAATCAACCAATCGTTGCAGCTCTACATCACAGTGACTCTAAGAGTATTTGGACACATTATATGCTTTATAAGTCCATTAAGTGTAGTGACAGTGTCCCCCTGTGGGTTTTGGCCTCCATCACTTCCATTAAAAGCACATTTAAAGGGGATCTTTTAATGTAATAGCCAAACCTCTTTCACTCTTCATTTGGGCACATGACTGTTGTTTTAAGACACGGGATGAATAATGGTGAGGCTGTCCTTTAAACTGGTTCATATGTCCACGTGATAAACCCCCATAGAGGAAAAAGCTCCCCCAAAGGAACAAGATCGACTGGAAAACAATGACTCATGAAGAAAAGCAACATTTAGAAAACCCACTGTCACCGTGGAGAAAAGAAACACAACTAACTATCAAGATGAATCATGTAATAATGACACAAGCTTTACTGGGACTAAGCTAGGTTAATCCAAACGGAAGCAGCTGCACTATATGTGGTTGAATGCCGTGAAATATTCAACCAGAAAACTGTCGCTTGCACAAGTTTGAACAACTAACCCAGCATTGCGACACACATGCTAACAGGCTCAAATACATCAGGCTATGTTTGATTTCCTGCGTTAAAATTAAAACAGAAGGTACTTACCCGATGACATATGTAGGATTAAACCCCCACTCCTAATCATTTAACAACACTCGACCCATCCCCCCGCCCCCCTAGCACTCTCCCACTTTATCATTAGCTAGCTACTAGCAAATCTGGCATTAGCATGCTAACGGTGGCTAATTAGCATGGCAACCAATCTGTGATCCTGAGCGGAAAGCAGTCCCTTTTTCCCCCACTTTAACACTCATAAAACGAGTCTTATAATCACATCAATCAAATAAAATCTTTCAGCGGCTTACCTGGTGGTTTACTGCGACAATAAACGTAACGCCGGTTGAGTTCAAATTGCCTTAACTGCCCTTGTAGTAGTGATGTTACGCCTGAAGCGTTTCTGCTACTTCTTCTTCGTTGGTGTTTATTGGTGGTGGGAAAACAACCGAATTGTTGCATTACCGCCACCAACTGGTACAAAGTGTCATGTATTTATAATATTCTTTAAATAAAATCGATTACACTCATTTCTTAAGTTATTTTGTAGAAAATCTATTTGATAAAAGTGTGGCTTTATCTTTCTGATGTAGTAGTATTCTGCCTGTATTGTTACCCTACATTGAGTAGTGTATTGTTTAGTCCAGTGTGTCCATATCTAAGTCTTGATATTATTGTCTCATTTCTCCCACTTTCCTCTGAACTCTGTAAAACCGTCATCTCTTCCTTCAATTGTTTTTTTTGCCACTTTTCCTTCAATCTCTGCTTAATAATGATCTTGATTTCTGTCTGTCTGAAGCCAACTGTCAAATCAAATGCAACCTTATCTGCCATTTCATTCCCCTTGATAGCAATATGCGCTGGTAACCATAAAAAATATTACTGTAAGACCCATCGTTTGAATACTGTATAATCGATTTCTGTCCTGCTGTCTGAATAACTGTGCTGTAAACCACGTTGATGGTCTTTTTTCTTTTATCCACTACACTGATGACAATATTACAAATATCTCTCCTGCTTTCAGATGAAACTCAGCTACTCCAACGTTGTGTCTTGTGTTGGTTGATTTTGATTACAGCCCTTTAAATTAACCCAGTAATTAAATTTCTCCCATTTCCACCTGTAATGCTGATGTTGAGGTTGTTTTAAATGCATCTGTGTATAATCTCAAAGCCTGATACTGCATATTAATTAACATTTTTAAGAGATGTGCTTGCTGCTGTTTCATTCTCCCTCAGTGTCCATTCATTTTAAATCCGTCTTTCAAGTCAAGTTATCCAAATAAAAATAATAATAATAATTTCCTCCCTTTAACACTGTCTCCGTTTTCTGTTTTCACTTGTAATCTTGTCCTCTACCTGCCCTATTTTCCGTAGTTGTGTCATCATCTCTTGTCTGTCATGTGTGTGTTTACTGCGTGTTGTAAAGATATGTTCAACTGTCTCAGCCGCATCGGTAGACCCGTTTGATGTTTTCTTCTGATGCGCCTTTGAAATGTTGAGTGTTTTACCGGAAGTGTTTGTGTGTAAAAATGTCTGACTTGACGATCGTGGCTGCAGCTGGCGGTTGGTGTAAAAATAAGGGTGTTAATTGCCCTCAAGTGGTCACAGTGTTTAACTACACGACAAATAAAAAGGTTATATGAAATATTATTAAATATCAGTGGTGGAGGGTAACAAAGTACATTTACTTAAGTACAATTTTGAGGCACTTGTGCTTTATTTGAGTATTTCCATTTACTGCTATTTTATACTTCCACTTCACTACCGCTTTAGTTACTTTTCAGATCAAGATTTGACACAATGGATAATATAACAAGCTTTTAAAATACAACACATTGTTAAAGATGAAACCAGTGGTTTCCAACCTTTTTTGTCTTTTGACATCTTAAACAAGAAGCAGGGTGTAGTCGGGGTCACATTTCACATGTGTATTAGTTGTTAACAGCTCCACCAAATAGTGATTTTTCCCTCTAAACTTCTCACATGCTTTCATTTCAATAAATGTTCAAATGATCCAATATTTCACCAAAAATCAAAGATTAGAGAAAAAGTCCAAAAACTGAAAACAGATTTGTGTATCAGAACTTTGTTTTTTCTTCTTTCCTCTCCCATTAATCATCTCACGACCCCTCAGATTTAATCTGCTAACCGTTTGGAGGGGCCCCGACCTCTAGGTTGGAACCAGTGGACTAAACTAGCTAACTGTATATAAAGTAGTTGAAACTAGCTCCACCTCCAGCAGCTAATATAATGATGTCACATATAATAATATATAATTTATTGCAGAATTAGTACTTTTACTTTAATATTTTAACTACATTTCACTTTTAATACTTTATGTATTTACGTGGGATTTTTAATGTAGGACTTTTACTTGTAATGGAGTATTTTTTACATTGAAAGATCAGAAAATATTTCTATTATATTTTAAAATATTATGTTTTATTATGTTTTGTGTATCTTAGACTAACTAATTTAATTAAGGAGATAGTTTTTTTTATGAATATTGTAAACACTTGACAGTCTGATTCACACTCCAGACCAGTTGGTGGCGTTAATGCGCCAATTCCTTGTTTACCAACCGCCAATAAACACCAACGAAGAAGAAGAAAAGCGCAACCGGAAGTCTTGTAAATTCGTCGGACTTGACGGTTCTGTCGGTCGTTACGAGCAATGCTACTCTTTGTTAGGTAAAGTGGTGAGAATATCGCTTGGAAACACGCTTTGTCTACTCAGATGGTAATTATTACCACGTCTGGTGATATTTGCGCTCGCGAGTTGAACTAACTGTTGATAGTTTCCTTGTAAGGCGACTTATTTGGTAGTTGGCTAACGCTAGCGTGTTAGCTGCTCAGACAACAGCTGCAGCTCGGGAGGATGTCGCTTCACGGCAAAAGAAAAGAAATCTACAAATACGAGGCGCCATGGACGGTGTATGCGATGAACTGGAGCGTCCGCCCGGACAAACGCTTTCGGCTTGCACTCGGGAGCTTTGTGGAGGAATATAATAACAAGGTGCGTAGCGTGGTTTTGGCCATTTTTATCAGCCAAAGCTAAAGATAGTAACGGTAGCGAGCTAATGCTAATGCTAGTTACCCTGCGCAGCACCAGGGCATCAAATCACAATGAATGTTTTGTTGCCTACTCTTCAGTAACACTAAAATAACCAGTAGCAATGTTATTGTGTGTTTACTACTCTCACAAATGAATAATGTTATACATATAAATATATATACTTAATATTATCTTGAACTCAGCTCTCTGGTGCCTTTATAGTAACATACAGGTATTGTTTTTGTTCCTGTTCAGGTGCAGCTGGTGGGTCTGGAGGAGGAGAGCTCAGAGTTTGTCTGCAGGAACACATTTGACCATCCTTACCCCACCACCAAGATCATGTGGATCCCAGACACTAAGGGTGTTTACCCGGACCTGCTGGCCACCAGTGGGGACTACCTGCGCATATGGAGGGTAAGGGTCTCTCTCCTAGACACGGTGTTAATGTTGAGGAGAGGTCTAGTGATTGTCTATATTGTCCTTTTTATGTTTGTCAAAAAACCCACCAATAATTAACCTACCCCACCAATAAGTATCAGATTTGACAATAACAAAAATAGAGCTGTAACTATTAGTCGATTAATTGGTTGTACAATTCGCCCGATTAGTCTAAATTCTCTGGTCCCAGCTTCTCAACTGTGAATATTTTCTGGTCTCTTTAGTCCACTATGACTGCAAACTGAATATCTTTGGTTTGTTGACTGTTGATTGGGACAAAACAAGACATTTGAGGACGTCGTCTTGGGTTTTGGGGAAACAGTGGTCGATGTTTTGCCACATTTCTAGACATTTTTAATTACTTATTTAGTAATTAATTAATTGAGAAAATACTTAACAGATTAAAAGATAATGGAAATTATTGTTAGTCGCAGCTCTGAACAAAAATATAGAAAAGTCTCATGTGAGCTGCAGTAGTCCATGACTGTGCTGCAAGAGATGAAAATAACACATCATCATTCACATCACACTGAATTATAGGATAAAAACAATGTAGTTACTTCTGTTTGTTTGATGTAAACATTGACCAGCTTCCTTCACGTTTTTTATCCTGCAGGTCAGTGACACAGAAACACGTCTTGAATGTTTGCTGAACAACAACAAGAACTCGGACTTCTGCGCTCCTCTCACCTCCTTCGACTGGAACGAAGTTGATCCCAATCTGCTGGGTGAGAAACCCACCAATCTGATCAATAGTTAGGAGGCTGTAAGTCTGATTGATTGTCCTTTTACACACACACAAATCTCTAACATGTTTGTTTCATGTCTCCTGCAGGAACCTCCAGCATCGACACCACCTGTACTATCTGGGGGCTGGAGACCGGTCAGGTGTTGGGGCGAGTCAACCTGGTGTCTGGTCATGTGAAGACCCAGCTGATCGCTCATGACAAAGAGGTGTGTGTCTCGTCTTAAAAAGGAGAACATGTTAGGTTGACTTGCATCGTCTGTAAATGTAAAATTAAACCTTTATTACAGTACAGGCTGTAAAAGTCTGAATGTGTCTTTGCAGGTGTACGACATCGCATTCAGCCGTGCGGGAGGCGGTAGAGACATGTTCGCCTCTGTGGGAGCCGACGGTTCCGTCCGTATGTTCGACCTCCGGCACCTGGAGCACAGCACCATCATCTATGAAGATCCACAGCACCACCCGCTGCTGCGCCTCTGCTGGAACAAGCAGGACCCCAACTACCTGGCCACAATGGCCATGGACGGCATGGAGGTCAGTAAATACACGTCAAGAAAGAGACGTTTATTTATTTCGAACGAGCTTTAAGTTGTTGTTTTTCACTGAAAACCTTTTCCAGCTCCTGTAAGCACGATGAAAAACCATGAAATATTAAATTTATGAACACTTACTCAACATTTTACCTTCTATTTTACACGTGGATGTTGTAATTCCTCTGTAAACAACTTGATGGGAGCCTTGATCGTCATTAATATCTCCGTGTGACAGGTGGTCATCCTGGACGTACGTGTCCCCTGCACACCGGTGGCTCGGCTGAACAACCATCGCGCCTGTGTGAATGGCATCGCCTGGGCTCCTCACTCCTCATGTCACATCTGCACCGCAGGTAACGCTCGTCTCACGGCTTCACCGCGTGTCACACGGGTCGAACATAAGTGTCGGTCGCGATCTGTGTCGGACTGTTAGTGTGGACGACGATTTTAAAGGCGTCAGATGTGACTTTTTCATTGACCAGCTTCGTCTGTCTGCGCCGTTCTCATGTTTTTATAATGTAGACAAACAATAAGCAACTTTTGGATATGGTGCCGACACTTACACGCATAAGAAAAGTGATGAATCTGACAACTCTGATCTCAATTAATCGTTTTCTCTATTAAATATGAGTCAAAATCACCTGTTAAAATTTTGCAGAGCTCATGGTGACGTCTTCAAATGTCTCGTTTTGTCCGATCAACAGCCCAAAATCCAGAGAGATTCAAATTTACTATAATGTGTCGCATAGAATCTCTGCAAATATTTGGTATTTTTGTGCTTGAAAAATAACTGAAACGATAAATCAAATGATCGACTTGTTGCAGCTGTAGTCGTAGAGACGGTCACATGGTCAGAACTTAGTCGTTGAATCTCTTAAAGGACGAGTTCACAGTTTTTTCAACAGGCAGGAGCCCAAAATGAACGCTGAAATTGTAATCGTTTCTCCTGTTTATACTGCTTATTATAAGATTCAAATCCACAGACGACCTTTTCAGCAATATAATTTGTTTATCTGAAGCGTAACTGAGGCTTCGGCAGTCTGAGCTAGTCAAATAAAGTGGAGATCGATTTGAGAGATTGTAGATTGACGGACAGTGTTTTCCTGCTTCCAGCTTCAGTGCAAGGATCGTAACAAAGAGGGAAGAACGGGGACTTTGAAAGATGCTGACTTAACTAAGTCTTCATATTACCTTCAGATAAACTTTTAAATACATTTTTGTCTTCCATCACTTACATTGAAACTACATTATGAAGGGATCCATTTAAGGTTGCAAAATTCCAGGGATTTTCAAAGTTGGAAACTTTCCATGGGAATTAACAGGAATAAATCTGAAATTTACAAAATTGGAGGTTGGCCCTCAACAGGGAATTTAAATATAGTTGGGGAAAATATATTGTAGCATAATCTTGGCTAAAACAAGCACACTCCTCAATCACATGCACAGCACACTGCAGGACTGCTGAGACCACACCCCCTACATGCACTGTGCACTCCTCCATCACATGCACACATGATTTCAAGACTATTGAAGCCACACATTTGAGCTGCAGACTTATCTAAAGTCAAGTATTAAATATATTTGATCTATAATAGTATTGATGTTTAACTTGGAAATATTAAATAAAAATAGGTGCTAAATGTAAGATATTTTTCATTTCATTGACCATTTAAGAAGCTAGATAGCTTATTGTGGTGGTGATAGCTGCCTCAAATGTGATGCTGTTTCTTCTGACTCCTGAAAGATGGTTTTCTGTAACCATACAAGAATTCATACATCAACTGTCAAATATTTTTAAGAGTATTCCAGGTGTTTAGCCAGCTATATTTATGTTCATGCCGTTGCATTAGTGTTTTTTTTTTTTGTTATTTTATTCTACAGAAAATGTTTTTTAATTGTATTATTTTGCATGGATGTCTGCTTATGACAAAACAAAAATATTTACATTTATGTTTGGATATGATCCAGTTTGTTTAAATTACCCCCAGTTTACAGTTAATTCCCAATAATTCCCATAAATTCCCATAATTCCCATGGAAAGGTTCCAATTTGGAATGTTTCCAAAATTCCCCAGCTTAACTTCCCATGGAAAGTTTACGGAAATTTACTGGAAATTTTCTGCCCCTTTGCAACCCTAGATCCGTTTATATCCTGTATGATCAGGAGGAACGATTACAAGAAAAACACCTGATTGTTGTTTTAAGACTTGGAAAAATTATCACTCTCTCCTTTTTGAGTCGGCCATATTGTTTCCCGCACGATTGCAGCCTCTCATTTTCAAGTCTAAAAGGACCTGAAGACAAAACTTAACATCTCTAATCAGCTCGGTTTCCTTTAACGCTCACTCTTGTGTCTCTTCTCCCTCACAGCCGACGACCACCAGGCGCTGATCTGGGACATCCAGCAGATGCCGCGAGCCATCGAAGACCCCATCCTGGCCTACACCGCCGAAGGGGAGATCAACAACGTGCAGTGGGCCTCCACACAGCCGGACTGGATCGCCATCTGCTACAACAACTGCCTGGAGATCCTGCGCGTCTAAAGCCACGGACACTTAAGACGGGCGGGAGGGGACGGGACGGGAGGGAAGATGAAGAGAAGAGGGGGCGTTGTTTCAGATTCGGACTTAATTTTTAGTCCTCGTCACACTGATTTTTTTTTTTTGAAGACGAAGGACGAAGTCACGAGTGAACTTTCTGAACGCGTTAATCGGAGTATCCCGCACCTACTCCTCAATAACCTGGTTTACATTTCTTTTTCTTCCACGTCTTTTAAACTCCATACTTCTTCTTCTTCTTCTTCTAAATGTGTTTTAAGCTCTTATTTATTTTATTTTATTATTTTATTTTTCCTTTTTTCTTTGCTCACAAAGGGTAGTGTTCAGCATCTGTAAAGGAAGCATCAGTGCGTTTTTTGTTTTTTTTTTGAGAACTCTTGAGCTTGAGTTGTCTCTGGAAAGAAGAAAGAAAGAAAGAAAGGAAAAAAACAAACAAAAAAAAAACAACAAAACAAAAACAAAAAAAAAAAGGAATTTTATACTTCTTGGTGTGAGTTTTCATTTCAGCCAGCTGTGAGATTATCATGAAGGCTTTAGATGTCGTGCGTCTTCATCTGTTTTTGATTTGTAAAGGTTGATACAAACTCCTGTAGGTGGCAGATGACCTCTCTCTCTCTCTCTCTCTCTCTCTCTCTCTCTCTCTCTCTCTCTCTCTCTCTCTTAATATGTAGGAATATGTCGTAGCCTTCTCGTGGATTTATACCATATTATTGGTGATTCAAGGATCAATATATTATAGTCTTGTTTAAACCCCTCCCCCCTCCCCTCCCTTCCCTTCCTCTCTGTGGTAAACTGTTCCTCTCTCCAAACGATTGTATCCAGGCAACAAACTTCTTTACGGCCTGTGCAACTTCTAGAAATTTGTAAAATAATAATGATAATAATAACCTGAGAGGGGGATTCATATCGTCACTGCAGTGGTGTCTGTCATCATATGGTGTGTTTTAGTTTGGCTGGTGAAGCAGTGTGTGTGTGTGTGTGCGTGTGTGTGTGTGTGTGTGTGAGGAGGTCGTGTACAGCAATACTCAAGAACCTACCGGAGCAATTCAGCCTTTTTAAGCTTCTCCTAATTATTCTCTTCTTCTTCTTCTTCTCCTCCTTTTTTATTTGTATAAGATTGTGCTTGGAGAAAT
Organism: Euthynnus affinis; assembly: GCA_029490765.1. Taxonomy (NCBI): domain Eukaryota; kingdom Metazoa; phylum Chordata; class Actinopteri; order Scombriformes; family Scombridae; genus Euthynnus; species Euthynnus affinis. The sequence continues at coordinate 2,425,160 of CM055856.1, forward strand.
TTCTTCTTCTTCTTCTTCTACTCCTTCTTTTTTTTGTTGTTGTTGTTTTTCTTCCTTTTCTTTTTGTTTGTCAAGACTGTGTTATAGATTACCGAGGAGGAGGAGGAGGAGGAGGAGGAGGAGGAGAGTGATACAACTTTTTTTTTTTTCCTGACTTGTGTCCGTGTCTGCCTCTCTTCTTCTTCTTCTTCTTCTTCTTTTCTGTTGTTTTTTTTTTTTTTCAGTACTTAAAGGGTCATGTCCTTGTAGCATGCCATTACAAGGCAAAGTGTACATACATATAAATATATCAACTTAAGACATTGGTAAGCCAAGTGTTCATGTTGTAGCTTTTTTCATAAAGTTTATTATTGAATTTGCTCTAATAAATTGTATTCCTCCATGTCTTAGGAAACAACTTTGTCATCGTGCTGGTTTTATTTTGAGAGATTACAATAATCCCGTTACATCAGGACGTATTATATTCTCTCTTTGTGGTCTGGTGAGGTGTGGGAAAAGGTGAGGGGGCACCCGGATTTGAACCGGGGACCTCTTGATCTGCAGTCAAATGCTCTACCACTGAGCTATACCCCCTCTGATACAGATGTTTGTCTTTGGTGGTGCTTTTGTGTTAATCACCGGCCATTGTTTATCTGCCGAATGATCTTAAGTCCCTCCCTCTCTCTCTTTCCTGCCTGTTTGCATATCAGTTCCCAGTGTGTGCTCGAAAGGAAAGGGAGCAAGATTAGTGGCGGAAAATCCTTGACAAGTTAAATTATTAAGTCGTGGCTCCTCTGGTTCACTTAAAACACACTTAAACTTCAAAATAAATGTTTGTTTTATCTCTCCGGGTGTGTTGCTGTAATGTGGGAGCACTTTGTTTTAATCCCTCTTCTCTAAAAGTGACTAATCAAACCTTTTGTTTATAAATTCAGTGAGATTTATCAGATAAACAACGGGTTATGTTATAAAATGAGAGTGGAAATGAGGACTTAAAACCTACAAATCGTGGGAAAAGTGTTCAGATTCTTTTACTTACTTAAAAGAAACGACACCACAAATGTAAAAAATATTAAATTTCAAGTCTTGCATTCAAAGGTTTACTTCAGGGAAATGTGTCAAAAGTTGAAAACAAACAGTTGTATTATTGGCAAAATGTATTGGAAAGTATAAAAGCTGAGAGTGCTCATTATGCAGTCAGTGTTAAATTACTGATGTATTAATGTTTAAACAAAATTTTAAAGGGGCACTCCACCAGTTTTACTCATAAAAGTCCCCATAGTTGACACTACTGAGTGTGTAAAACAGTTGTATAATGTCTTCTGTGGCTCTGAAGGAGGCAGAGAAGGTTCAGGTAAGGAGAGATGTAATTGTGATGCATTATGGGAAATGTAGGATATAATTTTAAAGGGGATTTCTAACAATTTTACTCGTTAAAAGTGGGTTTACTCCCCATAGTTGGCACCACTGAGTGTGTAAAACAGTAGTATAATGTCTTCTGTGGTGCTGGAGGAAGCAGAGAAGGTTCAGTTAACGAGGGATGTGATTGTGATGCATTATGGGAAATGTAGGATATAATTTTTAAAGGGGATTTCCACCAATTTTACTCATAAAAGTGGGTTTACTACCCATAGCTGGCACCACTGAGTGTGTAAAACAGTTGTATAATGTCTTCTGTGGCTCTGTAGGAAGGTTCAGGTAAGGAGAAATGTAATTGCGTTGCATTATGGGAAATGTAGGATCTAATTTTTAAAGGGGATTTCCACCAATTTTACACATAAAAGTGGGTTTATTCCCCATAGCTGGTACTACTGAGCACGTATAATGTCTTTTATGGCTCTGGAGGAGGCAGTGAAGGTTCAGGTAATGAGAGATGTAATTGTGTTGCATTATGGGAAATGTAGGATCCAGAGTTTTTTAAAGCTTGACTCATACCAGGAGCTAAAAGTCAAGATATCTCAAACTACTTTGAGTTTTGACCGTACTACAGAAGACATTACACAACTAACATAATAAATCACTTAAATACACCTTTAATGTTGAAGCTGGTTGACGTGGAGCTAATTAAATAACATCTGCTGTTGGTTAATTGTATTTATAATATAATAATGCATGAAAAAATCTAATCTGATTAAATGTGGCTGAGTAATAAGTACAATATTTCCCTCTGAAATATAATGAAGAACCTTAAATTCGTCCAGTAACTCAGTAAATGCACCTCGTTACTTCCCACCACTGTTTAGACGTCGCTCCTCATGCTGAGAGAGTTATTTCCAGTTCTGCATCTTCAGCGGATGAAGCATCGTGTGAAGCTTCCTCCGCAGGGATTTAGAATAAGTGCTCGGCCTTGTTCCTGCATTAGAAGCAGCTGTTTATCGTTTCCACAGCCTGTCCTGATTTAAACTCTGCTTATCTTAACGCATCCTACTTCACCTGTGACCATCCATCAGTGTCTCCGTTTAGTCCGGATCCAGCACCAGACTGCAGCATGTTGAATCATGAAGGGAAGTAAGCTGCTGGCTGTTTAGTTGAACTCAGACCCTCAAGCATTCACACACACACACACATTTAGGCTCCCTAAGTTAAAGGGGACATAAACACAGACTGTAAAAATATATGGACGTAGCCACTGTGACGTCACCCAGTGGTTTCTAAAGAGCGGTTCAGCCATCGCCATCTTAGCAGTGTCTGACAAACTGTGTAATTACAACGTCACGTGACGCTATTGGGCCCAAAAAGACTTTTCCCTATAGACTTACATTGTGAAAGAGACATCCATTAATCAACGGACATGTTTTTTTGAGCATCACAACCCCCATGAAATGACCCGTCTCTCTATCAGAAATTGATCCGTTCAGTCCGATCACATTTCCGAAGCCTAAAAGAGCCGCATGATTGATAGTTTTATCCCATAAACTGTATAAAAATATGGACATAGTTACCATGACATCACCTGTTCGTTTCTGAAGAGCGGTTTTGCAGCTCAAAATTAGCCGCTCCAGTCGTCGCCATCTTGGCAGCGCATGACGCTACCTAACTCCCAACCAATCAAAAACGGGCAAAGAGGCGGGCCGAATGGCTGAAACCAGCCACCTAGCGGCTGGTGGACCTGTTACTCAGAGCAGCCTCATGCAGAACTTTACGGCGTAATAAAATTTAAATTGGTGAGTTATAAAAAAATTCACCCCCGTACAATTGTCATGAAAGGGTAAATTAGTCTTAGAGGCCAAAACCTTTTTTTGTACCAGGCTGTAAACATGTTTATTTCTGCTGTAAAGTCGGCCGTTTTAACATGGAGGTCTACGGGGAATGACTCGCTTTTGGAGCCTCAAGTGGCCATTCAAGGAACTGCAGTTTTTGGCACTTCCGCATTGGTTTCATTGTACAGCCCCAGAGGTTGCCGCTTGTTTTATCCCCAGGGCTAAACGGGAAGTAGCCAACTTGGCCAGCAAAAGTCACATGCTCTATGAGCCCAATGATCCCGGAAGATCCGGGTAATTTCATACGAAGAAGTCGAACTTTTTCGGCTTCATGCGCTAATGAGCAACTTTCATAGGGACGAACTGGGCCCCGCCTCCGACGCTGTATCCAGTTCTCTTTATACATCCATGGCCTAAGTCTGGTTGCTGAAACAAGCCACCTCGCTAGTGACAGCTCTGTCAAAGTGGTCATTTCCTTAATTATGCAAAAAGGAATCTCGCTATAGAGACCAAAACTTATTATTGTTATGTCCCCTTTAAAGATTTAAGCTCAGCTCTCTGTTCCCTTTATAATCTGAGTTTATTTAGCTGTTTAACTTTAACTCCTTGTTTCAGTTTCTATCAGCAGAGAGTTTGTCGTCACATTGTCGTTCATGTGTAATAAAAGCAATTCGATTCACAGTTTAGCTCTGTTGTGTGTCTTTAATCTAAAAAAAAAAAAAAAGAAGAAGAAAATAAAGAAGAAGATAAATAACAGGAATTTTGTGCTTCAAGAAACATTATACAGAATTATAAATGCTTAAAAAGTCATTACATTCACCTTGTGGTTGGAAAACTGTAAAATCATCTTATCAAAGGAGACGCCATCTTGAGACGACGGCGCCCGTGCCCGCCATGTGATCGACAGTTAACCATCCACTTCACTTGTCACTCAGTTGATGTTAAACAACCTTTGGCAGTTTTTTTTCTTTGTTTTTTTTTTTTAACATGTTCAGGGCAGTCTGTCCACTGTGTGAGAGAGTGAAATCCTCTACTGTTGGCATCTCCAGATAAAAACATTATGAAACCATGTGACCACGATACTCTTGACAAACAGCTCGACATGTTTCGTTTTGAGTGGAACGACACACAGATATTATACGGACACAGAAACAAGAGGGAGGGGAGAAACCAAGCAAAGCAGTCATGATCCAAAACAAAAACTACACATTAAAAAAATGTACAAGAAACTATTTTTCCTGCTCCGCTTGATTGAGCGCGCGCACACACGTCGTATTTTACCTCGTCATGATGCAATGACACGTTTACCGAGTAACGCTGATTCTTGTTGAAATGTCAGAAATATGAGATGAAGATTTAAAAAAAAAACAAAAAAAACGCCACTTCCCCCTTTTTCTGCCGCGCCGCCCCGTCCTTCACAGTGTGCCATAAAATGCCTCTTGATATTTAAATTTCTTTTTTTTTTTTCAGCTTTGCACCAAAAAAAAAAACAACAACAGAAACAACAACAGTGAATCTAAAACTTTATACACTCGTAGTTATTATATTTACTAGAAGTATGACCCCTTTAATGTAGCCGCTAATATTATGAAAATAATTTCAGTTTCAAAGAAATGATTACATTTTTTTTTTTTGTTTGTTTTCTCTACGCTCAAGTCTAAATGTGCAACTCTTATACAACAACGTGAATGCAGATAATTCTTCACACGTGAATTAGTTGTCCTTGACGATTCGCCCCCTTTCTCCTCTCTTCGTGGTGACTTCGCTCTGCAGTTTGCGGAGCAGCGGAGACGCACAACACGTCTATATGTGCGCTTGCTTCTCGACTTCGCTGTTTTTTTTTCTCCCCCCACCCGGGCTGGGCGGGAATAATCTCTTCATTGCACGGGACTTTTTGGAGTGAGACTGGAGGGGGGAGGGGGAGGGGAGGGCTGGCGGATGGGGGCGTTGAGTCTGTAGTAAGAAACAGGAGGCGCCGTGAACCTCCAGTGACGGGGGAAGCCGAGGCGACCCGCACTCTACAGCAGCATCAGAACAGGAAAGAGGAGATTTTTAAGCTAGAAGAAGAAGGAAGAAGTAACAAAATGAGGGGGAACGTATGGCTGTCCCGTCCAAAAGACCAGGCTTTTGGGTGGCGGCGGCGGGTGGTGGCGGTGGCCGTTGTTCTAGCTGCCCGGCAGGACAGGGTCTGAGACGTGCCTCTGGATCTCCTGCGCCTCTGTGGGGGTCTCCAGGTGTTCGGGGAGGGAGGGGAAGCGCTGGCTGCCGCATAGAAGTCCAGGGGGCTCTTGGGCCCCTGAGCACGACAGCTGAGGAGGCACGAGGTCGACGGAGGGCCGATGCGGTGGGTCCGCCTCCGGCGACATGGACATGGTGTCGTCGGAGGCCACGGTGAGATGGATCCCGCTGGACAGAGAGTCCTTGGATTTGTGCTTGCAATCAGAGTCTGGACTCTGAGAGAGAGAGAGAGAGAGAGAGAGAGAGAGAGAGAGAGAGAGAGAGGATGAAGGTTTATGTTGGGATCTGATGTATCTCATGAATCTACTCAAACGTCTGTTTAAAGGAGGATGTGACGCCACTTTCATATCTGTACAGAAAATATGCAACTCAAACTGCATCTACAGCTAATCTGCCTCTGTCCAAAGGTAACAAAATCCACCTCGCAGCATCTCTAGAGCATAAAAATATGGATGTAGCCACCATGATGTGATTTCTGAAGAGCACCAAACTCCCAAAGCTAATCCAAAGAAACGAGCCACCTAGCTGCTAGCAACCTGTCGCTCAAAGACTCATTACAGCTTAATAAGATTTAAACTGTTGACTTATAAAAAAATTCACCCCCCTACAGTCATGAACGGGCAAATCAGGCTGTAAACATGTTTATTTCTGCTGTAAAGTCAGGGAGTCTGGCCATTTGAGGAAATATAGTTTTGTCGGTTTAGCGTTAGCATTACCATTAGCATTCATTTTTCAGCCCTGGAGGTTGCCGCCTGCTCTAAAGCTCAATAATAACAGATTGTTTGTTTAATCTGCACAGAATAAAGTGTAAAAATTAGGCATTGGGGTTCTTTTTGGGGGGTTTACATGGCAAAGATACAGTCTGGTGCCCCCTGAGAAAATAACACAACCTGTCGTTTTTACACTTCAGATTTTGTCCAAGAGTGAACAAACAAGACATGACATGTTAAATAGTGACCCTGGGTGTATTTTGTTAACTCTGGACTGAAGCAGGCTAGCTGTTTCCCATCATAATGCTAAGCTAAGCTGCTGGTAGTAGCTTCATATTTATGATCTTCGCATCTAACCCTGAAAGAGAATAAATATATTTCCCAGCATGTCAAACTATTCCCTTATAAAACAGTTTTAGTTATGTTTTAGTAAGTTAATGTCAAAGTTTCCTCCTAAAACATGATTTATAGCACCAGGAGGGCTGAATGAGTGCACAAATATTTAATTTAAAAGTAAAAGACTTAGTTAAAATACAGTTAAAATCACTGGACGGTGCTGTAAATTAGTCCCATGAGGCTGAGACAAAGGATGCAACACCTGTAGCAGTGAGGCAGTGCTGTCGATCTGTACTGGGGGGACGGTGTGGATTGTGGGTGCTCCAGTGCTGTACAGGGCGGTCGGGTGAGGCGGGTGAGGGCTGGGCGACACGGCGCTGTAGGCGGGAGGCACCGGGGCCATCTGCCTCTGGAGGAGCTGCAGGATCACGTTGATGTCCGCCGTCATTCGAGTCTCCAGGCTAGAAAGAGACGAGACGAAGCGAAAGAGAAAATGACCTCAGGGAATTGGTCTTCATCTTCAGAAAAAAAAAAAACTCAATCTGTTTTGTTGCTGGGTGAAACGCTTCTTAATCTTTTTATAGAAAGACATCTGCCTTTTCATAAATGTCCACTAGGCTTCTCTCTCGCTCTGCGTCTCTACAGGCGGCTGTAAGGAAACATGAATGACTCCAGAGAGCTGCATTTTTCTGTCTTTGAACGCTTTATTATCTTAATTTGTCTTTGTCCCTCCTCCTCCTCCTCCTTCCTCTTCCTCCTCCCTCTTTCCCGACACACATGCAACACACACTCTACATCGTGGGAGCAACCAGCTGGGAATCGATGTGCAAACACAGCAGGAGAGAGAGAGAGAGAGCGAGAGAGAGAGAGAGGAAGGAGATCACTTATTATACAGTAATTCAAAAGTAAACACAAGCCGGTGGACAGAGTTAAGACAACACCCAAGACAAGCTACAGTAACAGGGGGTATAGCTCAGTGGTAGAGCATTTGACTGCAGATCAAGAGGTCCCAGGTTCAAATCCAGGTGCCCCCTAATAACTTTTCTGTGCCCGGCACCCGAAAACAAAACAAACTGACCGGTTTAACTGGGACTGCAGCAGCTCCAGTCTGGATTCCAGCTCGCTGGGCCGGTCCTCGGCGCAGGGCGGAGGATGGAAAGCCGCCCTGACCGAGGACGGTTGCCTCTGGTTCTCCGAGAACTGGCTGGATCTGCGGTCCGGCCAGTAGCTGTACAGACCCGGCACGCTGATGGGTGCGGCCGCTGTAGGAGAACGAGACGGAGAATTGTCCTTTAATTTCATGAAAACACTTGTTTGCTTTCAGTCATTTAAAAAAAAATCAGAGAGACCGACCACACGGACAGTTCAGCGAAATATTCAGGGTTTAATTTAGTTTCAGTTTTTCTTTTACTCACATATTTTATGCAGATTTTACTTTAACTGTTGTTTATGTGTGTATCAGATATCTTGTAATACAAACTCTGGGTATGAATCCTATTTATAGTTGATAATAATAAAACAGCCTCACTTAATTTATAGTTGCAGCTAAAAATAAATATATCGTTTCTACAAGACGATTGAAGCTTTTATTAAACATTTTTTTATTTAATTTACAGTTTAGATTAGATAAATATTCAGTTTTTGTTTGAATTACTTTAGACATAAACTTGGACTAGACCCTACACCTCTCTATGAATCAAAGATGACTCGTTCAGTAAGCGCTTCCTCCTCATTTCAATCCTCTGTCTCTTCAAATTTAGTACATATGACATCACGGTTTTTCCAAAAGGAGGGCAAAGGTTTGGGATTATGTTAAATTATCTCATAAAAGTCATAAAAACTATGACTTTGTGAACCTTATTTGGCAGAGAAGAGGGTAGAAGTCCACTCTGTGACGCCAGGATGGTGGATTAAGTCTTTACCTGAGTACGGTGGACCTCCGAGGTCTACAGGAGGTCCCATCCCGGCTGAGGATCCACTGTGAGGCAGGAGGTTGACCACTGCCGGCGGATAATCCCTGGTGTCTCCCCCGGGCGGGTACAGCTCCCCTTTGCTGTGTCCTACGGGCTTCATCTCCTCGTCGCTGGACTGTGAACAGATACTTCCGCTGCTGCAGAGGTCTTCCCAACGCGAGCCCGCTATCGTTCCCCGGTGGTGGTTCGCCATCGGACAGGACTGATCCGGGTAAGAGTCGTCGCGGTCCATGCCGTCTGCGTCGAGGGAGTCCAGGGAGAGAGAGAGAGAACGACGTGGAGATTAGACATCCAGGAGAAACGTGTGGAAAATACGGAAATGTTGAGCTACTTCCTCACTCACCTGGCCGGTTGCGACGGCGCAGGGAGCCTCTGCGGCGCCTCGTCCTGCGGTAGCCACAGTCAGAGTCCCTGCCCGGGGTTGGCTGGTTTACTCTATCTGCCTGATACATATCAGCTTCAGTAATTCAGAAATACACACCTGCTCCTGATGCTTCATGTGTTATGTTGTGTTTCATGCAACCTTGGCGGAGAAACGGTGTAAATTATTAACTGATAAGTTTGATATTATTCTACATTTTTGTTTTTTTTATCAACAAACCTCATAAAAAGAGCAAAAGCACTTCTTTTTCTGATGATGTAAACCTTTAAAAAAAAGCTCACAAATATATAATTTTTGTGATAAAAGAAGAAGAATATACTTTAATGTCGGTATAATGATGAGTCTTTCTTGTTCTTTGTTCTTTTATTGTGATGAACTGATATCATATTCGATACTGCAGCTTCCAGGTATCCAAAATAAACAAAATAATAATAATAAAACACTAATATACAAACAAGAGGCTCGGACACGGCAGGTACGTCAACAAAAGCCCTTTATCTCGCTAACTTTTAAATATTTTATGATGAAACCATAAAGACAGACGACATAAAACCGAGAGAACAAAAACAAAATAAAAATGTCTCAGCGAATTTTGTGACGATTCGTTTTTTGATTTCACCACTTAAAACAACTTAAAGACGTCCTGCGGAGTTTGTGACCACCACAGAGATGAACTCCGCGTGATAAAACCTCTGATTCGTTTGAAATACGAGCGCCGGATCGAAGCACAAACACGCGAGCGCTCTTCTCCGGGGGTTGGATTACGTCAGCGACGAGAACTGTTTACCTCACGAGAGATAAATCAGTCGTCGCGGTTGTAAAATCCTGCCTGAGTCAGTGTTTATAAACTGCTGTGCTGTGTTTCGGGAGTCTGATAAGCCTTTAAATAATCTGTAGCGCCAGCTCAACGTCCTTCATTGTCTCACCGGTAGATTAAAACAATACACGCCATCTTGCAGCCTGAGTGGGGGGGAAGAAAAAAAAAACTGCATATCAACGCAGGTTTTACAGCATGTGGTAAGAAGAGGAGCGAACAGTGAGACATGATCACAGTGTACCTGATTAAACTGGGTTTTTTTTAGGCCTTGAGACCAGCAGAGATTACTGCAAAGGGGGTCTGCAAATCGTAAATAAACGTGCGGCTTCGCCCTCTGGTGGCACTCACATCTCTCAGGTTGAAGGTGATCTCCAAGTTGTTCCAGAACATCTCGGCAAAGTCGGGATACATGTCCAGCACTTCCAGCAGGTCGTCCCTCAGGATCTTGTGAAGGTCGCAGTAGGTCAGAGCCCTGACGTCAGCGCTGGACTTCCCCGGCCTCCCGTACAGACTGATGGGTTCGCCAAAGATGTCGTTCTTTCCTAAAAGAGAAACGACAGGAACAGGACAAAAAAAAAAAGAAAAAAAAGAGAGAGAGAGAGAGAGAGAGAGAGGATCATTGGGACGAGCGTAACGGTTAATCGATGCGTGTCTGAGTGAGCAGGACACGGATAGTAGTAGTGAAAAATAATTCACCGACGACGACTCTGACGGGATGAATCCGACCCAAACGGATGTAAAAACACAAAAACACCACAGTGTCGCCGACCTCTCGGCAGCGACGCTGTTCAAGAGCGCGAGTTCATCGTAACCGCAAACACAAAAAAGAAATGACCTAGGCAGCCTGGATCTGAGCACCGGACCTATTGGTGATCAATGCCGCTGTGGAATGAACGTGGAGCTGTGCCCAAACACCTCTGGCGACGCAAACACAACACACACACAGAGGAATGTGGTGGCGGTGTGTGTGTGTGTGTGTTTGTACAGTGTAAAGGGCAGGAAATAGATGAGAGGGCGGACGAACAAATAGATAAAAGAAACAGTTGGTTTATGTGTCGTTTTGTCAATTTAGATCATAAATAAAAAGATAATCTTCACGGTTATTTGTGAGGGTTGTTGGTTCTTCTTCTTCTTCTTTTATGAGCTAAATAATAAGTCGATTAATCAACATGAGTAAACGATAATGAACGTGATCCCCAGGACTTGCGGCTCACCCAGTATGGCCACCACCACGTCGTCCCTGAGGATCTCTATGGAGCCTCTGGAAATGAAGTAGAGGGCGGTGAGAATGTCCCCGCTGTGGACCAGAGTGTCGCCCGGCGGAGCGTGGGTGGTCCTGAAACGCATCGCCAGAGCCCGCAGGCAACCTTTGTTGGCTCCCCGGAAGGCTTTGCAGTTCTGCAGCAGGCTGCGGTTCAAGTGGAGGCAGATGTCGGCCTGCAGACACTCGGGGAAACCCTTCAAGACCTGCAGGGGCGACACAAGTTGGACGAGTTTTTTTAAAACCAAGTGATCTTTTAAAAAAAAAAAAAAAGAAAAAAAAAAGCTAAATGAATCTGAAGGGTGTCTAAAAAAGAAACTGAGGGGGTGAGAGGAAGGAAAGCAACGTGTCAGATTGATTCAGGCGGGGCACAAAGGACAGCGGCTCCAAGTGATTATCTATTCTCACATTGAATTGGCAGGCGCTAATGCTGCTCTCTCCCTCTCTGTGTCTGCATCGTGCTCCCATCGCTGTTAGCAGCCCGAGAGCTCAAGCAGCGATATGACGCACATCATCATCATCATCATCAGCAGCAGCAGCGCTAAAAAAAAAAAACTGGGTCTCCCCCCATGTAAGCGGCTCGACTAGAAGCGCCCGTTTGTGTGTTTTAAAAGAGAAGGGGGCACCCAGAGTTGAACTGGGGACCTCTTGATCTGCAGTCAAATGCTCTGCCACTGAGCTATACCCCCTCCCACTACCGATCACACGTCTAGTGACGTTTTATTTGATCTTTAGACACATGAATCCCAAAACCTGTGTCAAGTAGAGGGGGGGTAGAGGGAAGGGGGAGAGTTAGATATAGATTTGTTGGATTTGTTGTTCACTTGCAGCGTAAACACAATAGATAAGATTACATGAACGTGGCTGAAAAACTGGGTCATCGTGGTGCCGAAAGAAGGCAAACAAGCCCGTCGTGTAGGTTAAACACAGAATATTAAAAGGAAATAAAGCAAATTAGTGATGAGGTATTTAAAAAAAAAGACAACAGGGAGAAAGCCAGAGTGCTATTTCATGCTGGTATTTGGTACAATTTATGTCAGGCTGCTTATTTTAGTCACTTTAGTGCCTCGATTTTTAGGGGATATTTTAAGAAAAGCACAACAAACGCTCATATAACTCAAAAGCATCTGTGGTAATAATTAATGTAGCAAGTTTGCGGCAACATGTGCAGATATTCAACGAGCGTTGCCATCTCTTTTCACTATTTCTTCCAGTTGAGTAGCTGGTGGAGCAGTTGTGGTTTGGGATTAAGGACACAAAAGGTCCACATCGGGTTGTTCGTTGGGGACAGGGGGCACCCAGATTTGAACTGGGGACCTCTTGATCTGCAGTCAAATGCTCTACCACTGAGCTATACCCCCACATAGATACAAAGCTTCAGTTTGCTATTGAAATGTTTTCTTTTGCTATCTACAACATCAATTTTCCAACAGAAATCTTGTCTCGAGGCTAAACATTGTGCCCATTTCCTGTTTTTTTTTCGTCTACGTGACTCACGGCGTTCATGTCGATGCCGTTGGTGTAGGACCAGGCGTGCTGGAAGTACTCCTCCAGCCTTTGTCTAAGGCCTCCTGGGATCTGATGGAAACGGATGAACTCTTTGACCCGCAGCATCTGGGTGTGGTATCGAGCCGTTCCTGAGTACAATCTCTGAATGATGGCTGACACGTTCCCAAAGATGCTGGCGTACATCAGAGCTGCACACGGCGACAGAGGAGAGAAATAAAGTGTGTGTTGGAGGAACTGGTGTAAAATTTGGAAAATAAATATTATACTCTTGCTATAATTTAAATGTAAAAGAAAGATATTGCAGGCAGAGGATCGAGAATGACTCACAGCCAATGAGCATGACACAGATGGAGAAGATCTTCTCCGGGTTGGTGTTGGGCGAGACGTTGCCGAAGCCCACGCTGGTCAGGCTGCTGAAGGTGAAGTACAGGGCCGTGACGTACTTGTCCTTGATGGAGGGTCCGGCGGTCATGTCGCTGTCGTTGTACTGTTTACCGATCTGCTCGGCCAGGTTGTCCAGCCAGCCGATCTTCAGGGCTCCGTTGCGGGCCGAGCCGGTGCGCTCCACGTTGCCGATGGCGTACCAGATGCAGGCGAGCCAGTGAGCGATGAGGGCGAAGGTGCACATGAGGAGGAAAAGGACGGCGGCTCCGTATTCTGAGTAACGGTCCAACTTCCTGGCTACTCGTACCAACCGCAGGAGTCGGGCTGTTTTCAGTAATCCAATCAGAGTGGTGGTCTGCGGCTGGCGGAGAGAGGAAGACGCAAACCCTTGTGTCAGTTTAACAACAACAAAAATCACTGAGTCATGAAGGGATTTTTATTTCCTGCAGATATAAAATGTCTTAAGATTTAATTGGAAGATTCTGGTATAAAAGGAAGCAACACACAGATCAATTTTTTGACAAGATACACAAAAGAAAATCATCATTGGGAATAATCGAGCAATCAAGTCGGACCAATTTTGACGTTTTGCAGCAGGAAAAGCAAAGTTGCAAATAATAAAATTAGAGATTTATCAACTTGAACGCGAAGATATTCAGATGAACAGTGGATTCGATGCATCTCAGAAGTCCTGAACGTCTTTAGATGCAATTGTTTAAACCGGATGTGTGTGTGTGCAGAAATGTTTACCTCAACATTTACAGCAGAGGCTGCCTCGTTTGTCAAGACCTGTAACAGCTAACTTGGTGTACTCGTCTACGTCTCAGCAACATTTTTCAACCGTCTGTTGCTCTGCTTGAAATGTTTTCTGGATGTTTCAGAGCTGAGACTGCAGGTCTCTCCTACTTTCGCTCGCTAGCTTCTTCTCCTTTAGCACATTTAAGTCAACTGGGTCGCTCAAATGGAGAGACTCTTTCCTCTGTCTTTCTGAAAAGCTGAAACATGTTCATTAGCTTTTCCGTCCGCCTCAGTTCAGTCACCGTCTGAAACAGGCTAACCCCCGCCCCCCCTCCCTTGCTCCATGAGCCCACTCTGTTCTGATTGGCCGGCTTCCGGAGGCTACGTAAACAAATGAGCTTTTTCCATACACGTGCCGGCTTGGCTTGACTCGGTTTGGCTTGGCGTGTGAGCCCAGCACGGCAGGGATTTGCATCTCTATTACAGCAGGGCTAACCGCTTCTTTAACTGGTGTCAAAAGGCAGCAGGCTGGACGTTAGTGGTCAAAGTCGTGGCTTTTAAAACGACGGATTAACACGTTTAATTCGCTTGTAAAGTCTTCACAATAAAAGCCTTCCATTAGTTTGTCAGTGGAAAGCTTTTAATATAAAGCAGCAGCAGGACATGTTTTCATCAGCAGTAACTTAACACCGCTCCGATGTGGCTGAAGGAGGTCAGGAAACAATAAAATAAAGCAGATATCTGAAAGTATAAACAGTAACACAGGAAATAAACTAAACTTCAATCCATGGAGGTTCAGTTAGACGCTACGAAAGCATTGAGAGCACACAGAGGCTTTTAAAAATAGCTTTCTCTCTGGTCTCACACAGCTTGATTTAAGGGGGAGAAGTCGGGAGGAGGGGAGGGGGGTCGGTCGTCACGGGTTGGTCGCGGGCAGCGAGGCGTCACCGCAACCGGCTCGGAGGCAGGTCAGGCTCGCTTTGGCTCGACTCCATCTGAGCTACGCAGAGTCGTGACCGAGACGGGTCCCGTCTTGTCACAACTCGGCGTGTTTAGACTGGTAATGGAAACGTAAATCAACAAGGCATGGTTTGACTTGGCGCGGCCGAAAGTGCCAATGGAAAAACCATAAAACAGTTGGGTAGTAGTAGTAATAGACTTTGGACCGGATGGCCGTCTGCGGGCATGCACAAACAACCTGACGTCAGCTCGATGGGAACGGACGGAGTGCTAAGTTTGCAAATAAAGCTCTCAGAGCAGGTTGACGCTCTGGCTTTTGACTCGCAGGGAGCGTTTTTACACATATTCACGCCAAGTTTGGGAACTTTGATCGTGTTGAAGAGAGACGTCCAACGTTATAACAGCTTATAAATGAGAGAAAAACATGTTATTCCCCCTTCGAGAAAGAGGACTTGGCTTTGGTTTGGTCCACCACGAACCCAACAGCAGACTTTTTTTGTCATAGCATGAAAAGCGCGAGTGTGACTAACACGAACAACGGCTGCATTCCAGTTCGGTGTCCTTCTGACATGGTCCATGGTCATTACCTAAGCGGCCTGCTTAAATAAAAACAGTACCATCATAAATTCATTTGGGAGCGTCCCTGTGGTTTAGGGGTTAAAGCGTTGAATGTGAACTCAATTCTGGTCCCACCGGGGACCCTTGTTGCATTTTCTGCTCCCTCATTTTTCTTGTTGTCTCCCATATCGGTAATAAAACGCTCCAAAAATTCTAAAAAAACAGTAAAATAATGTTGCTAGTTATATGCAAAGACCAGTTTGGTCCATTAAAAACGACACCAGCGTGCAGAAAAACTGATGCTTTGGAGTTACGACGCCACTGACGTCAACTATTCCCTTTTTATTCTCACCTCCTCAGACCCGGAGCGGAAAATGAGCAGATCGAAGGGAATGGCGGCCACGATGTCGATGAGGAACCAGCCCTTGAAGTAGTGCTGCGCAATGCGTCCCGGGTGGCTGACCACCTCGTCGTTGTGGTTGACGTAAGTGGTCCTGAAGTTGATCAAGATGTCCACGATGAACATGACGTCCACCACCAGGTCCACCACGTTGAGGGGGTTGCAGGTGTAGCCGCAGGTTCTCCTCCGGTCCTCCTCCACTTCGTTGAGAAGGAAAGCGGCCGAGTACGGCGTGAAGATGGCCGTGTAGATGACCAGCAGCAGGATGACCCAGTCCCATACCGCCTTGAAGGGGCTGTAGTGGAGGATGGTCCATCTGTGGATACGTGGCGCCTGTAGCTTGTACTCCGGCAACACGTCAGCACCAAGAGACAACACCTGTGGAGATGGAGGAGGGGGGGCAGGACGGAGAAGATGTTGTTAACAATGGAGATAACTTCTTTATTTTTCAACCTGGGCTATATTTTCCTGCCTTTTTGTGGCTAAGTGAGTAATTGAAGTCGGAGAAAGGAGTGTTGGGAGGAGTTTGCTGCGTTGTTGCGCCGATTTCGACAACAACTCTCGATAGATTTCAGAACAAGACCTCTAACTGAGTGAGACTTGGTTGGACACAATAACAAACAGACCGGTTTAAACAGAAAGAAAATAAAAATGTTAAATGTCTCTGTAGGAATCTTTTCCATAATGTTGTCAGACACCAGTGGACGTACACTGACGGTGAGCTGTTCTCCTGTTTGAACTACATTTCAGCCTGTTTCTGAGCTGCCGGCTGAAGTGCTCTCGCTCAATACTGGACCAATTTCAAAAATTGGCCCCCATTAGTCATTTAGACATAAAAAGACAGGAAAAAAGGCTCCAGGTTGAAAATGACCAAACTTTCCCTTGAAGAATGAAAACAGCAGTTTATTCAATACTTAAATAAACACTCTTAAATAAAAATCTTCCAGCAGCAGCATGTTTGAGCTGCAGGAAGCAGAGAGAGTTGAGATTAGAAACTGATACCTGAATTTGACCAACTTTGACACCTGATGGGAACAAAAATATCCCGATTAACTCCAACTCTTAACTAGCTGTTAATTCAGGCAGGGAGGGAAACATACGTATAGATTAATGGCTGCTGCACACACTCATGTTTTAATGCTTTGTTTTGTGCTTTGGACACTTTTCTCACAACTTTAATCTATAACGATCTGCGCCCAAAGGTAACTTAACAACCTCTTCCTCCTCCTCCTCTGAAAGATTCTCACCAGGTTTGGCAGGAGAAAAGGTCACAGCCCTTTTTTAACGTATGAACACTTTCAGATGAACTTTTAAGTAAAATAAAAAGTACAGAAACAACTTCGGCCTCTTTAGAGTGACAAAAAACACCAAAACACAAATAACTACCAACACAAAACAGTATCTGAGTGACTAAAGTGATGAGTATTAAGATCTTTTTCTAGGCAAACAACTGATTCAAATTCAACTGGACTTAGATTTGTCTTATGAAGACCTCTTATCCAAGCAGTTTCATCAGTTTGACTCCAGTTGCCCTTTGAATCAACTGTTTGCCTACAAACAACAATGACCTGGACGAATGAGAGTGTTCACAGACGGTATTAAGATCCTACTGACCGGCACGACAACGAGAGCCTCCATCTCCAGGTTCTGATCCTGGTGTTGACAACAGAAGAAGAGGAGCAGGCTCCTCCAAACCCTCCGCAGCCCTACCTGCCTGTTCTGAAAGGTCGGGCATCTCCTCTCTTGCATCACTTCTGTCTGTGTGTCTCTCTCACAAAACAAACGCTACAGAGTCCCGTTCCCTGTCTGGCTTCCTCTCTCTCCTCCCACAGGCACTTTTACTAAGTCAAAGCACTATCTGCTCTTTTTAAAAGCAGCTTCACCTGCCTCTCTCTCGCACCATGTGGTCCCATTAAGTCCAAACCATGTGACCCCCCCCCCTCCCGCCCCCCCCTCCCCTCTTCTGGTCTGCTCAATTGTGGACTTGAATAAGTGCTAGAATCGATTTGGTGCCACGCAAGGTGAAGTGATTTTAGTTAATTCTCATTAAAAGGGAGGGGAAGGGGGGGGTTATAAAGGTCAGGGCACTAAGCGGGTGTTGTTTGTGTTCTCAAGCAGATTGTATGTTTTTGCAGCATTGGATACTGTGGCGCACTGTTTTCCATGTCCTCGCAAAACCTGCAGCGGTTAGACACACATTTGCATTTTCAGTTTGCATAATTATGATTACAACAACAGCTGAACTTGCATGACGAGCGGCCGCAGCATCCCCCCCCCACCCCAACCCAACCCCACCCTCAGCCCCTCCCCTCCATCACACTCACACGGGACAAAGTCTAGTGCTGCGTCACACATTGAGATTCTAGTTCATAGAAGAAAACATTTAGAAATATGCTTTTCCACTTTCCCAGCTTAGATGAAAAACAGTGGCCATAAATAGTCAAAGTGAACTGCTTCTGAAGAACAGACCGCTCTGCGTTAAAAAAGGTTACTAAATGGGAACTTGGCCATATTTGGTAAAGGACAAAAAAAGCAAAAAAGCAGAGGGGAGAGAAAAGAATGATGTTAGATCTTAACTGGGTATAACAGGAGCATGTATGGGTGTTTTAAAGGTGACCTTGAATGAAAGAGGGATGTTTTAAATGTGTTTTTTTTTTAAAACGACCATCAAACGGGGTTAAGGCTCTTATTGGACTCTTCTAACACGTCAACCTGCGGGACTCCTCTCGTGTATCAGCGGCTACTCACACTAGCTGAACAGATGTGAAAAGACAACACAGTAATGAGAATGTAAACAGACCAGCAAAGGTTCACTCATCCAAGAAATGTTAAGTTATTGATGTTGTCCGCAGCTCTGTTTCATAATGACATAGCAGAGAGCGACCGCCACCGCCACCGCCGGGTTTGCACGCAACAGCTCTCTCTGTCACCGCTCTGACTTTATAATTAACACAGCAGGAGTTCGCTGCCTATATGTTTTCACTGTCATGGCACGAGCTGGGGAGAAATTGCTGCTTTTAAGTGCGTTTAAAGTAGAAAAACCTGACCTACTGATCGTCGTAAATAATAAAAATCATTATCAAACCGACACAGAAACACAGATTGTGGATTGTAGAAAACACTCCAAGAGAAAACATCCTGCTTTTATTCTTACTTTTTTTTTAATAAATACACGACGCAAAGTGCAAAATCTTTCACATCTAACTAATTCAAGCCAATTATCTTTGTTTCTTTTTGTGTATTCGATCCATAAAGTGCTTCAGAAAAGCATGAAATTAAGCTTTTAACTCATCTTATTTCATGTTAAACATAAACACACACACACGTTTCAGTAAACTTGCAAAAACTCAAACAGCTAAAATACTATAAAACATAATTAGCTGAATATTATGTGCAAAAAATAAAACATCCAAATGCATTTAAATACATATAAATATAATACACATGGCCTCGTCAGGTGATTACGCTCGTGTTGCTCACCTGTGCAGCTAAAACGGGGAAGCGGACACATGAAGAGGGAGTAAGAGGAGTTTAGCAGCAAACAAACAGGGAAGTGGAGCTTGGAAAAAAAAAAAGAGGTGGAGGGGGTGGAGGGGGGTGGGGGGAAGGTGGGAGTTTGAGCGGGACACCGAGGGGGAGCCTCAGAGAGACCCCCCTTCAACCCCTGAAATACTCACAGGCTGCAGTTTCTGCTTGAAGCTCATGCTGAAGTGCACCACAGGGTCGAACAGCAGGAGAAGACTAAAGAGACTAAGAGACAGTGAAAGATAGAGAGAGAGATAGAGAGAGAGAGCGCGAGAGAGAGAGCGAGAGAGAGGGAGAAGGCAACCTCTGTCCATCCGTCTGTATCTCCCTCCCTCCCTCCCTCTCTCGCTCCCTCGCTCGCTCATCCTCCCTGCCTGCCTGCCTGCCTGCCCGTAAGCCCAGCCCTCGCTGCGGGATCCCCTTTCCAACATGAAAAAAAAAAAAAAAAAAGAAGTGATCCGACGACTCTATCAATGACGGCATCCACCTCTACCCACCGCTGCTCGACCAGCTTTAACACTGGATAAAAGAAAAGTCCGAGCGGACCCTGGTGTGATGTGACAAAAAGGCGGTTTGATTTTTAATTAAAACGCAGTTGTTGTTTTTTATTTATTTCTTATAGAGAAATGATGACGCCAAAGCTTTTCTCCAGAGACTCATAAACACAACATTATCATGTATATTTCATCTTTAAGTCAGTTAATTATCGTCTATCACACTATCACAGACGGGGATTATTAAAGGGCTGCAACTTAAACCGTTATTCTGCTGATTATTAATCGTTTTATGAATAAAATGTCAGAAAACGGCCGTTATAATTTCCCCAGAGACAAAGATGACGTCTTCATTTGTCCGTCCAACAGCAAATCCCCAAAATATTGTGTTTACTGGTCTGTATGACAACAAGAAAAACATTAAATCATCACATTTGAGAAGCTGAAACCAGCAAAAACCATGTCATTTTGTTGCTTAAAAGAATGACAAAAGCAATTAATCGATAATAAAAAATTAATTTCCTCTACTATCAAACAACTAAATGATCAATCGACTAATCTTTGCACATCTACATTATTACATTCATGTGATCCTTAAGTCTCAAACGGAGACAGATTACTGTATATAAATCGTACTTTCTGAATTAAAGCATTTAAACGACACTGTAAGATTGTTTTTTTTATATTAATATATATTTTTTGTGATGTCACGAGTATTTGATTGTATTTAAAATAAAGCAGAAACAACCTCATGTAGTCAAAAACACTCATAGCAGCATGTTTCTCTGTTTATTTTGAGGGATTACTGCTTTACAGTAATGAGTTTGGATTTAAATCTAAACTTTAAATGATCATAAAATACTTTATGGACACGAGCCTGCTTTAATTTTCCACCTTGCTCACAATCAGGCACCAGAATACAAAACTAAAAAACCAAATTAAAGGCTTCAACATACAGAATTTCTCCACTGATCATTTGTTGTAAACTCATTCAAAGCCAGGGGGCGCCACATTAACACACTTCTGCTTTCCCAGAAAACACACGCGCACACACACACACACACACACACACACTACTAGTTACAGTGTGCCGGGGCTTTCTCTACAGTAGTCAGTCTCTCACAAGCTGCAGAGTCTAGTCAATCACACCGGGTGCTCCATGTTATGCAGACAAATCAATACGAGCAAAGATCAATGACGACCATCATTTCCCTTTTTGTAAGGTGCCAATCGAAATCCAATTATAAAGGAGGGTTAACGACAAGTTTTATTGTATAACGGAGCACGACCAAAATGTAAAGGCGACGTACGCTCGGAGTTTTTAAGCAAATAAATGACATGAATATTGTTTTTAAACTGTTTGGTGTTGGTGGGGAAACCAGTTTTTGTTCCAACATGGCAGCAGCAAACAATCTGCGACCTAAATCCTGACCTGACTTGACTCTCGTCTGTGCCCTCACGACCACGACTACCAGTCAAGCTACTTTAAGGGGACAAAAACTGAAGAGAAGAAGAAGAGGTGGAGGTAGAGGAGGAGGAGGAGGGTGACTACAGTGTGATTTGGAGGACAGTTGGAGGTTTGGCAGATGCACAGAGAGCACGCCCGCTGCCCTCCATGTCCATTAGCTCCAGAGGCCAAGGTCACTGTCAGCGCCAAAAGCCACCGAGTGCCGCTCGATAGTCTCGCAGCAGCAGCAGCAGCAGCAGCAGCAGCCGCCGCCACCACCACCGCCCTTTTTTCACTCGCTTTCATAACTACATCTCACCAGGACCCCGCTCCCGCTCCCACAGACCGCCTGTGATGATCCCCAAACACACACACACACACACACACACACACACACACACTCTCCACATGCGTCCTCACACACTCAACTCTGCCGCCTGGTTATTATCTACATTACATACAGCAGATACACCTCAGGCTGTAAATAAAACTAATCATGTTTTCAGACAAACGCCTGTTTTGCTGCTATCTAATTAAATAAATAAAACAATATTGATTTAATCAATAAGCTGCTAATTAAACTTTAACATTTTAGTGTGTGGTTTGTGGGAAAAATTGATGTTTTCTTGTTTGTTTGGACTGAAAGAAACTTTAAAACCCGCCTCATCTTCACTTTAAAAAAAAGAGGCTTTTTTTTAACATTCATTCATTGAACACCAGGATCTGTGACATCACAACTAATTAGGAGCCAATCAGGACCCGGTATGGATGTGGGATGGATCCTGTGTCCAGCAGGAAAGCTTTAAAAGATGAAAAATACTTGATCAATCATGTTTTATGCATAATGTTTGACTATTTAATGGATTATTTTGTGTGTGTGTGGAAAAAACACATCAGAAAACAGTAAATTTATATGTTTTAAAACATGTCTGGGGTTATATTTTGCATTTATTGCAATTAATATACTCAATTTTGTTTATATTATCATTTATTATAGAGTATTATTGTTTTCTGTGTTCATGTAGCACTTTTATATGGTGTTATATATTATATAAAAGTAAAAGATTGTATTTCATGGTGTTAAAAATTCAAATAAAAATATTGTGGGGGGAAAAAAAAACCAAAATGTCCGGTGGGATCTTTTCAAAAGTGTGTGACAGATGTTGATTAAATACAGATGCAGAGTATTACTTTAAACTAAATATATCCAAAACAAATCACATTAAACAGAAATTTAAGAGTAAAGTATCATGTTTTCCATCAAACATAATAAAATATCTGGAGATTAAATTAAAAAAAAGGGGCAGATAAACTAGATAATAATGTTTTTAATGTAGTTCAGCCAAGAAATTATAAAAATGAATTTAGGGAGATTAAACAGTTGCCTGCGGTTTAAATAATATAAAACAGCTGTTTAAAAATGATTTGTATTGTAAACAAGGGAAAATATTCCAGCCTCTTGTTTTCACCAAGACAAGATTTATAGCTTCTGGATTAAATTGTTGCTATGATGAAGTTAGCGGGGACTACACTTTACCTTCCAACACAAACATAACAAATAGTAACACAAACTCTACCGAGCGACACTCCGCCGCCGCCGCCTCCTCCTCGATGCTGCCACACACGGACCCGACGCTCACTTTTCTTTTAAGCCAAAACTTGTACATGACGTCAAGCAGAGAGAGTCGAGATAACGAGTGAAGTGTGTTCTGCCAGGACTCTTTTCTTTCTTTTTTTTTTTTTTTTGCTGCGGACTTCTGTTCTTCCAACTCAGTGTTTCCAGCAGAAGGGCCGCAGAAGAAGCCATGCCGCTTCCACATTGTGCACTGTGAGTCACAGCCGGCTGTCGACACCACCAACACCACCGCCGCCGCAGCCGACACCCTCCCCTACAACTTCCCCCGCCGCTCTTTCAATCCCTGAACGCTCATAAATTTAGGACTAATTTATAATAAACAGACGCGCTATCGGAAGTTATGCAAGACTTTCTGGAGCCAGAAACACTAAACTGTAACTTTTATTCTCCGGTTTTAACTGTTATTCTTTTCGTTATTTCCAAATTCAACAGTTTTTAATTGTCTTTAAGCGTCTTTTTTACTTGTGTTGCCTTCATATTCCGTCTCGATGCCTTTTATGGTCTGTGAAAGCACTTCGAATTGCCTCATTGTTGACATGTACTGCACAAATAAACTCGCCTCGCTTTGCCAAATTTCTTTAAAAACATTTATTTATTCAGGCCGGTTTCACTGGGAGAAACTCAGTGAAACGCTCTGATCACGTTCACACAGTCACACATGTTCACACCTGGAAGCTAAAACCAGTAAACCCACAGTCTGCTGACCACTGAGCACTATTTTATATTATGTGTCCTGTTTTTGCTTTGCACTGTTTGTTATTCTGCTGTAATATGTTTTAATTGTGAGCTGAGAATTAGCTATAAGCTGGTACAGTTTTTTTTTATAGCTTTCACTATGGTGACATTTTAGCATGACTTTTTTATGAGATGTGTGCATGTATGTATGTTATGGGATGTGTGCAATATGGGGCAACAGTATGTGTTTTATTATACGGGTTATGTGCAATATTGTCATTTTATGTAACTGTTGGTGTTGGTACGGCTGATTGTTTGTGTCATTGTGCTGTCAAGACATTCATGGTGCAGCTACAGAGTCCAAGACAATAAAGTTTATGGTATCGTATGTTTGACACTCGTCCCAATAAATAAATTAAATACATTACTGAAGCAGCTGGAGTTAAGGGCTCAATGATAAAGGGAGGAAGAAACGCTGCAGCCGGTCCGAGGATCGAACAGACGACCTTCTAAAATAACAGAAAAAGGTTTTTCTCTCTGTTAGATGATCATACTGGATGTTTAATAGCAGCCGTTATTTTTGGAGAATACCTAAATCCTATGAGATACTTGTACAATAATGAATTGTGCCAAGTTTCACAGAGTTATAGTAATTTAAACTGATCATGTTGATAAATGTATAGATAATTTGTTCTCACATTTTTCAGGATCAATGTAATAAAAACATTTTTTTGGGGCTTTTGGATGGCCTTTTCTGAAAGAATAATCTTGAAACAATAAAATAAAAATAAAAAAGCTTCAATCAAGAAGCAGGTTTACAGATTTTTTTTTTTTGGAAAAGGCTTTTTAATTTAGTCCAGATCTGAAGCGGTCCCATCAGCACAGTCCTACAGATCATTCAGACGCACCCGGCGGGAGTTAAAAGCCAAAAACCGCCGCCGCCGCCGCCGAGTTTCACTGAAATCCCTTAACAAAGTTATTCGAGGTATCCTGTTAAATAACAAAGCGGCAGCCGAGCAGATGTTAAACGGACTAACGGGACCAAACACATGTTGGAAAGAGAGTCGACTGGCTGTTGTGGAAGCCCCATAAATAAACTGGGTTAATGTGATGCAGCGAGGAAGCCCCACAGAGTCCGACCGCTGCTCTGACCTGCACCGAACAGACCCGTCCCTGAAATTCACTGTCTGTGCAGACGTTTAAAGTAAACAAACACACACTCAAATACTGTATTTAAGCACAATTTTAAGCAGGATTATTATGAATATTGAAAAAAAGATTGTAATCTCAGTGATGCTACCTGATTAAATATAGTTTAAATTAAATATATATATGTATATTAGCAACATCTGTGACTTTCTACTTCTCCTCTTCTCCATTTCAGAGGTTTATCCTCTAGCCTCAGTCAGTAGTTACTCTGCAGATTCAGGTTTAATCTATTTAACATGAAACAAGCTCCTAAAATATGGCTGTTAAAGAGTAAAAATCTCTTTTAAGGAACTGAGAAACACAAGAAAACGTTCTCAAAGTTCAGCAGGAAAGCAGGAAATCCCCAAACTATTCACCACTTAATTCAAAATAACACCAATTTTTTAGGATTAAAAATAAACTGGAGCCATTCTTCACATACTTTTAGTGGTTTTACTTGTAATATTTTGCTATATTTCCCTTCTCTTCTTCCACTGTGGTGTGTAGATGTAACAGTGAGACGATTATGTGCACAGAGACGCTGCGCTGTGATGACAGATGAGTATTTTTCTGCTGCTGGCATTCCTTCACACTTTCACCCCGTGTCTTCAGACGTCTTTAAGCGTCTTTCGGCGAAGCCAGAAGGATATACCATTTATAGACATCTATGTCTGAACAGCCTGTGCGCGCGGAGACGATGATTGGATGTGGCAGTGCCGGAGGAGCGACTGTAATAATGACCTGGACTCATCAAACAGGACGACAGGAGAGGAGAATAATTCTCACTGAACATCATATGATTGATAAAAATTTCTTTTTCCCAGAGAGCAGTGAGACTTCAGGAAACAGCTGGTAAACAAATCTACTGTGAAACTTTGCTACAACCTCTAAATATGAGACTGGAGTTGACTTATTAGCGCTCGCACACCAGTGGCAGCGTCTCAGCCAAGGACACTTTGACATGTAGACACGAGCAGCTGGAGATCGCTCCGCAGACTCTGTGATTCTTGGACGACAACGCTGGACCTCCCGAGCCAAAACCACCTGCAAGTCCTCAACTCATATCTTCTTAAAACAAGCAAAAAAAAAAAAGAGTGCTGACAGGTTTTGAGATAATTTGTCCCGTTTCCAAGAAAACAAACCGCAGAGCAGCGATCCGCCTGGTTGTCTCTTGTTTTTAAAGGAGTAGTTTGACATTTGGGGGGAATTTGCTTTTGATAAAGAGAGAAAAAGTGAATATTTTTTGGCTCTGAGTAGTTACCAGGCAACCAGCGATTATTACAGGACGTTACTGTTCCCAACTAGAGCTGCAACGATCGACAGAAAACAAAATTGGCAACGATTTTGATAATCGATTTCGTTTTGTCAAGAAAAAAAAAACCCAATTTTCTTGTTCCAGCTTCTTAAATGTGAATATTTTCAAGTGTTTTTGGTCTTCTATGACAGTAAAATGTCGTTTGGGACAAAACAAAGATATCTGATTGACATTTTTCACAATTTTCTTACATTTTATAGACCAAACAATTAATTGAGTTAAAATAATTGTTAGTTGCAGCTCTGCTCTCAACCAAGAAATATAAATATGATGATAAATGTGATATAAAGTATTAACTTGTGAGCTTTGGACAGAGCTTAGGTTAGCTGTTTCACTCTGTTTCCAGTGTTGGTGCTAAGCTAAGCTAACTAGCTTGTAGCTGTAGCCTTACTCTTAACAAAGATGAGTGTGGTGTTGATCTTCTCTCAGCAAGAAAGCAAATAAAGAGACGTCAAGGTTTCTAGAAAACTGTCACGACCCCTCCTGCGTATCACCTGCTTGCCATTTTTTGATTGTGCTTTTGTTATTTCCAGTCTAAGTGCTAAGCTAAGCTAACGAGTTAACTAGCTAACTAAGCTAAGTAGCTTCTAGCTGTAGCCTTATTCTTAACAAATATGAGTGTGGTGTTGATCTTTTCTCAGCAAGAAAGCAAATAAAAAAAAGCTCCCAAAATGTTGAGACGTCAAGGTTTCTAGAAAACTGTCACGACCCCTTCTGTGTGACACCTGCTTGCCATTTTTTGAGCGTGCTTTTGTTATTTCCAGCCTCATTAGTGTGAGTGATGTGTGCTCGTCCTCTCTCTCTCTTTCTCTCTCTCTCTCTCTCTCTTTCTCTCACTATCTGCACTGCACACCTGCTCATCAGTGGAAATCAGCACACCTGGCTGTCATCAAGTCATCACCGCTCCTCTACAAGAGCTCTGCACAGACAGCCTGTCCCCGCCGGATCGTTGTGGCGTTCGATGTTTTTGTCAGGGCGCCACGTTTCTAGCTCTGACGCCAGTCAATTTGCCTTCTTTCCCCCTACCTGTCTGATTGTTTGTTTGCATTCCTCCCAGCCTGTCTCGCACCTGTTCTCCTTGTTTCCAGGATTACCTGCCTGCCAAAGTCCTCTGGATTCCTCCGCCTCACCTCGGCCAGCCACCGTCTCTCTCCGTTCCCGCCAGTATCTCTATTGAAAGACTTAATTACACCTTACCTGCATTTGGGTTGAGCCTTAATTTCATGACAAAAGCTCTTCCTTCTTGTTAAGAAATGTTGTCTTAAAGGTTTAATCTATCTTTAAACTACTATCCATCCATTTTTATATGTTTCATCAAAGCAAAAAGGATGATATGAATATTTGTTTCTTTTGATTACAGCCGTTCAGTCATTCAGCCAAACTCACAGATGAGATGAAATCACAGATCTGCGGGTGTAACCATGAAGAAAACGTGTTATTTAGGTAATATGGCCTCCAAAAATCAGAGACAGAAAGGAGGGGATTCGTCATCTAGTCGTCTCACCTGCGTGACCTGAGTGACCTTCTCCGTGACGTTCTGGGTTCGGTCTTTAATCTTGCTGGGCGCGATGATTTCGATCTCGGTGGGCGAAGGGGGTCTCATCCGGTCCGAGCCGAAGGTGAGGGTAACCTGAGGGATGCGGCCGATGGTTCTGTGTCTCATCAGGTCCGAGTCCGACGTGGAGTTCAGAGCACTGGGCTTCAGATCTGCAGCGGAGAGAAGCAACGTCAGAAAAAATAGAAAAAAGAACAGATGAAAGCCTAAAAAATTGAAAACAATAAGAGTTTGAGGGGAAATTTTAAACAAAATTTAAAATCATATATACTACTATAAGTGTTTAATATCTTAGAGCTGCAATAATTTGTCAATTTAATAGATTAAAATAAAAATCAATTTAGTTTAAGTCATTATTTTAAGCAAAAATGCCAAAAATGTGCTTGTTTCAACTTCTTAAATGATTGTGATGTGAAGAAAAACAGAGAAAAGAACAGATGAAAGCCAAAAAAATTGAAAATGAGGGTAAAATTTAAACAAAATTAAAAAAAAAAAAAAAAAATTACTTCAAGTGTTTTAGAAGCAAAATAGCAACAATTCATCGATTTTTTTTTTTTTTTTTTTTTTTTTTTTTTAAAGATTAGTTGATTCAGCAACTATTTTGAAAATCAATTAATTATTTTGGTCATAATTTTTAGCAAAAATGTGCTTGCTTCAACTTAAATGTGTTAATTTAATACCTTTCTTCCTTTTTTTTTTTTTATGGATTATTTTGAGGAGTTAAGACTGGCCGGACAAAAAAGACGTCATTTTCTGACATTTTAAAGACAAAACAATTAATTAATAGCTTAATGGAGAAAATAATAGCCAAATTAATCAATAATAAAAATAGTGGCAGGCCTGAATTCTTTCCCTGCATTCACAATTTCTTTTTACTCAACAAGGGAATCGGGATAGTTGATTGCATTTCCCCTCAGCTTCAAGGACACAGACGGACACAGAAATATGTTGGAAATGAAAGAAAACCTGACAGACGGAGAGAGAAAGAGAGAAAGAGAGAGAGAGGAGCAGATGTAGTATGATTGGAGAAGAAGAAATATTGTTTCCTCACAAAATATTTCCCCAGAGAGAAGAATAAAGATGAGGGGAGGGTAGTGGGGGGCAGACAGATGTGCAGTGATGTGCAAGTTTAACACAAACGGACAACAAATTCTCTCACACGACACGCAGAGAAAGAAAAACACACTCAGCGGGAGGGATTGATTAGCGTGTCTCTGGTGGAACAACCATCCGGGCGGCTGCACGTGCTCAGAGCGCCGCTTCCTGTTTTATGGATGTTGGAGGAGGAGGAGGGGAGGGGAGGGGAGGGGGTTTGTGATCTGTGACGTCTCTCTCGCTCTCGTCTTTCCGTTTCTTGTCTGACAGAAAAGTAAAGTTTGAACTCTGGTGTGAAATCTTGTAGATTGTTTCATCATATCTGACCATTTTTCGTGGGTAAATACTTGTTGCTGATTGGCTGGCAGGTGTCCATTAAGATCATATAACGGGACAATGTTTTAAACACCCAAAAACTGCAGGTAACCATAGCAACAATACTGACGCTTCATTCCATGTAATATTAACTCGCTTTGAAACCTGCAATGATTTAAACTGACAACAAATAACCTAAAAATAACAGTTTGAATATATTCTGGTTTTTTTGGTGTAATATACTGTTATATCATGATAATGCACTCTGAAGTGTTCTAATATAGAGAATAATAGACTCCAATACTGGGAAACCTCACAGATGAAGCTAGTTTTTCACCTTTTTGCAACGAAAAATAGCAATAATATAGATTTAAAGCATTTAGAAATCAAACAGAAAGGTTTTCAAAGGTGACTTTGACTTTGTGTCTCTTATTTTCTGCTGAGTTACACTGAAAAGTTGAATTTTAGATCTTGAGATCTTCTTTAAAATGTACATTTTTACAGATTTTGCTCTATAAAACTCTAAACTCTTAACACTGATGTTTTAATGTGGTTGTTCCACTTTTACTGTTATTATTATAAATGGATTGCTGTATGTTGTTATTTTTAACTGTGCAGTGTGTTGAGAACACGTTGCCATGGTGATTCTACACTTAAATAAAACTGAATTGAATTTAATTAAATGACTAAAGAAAAGTAACATGGCTACACCTTTTTTTTTTACATGTGATTCTGAATACTTAAATAAATAAATATATAAATATCAACAATATTGTAATAATTATTTAGTCCATATTTTCCTCCTCTATGATTAGTCTAATTAGTTAATTCTTGAAGCGCAACACATTTAAGATAAAAACAACTAAAGAACATTGTTTTAAAAAAAAAAAAACTTGATCT
This sequence comes from Euthynnus affinis, assembly GCA_029490765.1. Taxonomy (NCBI): domain Eukaryota; kingdom Metazoa; phylum Chordata; class Actinopteri; order Scombriformes; family Scombridae; genus Euthynnus; species Euthynnus affinis. The sequence goes on from CM055856.1 coordinate 2,454,750, forward strand.
ATAAAATGCTAAAAAAAAGACTAAATAAAAATAACCTTAAAAAGTACCTTTTTACACGTGATCCTGAATACTTATATGTAAATATAACATATCGATATCAAGATAATAGTGTAATAATGATTCTAATATTCATTTTGTCCATATTGTCCACCCCTAAAATTAACCTAATTGAGATAATAACCAGTGAAATCAAAACCAAACAATGTTGATAATGTCGCATGCTGTGTTAACGTGCAACATAAAACAGGTTATACTTCTATTAAACATGGTGATGCGGTGATAATTAGTCATTAGTCATGTGACTCAAACGTATTAATCACACCTGTGTGAGTGCTCTTTTTGTAATTTCGCTGAGTGAAGCTGCAGGCGAAACGCGTTATTCGCTCCTAAATAAAGCCACAGTGAAGCCGTTTCAGTGTGCAGTGGTTAATTTTGAGTTTCACCTTCGACGTATTCCTGCGACCGACCGGCACCTGACTGAAAATTATTGGCTGTGCACGAAGAGTTCTGCTCACCAGGTTGAATTTCTGTTAAAAGTTTGAGACGAAAACGTTGTAAAGACAAATACAAGACCAGTAATCTAATATCTAAACCTTAATTATCTTATTAAACTTCACTATATGTATATAAACATTTAACATTTAACCACATTTGAACCTTTAGGACACTCACTGCTGTTGTTTCGGGGGTCTCCGGGTCGGCTGCTCCACTCAGCCCTCATTCCATCAATGTCGTCCAGTGACGAGGCGCGTCGGAGGCTGCGTACGCTGTCCCGGGAACAACTCCGAGGTAACGTCCCCCGTGGGAAGGCGATGCCGGGGTCCAGCCGGTCCGTCAGCACGGAGCGCCGCTTGGTGGAGGACTGGGCCGCGGGGGAGGGAGGGTCCAGGTCCTGTTCTATCAGGGCCTCCGTCTCTGACTGCATGCAGCTCTCCTTGGACGGGATACGAAATTCTTTCAGCGGGACTTCTTCGCTATTCGGCTGTTGGGGAAAGAGAGAAAAATACATGTGTTAAATGCAAAAAAAAAGAATTTGAAACTCTCCTATAAAAACAGAACATTTCATCTGTTTTTCGAAAATGTTTTGTGTTTTTGCACCTCAGGACCACCATACCTATCACCCTGCAACACAAAGTAGACCAGCAGACAGAAAGAAAAACGAGTCTGAATGTGTAAATCTGTCGGGCTTGACTGACTACAGTTCCGGTTGTCGGATATGGACACTGTCAGGGAACAGTTTCGCACAAAGAAGTGATTCATCACAACACAAGAAATGTCTAAACAGACGTGAGCGAAGAGTCTGAGCAGAGAAATATCAATTCAACAATGGTTGATTTTCTCTCTCTCTCTCTCCTTCTTATTCTTCTCTTTGGTGTTTTTTTTTCAGCAAAGCAATTACTCATTTAACTTCAAACAATTTTCGCTGCTTCTTAAGAGCAGCCAACACGTGAAACTGCACAGTGCGCATTTTGATGGGTGGAATTATTTGTTGTCTCTTTCCTGTTTCGTGCTCCTGTTGTGTGCATGTGTGAAGAACAGTTTTGTCACCGTGAGCTCCAAAAAAATCCACTCTTTTAGCACATACTGCAGCTAAAAGCAAGGAACACATACACGCTAGCACTCACCTGCAGGTAGTCCACAACCACCCCTTCGAACTGATCTTTGGAAAGCGAAGGTCGTCGCATGGACCTCAGCACCGGCAGCCTCATCTTCAGCCTCCGATTCTGACCTGAGCGGGAAATTTCTGCGTTCAGATCCACTGTTATCAAAACTCTAACTGTGTATACTCACATTTATGTTCATATGCAACTATATATTAAAATATGTTAGGTTTTTGTATATATGTATGACTAAAAATGCAGACTGGCACCATGTTTAGTTGGTGAATTCTACAACATAAAACTGTGGTTTAATAGGTCAATAATTAAAATATCAGTGCTGACGATTATAATGATATATGACACAAATCTGTTAATATAAACCACTGAAGCAACATAGTTACATATGAGCATTCATAATTCATATTTGCATGCTTGTAACTTCCTTAAAACTTGAGCGTATATCACACAGGTAAAAGATTAAAAAGCTTTACAGTAAATCCATCCTTGGGTGACTCTCTGTCTGAGCCCCGACTTCTTGGAGGACGGATCGATAAGCTCCTGGAAGTCGAGGATGAACATGATGACGAGGCCTTCTTCGTTTTTAACGGGGACGATGTCCACCATGCAAGGTCTGCAGGTCCCTTTTTTTTTTGAGATAAACAGAGGGAGAGAGGCAGACAATCAATAGAAAGGAAGGGGGCACCCGGATTTGAACCGGGGACCTCTTGATCTGCAGTCAAATGCTCTACCACTGAGCTATACCCCCTCATGCTTTAATAGTAGGTGACATCTGATGTGCTGATTCATATGGTCATGCTTTTAACACAAGTCAGGAGTGAGAGACTAACCGAGGGGAGGGGAAGGAAGGTGTCACTTCAGACACGGGAAGCTAAAACAGACAAAATGAGCAACACTCCTGTCAGGTCTTACTTCACTCTGCAATCAGTGTGATCCAAAAATAGAAACGGCGAGGGGAAGAGGGCAGACAAACACACACATACAGAGAAACATACATCCACACACACACACACACACACGCTGACTGAGTGCCTGCATTCAGTCCCATTCACACGTCTAATCTCTGATAGAAATTTAGTCTGGAGGTAAAGAAGAAGAAGAAAAAAAAAATCTGCCTGTGAGAGCAGCCGGCTTGTTCTGGATCAGATTGTATCCACTTGTTCGCAAATTTTTTTTTTTTTTTTTTTTCCCCGTGCCCGTTCAGTCTGGGTGCACAGTAGGAAGCCGGAGACAAAACAAATAGATGCTTAGTGGATTTGAGCTGGCACACTGATCGCATTTCCATGACAACGGCACTGTAGACCACAAGCCACATGCCCAAAATGGCCAAAGTAACAAAAGACAGTGCGTACGTCTGTGTGTATGTAAGAGGACGGGTTTTTGTGTTTATGGTCACTGAGTCTCGTGTGTTTGCTTGACGCCAACATGTGTTTTTTTTCCCGGGAAAAACAGGTGAAGCAGTGAAATGCCAACACACAAATCAAAAGTTCTTCACTTCTCTTTATTACTTTCCCCATCTGTGATAATTATACTTTCTGTTTGCACATAACTTCTCTAAAAAATCAAAAGTTTTTGCTCTGAACATAATTACAGGTTGAGGATTCGAACAAAAGGAATCGATGCGGGGATTAAAGTTACAAAACAAAGCAATATGGCAGAACAAAGGAGGCAAAACAAGCGCGCATCGATAGAAACAGGTCTTAAGAAGAGATTAATAACATGAGTCTGAGTCTGCCGGATCTCTCTGGGGAGTCGACTCGGTGTGATTTAAAGCTTGATTATAAAAACCCTGATTTGGCCTTGATGACTGACTTTCAAGATCATGGGGAGTCTGAAGCGGTGTGAAGGGGAAAAAAAAAAAATAGGGCAAGTCGCTGTGAACGGTCGCCACACAAGATGTCTGTAAGTGTGAGAATGTGAGGAGAATTGTGATTTTTATGTCTAGAAACAAGAGGGGTAAAAACTGAATGTGATTAGTTTGAACTAATTAACCACCCACTTTATAGACAATGTTTTGATTTTAAAAGCCTTCTGCTTCTTTCCTGCAACAAGGAGGATCGTCTTGTTGGTGGATTTACTTGTTAAATGACGAAGATTAGAAGATTATTTATATTACAGAAGTGCTCTTGGCAGATTCACACTGTGTTAGTTGCTGGGATTATCCAGAATAAACTGATCCAGCGATGAAAATGTGTCGTCTAGTAGTAGTAGTAGTAGTAGTAAGTGAGAAATCGTTAACTGTCAATATAATATGTAGGGGTCAAATATATTTTTGGGACTATTTCTGGTGTAAACTTTGTATTCATCCACTGTCAACTTGAGCTTAAAACCAGGAATAAGACTTTCTTGCAAGACCAGAAACTGTATTTTTCCTTTAAAGTCTACCAATCCTAATAAAACTGTCACATTTAGCATGAACTGTTTTTCATTTACTCACTTTGTGCACACGTTGTTGGCCTGCAGTTAAGAGCAGTGATTGGTAAGTATGTTTTTTAAATGGCTAAAATGGGTGCAAATGGACGGCTGGATCGGGATCTGTCCACTCAGGATCTTGCCAAACACTGCAACATATAGATGATTTTGGTGCCTGTTGTTCTCATAAAGCCAGTCTACATAAAGCTTGGTGGATTCCTGCAGAGTAAATCTAGATTTTGCAGTAGACCAGAAGGCTCCTACCCAGGGAATCCGAGGCTGCAAACAGGGATTTTTAATTGTCTTCCTCCCTCCTCCTGCATGTGTCTCACCTTTCCTTTCCTTTCCTTACCTTCCTTGGCGTAGTAGAGGATCTCCACCTTGCGCTCCTCGGAGCCAAGAAGAGCCTGTGCCAGCTGGGCCAGGGCGCTCTTCATGGTGCCGGGCCCCACCAGGAACTGGCAGGTACAGGGCTGTTGCATAATCTCTGCCCTGGTGAAACCGAACATCTGGCAGAAGCCTTCATTGCAGTAGATGATGCCACAGCTCTTCATCTGGGCGTTGGCGATCAGGAACTTGCGATCTGGAAGAAGCAGAAGAAGTAACATCAATGATGTTAACGTCATATTTCAGTTTTAAAAGGCAGGAAATCAAAGTGGGAACATGTACTGTAGCTGTGGGTTGAAGTCAGAAACTTAGTTGTTAAACTTAGAGCTGCAACTAACAGCTAATTAGCTAACGGCTAATCTTTCCAGCTCTGTTACAATTACGTTCTTGCTCAAATATTGAATAATAAACATACACTGTAAGTCAAAACTCCCTATATTTGGTAAAGTAAAACAAATATACTGTATGTAGAGTGATATCACTGTCTAAATCTGAGTCAGGGTGGTTTACACATTACTCAAGAGTGCTTTGTTAATTTACCATAAATATTAAGATAAACTGTTTTCTGCTATGCTGCCCTACAAAAACAGAGAGTTGCAACTAAAATGATGAAACTGAGAAGCCAAATACAGTAACAGATAGATACATTTAATGCCTTTATAAGCAGATTATTTGACACTTAACCTTTAGAACATCTTAAATATGTAGGAAATCTTCAAAAGCTAGTTAGCTAGTTTGATTTAGCCACTCTTTCATTCATATGTGATAACAAAACTGAACTGCTAACATGTTAAATAATCAAAATAGATGTTTCAGTTACAGAAATGATAGGAAAGAGCAGGTGAACTTAACTTTAGCTAAAGCTATATGTGGCTAACTCACCACTTAGCCTCTGTTTTTTTTTAGCTAGCTCTGGTTTTTAGCTTAGCTAACCCTAAACTTAACATGCTGTTTGCTCTGGAAGTACAAATTTATATGGTATAATAATACTCTATATGGTAAAACAAAGGTTTAAAAGTCAGATACTACCCTTAATATTGTTTAAAAAACAATATTAACCAAATATTTTCATGTTTTGGATTTGTAAGGTAGAATATAGGTACCTACCAATGAGACATTTTACCATTGCATGGTAAATTATGGTAAACTATAGTATTTACCATGTTATACCATAGAAGTACCTCACATATTAACATGGTACGTATCATAATCATCACTTAACTCCCATGGTACAAACAATGGTAATATCTACATACTACAGTACACTGGAGGGTACCATAGTAGTGCCAGTTAAGTCACTTTGGACGACAACATCACACACCACGCTTATAAAAATACAAAAACACTTTAACCACACAAGTACTGAAGTATCTGATGATACCAGCGGTTCTGATACATTTAAAGGTACCAGCAGTGAAACATAACTTTCATCTAACCAGGTCAGGAACCAGTGGTAGAAAAGTGTATTTTACTTAAATACATCTTTGAGGGAGAACAAGTGTACACTGTCCAACTGTTTACTATTTATGTTCATTTTTACTTAGTATTACCTTTTTGCTCCACTACATTTGTTTAAGAGCTATAGTTACTAGTTATAGATTTAAATTTTACATATAAAACAGATGACGATGTACATTAAACTACCAAACAGAATATAATATTGGGGAAATTAATTCTCCCTTTAGATCCAGTCATTGACAAAAATAAAGTTAAAAAACACTTCTTAATTCATGACATCTGTTCCTTACATGTATTTTCCAATTTTAGGGTATTATAAGGTTTAATCAAATATGCTAAAGTACAGGCTCTTCAAAATCTCCTGCTTGGCTTTCTATCTGATGATGCTTTTATAAAATGACCAACTCCAGCAGATTTCTCTATTACAGTCAAGCCCTTATTCATCCGTCACTCTAATCAACAATCAACTTAAGTGGAACTAATGAAGTCCACCTTTTCATGGTGCTAATGTTATTAGCGTCACATTTTGTGCCAAGGGACTGAAGAGGAGCAGCTGGCCACTTCAACATAAGAGCCTCTGTGGCGTCACACCTGCTCTCAGGTAACGTTGAGAATTACAGGGTCTGTCAGTGGTATTTGCTACGCCAGTCTTCCTACTTTCCAAATATATTGAAGTTATTCAGGCAGAACACACAAAATAGATTTACCCTCAAACAAAATGATTTTTTTTTTGTTCGTATTCATTAGTTTTTCCTTTCAAACAGTGTAGAAACTGTTTAAAATAGAGGAAAAAACGCTTCTTTAATTAGATGTCAAGTTGCAGATGTGTTTGGGGTTCAGATGAATTAAAAGCATTTAACAAGATGAATACCTGTTCAAGATCCTATCTGTGGCGGCAAAGAAAGCCATTACAAGAACTGGACTGAACCACTGGCTGCACATTGTGGAAGAAATCTGATTAACGGAACAATTGACTTACAGTCTGAGGATTAAATCAGAGATATACGGTGCAAAATGGACAAAATGGTTCATATATGTAGCAAAATAGTGTTCTTGTCCCCCTGTACCTGTGTACTTAAGTACATGTTCTTGTTTTTGTTCGCTGTCTAAACAAAATACAAACAAATTTAACATTATTAAAACGATCAGAGGTTGGTGGTGCAGCTATTCAAAAGTGAACACATACAGACTATATGTATTAAAAGATGCATGTCTGTCTTAAAACAACAGTCAGGGGCCCAGATGAACATTGAACATCCCTCCTGTTCATACTGGCCGTTAAAAGATCCCTTCATAATGTACTTACAATGTAAGTGATGGGGGACAAAATCCACAGTCCTCCTTCTAGATAGATAAATAGATAGATATTTAAAGGTTTATCTGAAGCTAATATGTAGCTTCAATCGTCCAAATGAGTCAAATCAAGTAGATATCTTTCACCGTTACAGTCTTTTTAGTGCCAAAGTCCCTCTTTTTGTTCCTTTACGTCCAGTTGCAGCTCAACAGGGAAACACAAAGAGGGGAATTTGATGCTAAAAAAGACTGTAAATGTGTCAGATATCCACTTTATATGACTAAACTCAGACTGCTGAAGCTGAATAGAAGCTTCAGATAAACTTTTAAATGACTGCGTGGACACACTGTGGATTTTTGTCCCCCATCACTTACATTGGAGAGCACATTTGAAGGAGATCTTTTAATAGCCGGTACGAACAGAAAACCTCTTACAGTGTTTATACGGGCACCTGACTGCTGTTTTAAGACATTTTCTTTTGAAGAGGTCAGTTAGCTCATGAATCCTGTTTAGCTAAAGTGTCTTCCCACTGTGTCAAACTGCAATGTCAAACTTTTCATGCCGAGTATCTCAGAGTTACATACACTGCACTCAGAAAAAAAAAAAAAAAAATCCTTAACAGTAATGCCAAAGCTCGTATACTATCCAGTTCCTGTTATTGATGATTGTAATGTAATGTACGTGGCGCCGGCAACAGCCACTATGCCAAAAACATTGTCCGCCATGAAAGTGAATTAGGACAGTTTTGTTCGAAGGCTGTTAATGGAGGAGTTCAATGAGCTGAATGAAAAGTACATACATAACCTCTGACTGTCCCTTTTATTATCCTGTGGTGGAACTGGGTTAAACAGCTCTCCCTGTTTGCTGCCCACACAGATGAGAGGAGAGGAGGGGACTCGTCTCTCCCCTCTCAGTCCTCTCTTTAAAGTAAATGGGTGAGCTCCTCTGGTGGAAAGCACATCCTGTCCAAAGTCATTATCTGGGGCTCAAAGCGGAAACACTGATCGTCACACCGTTGCTAAGCAGCACCGCTGTGGCACGTGCACTCACCTGGTCGTGCATGTGCGTGTTGGGGTTGCTGCTGCTGCTGCTGCCGCCGCTGCGCGTGCACGCATACATGTACACCTAAACACATACAGTTGTTGGCGTTACGTAATAGAGATTTCTCAAAGGAGCTTCATACATTCAAGCATCATTGGCCCCAGATCTAATCAGACTAAAACTAGATTGAGGGTTGTCAGCAGTCAACTATTTCTCCATGTTTGGTTCGTGGTATCTGATCAGGACGGCAGGGTTATTTTCAGTCTCACACACCCAGTCAACACGCTGGGAGGTACAACTACGCTTAGGCAAGGGGGGGGGACATACCGAGGAGAAAAAGAAAGAGATTTTGCAATCGTATCAGCTTTTTTTTTTTTTTTTCCCTTAAACTGCAAATGATGTTTTCACAGGTGTGAAAGTCTGATGTGCGATGTGTAATGTACAAAATATGAGCTGTTAGCAAAGAAGAAGATTAAAATGAACCTTAGAGGTCAAAAAAAGACAACAAATCCGGCCTTAATGGTCGCAACAGAGAGGATTTTCTTTTTTCTGCCTTCCTAAGTGTGTTATTGGTGGTCGCAGTCGGTGGAAACGTGTGAGGTAATGGAACATAATGTAAGGTATCAGGTGAGCCCTCACAAACAAGCAGATGTGCAGGTGCAATAACCTTCAAACATAAAAGCAGCAGCAGGAGGATGCGAGGGGGGACTGTCATCATCACCCATATGAATTTGAGAAGATATTTCAACATAACATGAAGCCTGTCAGTCTGCCATCTGTTCAGACAATGGAAGAGGCTCAATTTATTTGAACACAATGAAACTAATTAAACAAATATTAAGAATTAATGCTACAGGAGTCTCTGGCTGTAGCCTTTTCACATGGTGTAACTAACTTTAATAGGCAAAAAAACAATTTAACAAGCAAAATTACACTTTGGTAGTAAATTAACAAGGTTTTTCCTACATTTAAGGCTGCAGCTAATGATTACTTTCATTGTTTCTTCATTTCTTGATTAACAGATGCTACATAAAATGTCAGAAAATTAGAAAAAATGACGATCACCGTTTCCCAAAGCCAAAGATGACGTCCTCAAATGTTTTTTTTTAATCCCAACCAACAATCCACAACACAAAGATATTCAGTTAACTGTCATAAAAGACTAAAAAAAACAGAAAATATTCACTTTTGAAAAGCTAGAATCAAACAATTTGGACATTTTTATCTTAAAAAAATGACTAAAAAATGATTATTGGATTATCAAAATAGCTTGCGATTAATTTAATAGTTGGCAACTAATCGATTAATCGAGTAATCATTGCAGCTCCAACCTTTTTTATGGATTACATGGGTCATTGCTCTTTTAATATTGCATGTAACGAATAAAGAATAAAAAAATTAGTGAACTCATTTTGCACATTTTCTCTGCAGACCTGTTTTGGAGTTGCCTGGACCATCAGATCAATTAAAAATCATTTGGCATAGTCAACATTATCAGAGGTTGGTGATGCAGATGCTGTAAAGTGACACACGAATGTATCCTACGTGTATATTTATGTGTACATTAAATGTTTGATGAGCCGTATCTGGAGGTCAGCATGTATATAGGGGCTATCCTCACTTTGTCATCACCACATGGTCATAACTTATAAACTTCATTTTTAATGTGCACTTACTTTGCTCGTCAAATTTCCTGATGATGGTGTCCAGGTAGGTGTTCTGGAGCGCAACATGACCGCGTCTCACGGGCATTTTGGTGCTGAGAAAAAGAGACTTCCCCGACACATGAACCCTTACTAGTTTTAAAAAATATATATGTATAGAAAAAATAAATTTAGGAAAAAAATAATGATTGGTAAAGAACACACAGTGCGAAAAACAGATGCACCAAAAAATTAAGGAGAAAAAAAAGCTTCCACAAGGAGGACGAGCGAAAGAAGAAGAAGAAGAAAAAAAGCAGGTTTTTGTTTCGCAGGTTGCCGCTGATGGTGAAGGATGAAGCGCTGGAGAATGATGGAGAGGAGGAGAGGAAGGCTGGTTGCCAGGGCGATAGCAGATGCAGGATGTTGCACGCTGATAATGTCAAAAAAAAAAAAAAAAAAAGTAGACTAGGATATTGCAAAAACCATATGCAGCACTTAACCTTTAAAAAGAGGACCAAACAGTTCGTGACCCGGTTTCCAGTCCACAGTTTTAGGAGGAGTCTTCTGGTGGTGAGTGTGTGAAGTTGAACCTGCTTGAAGAAGGTGGGAGGGGGAAAAAAGAAGTTGTGAAGCAAAGCTGCAGAGAGCAGCAGCCCTCGGTTTGTTTTATTCTCCTTCCAGTCTTAATTCTGCGCGATAAGGACGGCGGAGAAGAAGAAGAAGCTCCTATTAGCCAGATTCCCTTGATCCACTCCCCCTTCCACCGCCCCCCGGAGCGACAGGAGCAGCTGTCAAGTCAGCCAGAACGAGAACGGAAATGGCTATTTATAAAGCCTCCCGGTTACAAAATAAAGCCAATTATTTTATTTAAGTTGGTTAAAAGTTTAAGGACAGATTCACAGTTTTGGTTTAAGTCTTAAAACAACAGTTCAGGTGCACAGATGGACCCTGAAAGAGGTTTTTCTTTTACTCTGACCATTAAAAGATCCCTTCATGATGAACTTACAATGTAAGTGATGGGGGACAAAATCCACAGTCCTCCCTCTGTGCAAAAAATGTATTTAAGATAGATAGATAGATATTTAAAGGTTTATATGAAGCTAATATGTAGCTTCAATCGTCCAAATGAGTCAAATCAAGTAGATATATTTCAACGTTACAGTCTTTTTAGTGCCAAAGTCCCTGTTTTTGTTCCTTTACGTCCACTTGCAGCTCAACAGGGGAACACAAAGAGGGGAATTTGATGCTAAAAAAGACTGTAAATGTGTCAGATATCCATTTGATGTAACTAACTCAGACTGCTGAAGCCTCACATCAACTTTTAAATGACTGTGTGGACACACTGTCGATTTTTAATAGCTTGTACGAACAGGAGGAATGATTACAACAAGGAAAACCTCTTAAAGTGTTTATATGGGCACCTGACTGTTGTTTTAAGACATTTTATTTTGATGATCACTACCTCGAGGTCAGTTAGCTCATGAATCCTGTTTAGCTAAAGTGTCTTCCCATCATGTCAAACTGCAATGTCAAACTTTTCATGCCGAGTATCTCAGAGTTACATACACTTTTAATATCCAGTATGAACAGGAGGAATGATTACAGCGAGGAAAAACCTTCTTTCGCTGTTCATTTAGACACCTGACTGCTGTTTTTAAGAGACACTTGACAAATTGTGTGTTTCTAGATCTCTCTAATATGGCCGATACACGAGCGAATCTAACGTTCGTGTAACATCACCCTTTGCACAAACAGGGTGTTATGATAGACACCACTGTAACTGTACTATCTTCGTAGACTCACATATTTTGGAGCCAATAGCGGGATGGTTTAGTGTGTCAGGCTGTGCTGTAGTATGGTCTGATTTAGCAGCCTATCTGTGAAACTTAAAACTAAACAAATCTGGGTTCGTTCGAAGATTATCGGCCAACCTTTGGCACCACAAGAGCATGCTCAGGCTTGCTAACGGTATCTTTTCTGACTCCTCGTTATGTTTTAAACAGAGTTTTAAACAGAGAAAACCAATTTCTGCCCTCTAATAGGTGATTTAGAGTCTCTCATTTCTGTATCTGAATCCAGAGGACATGATGTGCTATGATTGTTAGATGATGTTTGGCTGTGAGAAGTCTCATATGTGTGACTGTAATTGTGTAAACTGTGTGCCAGCCTCTTAAAAACCGAACTGCCCAAGGAGGGAAAATGAATTTCAGTACAATAAAGTTGTATTGTATCGTATCATATTGTCATGAGAGGCCCGAAACCTTCTCTAAATTATAGTCTCAAAGCTAAAAAAACTCATTAAAGCACATCCCTGATTCTTTTATTTGTTATAATTTATTTATAAAGCCCTCAAGTTCTCGCCCCTTTGGAATTTGCCTAATTTGTTATAGCTACAATCTCACATTTCAAACTATAATGAGATGTAAACATTGTTTTATTAAGTATAATTATTTAAAGTTGGGCTGCTTGACTTTTGTTATATGCTCTTAAATGTCTCAAATGCCCCAAAATTCCAAATAAAGAAATAAAATTAGGCTCATAACACTTCAAGATGTACAGTGGTACATTTAGGAATTATATACAAAAAAGAAATCAGGGTTCAAACTATGCAATAATATTCTCAATTCATTGTTTTTATCTATTAAAATGTCCAAAAAAAAAGAGAAGAACTTCCTGAAGCCCAAGGTTTATCGTGTTTACTATCACATAAAACAAAGAATTAATCACTTATTCAAATAGTTATATTATCAAAACAATTATTTATCCAATAGATCAACTAATCACTGTAGCCCTAAACAACAAATCACAAGGCACACTGTGCTAAACGAGGATACATAAGGTTTTAGGAACATTGCATGACTTTAAAAAAACAAACAAAACTGTTGTACACATTTCTCAACAACTGGGGTGTTTATTGTGAAACTCACGTCCTGAAGTTGTGTTTATTATTGAGGACGACTTGACAGTAGTCTGACACTGACAGAGTGCAGACCCTCAACAGTCTACTCTGCCTCACTGGACATCACAAGTCTCTGAGCTCAAAATAGCAGCGTCCTCTCTCTGTGTGGCTGCTATCACACTTCAGGAGTATTATATTAATCTATAGCCATGATAAGATTTAAATGGCACTCATGTATTGTGCGCTGATGTACGTGTGTGCGTGCATGCGTGTGTGTGTGTGGTGTCGTATCGACTGTAAATCCTTTAGAAAACAGTTTTTGTTTGTATGTTAAAACAGCTGTGTAGGGTCATTATGAAACACACCACACTGAAGAGCTGGAGAAGTGCCACTAAAGCAGAAACAAAAGCTGTCAAAACAACAACAAAAAAAAGGGAGGGTGGGGGGCCACAAATGAAAAAACATGGTTATAAAGTCTAGTGAGGAGACGAGGTGCTCTGGTTTTTTTTTACAGGAGTGTGGCTGGATTTTACTGCAGTACAAGTCGGTCGTGCAAACAGCAGAGAACTTGAGTCAGTCCTTCCTACGTTCCTTGGAAATCATCATTTGCGCTGTTTAAACTTAAGAAATGTCTTATCTCATCAACGCTTTAGTAATGTGTAAATTGGTTCCTTGGAAAAACATCTGTAGCACTGTTCAATAAGATAATTTATACAGGAAGTGACGATAGCATCACAAGCTGTGGCATCATTTCCAAAAATAACAGTTTTAGCAGCAAAGAGGAAAATATGTTTACAGCTTATGCTAGGCTAACTGTACATATTTGCTAATTAATCTTAATGTTAATGGCATAAAATGTTGTATTTTGATGTTTAGTGTGTTTTTTTCTGTGAAATGTAAACTCTCAGGTCAGATCTGTTCACCATACTCCATATTGTACCTCTTTTACTCTTCAATCTAAATGAGTCAGATATTAAGCTAACGTGAGTTGTCAGTTGGTTCATTCAGCTAGCATACAGCTAGCAACAGTCCCACATGACAGTTTAGTAGGTGTAAATATTTCAGTCAGTCCTTCCTACGTTCTTCGGAAATCACCATTTGCACCGTTTAAACTTAAGAAATGTCTCATCTCATAAACACTTTAGTAATGTGTAAATTGGTTCCTTGGAAAAACATCTGTAGCACTGTTCAATAAGATCACGAGCTGTAGCTTAATTTCCAAATATAACAGTTTTAGCAGCAAAGAGGAAAATATGTTTACAGCTTATGCTAAGCTAACTGTACATATTTGCTAATTAATCTTAATGGCATAAAATGTTGTATGTTGATGTCTAGTGTGTCTTTTTTCTGTGAAATGTAAACTCTCAGGTCAGATCTGTTCACCATACTCCATATCACACCTCTTTTACTCTTCAATCTAAATGAGTCAGATATTAAGCTAACGTAAGTTGTCAGTTGGTTCATCGAGTTAGCATACAGCTAGCAACAGTCCCACCTGACAGTAAGTGTAAATATGTCAGTCAGTCCTTCCAACGTTCTTCGGAAATCACCATTTAAACTTTAGAAATGTCTCATCTCATAAACACTTTTGTAATGTGTAAATTGGTTCTTGGGAAAAACATCTGTAGCACTTTTAGAAACTTAACTACCAATCCTTTGTAACTGTACAGTATGTCTGTATGCTATTTAGAGTGAGAGGAAAATATCCAATTATGCTAAGCTAACTGTACGTATTTGGTAATTAATCTTAATGTTAGTGGCATAAAATGTTGTATTTTGAGGTTTAGTGTGTTTTTTTTTTCTGTGAAAGTCTGTGTGAAGTCTCAGGTCATATCCGTTGACCATACTCCATATCGTACCTCAGATACTCTTCAAGCTAAAGGATTCAGATATTAAGCTAACGTGAGTTGTGAGTTTGTTCACTCGGCTAGCTTATAGCAACAGTCCCACCTGACAGTAAGCATAAATATTTAACTAATCTCTATGCAAGAACTAGTTTGTGTGGTGCAACAGGTTTTAATTTATTGCTCACTTGGTAAACTCTTACGATACGACTAAGCTAAGTCTGAACTTAGAAACAGCTCCCGGCTTCTTGACTTAACATTAACAGGTCTATCTTTTAAATCTGGGGCTCTACTGGAATATCTTTGCCTGATTAACAGATGAAAAAAGTTATTTATCTAATACTGGCTCTTTATGCTCAGTTCCCCACCCTCAATGAGCCCACTCTGTTTTGATTAGCCTGCTCTTGATGCGCCTCGGGAGACTTCCACCGACTCCGAAGGCTACGTCAACAAACCATGAAACAAACTATAGGAGAAGGATTTCAATAGTTTTCCTTGTTCTTTCCGTTAAAAGGAAACTTCTCAAATACATCCGTACATGTTGGAGCCAGAGTCCAGTCCGAAAGTCGTGAGTGGACAACGCAAACAACACGTAGAAAGGCCTTAGCAACAACCTTAGCAACCAAGGCCAAAAGCCATTGCAAATGAAGCGTCCAGAGCAGGCTTTTGACTTGCAGGGAGGCATTTCTACATACGTTAGCCTAAAGTTTTGGAAGTTTGACCATGTTTAACACAGACATCCAACGTCATAACAGTCTTTAAATAAAAGATAATCCCCAAAAGCATGACATGTCTCCTTTAAAGGACTCAGTGTGTCCCTGACTCCAAAGAGAAGACACTTAGCTGGCACAGACAGCGTGTTCAGAGACAGAGCAGACATTCAGGCCAGACTGTCAACTGTATAACTAATTAAAGGTCACCTGCAGAGGCTCCGAGTGGCTTCTTGACACACACTGCTCACTGTTAGTTTTGTTTGGGAAAAGCTGCCATCTAAGAGCTTCATTGACCAACTGGGCTGAATGATCTAACTTACTGGGTCTATGTGACCTACTATTGATTTAAGTAGCACAGCAGACAGCAAAGAACATGCAACACATGACCAGAAATCTATGAGAAACCATATTAATGATCCTTTAGCAGTGGTGGAAGAAGCATCAAGATCCTTTACTTAAATAAAAGTGTATGTGAGTGTGTTTTGGTGTAAAACGCTTACTCTCCAAGGATTTAGGAGGAAAAGCTCTCTCTAGAGCCGGTGGCTGGTTTGTCTTTTGCGGTCTACCGTAAAAACATGGACGTGCAACATGGCGGCCTCCGTAGAAGAGGACCCCTTCCCTACGTAGATAGGGAAGGGAAAGGCTCATTCTAAGCTAATGGTAATTAGCTAACGTAATTAAAACATACTTATGAATGTTATATTCCATTTCTGTCAATAGATGCAGCTAAATTCAACACACTGCGCCTTTAAAGATTATTTTTGACCGTTTTCTCTTGAACTACATGTCAGTGAATGCTAACGTTAGTCCACCTTAGTTGTGATTAAACCTGAGAGGAGAACAAAGAACAGCCCGGGGAAAGTAATTCCTAAGGAGACAAATAAGCTCACAGCGAATCCTCGTCACCGCTCTTCTGAAGAAGTTGACGTCACTTCATAAAGATAATTTAGGTGTCCTCGTGTAAACTGTTTATTTCTGTCATTCAGTCGTTTCATTTCTCTTTCTCTCGCTCTGTACTCGATTTTCTTTCTCGTTTCTTTCTTCACTCAGTGAGCCTGGAAGCCTGGATGTTGACCTTCTGCCAATTAAAACAGAGGACATCTGATGCTGTTACAAAGTATGTATCTTGCAATCTGTTTATTTGTGCTTTTATATTTTTTTTTAAACAGCAGTTTTCAAAGCAGTTGCTATTTAGATTCATGACTCAAGTTTTTCTGGCAGCTCAGGATAATAAAATTAACAGATCTACATAGACCCCTTTTGAACCTTGAGAATTAAGTTGTTTAAACATGCATACTTGAATATATTTGGCATATTTGAAAGCTTGTGAATAAATATAAAAATAAATCAGTTCCATAAAATGGTCGCTTTTTTCATCCTCTTTTGTGATGTTAAAGGTTTTTAAATGTAAAACTGAGCTGATCTCATTACTGGACCATTAAGATTGAAGACACATTGTTATTTACAGTATATATCTGCAATTTATAGCCGTTTTTATTTATATGAATAAATGTTACAGTAGTTTACTGTAACATTTTACAGTAAGAAACTGTTCATGCAGATTACAATAGAAACACTGTAAATTACTGTAGTGACAAAATGCTGCAGCTGCCAGTAATTTAATGTAATTTTACAGGGAAATTCGTCACAGTGTATTTTATATACAGTTAGCAAGTTTAGTCCACTGGGTCCCAACCTAGGGGTCGGGCCCCTCCAAAAGGTCAAGAGATAAATCTGAGAGGTCGTGAGATGCTTAATGGGAGAAGAAAGAAGAAAAAACAAAGTTCTGATACACAAATCTGTTTTCATTTTTTGGACTTTTTCTCTAATCTTTGATTTTTGCTGAAATATTGGATCATTTGAACATTTATTGAAATGAAAGCATGTGAGAAGTTTAGAGGGAAAAATCACTATTTGGTGGAACTGTTAACAACTCATAGACATGTGAAATGTGACCCCGACTACACACTGCTTTTTGTTTAAGACGTCAAAAGCCAAAAAGGTTGGAAACCACTGGTTTCATCTTTAACAATGTGTTGTATTTTAAAAGCTTGTTATATTATCCATTGTGTCAAATCTTCATCTGAAAAGTAACTAAAGCTGTTAAATAAATGTTGTGGAGTAGAAAGTACAATATTTCCCTCTGAAATGTAGTGAAGTGGAAACATAAAGTAGCAACAAATGGAAACACTCAAGTAAAGTTCAAGTATCTCATAATTGTACTTAAGTACTTTCTTTATGTTACTTTCCACCATTGCCTACTAAGAAGTCGTCTTTCCACTTTGTCCACAGCACAGTAGTCGGTACGAGCACGTGTTCAGTGATCCAGTGGTTCGGTCTGTAAAAGGTGTTCAGAGATCAGAGGGAACGTGGCTTCACAGTCCAGCAGACGGGATGAGGCGGTTGTTGATCTGTGTTTTGTCTCAATAGCCTCGATGAAATGAGGGCTAAAATTAACCAAGGAGCACACATGCCTTCCTGTGACCCTTTGGTGTGAGAGCCAAGTAAGACAGGAATGTGCACTAAAGAGGGTCGCGCAAAAAAAAAAAAACAGCCCCAAAGACAAAGAGCGTTGAGGGCAACGCTGGACGATACGTGTGTGACGTGTGTGACCGGCTGCAGCATCCAACTGATTATCCTCACGTACGAGAGCCGAGAAGCAAAACATTTCATTTAAAATATGAATATGGACAAGAAACATCTTTATTTGCGTTGCACCTTTCGTACAGAAAAAATGCAGCTCAACGTGTTTTTACATTTAAAACAACAGGAAATGCAAATAAACAACAAATATACAGCATAGTTCAGAGTTTAATGTGTTCAAAGACACTTTAAACAGCTCAAAGAAATGATTAGAATAAAACAAAGTATATTACACTATTAAATTTAGGTTTTAAAATACTGTAAATCACTTTAAAATGCAATTAAAGCCATGAGTAAATAAATAATACAGTCTGAAGTTGAAACAATAATTAAAAGCTAAGTAAGATAGGAGGCTCAGATATCTCAAAAACATTGTTAAAAATACATATTACAGAAATATTAGTGAATTTTGGTGAATCCATAACCAGCTTCTAATCCAGGAATATCTTAAAATATACATATGATGCAGCATTTTGTAATGATTTCTCATAAACGGCTTCACTTTCATGAATGAGAACCAAAAGGAAACAGCACATCTGTCACACTGACCAGCTGCAACTAATGATTATTGTTCATTATTTAACTTTTTAATCATTTATTTTCTCAGTTGGTCATCAGAAAACGGTGATAAATGCCTGTCACATGTTAAACCTGCTTGTTTTGTCACAGTTTATTATCACATAAGATAAAGGCAAATACTCATAAATGTGAGAAGCTTGAACTTGGTAACGTTTGGCAATTAATTAATTATCAATAAAGTGTTTCAGCTATGATGTGTTGTTGTGACGGAGGCCCGGATCAGATGGGGAATTTAAAATTTCTAATATTTTCTATTATTAAAGGACGTGTTCACAGTTTTAAAACAACAATCAGGTGTCCGCATGAGCACTGGAAGAGGGTTTATCCTCGCTGTAATCCTTCAAATTAAAAGATCCCCTTCAAAATATGCTTTCAGTGTAAACGATGGAGGCCAAAATCCGCAGTCATTTTGTGCAGAAATACCTTTAAATGTGTGTCTGAAGCTTATATGAGACCTCATCGGTTAATTATATCAAGTGGATAAACAGAAAGCAGAAGGATGACTGTGGATTTTGGCCCTCGTCACTTACATTGAAAGGGATCCTCTAATGAACAGGAGGAATTATTACAGCAGGAAAACCCTATTATCATGTTAATTTGGGCACCTGACTGTACGTAATTAAGTTATTTGTTCCACCCATGAAAAGCCTCACCAGAATGAAGGAATGCCTTGGCGGTTTTGGGGTCATTAGTACGGTAACTAAGGGTGTTTCCAGTCATGCCATCACTTTCTGGAAGTCCTTGCCCGTGCTTTCAAGGAAGAAAAAAAAAAACCTTGCATTTTTTCTAACGAGGCTGCATGCCTGCGTGTATTCATGTTTTCTGAAGCTTACATGACAGCTGTTGTCACCTCGCGCCCGCTTTTGAGAGATAATGAGCTTTAAAAAAAATGCCCATCCCCGTCACCTTTCGCCCCTTCCCGGCCCCCGTGGAACACAGGACTGGACGGGAAAAGTGTTTCAGAGCCAGATGTCAGTGCCTGCAGCCCCCCCAGCACCCCCCACCACCCCCTGACCGCCTGAGAGTTTTATCTGCCTGGAATTCCTTCAGCTCAGGGTCGACTTCAGTGCAGACCTGAGACCCTCCATTCCTCTGATAAGAGCCGGGAAAAACAGATACACACTGTACCCTACACACACCTCGCTCACCAAAGACAAAAATTTTAGAAGAGAAAGGTTGAGAGAAGACGTTTAGAGGCGAGGTAGCTTTGCAAATTTGAAATACTTGCACTTAAATTAAGGATTTCAGTTTTCTGCTGCTTTATATTTTGACTCCTCTGCAGTTCAGATGGAAATATTAAACTTTTTTATTAGATATCAAGGAAGTCAGCTCGCTAGACCCTTTCAAAAGAAAGCTCACAACTAGAACCCGAGCATTTAAATAGCTTTGCACTTTGCTCTCTACTGCACTTTTTTAAATATTATATTTTAATTTATTTCATACATATGCTTTAACTTATCATATTTTATTATTCTTATTACTCTTTATCAAGTTTTCCATTTTATGTTACATCAGTGTTTTTTCTACATGCTTTTATGCTCTTTTATGTCTTTGTTATGTCATTTTTTTATTGTAAAGCACTTTGAGATGAATTTAGCTATACAAATAAAGTTATTATTATAATATATATATATTTATTTTACTTCACTACATTTACTGGACTAGTAGCTTTAGTTACTTACTTCACAGTTTAAGATTTTACATACAAAACATGGATGAATTCATTAAATATGATGCACTGTTATAGATTAAACTATGCAACAGTATATAAAATATTTAGCTGCACTTCAATCAAGTAAAATGCAACATAATCCAGTCATATAATTATATAAAAGGGGCCATTTTCTGTACTGTGACTACTTTTTCTTTTGGTGTTTTAATCAGATTTAGCTAATAATGCTTCATTTAAGTAATGTTTATTTGTTGGAGGGAATATTTTTTTTATATTGCAGTATTGCTACTTTTACTTAAAGTCTTGCTTCACTCACTTTTCTTCTATGTTCCTGCAGTTGGATGTTTGAGTTTCACTGTGAAAAAAATGATTATTTGTGCAGATTTTGACATAAAAAGTCTGTTTTAACAACAACGTTTCTCTGTGTTGACCTTAAAGCTCAGTTGAATATGTACAAATACAACGTGATGTGGAAATCTGAAGTTGGAGACATCTTGTGTCCAGCTGTTAAACTTTTAAAATGAAAAATGTTTACATATTCTTTTTTTTTTCAGTGAGGAAGAAAATGTTGTGGTAATAAAAAAAACATATCAAAAACATATGATCTTTTAGAGTATCTTTATATGTCTTAAATGTCTGTAGGAGATCTTTAAGTAATGAATCTGAACACTTTCTTCTGGTTTTCATGCTTTTATCTCAAATATACTAAATAAAAATAATGTTTTTTGTGATTTTTGTTTATATAAATCCGGTGTTGTACGTCAGATATCCTGAACTTCCATCTTGCTGAGATGCATTTGTATTCAAATATTGTTGCATCAAGGACTCAGGTATGTTTTTAACCACATTTCTGACGCCATAATGCTTTCATTGCTTTATTGTTTAATATCTGAGAAGCTGATAAAAAGCCAAAGGGAGGACATCATCTAAAACATTTCAAGGTCTTCATGCAGCCTGATAGATTGTAGCTGCTCTTTTATTTGTCTTTTTTACAGCTCAATGCAGACAAAACAGAAATCCTTATCTCTGCCTCTCTTCCTCAAGATACGAGACGTTCTTGGGTCTCTTTCCTCAGTTAAATCCCTCATAAGAAATCTAGGTGTCACTATGGACCAGCTCTGATTCAAGTTCAGGCCTGAATGTCTCAAGCAGAGATGGAAATGTTAATTCATGCTTTTATATCATTTCGTTTTGACTACTTTAACTCTCTTTTCACCTGCCTCAGCAAAAAAAAAACTCCTGACCACGTCCTCCAAAAGGCTTCTCGTCAAATTCAGAATCCAATCCAAAGCTCTCGTGATGACCTCCCATAGAGGTCTGCATGGTCAGGCGTTAGAGATCTACTGTAATGTCACCAACCAGCAGGTCTCTGAGGTCTTCTGATCAGGGTTTGCTGGTCGTTCCTCGATCTAGACTTAAAACTACAGACTGTGCTTTTGAGGTTGTGGCTCCTAAAATGTTGGAACTTTCTCCCTTTGGACTAAAAAGCAGCTCAAGACCCTTTTGTTCAGACTTTTCTATATATATTTTATATTTATTTTATGTCTGTCTGTGTGTTTATGCTTTATTTCCTCTGTGAAACCCTCTGTGACCTCTCTGCTCTTGAAAGGTGCCACATCAAGACACTTACTTACTTACTCTTTAATGCACCAATTAAAAAAAAAAGTATCCTCTGAGCAGAAACACTTAATGAACCCTCACAGACAGACCAGTAACCACACTGGACCCGGACTAACACCTGCTAGACTGTTTTCATTGGGCACAAACTTAACTATTGTGATCAGACTGAAACGGTGTGTGTGTGTGTTTATGAAGTGAATGAAAAATGAGTAACATAAAATTTAAAGGTCGGGTTAAAACAACACTCGCATATGTCGACTGAAACAGGTTTTTTTTTTTTTTGCTTGTTGGAATAAGAGATCCATGTTTAACATTCCTCCGATGTAAGAAATGAAAGACAAAATCCAAAAAGTCTTTGTTTTGTTGAAAAGTATATTCCAGCGTTTATCTGAAGTTAATGAGGCTTAAATGAGCAAATCAAATAAAGTGGGTGTCTTCCAAAAGTCTTTTTCGTACAAAATTCCTCTCTTTGTTTCCACGGACAGAGCTGCAGTGCAGATAGAAACACAAATAAGAGATCTAGTAATAATAAAAATGACTGTAAAAATGTGATAAATTTGACTAATTCATCCTGATGAATCCTCCACGTTAGCTTTGGATGAACTTCGGAGCAAACGGCGGTGGGTTTTTCGTCTCACCATCACCGAGAAATCCACCAAAAAAAAAAAAAATGAAAAAGGGAGGAATGATAATAGGAAGCAGAAACTGTTCACATGGGCACCTGACTGTTGTTTTAAGACAGATGTGAGCAGTCGTGAACCTCACTTTAAACAAACCATGTAAGTCCAAAAGTTTGCACGAGGACAGGATAAATGAAATTCCTGGAAACGGACTTTTTTTGTAAACTTGAGGTTCAGGTGTTTGACATTCCCGCGCAGGTGTTTATTTGCATCTGAAAAAGACACTATTTTTGGGAAACTATTATTTCTCCGCCTGGATGTATAGTAACAGTCATAATGAGTCTTGATATTACAGGAAATGAACCCATCTGCTCGGCAGTGCGGCCTCGCTGACGGGCAGAAACAATCAGATATGATGAATAGTGTGTCTGTCTGCCGCTGTCGGGCCTTTTCATACCCTGAAGTTAACTGTCAGCATATATAACACTCAGCTCAATGAGATGAGAGCTGACTGACTGTATGTATGTGCCAAGATTACCATGATATAAACGAAAGGAAAGACTAAACAAGAGGCATCGATTCTACCAAACAAGATGTTTATTGTCGTTAAGTTAACATCTTAGCATGTAGCATTGGTCAAAGCTAATCATTAGTTATATTCACATCTGCAGAGGTTTCTTCCAACAACAACAACAACAAAAGCAGGATTCATCTGTGCTACAAAGATTTCTGAGTAAAAAACAACAGTGAATACAGGAGATTGAGGAGGTTGAAGTTGTGGAGGGGAGAAGAAGATGGGAGGCTAAAGATATGAAAACACAAATCCCAGCGTGTCCTTGACGACGAGCGCAGTGGCAACCAAATTCACCATAACACCGCTGCTCTCATTAGTTTAGTGGCAGAAACTATCAGTCAGTGGGGGGGCTTCCTACAGAGGACAAGGTTTGGATTACAGTGTTTTGAGCTCTGACGTCCTATCCTTACACCCTCCTCAACCTCGACGTCCTCAACCTTTCAAAATAAAAGACGAAACGAGGGGTTTTCTGGGGTGCAAGTGCAGGTTGTGGTCGTCTCTGCATCTTTTTTCTGCTATCAGTCAGTGTGTGTGTGTGTCTTTTTTTTGGGAGGTTGGAAAGAGGTTGTTGGCTTCACCGGAGGCTGCGGGGCAAAGGTCGCGTCAGCCTCCAATCCAAACACCTCCGACGTGGCTCTGTCCCTATCACCTCGTGCTCTGACACGTCCCGGTGTCAAACAAAAAGATGATGTTTTATCATGTCGTGTTCAAGAGACTGAGGACACCGCCAGCTGGGTGTGCAGCGGACAGAGGACGCAGAAGAGAGAAGCTAAAGGTCTCACACTTTAACACTACACTCACTGTTATTTATTTATTTATTTTTATTGCTATTTTTGGCTGTTTAGACGTCACCTCAGACCTGTGTAGGCACGTACAAACACTACAGACTCTCTGGTTAGTCTTGTTGCACCTGTTGATGGGACATGTTTTTTTTTTAAATAGATGATATGCAGGTGGTGTCCCTGCTGAAGTTGCCAATGTCACTCCATCACTTAGGCTAAAAAGAAGATGCTAAAACTTGGATATGTGGGTACATTCCTGTGTCAAAAATCAGCAATTTCATTGTCAGGATTGCTTTTTAACTATCTTTGCATGTCTGTTATTCTCAAGATTTTGATTTGGCTGACAAATCTCGCTCGACTGTGTGTCAACTCTATTGTTTCTTTGCTTTCCTCTTTTGTTTTTTGCAGCTCTGCCTATTCAGAGCAGGTTTGTTCGGCCGCTAAGCGACAGTGGAAAAAGTTTAACAGTCTCAACAAACTCAAATCCAACCCGAGAAGAGGTCCAATCATTCAGAAGTGAAACAGAACTACCTATGATTAAAAAAAAAACAAAAAAAAAAACATCAGTGCAGGTGTGCAGGACCTTTTTAATACAAGAAACAACCCTCAAACAGAGACGGCTGCTACAACAACAACCAAGCACTGAAAATGTAAAATAGCACCAGACAAGGGTTAAAAACCAGTTCATATTCACTGGTCGTTCTGCCAAAAATCTGCTCTAACATACACATATCTCTCGCTCTCTGCTCAAATTCAGCTCTGACAAATACAACTCAACTCCCTACTGTACTTCTCTTGCCACATTTCACATCCACAGAACCACAAGTCAACCTCCACCTCCTCGCTACATAGTCCTATACCTCCTCTATGGCAACCTACTTACTTAAAAATGCTATAAATCTGGTCTGTCAGTCCAAGTTAGGAGGGGAAAAAAACAAAACAGGTTACCAGTCATTTCCAGTAGGTTTTACTGGATCAGGCGACAAACCTTTGGCCTACATTTGAACTCGAGCTAATGGTGGAGCTGTACAAAAAGCTAAACGTCGATGTTTTTGGCAGAAATCCTAATGAGAGCACATAGGAGGTGGTTATATTATGGTTTAAGGGCAGTTAACAGTGACGATGAAGGGGGGGAGAAAGTGGAATGATGAGCTTTGGGGTGACTGAAGACCAGATGTTAGCCGGCCGTAAAAACCTCAAGGAAGATCTTTGTGTTCGGTGGTTGATTCCTTAATGATCTGAAACAGGAAAGAGATCTGGGTTAAAAATAAAAGAAGAAGAAGAAGAAGAAGAAGAAGAGGAAGAAGAAGAAGAAAAGGACAAATCCCTGGCGAGTTTTCATATGTGTGTGGCATCAGGTGTGCAGAGGCAAAGGTCATTGTGTGTGTTTATGTGTGTGTGTGTGTGTGTGTGAAAACCTGAAGAAGGGTTCGATGTCGCCCCCCAGAGGAGGTAAGAGGGAGGTGCAGTGTGCAGATTGAACTGCTTCAAAGTGTGTTGTGTTGTTTTATTAAAAATAAATACATAAATAAATAAAAAAAAGCACAAACCTCCCCGTCTCTGGTCTCCACAGTTCGGACCAGGATGCTCCTCTTCACGTGGGCCTCTGGGGTTTTAGTGTCCAGATTAGTTTCTGGAGAAAGACGAACAGAGAAACCGTGTGTTCGTGCATTCAATTAGTGACAAATACAACATATTTACAGGATGAGTACACAGGAAGAGTGACCTAGAAAAGAGGAAATTCAACTGGAAAAGTCAAAAACACCGAAACATGACGCTCAGTCGGAGTCATCTGGTTCTTCTATTAGTTAAAATATCAGCTTCAGAGACATTTATATTCATGACACAACTGGAAAACTTAACTTTATTTTTTATATACACTGTTTGTTCCTGTTTTAACTGAACTATTATGCACTTTAATAACCTGTGAGTCCATGTATGTGAGCATATGTTCGCTGGCTTTTTAGTCTGATAATATGTATTTCATGTCTTTATCATTGTCTTGCTCTTGTGAAGCACAATGTGTTGCTTTTCTGTATAAAATGTACAAATCTGACTTGACTTGATTAGTTAGTTAGTTAATTTATCAGTAACTAATTATTTTAGTAATCTCTTAAGTAAATAAAAGCGAAATATATTCTGGTTTCTGTTTCTCAAACGTGAGATTTTGATGCTTTTTTTTCCATCATACATGTTAGTAAAATGAATATTTTTGGGTTTTGTACAGTTGGTCAGACGAAATAAGGCATTTTAAGACGTCACCTTTGACTTTTAAAAGAAATTATAACTGTATTTGTTTCCCTATTTTCTGAAATTTTACAGACAAAACAATAAGTTGATTAATCGATAATAGATAATCGATCCATAGTCCTCTGAGGATGAGTCTCCAGCTCTGCCATCAGGACAAAATTCCTACTTACCTACTTGAGAAAAAATATGAAAATATATTGACAGTGCCATTAAATTTCAAAAGCACCTGTCACAAGACATATAAACATCTTAAAATAAGGTCACTTTTGATACTTGGGATGCAGCTAATAATTATTTTCATGAACAATTAATCTGTAAATTATGTTTCGATCAGTTGTTTGGTCGATAAAATGTATATAAAAACTGTGAAAAATGTTTCCTAAAGAGCTAAGATGACGTCTTCAAATGTCCACAACTCAAAGATGTTGTTATAAAGGACTGAAGAAAGCAGAAAATATTCACATTTGAGGAGCTGGAATCAATAAAATCTTTTTTAAAATGACTCAAAACGATTAATCAACTATTAAAATATTTGGCAACCAACTGATTAATCAACTAAAATTTGATACTGACCTCTAAACTGCAGGTTGGAAAAGCTCTGAACTGGGATGGTGATCCTGGAGGAACAGAGACAAACATCAACATCCACCAACATCACTCGTTTTACGTCAGTCAGTTGTATCAAACACGACCGGAGCTCCCACCTGCTCTCCTCGCCCTCCAGCAGCTTCCTGTAGGTGGCGATCTCAATATCCAGGGCCAGTTTGACGTTGAGGAGGTCCTGGTACTCCTGCAGGTGTCTCGCCATCTCCTCCTTCAGCGCCTGGATCTCCTCCTCCAGGCGGCTCACCGTATCCTGGTAACCAGCCGTATCCATGGCGAAGCGGTCCTCCATCTCCCGGAGCTGGCGTTCCAGAGACTCGTTCTGGAAGAAGAGGAGGAGGAGGAGGAAGACAGACGAGACCGAGGAGTGAACGCCTGCGTCTGATGTGACACACTGCAGGTCCCTGAGGTTTCATTTAACTGCCACCTCTTCTTCTTCTACTACTAATATTCTGGTAGTTACTTCCTCTACTAAATAAAATCAAATAAGCTTTACTGGCATGACAGATCATAAATCCATATCGCCAAAGCAGCACAAAAAAAACTACAAACACTGACATCTACATAACAATATGTAAACATAAACAACAATATCAAATACAATATAATAAAATGCATTTTTTTATATATATATAATCACAGACGTTTCCTACAGAGCTTGTTTTTCTCACATCATGGCAAGACTTTGCAGCTATTATTGTACATTGATTTTTTCCCCCCACATAAATATGGCGGTTTTTGAGGATAAATTCTGGATATATTATATTTTAATGCTGATATTTGTCACAGGATAATAGGAAGTGAGATTCTGTCTCAACTTTATGACAAAGTGAAGCCAGCCTGGCGTCCCAGCGGAGCCTGTTCTGCCTGTGACGGCCCGACTGTGTCCACTCAGTCAGCGTTTACCTCAGTTTTCTATCAGTCACGGTGGTCAGGTACTCTGCCACCGTGTGCTCCCTGTTTAGGGTCAAATACAATCCCAATTTACTCTGTGATTTGGTGGTTTCGTTCCAATATTTGATATAATTTTCTTTTTGTTTTGAGATGATTTGATTGGGTTTTGTATTGGTAGGACTCTGGGTCACTAGACTGGAGGTGTTAATAAAAATTTAACGGCTGGCTTCTGAATTTTAATTATTAAAGGGTATTGACCAAGTTCTGCCCTGCATGTGTTATTGGTTGTATGTCTGTGGACTCTCGGTATGTTTTTGCACAGCTCTACTTCTGCAACTATTGATATTTAGGACTATAACGGTAATAATGAAAGTGAAACATTTACACCCACAGCCAAGCACCTGTTTCTCGAGGCAATACTGAAGGGGAGAATCAGCAGAAGTGAAGGCCGTTAGACCGTGTGTGTTGTGAGGAATGCTGGAGAGTCCAAGTTCAACTGATAAATGTTGCAGAGGTGTGAGACACCCTTGTTTTCTGTTGCTGAGTCACGTTTGGGATATTATCAAAATGTAATAAATCAAGAAAGGTGGAGTGTAATAAGAGACTCCACATTAGGAGTCTTTCAGCCTGCTTGAGGTCATTTTAGGTTGTTTTAATGTATTTGTATGAGCTCAAAAACAATCTTTGTTATCTTAAATGAATATTATCTATCATATTACAAGCAAAAAAAACTGTAAAACAATCCGCAGACTCCGTTTGGGCCTGCTGACGAGCTGAGAGTCCGCTATAAGGAGCTTTTAGTAAACGTTGCAGGACTTATAAACCCTTTTTTACACATATAGTCCCCCAATCTATTAAACAGTGCAGCAGGACAAAGACAGCCACGTTTTAACATTTACATGAACCGTCATATGATGTTCTCCGTACAGGTTATCTAACGATTAGCTAAATGTTACGTGATTGCATTTGCAGCTACAAAATGGAGGCTACTGCAGACCTTCCACTTAAAGTCACCGCCAAGTAACAACGTAAGCTGGTGTTTAACGTGACTCGCCTCATTTATGCTCAGCTAACGTTAGCAGGTTGTGTTTAAACTAGAAAAATGATATATGTGACAAATGCATGATTGTCTTTCAACATAAAAAACATAAAAGAGTCACATGACCTCAGTCCATCTAAGCAGGTGTTGCACGGTTACTTTTATTCTCTTCTTTTATCTGTTTTATTTTCTTGTCAGCTTCTTTTTTTAATTTTATTTCCAAATGTGACACTTTTTAATTGTTTTTTTAATTGTTTTTTTTACTTGTATTGCTTTTATATTCAGTTTTAATGCCTTTTTATGATCGATGTAAAGCTCTTTGAATCGCCTTCTGGCTGAAATGTGCCACACAAATAAACCTGCTTTGCCTTCACTTGCTGCAGCTCGGACAGAGAAGAAACTAATCATATCTTATTAAATATGATGAAGTTATGCTTCCATTTACTTAAAGGCCCTCACTAACTTGACTCCTTTCCCGAAGAGTTCTTTGTGCTCTTTCATCCGCAGGAAGCCCCCTGATGTTGGCGTCCTTCTTCTGCCCTTCGCCAAATGTTCCTGCTGTGGCTGCTGTTCCTGTTTGTTGCTGTCAATCATGTATCTATTGTTGTTGTTGTTGTTCTGCTTCTCTGTGCCCCCCCCCCTCCCTCTTCTCCCTCTTTCTTTCTCTCTAAACCCAACCGGTCAAAGCAGATGGCCGCCCACCTAGAGCCTGGTTCTGATTGAGGTTTCTACCCGTTAAAGGTTTTTCCTCGCCGCTGTCGCCAAGTGTTTGCTCATGGGGGGAAGTGTTGGGTCTGTCTCTCTCTGTAAATAACATTTAGTGGTCTATTTCATTATCACACAATGTTCTCTGTGATCCTTGTTGTGGACTTACTGTCCCACGGAGAGCCTCCATGTCGCAGGTCACCGCTTGGATCTGACGCCGGTATTCGTTGGCCTCCTGCTTGGCCTGGCGCAGAGCTTCCGCGTTGCGATTGGCTGCATCTGTCAGGTCGGCAAACTGTGCACAAACACAAACAGACCAACAGCTTGTAAGTAAGTGTGATATCTGTTATATTCACCTTAATCATGCTCATAATTTCCTCTTATTTCTAAACTAAATACACTCGGATAACGTTGTTGTTGTTACAGGAAGTTGAACCTAATGATTTTTTGGGGTGTTTATTTCTCTACAAGCTTCATAACAGACTATATTTTGAGTCTTCTGACCTTGGACCGGTACCACTCCTCCGTCTCCTGCATGTTTGAAGAGGCCACGTTTTCATACTGGACCCTGATGTCTCTCAGAGCAGCAGTCAGGTCTGGTTTGGACACATCCAGGTCAACGTGCACCTGCTGGGCCATAATGTGCTCCTGGAACTCGCGCAGCTCCTGGAAAAAAAGGACAGCGGAAAAAAAGAGTGAAGACGACGAGGGGTTATATGTATATAGTTAAAGATGGCAAAGTATTTTATTAATTTCATTCTTACCTCCTCGTGAATCTTCTTCAGGAAGTTTATCTCATCCTGCAGGGCATCAATCTTCCTCTCCAGCTGGACACGGTTTAGAGACGCCTCGTCCACATCCTACAAGGCGCACAGAGGGACGAACACGGGCCGTCAGACATACCGAACGTATAAATTGTTTATATCTTCTCGAGTCCAGGAAACAGAAATTACCTGTCTGAAGGTATTCAAACTGTTCTCTGCATCCTGTCGGAGGCCGATCTCATCCTGCAACCTGAGTGAGTCAAAAAAAAGGAGTAAAAGCTTGAAAATGAAGCATTTTCTAGGTGATTATAATGAATAAAAAACTACAGAAAACACACAGTAGTTGTTAGCAAATGACTGCAACTTACAGAGTGCATGTTTTGATTGTTCTATGGAGTCTTTGAGGCATTTTTAAATCAGCGGAAACCCCAAA
Source organism: Euthynnus affinis (assembly GCA_029490765.1). Taxonomy (NCBI): domain Eukaryota; kingdom Metazoa; phylum Chordata; class Actinopteri; order Scombriformes; family Scombridae; genus Euthynnus; species Euthynnus affinis. Next base: position 2,485,238 of record CM055856.1, read on the forward strand.
AACACCCAATATTTAACTGAAACAACACATAATAACGCCCAGTTTGGCAACTGTATCATGCACGATAGTACTAGCAGCTCCTTTATGATTCACCACCAGTAAAAGAGAGAAACAAGTGCACATATATAGACTTTTCTGCATAAAAAGTGTCCGACTGTGGTGACTGAAACACATTCCAAGCATTTCAATCCTTTTTTTTTTTTTTTTAAACTGTGAGCTTCAGTGCAGCTCTCCCCCGTGCTGCGGAGAGGACGACTGGGGCTCAGCTGAAAGGGCAGCTTACGCATCATTACACATTCACTCCAATCTAACAGCCAGAGGCCTTTCCCACGGGATGGAGCACACACACACACACACACACACAAACACAAACACAAACACACACACACATATACAAAAGATCCATCCTCAACCTCACACTCCTCACACGCTGACACACACCACCCTGCAATCCATCTGCCGTACGCACCCAGAGACGTAGAAACATAAATGCTCACACTTCAGAGGAGAGGAGGGGGGTAACATCTGTACAGCTGCATGCAGAGTTGGCTGAATGTGTTTCAAGGAATCACAAAAGTGACCTTTGACCCACTCAGCCACGGTCATCACTATTCACTTTCTTTTCTTTGAGGGGGACCAGAAGCAGCTGCGTGTTAATCGGAGGCTAGAGGGGAGTCTCTGACTTTCCATCACTTATCCTGGAGTCTAAATTAAATTATAGATTCAAACCACGTGTGTGTGCGCATCTTAAATTAAAAAAGAAATAAAAGCCTCGCAAACAGTGCAGGGTGAATCAGGGAAGAAGAGAACATCTGCCCCCGGGGCCGTTCGCTCTCCCTTTGTGGAGGGGCGTCCATTGTGTGTGTGTGTGCCCGCCTCATTCCTCCGCACTCGCTCAATGGCGGCGAGGGGTTCAGTCAGGATCAAGTTTGTAAAGAGGGATCCAGGAGTAAAGCTCGGGCAGCGCACACAGCGGTCTGCATTCCAAACGAATCAGAGACAAAAACACACGAATCTGCATATAAATGAGTCCGTAATTCAAGAAAAAGAGAAAAAAAAAAGGTTTTTTTTTGTTCTGTGAGACTTTGAATCTCAAATTGAACATGTTTTTTTTTCTGCTGCTGGTATTTGACTAAAAGTCTCAAAGCAAAAACCAAGAAGTGCACAGCATCGAGATTAAACCGAAGCCAATTTGACCAAAAGCAGCTGAATTTGTGAAGCAACCGGTTAATACTTTAATACCTTTAGTTGCTTTGAACCACTAAGATGCAAAACTTACACACGAAAAACTGAAAACAAACAAGAAAATAATTTAAAAAAATACACAAAAAAACTGAAATTAAGTGTATAAAATCCACATATGTAGAGGAAGAGACAACTCAGGAGGGAGTGTGGTACCCCTCCCCTCCTTTCTAAGTTGATTTAAACTTTGTTTTTATGCTGATAAGTTCTTTGGTTTCGGTTTACGTCACATTTCTACTTTTTATCATAAACAAAACTGAACAAGAGTCTTCCTATGTTTATATTTTAGCGACTCAGCTGATTTTTCTTCCCAGATTGTAACACAAATGTTCTTTTATCATGAAGAATAAGAAAAACAAGAATTGCACAGAATAATCTCAGAAGAGAGAGAAAAGTTAAGAGGACACACAGAGGAGTGGTGCATTACTACGATGTGCATGACCCTCCGCCCTCTTTCCTCCTACCTCTGCTTCAGCGTGGACACATCTGCAGCCAGGTTGTCCCTCTCTATCTCCAGACGGGCCTTGCCGGCGGTGAGACCGTCCACTTGCCTCCGCAGGTCTCTCAGCTCCTCCTGGTAGATGTCTCCCAGGCGGCTGGGCTCCTTCCCCTTCAGCTGGTTCAGCTCCGCCACCAGCACCTTGTTCTGCTGCTCCAACAGCCGCACCTTCTCGATGTAGCTGGCGAAGCGGTCGTTCAGGCCCATCATCTCCATCTTCTCGTTGGTGCGCGTCTCCTTGTACTGGGCCTTCATCAGGGAGTCCGCCGAGAAGTCCAGCCGGTCCCCGGGGCTCCCCAGGAGCAGGGCTGTGTTGGCCGAGCCCAGAGAGATCCGGGAGACCGGGCTGGAGTGGGTGCGGGGGGTGCCGTGCCAGGAGAGGCGGCCGGAAGAAAGGCTGCCAATCCTGACCCCTGTGCTGCTCGAGCCCTGGGGCCCGAAACGCTTCCTGTAAGAGGACTGGACTCTTTGACTCTCCATGATGGGAAATGAAGCTCGCTCAGGGCACAAACAGGGCTTTTATAGAAGCGGGCAAACCCCCCCTCACCCCTCACCCCTTACCCCCCACCACCCCCCATCCACCAACCCCAAAGTCCAGAGCGGAGAGACCACAGGGTGGGGCAGAGAGAAGGGAGGGTGGCAGGCAGTGAAAGGGACAAAAAGGGAGAGAGCGAAGGGGTGGTTTATATGACACTCAAAAAGCTGTGTGCCAGGGATTGTCTGTGCTCGTCCACTCAACAACAAATGTCTCTTGGCTTTCTCCCCCCCTCCCCCTCCCCTGCCATCCTCCCATCCTCCCCTTCTCTCTGGCCTCTGACTCACTCTCTCTCTCTCTCTCTCTCGCTCTCACTCGCTCTTACTTTCACCCCGTTTTGTCTTTCTCTCTTTCTTTCTGTTCCAGCTGAATGAAAAGGAATTTGTGTGACCGAGTCTGAGCCACCGATTCAAACCTGACCACACATGCACTCGCAACAAAAACAGAAACAGAAGTTTGATGGGACAAAAAAAAAAAAAAGAAATAAAAAAGGACGGAGCTGCTGGGAAGATGTCTTCACTTTCTTATCAGGGAAATAAACAGCAGCTCGACAGATGAAGCAGATAAATTCAACTTAAATAGATTAAAATAGTAAAATATTACTTTTCAAAAACATAACTGCTTACAAATATTCACTAAACCTCCACCTGCTCACTTTATCATGAATTCATGTCACATTTTTAAGATATACTTCCAATATTTGTTTGTATTCTTCGAGGTTTTGGTAGAATAGATGCTAATAAACAAATAATAGATAAAACTATTTAACATTTCTTCAAGGAATAACCTTAAATGTTTCCCTGCCAAGTGTTTCTGTTGTAATATTTGGTTTATTATTTGGAAACTAACACTTTGCATAAACCACACTGACCACGAAAAAACTAAGAAACTTCATATAATATTAAAAGGAGATTAAATACTGTTAAAATGACTTAACAGCAGATAAATATTTGGCTGTTCAATGGACATTAATACATTGTTTTATATGATAAAACAAGATTACAGCCATGAATATAGATAGATAGACACAAGAACAATGTAAAATATAAATAAAAGAATGAAACTTAACGGATTGGAGTTAAATATATTAAAGATATAAGTAAGCAGTGTTTAACAGGCAGGTAGTTTAGTTTATATGTAGAATATAAAAAGGAAATAAAGCAGATAAAGTTGCATGGTTCTGTGCATTTGTGCATATTTTATCGCCAAATATTAGACTTTATAGTTCAACATATTATGGCTGTAAAGTTTTATATCCTGTATTTTGAGGGAAAAAGTTTTTGAGCTGTGAAAAAGCAAAAATATTTACAGAAAAAGCAACTTTTTGGTGTCAAGAGTCAGTTTTCATGCATATTATGCCACAAATAAAAGTTACTAGACCATCATTATAATAATATAACTGTTATTTGTTGCACTTTGAACATAATTTATAGTAAAAAAAAGAACTTTGTGCACAAAATTAAGACTGTATAACTATAACTATCTAACAAAAAGCATTAAACCCAGTGTCTGACCAGCGGCCACATGGATGACTTCTTGCATTCACCAAACACATTTCTTTTTTAAAGCTGCCATCTTGGCGACGTGTTAAACGAGCTTTACACGCCACCGTACGTCTACGTTTGTTCGAGCCCCTTGTCGTGCAGAGAGGTAGAAAGCAGCCGAGGCTCCAGTGAGACTGAAGGCCTCCGGGGAGTTCACTGCACTCGGGTTATTAGACGTCTTGTTGGCTGTGAAGACAGATGGATGGTAGAGGCGAGGAGGAGGAGGAGGAGGAGGAGGAGCGGGGAGGGAGGGGGTGCAGACCTAATCTGAACTCCAGGAGGACTAACACAGGCTGCGTTACAAAACCATTTTCATCCATTACCTTGACAACCGCAGGGCTGGCGACGTCAGAGCGCTTCAGCTGATCTTTTTCTGACTTCTTCTTCTTCCTCTTCTTTCTTTTTTTTTCTCCCTGAAGAGAGTTTGAGGAGATCTGTGGAGACGAGACTGCGACTGTGAATCCCTGAAGAGAAGAACAGTTAGATTCCCGGTGACGAGACATTTGACATCAGTGTGTTTTTCCTCATTTACTAATAATTTAGTCGCTCGTTAACAAAGAACTTGAGATATATTTGCATTATTTCAGGAAGTCGTAGGTGTCTATTTATTTACATAGTATGAAAATCAGTTCACCGGAGACAAATGTAACTTTAACAACATGTAATTCAGACTTTATATTCAATCTGATGCATTAAATAACTCAGTAATACTTCACTTTAAGTCCCTTATTCATAAGCAGACATTTAATAAATGGTTTATAACACAGTATAATGTAGTTTTAGTGTTATTAATGTGTTATTTTGTATATTATTACAACTTAAATGTGTGATCAGTTCATATTCCAGCCTCACAGTTGTTAACAAATACATTAATAAACACTATATTGTCGTGTGTTATAAACCATTTATCAACTCAAATGCTAAACAGGGGAGATTTAGTCACACTTTACTTAAAGTCCTCTATTTAACATTCATAAGCTGACATTTAGTAAATGTTTATAACGCAGTATAATGTAGTTATAATCTGACAAAAGGACATTTTTAGTGTTTATTAACGTACGATTTGTCAGCAATTATTACTTCTCCAGTGACGACACATTTTATATTATTATTGTTATTTTAAATGTATCAGTTTATACTGACAGGAGTTATAGTTGATACAGTTAATACATTACTAAACACTTATATACGCGATTGAAACTACATTTTAGTGTTTTATGAATCATTTATTAACTGTTTATATGCTGCTTATAAATAAGGGGACTTAAAGGACCAGGGTGTAAGATTTAGGAGGATGTATTGGCAGAAATAGAGTATAATATTCATAAATATGTTTTAATTAGTGTATAACGTGATGAAAATAAGAATTGTTGTGTTTTTGATACCTTAGAAGGAGCCGTTTATTTCTACATCGAGAGCAGGTCGTCCTCCGTGGAGCACCGCCATGTTTCTACAGTAGCCCAGAATGGACAAACCAAACACCGACTGACTCTAGAGAGGGTCTTTTAGTGTTTGTCGTGGCCACCGTAGTTTCTGCTACATGTTTAAAAGGGACGAATTGAGGCGAGGTTGGTTGAAATCTGCAATGCCACCGTTGGATGCCGCTAACTCTTTCACACTGCTCCTTTAAAACAGCGGTCAGGTGTCCGTATGAACAGTGAAAGAAGGTTTTTTCCCTCACTGTAATCCTCCTGTTCATACTGGCTGTTAAAATATCACCTTTAAATGTGATTTCAGTGAAAGTGATGAAGGCCAAAATCCACAGCGTGTCCACGCAGTTGATGTGAAGCTTATATGAGGCTTCAGTTAGTCATTTAAAATGGATATCTGACACATTTACAGTATTTTTTTTAGCATTAAATTCCCTCTATGTGCTTCCCTGTTGAGCTGCAGGTGGAAATATAGCAACAAAAAGATGGACTTTGGCACTAAAAAAGACTGAAACGTTGAAATATATCTGCTTGATTTGACTCATTTGGACGATTGAAGCTTCATATTAGCTTCAGATAAACCTTTAAATACATTTTTGCACAGAAGGAGGGCTGTGAAAGTGCATTATGAAGGGATTTAATGGTCAGTATGAACAGAAAGAAGAAAAAACATGTTTAAATATTTCACTGTTGCTTTAAGAAAGACTTGAAAAGTTGTGAAACCAATGACAGGAGGAAAAATAAATCTAAGAATATCCAAAACAAAATAGTAAAATTTTAATTCCGACATTATTTGTGGTTAAGAAGATGAAGCTGGTAATTTAAATTTGTTTCCAACAGGTAGTAAAAACCACAACAGCAGTGCGACATAAAGGACTTCTTTGTTTACCGGCTCATAAAATCACAGGGAGTGGAAACCAGTGGTACTGGGGAGACAGTGAATTAAAAAAAAAGGCTCCCCCGTATGACTTTACTATCTGGCCTCTGAGTGTTGTCTCTAAATGAGGAAGAAAAACAACAACACAGTGTCTTGAATCCCAATTTGGTCTCCGTTAAAAGAGGTTAAACGAGATGGCACGCTCTGAGTCTGGCAGAGATTTGTTGAGTTTAGAAAGGCTCCGTCTCTAAGGATTAATGGCACGGTCGCATCATTAAGGTGACATCGATTGTTTCGGCCCTGCGGATTTTTCAGACAATCGTGGCCGTTGCCTCAGATCTGGTCACTGAGGTAATATGTCCCTGAACATTAAACATGCACACGAAGGCGGAGGAGAAAAAGAGAGGTGGAGATGGAGGGGTGTGGGGGGGGGACTCCTCCTCTGCTGGGGTCAACGAGGGGCCAAGTCAAACAGCTGATTCATGTGTCCAACATGAGGAGACCGTCTCGTTTCGCCGGGCTTACAAGGGTTGCAGGGCTGAATCTTAATGCTGGTGCTGCTGCTGCTTCCAGACTGATCTCAGGCCAAAGCAACATGGCTGCCAGCTAAAGTTTGACTGCATAACACTCAACTCTCGCTTTGTGCTCTTTGGCATTTGACACCCAGAGTCCCTCCACAGCGTGAACCCTCTCCCCGCTGCCATCCCTCAACCTCTGCTGATGGCTGAATGGACACACACCAAATTGAATCCTGACTGAACCGAGCTGGAAATACGACCAGCGCTGCCTTCACGGCTGTATTAATCTCCTGTTTTTCCCGGACAGAAGGCAAATTAAACCTCGGAGTAGGCCTCGGTCCAGAATACTAACTCCTGGTTTATGAATTGGCTTCATGAAGCACATCTTAACTTCTTCCCGGCATCGTTATTTCTACTTTGGACGACGTTACAGCTAAATACTTGGGTGCTGTAGCAGAGAGGCCTCATGAGGAACAGGGTTGTGATGAGAATCAGGGGGGCTTAACTGGGACAGACAGGCCGCCTATATGACTCAGCACCACTGGGTCCAAACAGAGCGCAGCCACAAAGAGGTGCCCGGTGGAGAGCTGGTTCAGGGCCGGAGCTCCAGCCTGCCTGTCAGCAGGAATGCTAGGGGGGGCAGGAGGGGGGGAAGAGGGGCAAATATACCACACTGACACAACCACATACCTCACAAACCTGTCACATAACGAGCACGGCACCCGGATACCGACACACACACACTGTAAACTGCACCGTTAAACTGCTGAAACCAGCTCAAGTCTTCAAATCTTTAAATTTGACTGGTTATGTGCTAGAGGGTATTATAAAAAATAATAATAATAATGAGGTTTTACAGCTTCAGCCTGCGAGTTTACATTCCTGAAGATACGAAGAACACGTCTCATCCAGAGCAAGACGATTAAAGGACGGTTTCACAACTTTTCAAGACAGTCAGGAGCTCAAATGAGCATTGAAATATGTTTTTTTTTCTTGCTGTAATCGTCCCTCCTGTTCATTCTGACCATTAGAAGATCCCTTTATAATGTATTTGCAATATAAGTGATGGAGGGGAGGACAAAATCCATGTATTTAAATGTTTATTTGAAGCTAATATAAAGCTTCAGCTGTGAAAATCAGTCCAATCAAAGTCTTTTTAGTGCCATATTCTCTCTTTTTGTTACTATATTGATGGTTTTATTTTACTAAAAAGACTGTAACTGTGGAAGATCTCCACTTTATTTGACGGCTGAGGCCTCAGATAAACTTTTAAAACACATTTTTGCTGTTGTCCCCCATCACTTGTATCGTAAGTGCATTATAAAAGGGATCTTCTAAAGGTCAGTATGAACAGGAGGGATGATTACAGCAAGAAAAAAAAGCATGTTTCCATAATCATTTGTGCACGTGACAGACTTAGGGAAAATTGTGAACTTATCCTTTAAAAAGGCATTGACGTCATGAGACATAAGAGCGAAACTCTAAAAGGTCAAAGAGCAAGAGGACGAGTTTAAATGAGTAACAGATGCCAGTTTCTTCTGTTCTGGCTTAATAAATAAGAGACTGGGTACATTTATTTAATATAAAATCTTAATTTTGTTTTCCCAGTTAGTGATTTTTCAGGTGGAGGGGAGGAAAAAACACAAAGAGGGAGCACATGCAGTGTCTCTATCTTTATCCGTTCATCCATTCAGCTGCAAATAACTGTAAAACTGACCCCTTTTTTATTTTTCGCTCCACACCTTCAAATCTTATTATCAACTGTATCTGTGTTATCAGACTGAAACTGGAGCTTTTAAAGTACAAACAGAGGGAGAGAAAAAAAGAAGAGAGTGAATCGATTCATAAAGGCGATAAAAAGAAGCAAACCTGTCAAAAGCAGTGAATCTCTCTGTCACACCGATTCAAGAAAGAAAAAAAGACTTTCTTTTTTTTTTTTGTGGTTTGATACAATCTCTTTTCCATCTCACAGCCGGACACGGTCGTAGAAATCACCTCCTCTTTCTTGCCTCCTGTGTCTCCTCATGAGAAGAGCAAAAAAAAAAAAAAAAAAAGAGACAGAGAGAGAGGAAGAAACAAACTGAGGGAGGTGAAACGAGTGCATCAATCAAGTAGCTTCTTACTGCCAACAATGAGCTCAGTCTTCTGTGTCCCTTTCATTTACTGGACTCGCTGAGTCTGGATGAACCACAAAAGTCCTCTTGTGCATGAACACAAACACAATCTGACAACATTTCAAAAACATTTTTATTTGTTTCGGAGTGAGGGCAGGACGTACATATATATATAATATATAATATAATATATATATATATGTATATATATATATAAAAACACTGTCATTAAACTATTCTTTTCTTGCTGTAAAATAAATTTGATACATTAGACTTTGCACTGCAAGTCGTGTCATGATACATAATCATTACATTTACATATATAGATTTCTAAACAACTAGTTTGTGTTCATTTGCTTACCCCAGGGTTCTTTACCTCGCTGCCTGTTTTTATTTTATTTCAATAAGAACCGCATCTTTTTATTGGTTTTCTTCTTTCTTTTCCAACACTGAACATATTTTAGCTGCCTTTAAAAAAAAAGGATGAAGCAGCCCCGATAGAAAGTTCTCGTATCAGCTTACAGGCGGCGGCAGCAACAGCAGCAGCAACAAAAACAACAACAACAACAACAACAACAACAAGCCCCTCCCCCTTTTTTTCTCAGAAAACCTTTCAATACTAGTCTGAACCCTGGGATAAACAAAGTCGTCGTCGTCGTCGTCTGGGTTGAACAGCGAACTCTGACATCCAATCGCTGGCTCTAATCCTGCTCGTCTTTGGCTCTCACACACACACACACACACACACACGCTCACACACACCTTAATTATGTTTTAATAACACTGAGATCACACAACAAAATATTCCCAGCTATTTTGTTTTTGTTTTTTTGTTGTTTTGTTTTTTGCAAGTTAATCCTTTAAAAAGGTTTCATTCATGAGACCTCGAAGATATGTCAACAAAAATATGGCAATATGATGCAAAGTTTCCGACAGAGGAAAAAAAAGAGTAACCTGTCAGGTAATACTGTCATCTAAATGTATAGCTAAGCATGTGTGGAAAGTTTTTTTTTTTTTTTTTTTTTTGCACTGGAACAAGGACCAGCCAGCCAGAGTTCGTTTTCCACCCATTTTTCATTTATAAACCCCCAATCCTGTAATGTCTGCAAAACCAGCTGCTTTCAATGATTTACTTTTAACGACAACTAAGTCCTGAAAAAGTATCATTAGATTCGACACCGTCTACATATAAAAAATATATTTATACATATATATATTTGCTTATAAAAATCTAATTGGAATGGACATCGGTGGGGAAGAGAGAGAGAGAGGGGAGGGTATAAATAAAAGTGAAAGTATTTTCACATTTGAAGTAAAAAAAAAGATCTAATTTGGTAAAAAGAACAAAAAAACCCCACAACATTCATTTTTTTTACATCAAAGTGCATCTGATTGAAATTGATCTGTAAGCTAAGAGGCTTCTCAGTCAGGGATGTTTGGGCCAGACACACATGAGCAGTACGATCGTAGGCAACAAGGCGACGAAAATCACTGAAAATAAGTCCTTTTGGTTTCTATTTCCTAACCATGAAAAGCATCCAGACTGCTTTTTTTCCACTGTCACATATAAACTTAAAGTCCATACTTGTATATAAAAAAACAAAACATTGTATCTGCCCCCTTTTTGGCACTTTGTCGGTTGAGAGCACCTGTGATGAGCGAGGAAGACGGCAGGTAAAGGAAGCGAAAAAGTAGAACAAGACTCATAAAAAAATTAAAAAAAAAGCCTTACAGGAAAACTCCACCCTCAGCTCCTCTTACATGTCATGTCTCAGAGTTTATACGAGTACATTATTTCATTCTCTTAAATTCCCAGACTGCAGTGAACTAATTCTCTTAATTTCCCAGAACACATTGAGGCCATTCAGCCAGTTTTTATGTTTTGCTGCGGACAAAATTTAATACCTTTGACTCAAATCTTGAGTTTTGCAGCCGCCGCCAGTTTTATGCCCCTCATGTAGCCCCCTGTTACATTAAATTCACAAAGCATCCGATTCCCAGAAAAATAAATACTCGACGATCCCCGAAAAACCTACGAGGAACCAAACTAACCTTTTGTCTGGATGATGAACAAATTCAGTTTGCCGCCCGATAAAAACGATTTTTAAGCTGCAGCTCTGTTTGTTTTCTAATCCAGATGAAGATGACAGACGGGGGGTCATTTATAAAAAGGTCCTTTTCTTGATGTCATATCGAATTATTTTTCTATTTTCACACATATTTTTCTTTGTGTTTTGCAAAACAGAGCGAGAAGATAAGAGTTAAATATCTTCTTCTATGGTGCAGCAGAAAGAATATGTTTTCCTCCAGATGGTTGGAAGAGTCTCTTAAAGGTTTCGACCTTCAAGTGTTTTCATTTTTCAGGGAAACGGACGCTCAGATCTGCGATTCAAACCGTATCGGTGACACAGAGGAAAGCTCGTAGCTGTGCGTCATGAACTACTGAGGCTACTGTCAGAGGAGAAGTTTGGCTCTTATCGTGAATTTCCGCCCGTGAGATTACTAAACCGTTACGAAATTACGTCTAAAAAAAGTGATTATTCTGAAACCAAAATGCTCTTTGGCTCATTTGCTATTGATGTTTTCAACAGCTGAACATTCCTCCTGCTATTAAACTCCAGTGTAGCTACTCCAGACATATCTCCACATGACATCAATTGATCCACACACACACACACACACACACACACACGGACTACACAGACATGAAGCTTGAAATGCAATCACTGCATCACAAATAGCTTAAGTAGATTTGAACAGAGTTATAACTCTGAGGGTGGAGGTGAGGAAAAAAAAAAAGAAGAAGAGGGGACAGAGATAAGCAGCGTCACCAAAGATGGAAGAAAAGAAAACACTGTAGTGCACCAGTGGTGTTAAACATGCACTGGGCAAAGTTTGAGCTTTAAGCCTGCTGTAACTTTAAAAAAAAAAAAAAAAAAAAAAAGCTAAATGTTTAGTCGCTTCAGGGCTTCCTGGCGTTTCTCAGAACTGCCCAACGAGTGAATGTAAACACTGGAGTGAATACTTTATGAAGACACAACTGGTGCGTGAGTTATTGCTCCACGTTGTTGTCTTTTGGAGAGCATCATCCTCATCATCATCATCATGATCATCATTATCGGAGCGTTTCTGTCATGAGTGTTTGTGATCTGAGGAGGATCAGCAGCAGCCCACCGGGTGCTTTAAACCTGTGTTTTGTTTCCCCCTGGTGGCGACTCTCCTGACACAGAGAGAGAGAGAGAGACAGAGAGAGAGAGAGAGAGGGAGCACATGCTTGGCTGTCCTTTGGATTTGCGTTGAGAAGACATTGAATCTACTTCAGGAGGTTTTAACGCTGACATCCGGATCAGTTCCACGTCTGCATCTCTGCCATGGATGGGGGATTTTTCATGTATCTTTCCTCAAGGACGCTACAGATAACTGCTGAGGCTACTGTGCAACGCCGCTGCTGGTTGTAAAGTTCAGAAACCAGGCAGCAGTTGTTTTTTTAGCACAAGATCTGGGAGAAGGGGTGCCTGAGCAGCTCCTCGGCGCTCGGCCTGTGTTTGGCCTCCACGAAGATGCAGCGGATGAAGTCTCGCGCCTGGTCGGAGGTGTGCGAGGGCAGCAGAGGGTTGGTGGGCTGCGTGGCGATCTTGAATATCGCCGCCATGGCCTCGTATTCGGCCCACGGAGGCTTTTCCGTCAGCATCTCCACCACAGTACAACCGAGGCTCCTGTAAAAAAAAAAAAAAAAAACGATACGCATGACCGAGGGGTTTAGCTTCAGGTCAGTTCAGGCAGCGGAGTCACAAAACAAGCTGAAACGGACACCGCGTATTATGCCTCAACTGCTCTCCCGCTTAAGCTTTGAAGGAATGTTTTGAGTGGAAACTTTTCTCCGGTTCACACGCCACAACTTCTTTACTCTGGCTGTCTACAGAGGGCCTCCTCCACCTGTTTGGGAGGTACAAGCCCTCCTGGGAGCATTACTCCCCGGGCTGGGAACCTGGAACATACCAGCCTCTGTTACGACCTGTCTGACTGGCCTTCAGCCAATCACATCACTCGCCTGGTGTGGGTCACCACCCAATCAGATTGCATAAGGGAATGTTGTCTGCTATGTGTGTGGGAGTGTGGTAGGAACTGGGTTACATACAGCAGGCTCCTCAGTTTTATTAAAAAGTTTTCCTTATAAGACCACAGAGCTCCCGCCACTTTTAAGAGTAAGCAGTCTGTATTTTTCCCCTTCTTTCAAATTCATGTCTCATCATAAACGTCATGTTCGGGTAAAAAGGCAACTATTTTTTTTACTTGAGACATGTTCTGTTATGTAGTTATAAAAACAGTTATTCCTCTTAAAAATTGCTGCTTTTATTTCAGATGTAAAAACGTGTCTGTGTTCGCTTATCTTAGGCAGCAACAAATATGCTGCGTTGTTTTAAAACAACATGTAGTGCAGCTCCAGTAGTTCACTTTTTAAAAAAAAAAAAATCGCTACTGCAGAAAACACACGACTGATAAGCATCAAAATGAAGTCGAAAGGAATTAACATCATTTCTGTAATTCTAGTAGATACCAGAGGGTCTACCAGGCGATAAATCAGTCAATCAAACTACATATCAAAAGGTTGAGAACACAACACTGACATATTATGACCTTTGAGAGCGCTGAGAGTGAAGCAAACAGTGCAGCTGCAGCCTAAATAACCAGCAAAACCTCCCTTTAAAGCTCCATGAAGCTGCAGAGTCGCTGATAATTCATTTATTCATCACAACCAACACATTAAACCATCAATTAAAAGCCGCTTTTATCCTAAAACCGCCGCCGTGTGCATCTCCGGGTCTTACCAGACGTCAGCCTTCCTGCCGTAGCCCTCTCCGCTGATCACCTCGGGGCTCATCCAGTAGGGGGTCCCGGTCACGGAGCGGATGCCGGTTCCAGACATGCAGATGGTCTGCAGCCTCTTGCTGGCGCCGAAGTCACCGAGCTTCACGTTGCCCACCGAATCCCGCAGGATGTTGGCGCCTGAGAGTCAGAGTCGACGTGTAAATGTTATAAATCTCACCCGATCATCCGTCCACATGCTGTGAAACACAAACACACGTCTGTATACTGTAAACAGAATCAGACCTTTGATGTCCCGGTGTACGATCATGTTGCTGTGCAGGTACGACATGCCCTCCAGGATCTGTCTCGTATACTTGCGGGTCACGTTTTCCGTCAGAGCCCCGTAGGCCTTCAGCTGGTCTTTGACTGAACCCTGATACAACAACAACAACAACAACAACAACATCAACACACAGACTATATAAACACAAGACCACATCAGTGCAGGTCTGAGATAAATAAGTAAAAAGGAGCCGAACTAAAACCTGGAACCTGATCTGTGATCTGATCCACAACAGACCATAAAAGGCTTTTTTTTTTTTTTTTGACTATTTGAACCCAGGAACTAAAACAGGAAGTAGAATTTATTTTACTGCATTTGAGTCATCATGAGCTGCAACTATTAAGCAAATGAGCTTTGTTTTGTAATTTCATATTGTAACTTTTTGTGACGTCTGAATCGATATTAGAGAGAAAAACGTAAAAGAACACAGGAACTGCTACAGTAGCTGAATGTACAGCAAAGGTCTCAGTGTTTTTTTCTGCTTTATTACATAAAAACATCACTCACTGTTTCTTTATCTTGCTCATTTCGGTAACGCGGCTACATAATTTCGGCCCAGGAACCAAAACTAGTTCCTGAGTTCCTAAAAAGGTTACCGAAAATGTTCCTGCAATTAAAAAGAGATGTAAATGTTTCCTTTTTAGGTGTCAAATTCAAGTTGGACATCACATGAAGTAGCTTCAATGACTCCAGAGAAGGTTAACGGACTGTTTCGGGCATGGCGTCCGCTACAGTAGGACAGATATTTGGAAGTTGTAGCACCACGTCCAGGTGTTGAACCCCCGAAGTGTTCGTCTATGTTTCCATCTAAATATAATTTCTGACTCTTTCTGTGATTATGAGATACTGAATCATTAATTCAAAATGGCGTAAAGGGCGGAGGAAACAGGAATATCTGTTAAATACGTTTATTCTCAGAGAAAAAAAGGATGTTTTTCAACTAAATAAGATGTTTGAAATACTTTTATCTAGTTTTTTAATAATATTTTTCTTTTATCTAAGGCTACATTCAGCCTATTGGGTCTTGTTTACCAACACTTTAAGCCACTGACTATTTAATTGACGCACCGTTTACCTTGAATTAAATTAATTATTGTCCAAACAATTCTCACGAGTCGAACAGGATCCATTTATTCCATGAAGTTACTTCTTTGCTCCATAAACACACCAAACACCAAAAACACTGGTTACAAATCACAAAACCGACTGCAGCAAAGACGCTGCCTCGACTTGTGACCAGGTAAACACAGTGGGTGGGTGTGGGTGGTCAAAACCTGTTTCCTCTTCCGGGCAGCACCTGAACACGCAGAGTTTGGTTCCTACTTATAGAGGATTGCCAGCTGGCTCCTACATCCTCTTTATTTTTATTGTTATCTTATGTTCCTATGTGTATTCACACCATTTGCTCTTGGTAATAAATTAATATATATATTTATAAACATATATTTTGTCTATATTGATTTACATAAATCACTTTTTACTCCGTTGATGCATCGTGTCTCCTAAAGTGGACACGTTTCCAAATTCAATATATTAAAAATTAAGATACTGACATGATTTTTCACTTGTTTAAGAGAATAATTAATTAATAATTAAAGCATGAAAAATGCAATATGATGGCTGATGTTTATTTATTTATAGGTTTTAATATGTTGTTGAGGTTGTGTGAACGCTGGAAGCCTGCCGGGACTCACCCCCGGCATGTACTCCATGAAAATGGTGAGGGTCTTCTCGTTGTGATCCCTCAGACATCCGTAGTACTGAACGATCCGCTCGTGATGCAGGTTTTTCAGCAGCTGGATTTCGCACTCCAAGGCGCTGACCTCCTGTTATAGAAACACACAGGAGAGGAGAAACAGATTCAAACATCTTTATTGATTTTTGTTTTTGTTGTAAAACACACGGATGGTAAAACTGGTTAACGAGGGCATGTGGGGCTCTGCCGAAAGTGAAAGCTTAAAGCGGAGCGGCGAATGAAACCAGACGAGCACAGTTCCTCAAAAGAAGTTCCTGTGTTTACTTCAGAGAACGAGGCCACAATAGTCACATCACAGGCGAGAGGGAAGTTAGAGACTCGCAAAGTAAATCCCCGAGTCCCAATGCATGAGCCGGTTTTAATAGAAACAACAACTGATTTACAGCTGCGACAAACAGGAGGAGGAGGAGGAGGCGGAGGGAGGGAGGGAGGGAGGTGGGGGTGCGACGGGGTGACGGGAGGTCAAGGTAACGCTGACCCGTCAACCACCAACCACAACACTCTGCTCCTCTCAGATACAGGAAGTGACAGCGCATGTTTTCTCCGCGGCGGACAGGAAAAGACATTAAAATGGGGAAGAGGGGTGTCGAGTGAGGAAAGAAAAACCCTCGTCAATACATTCTTGAGTCACTCGATTTCTCTCCTGCATGTCGATTATTTCATTTATGTGTTAGAGGACTCGATAAAGTTTAAAAATAAACAAACAAATCCTGAGTTAAGATCCCGAAACTGAAGCACAAATGAGTTTAAAAAGGTGGTTGATTCATTAAATTTGTTGCTCAGTCAGTCGTGCTAACCTGCATTCCAGCATAATGGCCTGAGCAGATTAACATGCACGACGTATGATCTCATTCTTTTGGCGCTTTTACAGCTGGACGACGGCGCCGACCCGTGATTTGTCATTAATCAACAACCTGAGGTTTGATATTTTCTGTTTCGATGCAGGAGTTTCGAAGCAGGAAACGAAGGAACGCTGTTTACTGACAATAAGAGATAAAGAGAAGTAGCCCAAAAAAAAAAAAAAAAAAAAAGCGTCTACGTGCAGAGACGGCAGATAATCGTCATGACTGAAGCTGCAGCAACATGAGAAGAACGAGAGGAAATGTACTGAAACCGTCACAGGAAGAGAGAGACGAGGAAGGCACAGAGCGTGCCGTCTCTCTGTGAGAGAACGTGACTGTAGTTTAAAACTGTGACTGTGACTGGCGTCTCACCTTGCTGGTTTCAGGACTGTCGGGATCAAACTGGACTTGCTTGGCAGCCAGCTCCCTCCCGGTATCCACATCGTAACACAGGTAGACCCGGCCGAACGCTCCCTGGCCAAGGAGTTTCCCCCGCCGCCACGTCACCGGAGCGCTGGGAGCTGAGGAACAACACACACACACACGCGCTCAGCTGTTTATACACAGCATCCCTTTTTTACATAACGTTTAAAAGAGAAAACACAAAATATATTTTCCCTTTTGTCATTTTTTTACTCTTCTTTAACAGGCTTGTGGTTCAGAAGCAAACTCGTCTGGTTTAAAAACTGTTCTCGGGTCTTTCTCGTCCTGCTAAAAGTAAAATCTGAGCTTCCACCACAAAAATCCGTGAAATCTTTTGGTTAAAAAAGTCCGCCGAGCTGGCCGCTCACATTTATGGGCGACGGAGCGTTCCTGGGGACGTAGTCTGCCCTGGGCGTCGACCAGCTGCCAGCTGCCCAGACTCTCCTCGCTGCCGTTGAGCGACCGCCGCGAAGGCACCAGAGTGAAAAGGTTCCCCTGGGGACGGCGGATCCGCGGGAACGTCCGCCGACCTGTAGGAGAGCGGGAGGGAGAGGTTAATGTCACATGATGAATGGAAGAGACGAGAGGAGAAGAAGACAGAGAGAGAGAGAGAGGCGCTTTAACTGAACCGTCTTACCTTCACTGTGGTCTTTATGATGCAGGGAGACGTGGTACCGGCGAGGATAGGTGCCTCCCTTCCCCGCTACCCTGTCATACACATGATTCTCCCTGTCTGAAAGCAAACATCCAGAGGTCAAAGGTCAGCTGGATTCATCTGTAACTCCATCACAGTCACTTAGCATCACCTTCCCCTTCATAGATACGGATTTCCAACTTATACTAATACGAATACTTATTATAATAATAATAATAATGCTGTTCACAGACTGAAAACACTTCTTGAATTAAAGTAAATAAAAACTGCTCTTTGTTTCTATTTACAGTCACATTTTTAATGAATGTTTTCCAACTAAATGCTGCACAAAGAAAAACATGTGACCAACATTTTAATGAGTCCTGATTCACTTAAGTCATAAAAATAAATAAATCTCAAATCTTCGCTCCTCGCTGGCTCCTCTATTTCAAGAAACTCACAATTCATGGTGTCAACATTAATTATTAACAAACACAATTATCAATTTTCTGCTGCCGTTTCTCGTTGTGATACATTTTCTTCCTACTTAAAGCCTTTCAAACCTTTCATTTTGATTTTTTTACTTGTTTTTCCTTTTTTATTTATGTGTGTATATGATGAGGTTAAGAGGTGATCAATAAGCCGCTGCCTGCATGCTGATTTCTTCTCGTTGTTTGTGTGTATTTATCTGATTTCTACTGGAGTAAACAAACAAACTCATGGTTAGAAATCTGCTGTTCTGGTGGATTTAAAGAAGTTTAAATGCGCCGCCACAATGTTTTATCCCATGAGACGTAAGTGAGCTGCATTAATATAATATTTCTGCGTGGTTACTAGGAATACAGTAAAGCTGAGAGAGCTTCTCTTGTAGCTGCGTCGCTTCTCACCTGAGCACTCCTGGCGATTATCAGGGTAACTCTTGGCTCTGTGCATTCGTGACTTCCTCAGCGAGGGGCTGAGCGAGAGGAGGAGAAGGAAGGAAGGAAGAAGAGTGAGAGAGATGTGGTGCAGTACAGTGGCTTCCCAAAAACTAAAACCGCCACTTCCTGTAAACGAGTAGTGAGCTCCTGTGGCTCGGGGCAGCGTTAAGTCTGGAGAGGTGTGTAAAGCTTTGCTCCTCACCTGTCCGAGTTGCTGTCCAGCGACTGACAGCTTCCAGAGACGGAGTTTTCTGCACTGCTCCAGGGATCCAGCACCTGAACAGGACGTAATAAAAAAAAAAATGAAGGAAATGCGTGCACATGCTCCTTTCTGTATACATGTAAGACAGAAAATCCATCCTAAAAACAGAAGTCGTAAGGGAACGTAAACAAAGACAAGCCTCACTGAGCAGCTTGTTTAAGCTTTTACTCCCAAATGAGTTTAACATCTTTGTAAAAACTTACCAATCTTACCCCAAAAAATGTACCCAAAATCCAAAAAACAAGCTTTGGGAGCTTTGTGGTGGAGTTGTTTATGTGGATAAATTCATCCGAGATGATAAACTCACCACACAAATTCTATTTTAACGTGGATTTTCCCCCATTAACACTGAAGCAATGACTCACACACTGATCGCTGGTTTCGGGGATGAACTCCCCCTCACTGTTTATGCTGGTGTATGAACCTTGGCGGGCGATCCTCTGTTGGCGTTCAGGCACATAGCCAGGAGGCGGTGAGCTACGCCCTGTGTTCTGAGAACCTAGGATTAGACAGACGTTATGAGCGTAGAGGAAAACGTGAGATATCTGAAAAAATATTCATTAAAAAACAAAACAAAAAAGAAACACAGTGCATAAAAACGCCTGTAAATTTGTGTTTTGATTAAGTTCATTATAGATGTTGGAACGGCTGCTCTGCAAAGATTTTAGAGGCTCTGTGGCAAACACACACACATCTTTACAACAGTTGTAACCAGAGCTGCAATGATTCATTGACGAATCAATTAGTTGCCAACTATCAAATTAATCACCAACGATTTTATTTCAAGTAACGAGTCAAAAAAACAGCTAAACTCTCCGATTCCAGCTTCTCAAATGTGCATATTTTTGAGTATTTTCGGGTTGAGGACTGTCGGTTGAGACAAAACAAGACATTTGAGGACATGACCTTGAGCTTTTGGGAAACAGCGATCGATAATTTTCACCCGTTTTTCTGACATTTTATGGGCCGAAAAAACAAGAAAATACTTCACAGATGAATCGATAATGAGAATAATAGTTAGTTGCAGCCCTGGTCGTATCACGGTTGTCATGACTGTCAAAAAAATAATAACAATAAATAAATAAATAAATATACAGCACTCTCACAAAGACGGAGAGAAAGAACAAATGAAAGTGCTGATTGCAGACATTCTGCTTGAAAGCATCAAAGTCAGACAGCTGGTTTTAGTTTTTACAGCCTGTTGCTGTCATAAAGACCAGATCTCAAGCCCTCTTACAGCCGCAAAAAAAAAATCCTACACCAGGCCAGTGGTCCACTACACTAATAGCATTCCCTAATCTGATTGGCTGCTGTCCAACAGGCATCGTCTAGTGATGGTGAACAGGAAAAGGAAGAGGACCCATTGCTAGAAGGGGAAGCCAAAGAAAGAACAGCCAGAGAGAGCGAGAGAGAGCGAGAGAGAGAGGGCGACAGACAGGGAACGTGCAGGAACAGCACGACGGCACGACAGCTAGCCTTTAACCAAACGTTTAAGGCGTCTAAGAGAAATAACCCGATCGCATTTCCTGCCTCGAATCGGCGTGCAAACCGTCTCGTCGCAGATAAGATTAGAAAAGATACGTACCAGTTGATAGATGGCGCCCTCTGGGCTCGGAGGACTGGTACGCCGTGCTGACGTCTCCTGTGGATTGGGAGGCCTTGATCCTCACCTGTTTACATGGAACGTGGTGAGAGGGGGAGGAGGCCTGTATGTGGGGGAGAGAGAGAGAGAGAGAGAGAGAGAGGAAGGGAGGACAGGTGGTTTAAAACATGGCTGCAACACACGTCGACCAAACGATGGCTTCATGCCAAGCAAGCCAGTTAGCGTAATGTAAACAAATGGGGAACTTTGATTTTTCACAACATGGCTCCGCGGTGAAGAAATGGCGGTGGTGCAATGGTACGCTGTAAATGCACGCCCAGCATGCCTGCGCGTGTGTGTGCGTGTGCGTGTCTCTCACTCACGTTGCTGTGCTCCTGTGTGAGCAGCAGGATCTTGATGCTCTTCATGTTGGAGCTTCGATCCAGCAGATCGATCGCTTTGTCGAGGTCGTCCTGACCTCGCAGAGGGATGGACAACTGCCAAGACACGACGTGCGAGTGTAAAACACACGAAATATGAAGGTTCACAAGCGTATAAAAAGGGCAAGAGGAAGCGTGGAAATGTTATGTAATGCAAATATGTGATCATTTAACTAAATACAGAAACACACGTGTACATTTACCGAGCGTTTTACAGACATTATCATAAAGGTGATAAATCTACTTTATGTTTATTATCGAGGTCGACAAAAACTGAACATTTATAAGCTTCATTAAAATATAATTTACGGCAGACCTGATGTTTTGGATTGTGTTAAATTGCACAGGTGTTCCTAATAAAAAGAAAGTGCTTGGTGAGCATATATGCAAACATGAACTACAATAAAGACAAACACGGACACATGCAGACATAAAGACACACGTCAGTTCAGACATATCCACACACTGCACACACACTGCACACACGCACATACATAATAAACAGTCATTGTCCTCTACATGCACTCTAGACTCCTTGATCTGAGGCATTGTTGGAGACAGAGAGAGAGAGAGAGAGAGAGAGGTGAAGGAGGACAGAGCGCTTCAAACCGCACGACAGAGAGAGAGAGAGAGAGACCCCGTTTTACCTCATTGTTCATATAATGCAGGTCTAGCTGCTGACCAAAGACACTCTTGACTTTCTGCTGGATTTCCTCGAACTGCACAGGCCGTCCAAACATCAGGATCCTACACATAAAACAAAAAAAGAGGCAAGAAATCACACAGACAGACAGATTATACGAGATTTGTACCCGCTGCTGAGGAAACTGCTTTTGAGTTACATGCACACGTGCATACAAACTACACACGAGCTGCTGTTTTTAAGTGTGTGCAGATTCCTCTAAGTACACCTTGCATACTTGTGGTTTGCGCTGGCAGCCACAGACTAACCACAGTGCTTTCCCCCCCTTTCCATTCTCTGGCTCACATACCAGTCTGAATTAAGTGCTGGAGTGTGTGTTTGCACTCCGAGATGTGCTCTTTCTCATGAACTGGAGCATGTGACAAGAACAGCATGCCTGAGTGACGGTGTTTATGTCTGCGTATGTGTGTGTGTTTATGCGCTCGCTCACTTGCATATATGTGTGTGTGTGTGTAATGCCTAGACACAGACGCAACATGCATGTAAATAAAACCCGGAGAAAACTCACCTCCTCTCTCCTGAGAACTCGAACTTTATCCTGACGTCGTCCTGAGAGAAAACAGAAACAAGGCGGTCAAGGAGCGTTCAGAGGTCACCAAAGTGTCATAAGAAGAAAATACATGAAACTATAAACAGTTACAATCACCACCAACAAAAGTAAACTGATTCATGAGCTGTCAAAGACTGTGGTTTTTCCTCAAAGAATACAACTCTAATGGCTCCACTTCAGGGATTTGAAATATTTAAAGTCTGACTTTCACATGAAACATCTTCACCTTTTTTAAATCTTAAACAAAAGATGGAAGACACTTCAACACCTCTTCCACGGTTTCATTATTTACGAGAACCCACTTTCACTAGAAAAACCGTGGAGACCGTCTTTCCCAGGGAGGCAATCACTGCTTTTAAAGTCCAACTGAAATCGCATTTAAATCATCCATCAAAAATAATGTGAACATGTTTCTAAAATGTATTATTAGTAGTTTTTTATTATTAGAATGAAGGAAAAAAAAAGGTCTTTGGGGAAATACTATTAATGCTCCTTTTTTCCGACAGGAGAGGCGTGTCGGAGCTTGTCAAGCGTGTCAAGCTTGCTTGCTTGACATTAGCTGGCAGGCTAATGATGTTACGCCATAGGGAACGGAGACAAAGTAAACAAACTGCTGTAGCTACAGGCTATGGACACACAGCGCGTCGCTAACGGGGATCATGAAGAGCAACAACCAAACCAGCATCTAACAGGTCCGAAGTTACATTTTCAGGTGTGTTTACATGCAGTTTAATGTGCGTCAGCTGAGCAGCTAATTAGCTATTTAGCATGCTAACTGATGCTAGCGGTGCACTTTCCCCCCCCAGTGAATGTTTGTTTGGTGGCTCGTTCAACACGCTAAGCTGCAGGACGAGATGTGTGTTCATGTCTGTCAGTTACATAAGAAGGAGAATTTAGCAGGAATCGCTAATGTGGGTTGTTGTTCAGAGTCTGTGGCTTTTATGTTGCGTAGCCGGATGCTATCAGGCTCAGTGTGACCGTCTGCTCTGCCTACGGTTGAGCAACGCGTTACTGCTTCATGCAAGATTTGATTCGCTGTATCGAAGTAAGGACTTTAATGCGAAACTAAGGGGCACAATCATGAAATCAAATATAAATTTCCCTCTTTTGTTTTCTGATTTGTTTTCCTCAGAGGTGAACAGAGGACACGTGATTAACGGAGCTGATATGTGTGTGCTGTAGTAGGTTAAAAAAAAAGGGAGTTTAATCTCAGTTGGACTTTAAGCAAACACTAATCTACGTGAGTTGTCTGCTTTGGCTTTTCTCTGTGGCTACAGTTCAATGATACTGGTAAAAAAAAGCAAAGGTGTGGGGGCTAATGGGGATTTTCCGCAGAAGCAAAATATATTTTTAGAGAAGCAGTTCATAATAGAAGACGTTGTGGGTGGCTTTCTTGTAAATTCATCTGTCATTATACTTTATTAGCTAACTTTGTGGGCCAGGGGAAATATCACAAGCAGAGAGAATATACGTACCTACATGGGAGATACATGAGGCTTTATTATAGTAATAGTGCAACACATCTATAATCGTAAACACTTAATCGAAAAAAAACAACTTGTTTTCTCTTCATTTTTGGTCTTCCTGATTTCTAGGTTCAGTTCCCTACATTAGTGGACGCAACTTAAAGGCTTTCGACTTTGGGGAAACTCTCATTCTGTGTTTAGTTTTCCCCCCGCTATGACGCAACTGTGGTCAAATGGATGGTTTGAGATTCAAGCTGTGGTCAAAAGACCTTCAACAACCTCTAGATTTTGATCGTAAGTAACACAATGGGCAGAAAGTATGACTAATTTTGGTCTTGATTTTCATACACTTTCAGTAATAAAACATTTAAAAAAGCAAAATCCTTATCAGATGGGTGACCTTAAGTTGAGAACCACTGCTCTAGATTCATTACGCTCTATCCCCGTGTTAACAGCGCAGGACTAGCAGCAATTTTATTCCAATTTTTTGTTTTGACATTTCAGCAGATGTTCACAGTGACGGTGGCGTTTGTGGCTTTTAACCTGAGAGCTTTGGGATTTTTTAAAAGTTTTTTAAGCTGCCTCACCTCTTCAGAACCACACACCACCTCCATAAAATGTGTTTACATGTGGGGCCAAGATGTTCGAGCTGAAACTAACATAAA
Organism: Euthynnus affinis; assembly: GCA_029490765.1. Lineage (NCBI taxonomy): Eukaryota > Metazoa > Chordata > Actinopteri > Scombriformes > Scombridae > Euthynnus > Euthynnus affinis. The sequence continues at coordinate 2,509,392 of CM055856.1, forward strand.
ATATCTAGGTCAATTTGATTGTAACCGAGCACTTCGAAAGGTTGTATCTGTCACTCCGGTACCATTTCCATCGACGCCTTCCAACACATCTGTAGGTTTAACAAGCTTCAGATATTTTCTGTGATCCGTTCTCAGACCTACCCACCTGTCTGTTGGCCTGGGCCGGTGTCTTGGGTTTGCCGCTGTCGTAAGGCAACACAGGCTGGCGCCGCGTCATCTGGAGGGCAACCAGGTCCTTCATGATAGAGTGGAGAGCCTGCCGCTCATCTGGAGAGGATAATGGATTGGCGGGGGGGGGGGGGGGTAAAATAAAAACAAACACACAATTAGAGCGTGGATTGAAAAATGGGTGGCATGTGTGATACAACGAGGTAGATACGAGCTGTTCTTAAAAAGGTGTGTGCAGACAATAAGCCAGTGATCTTTAACTACAGCCATATTGAGACTATCCTGTGACAGGGTGTAAGAGTCAGGGAAGGGCTGAAGTGTTTCTGATATGCCTATTCCCATGTTTGATCTCAGGGTAAGTTCTGCCTTGGCTGGACGAGCTCACAAAGAGAAAATATTCTCCTTGTGTTGCTTGGACGGACATCATACAGCCCCGGGGCAGCAGCAGAGAGAACCAGACCCCCATCTCCACAACGCCGAATACCAATCCTTCACCCGACGGTGTCTGGAGCAGCAGCAGCACAGCTCGCACAGGCTTTGGCCTCGGGGATAGTGTTTGGTACGAGTGTCTGTTTTTATCTCACGCTGTGAGCAAACCGTGTTTTAAATGTCTGTCTTGCATCAGAGTTCAGAGGACTTACTCATTGTGGCGACGTCCACGTATGTGGTCTACAAACCAATCTTCAGGTGCTTGTCTCTGCAGTGCCAACACACCCACAGCCTGTGGTAGTAAACACACGAATCCATTAGTTACAAGAAGAAATCTTTTCTGGTTATCATTTTTTTTTTATTTATATAGACAGAGCAGAGGGATGTGAGTCAGACAGGACATATGACAAATGTTATCAACCAGTCTCAACAAAATTTTCAGTATGTAAGTACGTCACTGCTAAAACGAGGAGGCAATAAGGAGAGGGGAATCACAAACCTGAAGGCTGGTATCACAAAATGGCTGTACTGTACCCTTATTTTTTGGTATGTAGGTAATTAAATTACATGCTAAGATGTTTTAATGTGACACTAAACAGAGACTGATGTTTCATTTACAGCACAATCCCCTTTTCATGCTTGATTCCTTGGATGCATGTAAAAAAAAAAAAAGTAGCCTAATCCTGCAAAACACAGAGCTAAAGATTTCCCTCATTGAAGGCAGTGAATCAGAAAGTGTGCTGTGCATGTGAGGATGTGTGTGTGTGTGTGTGTGTGTGTGTGTGTGTAGTTTGTGCCCATGAGAAAGAACGACAATTGGAAACGGCTGAAACTCAAGCTGCACTGGCAGCGATTGGTTTGGCACAGCTCGTATGTGAAGAATGTTTTTTACGGGGAGTATTCTGCCATTTTAAATATCTACCAGCTTTTAATTCGTCTCTGGTTGCACGAGTTGCAGAACCCGAACTCAGCTGTGTCATAACTCCATTGTTGATGTTTAACACGGCAATATTATCTGCCCCGTTCAAGGCATTATAAGGCGTTCAACACTATAAACTGAGGCATTTCCTTCAATGGAGAGGGTTTCCTTAAATCTCTACCAGTAAACCAAGAAATTTAAACCAATTCAACCAAGGAGAACACAAGGACTCCAGTGTTTTTGGGCTTTTTTTCTAAACTTTGAGGCCCTTAAACACAAACTCAGAGTTACAGGAGATGGATGAATATATGTTCGTACAGTAGATATGACCTCTTTTTAAACGACTATTTTGATAACTGATGAATTGTTTAAGTCATTTAAGCAAAAAAACACCAAACATTTGACAGCTTCAGGTCCTTAAATGTGAGACTTTGCTGCTTTTCTTTGTGTTACATCTTAGTACAAATGACTCTGTTTTGTTCTGATCGACCAACAGTCCAAAATCAAGACATCTGATGTTGACACCCTGGACTCTAGGAAACCACAACGACAACAAGTCATTTTTCACTGTCTTCTGATCAGACCAAATGATTAAATCAAGAAAACAACCGGTAGATTCATCAATAAATGAAAATAATCACCCTGCTTCACAATAATAAACTCTCTCTCGTCTCTCTGCCTAATTTCAGTGAGAGCTATAAAGTATAGTTTATTATAATATTATAATAAATTATGCCGGCGAGCCAAATTGCGTTACTACAAACAAGATTAGTCTCTGACAGATCAGTAATTTCTCATGACTGGTCTAAAATGTTGTGGAAAAGAGAAAGAGTCCACTGTAAACACGACACGTGCTTCGACTTGCTCAGGTACACAGATGTTTAGATTCTTATCCGTAACGCCATCACCGCCAGGGAGGCGTCTGATCGGTCCAAAATTTATTCCGCAGCATGACAACGAGCCCAAACATCCAACCAGAGTCGTAAAGAAGAAGAAGAACGAGGAGTCCTGCAGCAGATGTTTTTGGCCCCCGCAGAGCCCTGATCTCCACATCGTGGAGTCAGTCCGGGATTAACATGAAGAGACAGAAGCAGCTGAGACGCCGAAAACCACAGAAGAAGAACTGTGGAGACTTTCCCCCCAAAAGATGCTTGGAAGAAATTAACAATCAATCACTCAAGTTCAAGCTGGAGTTCCCGGAGCTGTGTGTGATCAAACGAGACAACGAGCTCATTACAGATCTCTTTTGAAAACCCTCAAAGCGTACAGACAACGGAAAAGACGGTCGCTGTCCTCGGTATATCAAGGATGCCATCTACATTAGTCAATTTCACAGACAACAAAAGGAGCGTTTAGAACAACAGGTGGATGTTATGAAGGCGAGGGTCAAGGATAAGAGGATATGCCAATGTACAACTTAAAAACACAGCATCTAATGAAAGTATTCGGAGATTCAAGAGTGGAAAAAGCCCCGTCCAAGTCTTCCCTTGGATACTGAAACAGGGCAAATCAAACAATATCATCACGATCAAAAGATATCATCGTATCGTAACTGGTGACTCACAAGTTGGTGAACTAGAACAAAGAAGGATCTCCTAGGAAAACCCTTTTCGTAGAGGAAGAAACCTTTGTACTCTCAGATTAACGCTATATAAAAACCAACCCGACTGTGGTCGCCCTCACCAGAAGGTAATTTCAAAAGCGGCCGATGTACACACACACACACACACACACACACACACACACACACACAGACACGCGCACACACGCTAAGTGCATTTCCTTCTTCCATCCTGTAACAGGAAAACGGTACAAAATTCGGGGGCATAATTTCCTGTCCGACCGCTGGAGTCATATACCTCATCAAGTGTCCTCGTGGTAAAAAAAAAAAAAAAGTGTACATCGGCATGACAACCAGATCTCTGAAGACTACAAATGTAAACAAAGACCAGTCCAGTTGGCGTTGTGTTTTGCACGTATGAAACCCCCCACCCACCTCCCTCCCCTCCCTTCCCGACCTCGTATACCGGTAAAGCTGGTACTGAAATTTCCAGATGAGGAGGCGATTTAAAAGGAATCCCTCCTGAAACGTGAAGCATATTGGATTACTGAATTAAGAGTCTAACGCCGCTGGGAATGAACCAGGACCTGGATCTCAGGGTTTCCCCCTGTGAAAAATGTCATGTGAAACAAACCCAACCTGCTGCCAAATCCCCAAAATAGAGGTTTTTTTTTTAAAAATAAGTGACCTGCATGTCAAAGTTTTTCTCTGTCATGGGATCAACTTTTTTCACCTCTTGTTGTTTTCTAGGATCGTCAAGAGTTAGTTTACGTCTCCCGTCATTCTCTATTTGATTATTTTAAGGCTAAAGCATGCTCAACGACAACTACTGATGTCATTTAGGTTTCTTCTGTTTACTGAGCTGTGTGTATTGAGTATAACTGTGACTAAGAAAACAGGAGAGTAACACTTGAGACTGTGATGAATCGTGTCTGAGAGTTCAGAGCCTACAGGAGAGGTTGCTGTCTGTCCGTCTGTCTGTCTGAGGTCGGACAGTCTGCACATTCATGAGGCTTTCTCAGAAAAAAAAACGTGAAACGCGGGAAAACTACTTCTGTACATGACACGGGCAGCGTCGGCACCCGAAGGCAACTCATTGACTCTGTGGATTTCTGGGTAATAATCACCCACAGGAATGCCGGGCATGTCCGTCTGTGGTCGACGGAGCGTTGCCACGTTCCTTTCAAGCTTCCGCCGCTCTCTCGTATTCCACTTCCAAACCGAGTAGGTGCCAAAGACTTTTGTCCTTCAACCCTTCGAACTTCACGCTCATGCGATTTTATCACCCCCCCCCCACCCCTTCTTCCCCCTCTCCTCTCCTGCCCCCCCCCCCCCCCCCCCCCAATCCCCAAATAAATAACGTGGAGCTAACGAGGTGTGCGAATTCCCGTCGTTGCACAGATTCAGAGCAACTTCAAGGGTTATCTCCTCTCTTACCTTCACCTAAGAGTACAGTAACGCTGCTGGATGTGGAGAGAGGCGCTCGGATTGGGCGCCTCAAGGGGTTCCCATAGTCAACACAACAACAACAACAACTACTACTAACCTCTGTGTCCATTCCCCCAGCTACCCTCTTTCTCTCTCTCCCCCTGTTTCTCCTGATTTTAATTACCTCCCAAGCGGAATGTGGGGAATTCAATGGAGAGAGAGAGAGAGTCTGCGCTCTACCAGTCTAGTCAGCTGTGCCCACTTTATTTTCCTTGTATCACATTTCCAGGACTAGCAGGATTTACATGGATTTTCCTCCCCCTCCTCCTCCCGCTCTCCTCCCCCCCCCCCTTAACTCTCCTCTGTCTGCTTCGAGAGGTGTTTAGTCTGAGGCTGTTTTTCCCAGCCACAGTCCTTACTCTGTCTCGGGCCAGTGATGCATCTGGACTGTGAGTACTTCACAGCAAATTCCCCCTTTCGCCTGATCTGTCTCTCATGTTTCAGGTGCACATGTGAAGTCGGCTCAGGGCAACACCACCACATTTAAATACTGCAATCTCGACAAGTAGTTTGTGCTTGAGTTGGCTGCGACGGTGTTTGAACAAATACGGATTGTGCACACACACACACACACATCTGAGCTAAAAAATTAAAAAGTTAGTAAAGATTTAAAGAGGAGAGGAGGCTGGCGTTCTACAGGTTGACCTCCGTAACCAACCTTTCTTTTGTCATTAAGAGAAAAGAAAAAAAAGGCTATAATATTGACACCAGCAACAAAGCGAGATGCCTCCGTCTCGAGGACTCGCAAGTCTCCGGAGGGATGTTTTCGAAGCCTGAAGCTTGAATTTACTCCTCGCCACAATCATGGCAAGAATCAAAATCTGGACACAATGGCGTGGAGTCTGGGTGGAGCTAAAAGCAGAGAGAGAGAGAGAGAGAGAGAGAGAGAGAGAGACGGGGACCTGCCAAACTTTCACACACAGATTCACTCAAAATCAGAATAACTAAAGCCGAGAGAAGTAAATCACTGTATTAAAATATGCCTGAAATAACACTGCTTGTGTTTCTCACCCGGCATCACCGAGCAGTCCGACATCGTCAGAGAAGTTAGGAGGGGTGGAGGAGAGACTAACTAACTGTCCCACAGGGATCATATGGTTTTGATAACAACTTGTTAAAGCACCTGCTGAGGAAAGCATTGAGTTAATGGTGTTGAAACCACCAACCAAAGTCCCATTTATATGTAGAACAAAGTCATTTTGTGTTATGTAATGTTAAAGATTTCGACCGTGTCCTTTACTTCTCAGTTTTTTTTTAATTCCACATTCGATATTTCACAATAAAATGCTGCTGCGGCACTTTTTCAATCACTTCCCTTTTATTTACTCATCAGGTAACATCTGTTTAATGTCACGTGGGAATAAGTGTGTAGGGACTAATTAAAAAAAAAAGACTGAGAGCAACAACCTCGGTATAGATATTAACTTGAGTAAACTGCTGCTAAACAGTGAATAAATCTAAACTATCAGTATTTTCAGACGCTTTGTTTACACCAGTGATGCCAATAATCACAGCTGTGAAACAGTTCCAGTCATGATCAGCTGATTTATCATCAACAAGCTCATGTACAGGATGCGTGTAATTAATCAGATTATTATTAAAACTTGAAGCTTTTACTTTTTTTTAAATAAAGTTTGGACATTTGGTCTGACAAAACCGACCATTTCCATTGTTTCCTGACGTTTTTTAATCCCAAACAATTAATCAATTAACTGAAAATACGTTCTGCAGATGAACTGATCACATAAATGATGGCGAGTCGCGGCCTTTAAATGTCATTTATCAGATCTTAAATAACTCACTGAGCCCCGTACGAGTTTGTCGGAGACTCAAGTCGTCCTGATGAATGTTTGTTAATGTCTTTAACGCATGTTGCGAGACACACGAGGCGGATCGCATATCGTATCCATCGCCATCTTCCGTCTCACCTCAGCTGCTCTCACACTGGTTTACTTTGTTCCAGTAACGCTCCCGGTTCCAGAGGGACTGGTGTTAGTTCACCTGCTGCATGAACTCATCTGTAATCTTACCTAAAAATCAAAATACTTAACTTGGTCACTTTCAAAAAAAAAACAAAAAACAAACAAACTGATTTATAGTAGCCTGAAGCTCTTGTAAACAGATTGTTTGTTTATTAGTGTGTTTCTGTTTGTGATAGTTTCATTTCTTTTCATTGTGGCTGTAAACAGGGTGTTGCCTTGAAAGCACATGCACGCTCAGCCAACTTGTCTTGTGTAAATAAATAAACTCTGGGAAAGTGATTACACAGCGTAGAACTACCTGAAGGTCCAGATTAAACATATTTTATAGTGTTTCTCAATTGAAAAGTGATGTGAAACACATTTTCAAACAGGGCAGACGGAGGACACTGAGGTCATGTCCATATTTTCATGGGAATCGGTTTTGTTACTTTTGCAACCATAACCACTACTTTGATACTACTTTGAGGCTGATAAAAAATAAATAAAGGATGCAGAGCTGTAACGATTAGTTGATTAATTGATTAGATGCCAACTGTTACATCATTCACAAACTATTTTGATAGCCGATAAATCATTTCGAGTCATTTTTTAAAAGAAAAAATGTTCAAACTCTCTGAATTCAGCTTCTCAAAGTGAATATTTTGAGTCTTTTTTATTAGTTTTTTTTTGTCTTCTATGATCATGAACTGAATATCTTCAGTTTACTGACTGCTGTAACCAAAACAAAAACATCTGACGACGTCATCTTGGACTTTTTGGAAACAGTAATCAACATTTTCTGACATTTCACAGACCAAACAACTTATCAATTGATTGAGAAAATAACTGTTAGTTTGAGCCCTAAAGGGATGAAGTTTGGAGCTTCATGGTGAGAAATCCTCTTTTGACTCTTGACCCTTGACCTGGATTGTATTATAGGAGACTCATGACTCTATTCTTCATTTATTTGATCTTTTTTGTTCATACACAGCAAACTTCACAACTTATTTATTTACATTTATTATCTTTTTCTCTCTTTCTAGCCCTGAATTGACTTTTAAATACAGATATATACTCTATGTATATGAGCAGAGAAGTATAAGCAAGTTTAAATGTACACACATGGATATATATATATGGTTATACATAGGAATATATCGCTTTTGTTGTTATATGTTTTTTATTTCTTCACCATCATTATTGTTGTTGTTTTCTTTGACTCTTCTTCTCCCTTCCTTTGTCTCCTAATAATAAAAACTAAAACAACAACTTTATTTACAACTAATTAGGAACACCCTTGCTCCAAAAACAAGATTTCAAACTCCTGGCTACATCTTAGTTTTTTTTTTTCCCCACATGACTTGAATGCAGCATAAGTCACCCATCACATCACCTGTCACCCTCACTGTCACGTGCACAGCCATGAGCCCTCACCTGTAGCCTGGACCACCTCTGGTTAGGACCGGACCGGGCTTCTCCGGTAGTCGGATGAGATGACGCAGAAGGTCCCTTCGTTGTTCACGTCCATCTGTATCCTCGGTCACACCGACACACCGGGAGAGTGTGTGCGCGCATGTGCGTGCGCCATGGCGGGGCTGACCCTCCCACCAGGTAACCGGGGGCTCTTCTTTAACGGAAAGTTAAGAGCACACACACACACACACACACGCAAACTGACTTTCCAGGTGGTGAAAACAAAACACGGTCACATCAGACAGCTGTGAGTGTTACAGAGGAAATGTTCCGATGGAAAAGCCCACAACATCAGACAGCTCCAGCTGTGGCTCGAACACAAACTTCTGCTCCATCTTTGGAAAACTTGAATTTCCAAAACATTTTCAGCAGCCAGGACGACAAAAAAAAAAAAAAAAAAAAAAAAAAAAAGATGCTTTCAGTCTTTGCAGGAGAGCTTGCTGAATCAGACCAGGTGTAACAACAACCGTGTGGCCTGAATGAAATCCATTTCAACTCGCCAGAAGGAAACACAGACGATTTCCGTGATTTTGATGGCTTCTCTTCCTGCTAAGTTTGCAGATTTTCCTTCTCTGTGTTGCCAGGTTTGATTCCAAAATATTAGAGGCCGGACATTTTTTTAACCTTGTGATTACTTCGCATTATGGCATTGCAATATCCATATACATTTTTGTTTAAAAAAATAAAATAAAAAGGCCTATGCATGACATTTAACAACAACAACAACGACAAAAAAAGTGCAGGGGGATTTGTTTTAGTGATTAATATGAAACAAAAGCTGATGCTGGCAACAGGAATTAAAATCTGCAAACGTTTAAAATACACATAAACTTGATTTATTTATGTCGAGCGAAGCATAATTTGCTTGTCGACCAGACTTCGCGGAGCATTGCGGACTTTTTCTGCATTCATGTCTGAACAAACTTGACTTAAATGTGGAAGAAAGTTTAAAAAAAAAAAAAAAAAGAAAAGTAGTTTTGCCAAACAACAAAGTCGCAAAGACAAGTTGTCGCACGGTGCCTGGTAGATAACTTGTAAGTCCACAACTTCTCCCAACCAAAGCAAAACAAAGTACACCACAATAATCTTCAACCGAATACGTCAAACTTCCTGACAGAAAAAAATATCGCCACCGGAACCCGCTTTTTAAGCCTCCAACAGATCATGAAAAACTGTGCTCCGAAAAAGTCGTGTCCGTGTTGCCCGAAACGTCTCCGCTGCCCGTCGTCCGTACGTCTGCAACAACACGGCTTTAATTCCCAGGGGGGGATTTCTTATAACTAAACTATCTAAATTAGCGCCGTGCAGCCGCGGGAGCGCGCTGTTACTCGGTCAGAGTGTTTCTTCTGCTGTCGGCGGCGCGCGCACAATGTTATTAGTGAGGCGGACCCGTCTGTGACGTCGACGAGGCTTTCGAGTGCTGCCTTCGAAAACTGTAAGAAAAATCGGAAATTAGAAAAAAAAAAGAGTATTTCAACGGCAGCTCTTTTTTTTAAAGGGCGGGTTCAACGTTTTTTTTTTGTTTTAAAACAATGGTTAGGAGCCCAGATGAACACTAGAATACGGTTTTCTAGCCTTTGTTAGCAAAAATGTGTTTTAAACATATCTGAAGCGTCCAGATGAGTCAAATCAAGTAGATATCTTTCAACGTTATAGTCTTTTTTAGCCTTTATTCGGTGCAAAAGTGTGTTTTAAACATATCTGAAGCACCCAGATGGGTCAAATCAAGTATATATCTTTCAACATTACGGTCTTTTTTTAGCTCCAAAGTTCCTCTCTTTGACACTATACTTCCACCTGCAGCTCAACAGGGAAACACATAAGCATCTGGTTATAGGTTAAAAGGGGGGGGGGGCAAACTTGGAAAAATACATAATCGGTGGGAAGGGGTCTGGGGGGTCTGCCGCCAGATTTCCTGCATTTCTACACTACATAAGAAACAGCCAACTGCAATAGTTTAGATTCGTTAGATTGAGGGTGCTATGAAAACCAGGAATGCATCAAGAACAGTTTATAATTAGGTGGTTATTTCATATTTGAATATTATATTCATATAAACATTATGCAGCCTAAACTGTTAGAAGGTCGCAGGATACTTTGATGGGAGCCAGTGGAGGGATATGAACAACAGGGTGACGTTTGAACGTACATGCGGGGAAGTCCGCCAGTAAGGAGTTGCAGTAGTTGATGCGTGATATTATGAGAGCCTGTATCAGGAGTTATGCTGCATGCTCAGACAGGTAGAGGTCTGATCTTCCTGATGTTGTACAGGGCGAACGGACACAACCAAGCGATTGAGGCCACATGAACCTTAAAGGTCAGTTGGTCATCAGTCATGACACTCAAGTTTCAGGAGTTTCAAGACTTTGTAGGCGTTAGTTGGGTTGATTCAAGCTGGATGCTGATGTTCTGTTGTACAGAGGGACCGGCTTGGATGACGAGGAGCTCAGTCTTACAGAGGTTGAGTTGAAGGTGGCGGTCTTTCATCCATGCCGATATATCAGCAAGGCATAATAAGATCTGAGCCGAGACTCTCTGGTCTTCCAGCGGGATTGACAGGTAGAGCTGGGCGTCGTCAGCGTAGCAATGTTATGAGAAACTGTGGGATCAGATGATTGCACCAACTGAGGGGGTGCACACTGAGAAAAGAAGGGGACCAAGCATTGAACCTTGAGGAACTCCTGTGGATAAGCTGCGCGGTTTGGACGCTTCTCCCCTCCAAGATAATCTAAAATATCTCCCTGAGAGGAAGGACATGAACCAGCAGAGGGTTCGGATCCTGAAATACGAAGCTCAGTGAGTGTAGAGAGGAGGATTTGGTGGTTGACTGTATCAAAGGCGGAGGACCGACCAGCGACTCAGTAACCGACAGGACAACAGCTGCTATTAGCACCACTAGCTGATGTAGATTATCTCAAATCAAAGGACATCTTAATGCACGACTCAGAAGGTGATATTTGCTCCTCCTGATTCTGTTTTTTCTCCGTTAGCTCCCTGATCGTTTCAGAATTGATTTTAAGATTTTACTGATCACTTATAAAGCACGTCTGGGTCTGAAGCTCCAAGCTACATAACAGCTGACCCCGTACGAGCCGGCCCGCAGCCTTAGATCCTCAGGTGGGGCCCTAAAGGTGCTTTTTCCATCAGGGCCCCTCGGCTTTGGGATGACCTGCCTGAGGAGAAAAGGCTCGCAGATTCAGTAACTTCATTTAAATCACTTATTAAATCCCATTTCTACAGACTTGCTTTTATATGATGTTGTCTCTTGATCATCTTTCTTTTAAGCTTTTTATCATCTCTTTATGGTTATTATTATGATTATTATTATTATTAAGACTTAAAAGGGGCCATTTAAGTCAAGGACTAGACTTAGAGTAAACTCACAGCTCTCATTTAGCCTGTATGAGGAAATAAGAGACTAATAATAATAATAGTGATGAAAGCACAGCTCAGAGCAGCTGGATGACGGATCATTACACTGAGTGATGCGTCATCATATTTACAAATAATTTCCACCCAAAGTCTGACGAAAACTAAAACTGAAGTGGGGTATTCTCTAAACAAGTGACTTTCCGGTGTTGAACATACGTTTGTTTATATTCAGACACTTTAACGCTGTTGGGAAAAGCTCCGTCTGTCTGTCCCTCGGGTTGGACTGAACCAACTCAAAGGATCCAAAAAGGTCAAATTTTTTTTATTACTTGTTTTTATCAGTTGTTGAAAATAGAAAAACAGATCATTCACACAGGCTGGTTAATTATAATCACCTGATTTTGACGACTGTATGATGATAAGTTCATTTTTTTAGAAAGACAATAAGTGGCAATTAGCAAAACCAGAACTTTGCTCCCCCTTTAGCTGAATAACAGGGGTGCATTTGATCCACTTGCTCCGTTGCTAAGGCGCCTTTGTGAGGAAACACAAAGATTGAATTTGATGATAAAAAAAGACTGAAAATGTGGGAGATTATCCACTTGATGTGAGTAACTCAGGCTGCTGAAGCCTCATATAAACACGTCAACTTTTAAATATTTTCTCAAGATCGCCTGATTGTTGCTTTTAAGACACCCTGGGAAAACTGTGAACTCGTCCTTTAAAGGGGAACTATTGTGATTTAATAGATCTCTCTTCCATAAAGTTTTGGGGATCCACAAGAGACAGATTGACCAAAAGGAAACAGCTCATGTCAGTAAAGATGCTGGATCCTATCATGCAACTCAGTACTGTTTCTCATCAGACCACCTGGATAAATTAGATCCTCGAGTTATTTTACTGATCTTATAATATCAAATAATATCATCAGGATTATTATCTCAAATTTTGGAGAGACATTATTTATTTCAGCACTCTCACACACCTTTAACCTGCACATGTAGTATCTCTTGTGTTGTTGTCGTATCTATTTTTCATCTACTACATCTCACATGTAAATAACAGTGATGAGTTTATTATGTTCACTTACATTTGTCCAGCTTTGTTCTCCTTGTTTTGGCTGTATGTAAATATATTGAGAGCCACTAGAAACCAAAAGTCAAATCCCTCGTTGAATACGTAAACACACTCGGCCAATAAAACTGATTCTGTTTTCCCTTCAGAGCTACAGAGGACATTATACAGCTGTTAAAGGCTCCTAATGACGACTTAAATGGACTCACCCTCTGATTGAAACCCATAAACCTTTATTTATATACATATATACACAGTAAAAGTCCAACCAATAACCTTTGTTGTAACCAAATATGTTAGTTATACACCTATTTACAATGTACCAGGTGAAATTCTTTCACTTTACTTGAATATTTACATTTAATATACAACTTAAATCTTCTATTTTACTATATTTGAGAGGGAAATATTGCACTTTTTACTCCACTATATTCATCTTTAACACACAGATTCACACACATATGATCAATACATCGTATGTAATGTGTAGCTGCAACATTAAAATGTTTACCTGTTAATTAATCAATAAGTATAGCCATTTATTGATAGAATTGTTATTTTTTTTATAACCTTGAGCTTTAACTCTTCACTTCTTGGGAATGAAACACACAGAAATCATTGAATTAAATCAACACCAGCATTTTATTTTTCTCCAAAAGCATGTAAAAAACAAAAAAAAAGAGAAAAAAAAGAAAAAAAAAACTTGGAAAATGCACAAAATGATAGTGTACATTGGCGTAGAAGAGGGGCAGGTGGGCAGGTGGGGCAAGGAGGAGGGGTGGGGGGGTGGGGGGGTGGCGGGGCTCTTAAATGTTTTTTTTTAAATGTTTCATACCACAACTAAGCAATAGAGAGAAGGGAGAATAAAAGGAGAAAAAAAAAAAAAAAAAAAAAGACCGCAAAGGCAGTCCAAGCGTCCTTTTGCTGTAAGGCCACCTCAATCCACAGGTCAAGTCTGTTTATATAGGATACATTTTCAAAAGATGCATACATTTAAAATGTCTCGATGACAACAGCATTGAAAATTAAGTCCATATCAAGTTTTTTTTTTTTTTTTTTTTTTTTGTTAAGCACAGAAAAAAAATGAAAATGACTCACAGGTTTTTATTTTAAACATTTTTAAAACGTTACACTGCAATCATTCACCTGAGCCTCTTGGCACCAGTGTAAAGTGTACCTTTGTCTGCTCTGTTACACTTAGAAGTCGCAATTCACAGATTTTGCAGTTGTACCTTGGCGAACTGCTAACGGAGAATGACAAAGACAGCATTTCTAGATACAATACTTTTTTGATTTTAAAGCATTCTCAAGGATCCCGAGGACCTTTTTTTTTGTTGTTTTTTTTTTAAAAGAAAAAAGGAAAATATAAAATATACATTGTCACACACACACATAGTAGAATTGTACATTATATGTGGATAAAAAGTGGGCAGATAGGAAAAAATGGCTGCTGGTTGAGTGAAGTAATCCTATGTTGTTGTTGTTTTTTTTTAAGAGTGGGACTCTAAAGCAGGGCTGTTTTTGAAAAAGGTATGATCAGGAGAGATTTCTTTGTAAGGATCTGTGCACTCAATGGTCTTATTTGAAGAAAAAAAAGAAGAAGAAGAAGAAGAAAAAAAAAGCAATAAGGTCAACTATTTATTTATTTCTAAGGCTTCTCTTTTTTAAAAAAGTAGCAAATATCCATCTGTTTTAGCTTCCTATTCTGCACAGCATGCTCAAATTCACAGTAAACTTTCAGTCACAAAAAGAAAAGTACTTTTTTCTTTTGTGTCATTCAAGTGTCAGTCAAGTCTCAGTGGTATTCAGATATTTTCTAAAAAGGAGATATTTTGAATGGCTTTAGACTCATTCTTTGTACAGAATGAAAATATAGACATGGAAATCTTGGTCTAAAAATGGGATTGATTTTTTTTCTTAGGTGCTGCGATTTTTTTAAAATAAGATCAAAAGTGGCTGGAGTGCAGTCGTCGCACCGCAGACAGGCAACTTATTCAAAAAAACAAAACAAACTTTGAATAAAAAGGCTTTGTTGAGAAATTTATGGGCAATGTTTGGTTTTTTTTTGTTTTTTTAAAATGTTTTCTTCCTCTCACACTAGACACCACTGTCACACTTTCCCCAGCAGGGGGTGCTCTGCACTGGGTTTTGCATGCAGCATGCAGGAGCACATTAGAGGAAAGGGCCGGGCGGGCGGGCGGGTGAGGGGGACCAGTAATGTGACAAACGCTCCATCAGCCACCTACTGTAAGCCGAATATCAAGAAATAGGTCCACGTGCTAAGATGTATTTAGCTAATAAGACAGGAGATGAGAACAGGAAGGCATTTATTTTGAAAAAAAAAAAAAAAAAAAAAAGGAAACCTGTCCACGCTTATTGGTCGGGGCTAGTGAGGAAGAGGGGGGGGGGGGCAGCAGTGGGGGTTTGATGATAATGATGATGATGTTCAAGACAAATGTGATTGGTTTGATTCTCATAAAGACCGTCCAGTTACATGAACACACTCAAGTACAGCAGAGAGGAGAGAGAGGAGAAAAAAAAACACCACAAGACGCCAACAATCTGACAAGCGTGAAACGATGAAGGAACAGAATCGTGTGGGGTTTTTTTTTTCTTGCAAAGGCTTTTTTGAAAAGCTCCGTCCGTCAAACATCCTCACAGGTGGATGGTATAAAGACACGTAACCGCTTTCGATCGATTTAACCGGCTTCCCTAAAAATGTTTCAACATGACGGCGCGTGAGGGATTTTTTTATTTTTTTTTAACTTTACAGACGAGGCTTCAAGTTTCCCTGTGATTATCAACAACTTGTCTGGTGATCATGTGTGGTCATATGTGCAAGTACAATATCACGGTGAAGGAGGAGGGAGGTTTGGTTTGAGGAGGGGAGGGGGGACGTTCACTAAATCACAAACGACAGCTCTATGTACAGATAGTTTACAAAAAAAAACAACAATCTGTTTTAAAAGTTCAACCATAAAAGCTCAGAGAGGATCAAACTTATGCCGTGACATCAATCGAATCCGAACTCAAGTGCTCCTAAAAACTTTTAAAAAGTGGGTCTGGCTATGTGTGAAACGGAAAAAAAACAAGACGATGGATCATCTCATCCACAAACACAAAACACACACACCCAACAAAGAAAAAAAAAGGTTGATACAGTCGTAAATATAAGGCTATTAACACCCAGTCATACCCGACATGCAAACTGGGCACTAAAAAAAATTAAAATAAAATAAAACAACGGGATGAAAGTGAACAATAGTCGAAACTAAACGCTAACAAAACGAGAGGTGAGCTGTTGCTGATGTGTGCGGTTATTTATTTACTTTTTTTTTTTTCCTTTTTTTACAGTACTTTGTACCCTGTTAGTTCCTCAAATACATTGAACCTGACAAACTGAGGACTATTATTATTATTATTTTGATTTGTGTGTGTGTGTTTTTTTGTTGTTGTAAAAATTGCTCGGGGTGACATTAGCAAATGAAATCCCTCTGAAAATTGACCTGAGTGTATGCTCTACTGCAAAACATGGATGCTCTGTAACCCCCCCCACCACCGCCGCCGCCGCCACCACCCCGTCTCTGATATGTTTGCCTGAGCATACAGTGTGTTTGTTTGTTTGTTTTTCAAAATAAAATGAAAAAAAAGGGTGCAAATCATTTTAAAAAGAAGTCAACTAAAAAGAAAATATTACACTCCCCATACCAGAGAAGGCTTTTGGTCACAATCAAGTACCAATTCCAAAACAGGAAATTGGAAAAAAAATAATAAAATAAAAGGAAAAAAATCCCCCCGAAAAAAAAAGAAAATCCCCGAAGATAAATTTAAAGTGGTATGGATTATAACTGGCCTGTAATTTCATAGCTGTTTGTGCATGTACCTGTTCTGATGGCATTTTAAAAAGCTAGTGAGCGCAATGAGTGATTTAACAATGACCCAACTTCCTGCCTCCGACATACAAGGGAGGAGGAGGAGGAGGAGGGGGTCACGTGTTCATGATGTATCGAAAGGTGTTAGGAAGGAGGGAGGAGGAGGAAAAGTAAAAGGGAGTGGGGGGGAGGAGGGGGGTGAGATTTGAAGGGATGGGTCGGGGAGGGGGGGGTCACAGGCATGACATGATTATGCCGTCTTCGTTATATTCTCTGACTCCTTGGAGGCCCAGAGCTCTTTGTGCTGTTTGCGTCCGAAGCCCTCGTCGTAGTTGCCTTTGCTTTTGAACAGCTGCTGGAAGTGGGGTTTGCAGTAAAACTCTCCCGCAAGAGCTGCGAAGGTGCCAAGGCTGCCGAGAGAAGGAGGAAGACGAGGAGTCAGGACACACACAAAAAAAGGAAAAAGTTAAGTAAACACAACACAGTGGGGAAAAAAAAAAAAAAAAAAAGAAAGAAAAGCTGTAAATCGTCACCTGAGTTTGGCGTTGCAGTGCTTGCAACAGAAGCATGATGAATGGAAGACCTGGTTGTTGGCCACCAATCTCTCCATTGGGTAGACGGTCTTCTCACATGATGTACACACTTCCTTTTGAGTCTTAAAGCTGAAGGACTGAGCACATAAATATGCCGTTTTTTTTTTTTTTTTTTTTTACAACCACATAAGGCCTCTCTAGATGAAAGCAAGCATTTTTTACAAAAGACAGCAAATGCAAGGAGAGAGAGAGAGAAAGAGAGAGAGAGAGAGAGACTTCCTCTTCTCTCCTCTGAGATCAAAGGCTGATGATGAAAATGGAACTGAAGTGGGGCGAGTAGCGCACACAGACGAACAGAGGATTGAAAGGAGGAGAAGAAGAAGAAGAAGAAGAAAGGCGATGCATATTTACCTTAGATCGCTGGACTGGTTTCTCTTCACTGGTGTTTCTGGTGTCCTGGAAGAGAAAGAAAAAAAAAAGGGAACATTTAATGTCTTAAAATGTGCGTACAGACTCCTGTTGTTCCTTCAATAAACAATAAAGTGCAACCGACGGTAGATAAACGTTGCTAAGAACTTCACAATAAGCTGTAAGGTCAAACCGACCAATCTAATTTGTCCTCTTATTACCTTTACCAGTGTGTTAGTACTATATATCTGTCTCTCTTTCTCTCTCTCTCTCTCTCCCCTCCTCTTTCCTATTCGCTCCATCTGTCTCTTTGCACCCCTGGGAGAGGATCAGGTGCCGTCTGCTGTCTGGTCATGTGAGCCGAGAGCTGTGGGACGCTCTGCATGGGTGCTGGCCCTCGACATAGCAGCACAACCGAGATAAAAACTTCACAGCACAGAAACAAAAACACACACACACACACACACTGCTGGTCTCCTTTAAAAACTAATTCAAGTGTTTTTGTTTTGTTTTTTTTTCTCTTCTCTCTAACTATGCATGTAATGAAGCTTTTAACTCAACCCTGCAATCATGCACAATGGCTACGGTTTTACTCTTTAATTCTCACGGCTGCCATTCGAGCACAAGGTCACCGCGTTTATTTATTTATTTCCTTCTGCCCCGAAAAAACCCCCTGCAGGTGTTGATATGTTCGTCACGTAATTGCAGTTTGTTTCACGGCGACAAGGAGCGTTTGAAAGACTTCCTCTAGGCACTCAGGAGGTTAAAAAAAAGAAAGAAAGAAAGAAAGAAAGAGGAAAAAAGTGCTTGTGTGAGCTCACGTTGGAGAAAGTTACACAGCAGTTAAACGACTGAAATCTGCCCTCTGGAGTGTTGCAGCCGGTCCGCCGGCAGCAAACGAGCACGCGGTGACATCTTTAAGCAGGACTAACAGGTAGTTCAAGCGGATAATAAACAGACAGAGAGACATTCAGACGCACACACAGTAAGTGCCATGGAAAAGCCAGTGTGCAGGGGAAGAAGGGCGGCCTCTGTTTTCGGCTCGGGGGGTTGGAGGAGGAGGAGGAGGAGGGGGGAGGGGGGAGGGAGGGGGAGAGAAAAAGTCCACTGCAGACTTTGCTAAAACCCTGTTATGTAAGGCAGTTTGGCTGGAGCTGGAGGAAGGGTTTGGATGTAGAGGAGGAGGAGGAGGAGGAGGAGGAGGAGGGTTCAGGGGGTTGCTACCAGAGTTGCAAAGAGCTCTTTGGTATCTTAAAGAGAACATGCTGATCTTCATTTTTTTTTTTTTCCTTTCCAGGTCTATTACCTCTTTGACTTTTTCTGCTTTGTTAGCGATTTACCAAACCTACAGTCGGCCAACGGCGAACGAACGGAACGGAACGACAGCAGCGTGACGTACGGAGCATCCATCTGCCTCATGAAACCGTCGACCTGCTGACACACGGAGTCCAGGTCCAAAGCCGCCGTGCAGTCGACCGAAACTATGTCGCTCTAACAAAAACAAAACGGCTCAAAGGGTCGTCTGTACGTGTGTGTGTGTGTACAGCTAATAAATATACTTATAGGTTTAATTAAACACTTTACTTATCAAGGTGTTTCCTCACATTGAAGCCTCGCAATGCCGCAAAAAAAAAAAAAAAGACCCAATTATGGCCGAAATATTGGTAATAAACTGACAGGAACTTGGCGTGCAGCTGGCATCTCTTCACAATAAATGACTTACATACTTACATAATCTTTGGTGTTTATTAACTGTGCAACTCATGCTGATAAAAGAAGTCCTGCTCAATGATTTGCAGAGAAACTTTATCGGTTCATCGTTTTGTTTATATAAAAAAAAAAAAAGGTCAAAATAGTGATGATGCACCTTTTAAAACAGTTTAAACCCTCAAAACTTTCATTTATGACAAAGAAAAGCGTTAAATCGTTACTCTGAGAGGCTAAAAGCAGCAATTTTTGGGGTGTGTTTGTATTAAAAAGTGATTTAAACTGGATTAATCGACCAATCATAGCAGCTCTATAACACACAGAGCGATAATAAAGTCATAGATATCACAGTGTAAACAGTGCGTTTATCTCTTTTTATCAGCTCAGTGTAAACTACACACTGTACATTATCATATCGTCCAGCCTTATCTGCTCATCTGAATTGTGAGTGTTGCCTCTTTGTCAATATTTGCATACTATTTTTTGACCTTTTTTTTTTTTTTTGGTGCCTTAACGCACCGCTCAACTTCTGAGTAAAAGAGTTAAAAAAAAAAAAAAAAACCCTAAAAAAACAAGGGTGTTGTCTTGTCTGCACTTATGACGACCGGAAGACGAGATTTCGAAATGATCGGCTCATTAGCAGCGAGGCCACGCGGCACTTCCTGTCGATGCAATCACGTCCACGACGGTCTCCTCTTCATCCCTGACTTACCTCTGAGTTTAGCTCTCATGTTGCTGCTAAGCTAGCGAAGCAGCTCTCTCTCTCTCTCTCTCTCTAACTCTCTCTCCTTGGTGGTTATCTTGCACACACACACACTGCATGCTTCGACCACTTCCTGTTCCTGCAACACAGCATGACTTTGATCTCCTCACAAAAAATGTATTTAACTGAAAGTCTTCTCCTCTACTTGCGTGCTTGTAGAGAAAGTCAGTGGAAAGCTGTTAAGAGCATGAAAACGAGGTCAATAAGGGAGCTTTTGTTTGTGAATAATATGAAATAAACACGACCAAAAAAGGAAAAAAAAAAACACGCTCAGCATCAACTCTAATCTGAGGAAAAGAGCTGACATGTTTTTTTGTTTTTTTTAGTTGTTGATAAAAACAACACAACAGGATTAGATACAGTATTCGGAGGGGTGGTGGGTGGTGATGGGTGGGTGATGGGTGGCGGTGATGGTGGCGTTAGGCCTGCATACCAAACACATAAACTCAGATCTGCTGGAATAACTTCAGATTAAGCGGTGCCATCTTGTCTTGCCCTTATATGTACATGTGTGTGTCTCGCAATTGCCACCAAGCGACTTCGCGAACGCGGCAGGAAGTTGTTATGACACATCTGGCTTCCTCTGTCTCTCTCCGAGTCCCAACGGACAGACAGACAGAAGCAGCAGCGAAACAGAGACTGACATCCCAATAAACGCCTGCTAATGACCACTTCTTCTTCTTCTTCTTCTTTATTTAACGACCTCTGTTCAGCACGAATTAACACAACAGCCCGACTGATTTTTTTTTTTTTTTTTTTTTGAGCGCAGAACAAGGTGTTCAATGTGAGCATAAATAAATAAAAAGAAAGCATTAGTTAACTGTGGAGCGATTTGACACAGCAGAAGCTCGGAGCCAGCTGGAGTCTCGTATCTTTAGACAAACAAAGACCACCTTCACTCACACACACACACACACACACACACACACACAAACACACACAGAGAGAGAGCTGAAATCTTCTTGCAACAAGGGGTTCAACTCTTACCTCACAGCATCTTTGCCTCACACTCTTTGAGTACGAGCTTAAATTTTTAATCGCGCTTGCACATGTCTGCCCGTTTTTGTGCGTGTGTGTGTGTGTGTGTGTTTTTGTGTGTTCAGCCACCTGGGAGCCTCTCAGTAGGGTGTTGCTGCTTCCCCTTTCTAATTTGAATTGGTTTTAAAAGAACATATATCGTTCTGGGAAGCGTTGTTATTATTATCATTTGCTTTCATATCATGAGTTAGATGATGAGATTGACAACACTCACCGACGTCCGTGTGGTCAATATGAAGCTACAGCCACTTAGCTTAGCTTAGCTTAGCATAAAAACAGGAAATAAACAGTCTAGCATGTAAAACCACAACCTGATATACACACATGTGAACTTTGTTACCTCTGGACAGAACCAGGTTAGCTGTTTACACCCCCCCTCACTCCCTCCCTCCCTCCCTTCCCTTCATCCGTCCCCCCTTTTGTTTCCAGTCTTTAAGCCAGGCTAATCTAACAGCCTGCTGGCTTCATATTTACTGTACAAACATGAGACTTTTATCCATTTTCTCATCAGAAAAATGTCAATAAATGTCAAACTATCCTTTTTAAAACCTGTAACAGCTTCATCTGCATTAACGATTATCAACTGAGCCCTTTATTTCTCTCTAATAAAATGTCAAAACACTGTCGGTTATAATTTTGCAGGATCAAAAAAGGTTAAAAAAAAGGTCCCAAAACGGTGCCAAAACCCCGAAGACATCCAGCATCGTCTCATGTCGGACAAAGAAAAGCATCAAATCACTTTTAAGAAGCCAAACGCAGTAAATATTTGGCATATTTGCTTCAACTACAACTACAGCTCAACTATATAATGACTATAATCTGCACACTGAACAACAAGCATCAGTTTGACCTTTTCTAAAAAAAAAAAAAAAAAAAAACCCTTCTGCTTCCCCCTCTCTCCCCTCCTCTCCCTCCCCTCCAGGACCCAGACCACCACCCCCCACCCCCCCCATGATGCGACAGGAGAGTTAAGTGACCCCGAAAGTCAGTTATTATTCCATCAAAACTAAAATATGCAACGGGGGGGAGAGAGAATAGAAGAGTATGTAGTCTAGAAAGCATCTGACCTCAGAATAATCTGCGCTGTTATGGAAGTTGAAAAGACGCCAACATACCACCATCACACCAGACCAGACCAGAACAGACCAGACCAGACCTTCTCTCTCTGAATCTTTAAGTGTTTATAAGAGCTTTATCTGCTGACGTAAATGTCAGAATAGTCCAAACAACTTTTTTTTTTAAAAAAAGAGAGCATAACGGAAGGGTGAAAGGTCAATTTATTCACACAGAGCACAAAGGAGAAGTAGCGTCTTCTCTTTATTCCTCTTTGTAGCGCCGATGGAAACAACAACAACAACAACAACAACAGCCACCTCTGTTTCACTGTTAAACATCCCCCTGAATGCTCTCCGCAGCAGGCCCCTACAAGGGAAAGCAGTCGCTACGTTGCCGCACTCTCATCCCTTATTTTTAGATATGTGATCATTGTTTAATCGTTCGGTGAAGGAGTGGTGGGGGGGCTAAAGAAAAACACACATGGAAAGTGTGTTAATAAGCTTATTTGTATGGTGTATGGCAACATTTCCAGCGCTTGAATCATCAAATATTAGTTTAAAGTGTGCAGATAGCATCTTACTACTCCTGCAGGGCAAAGCCGTGGCTCGGCTCCAGCAACTAAAACAGCTGCTGCAGGGAAGATATATAGTCTCTCCCTCCTCCTCTTCCTCCTCCTCCTCCTCCTCCTGACGGCAAATCTCCCCATCAATTACTCTGAACATGAAGAGACTGAGCGAGTTATGCGGAAAGGATGCACGAGACGTGAAAAGGAAAACACTCAGAATTCATACGAGGTTAATAAATAAATAAATGGGACTTTTTTGTGATGATAAAATAGGTCGAATGTGAGGTTTTGACACTTTGAGTCAGTCAGAAACTGATAAAAAAAAAAAAAGAGTAGAAAGAAGTAAGTCAGATGCAGATGGAGGTTCACCGCAGCAGCAGCAGCAGCAGTCTGTAGAGTCATCACATCTGCTAGTGAGCGTGTTAAGTCGTCGCGTTAGCCGCTATTTCTCTTCCCCTTTTTTCTCTCGACTTCCTGTTATAACAAGAAAGTGACGGGGCAGTTTTCTTTTTCTTTTCCTGCACAAAAAAAAGGGGGGGGACAGGGCATCGAGTGTCTGTGTGTGTGTGTGTGTGTGTGTTTTGTTTTATTTTTTTTTTTTAGGTCAGCTGACTTTACGTTTGTTTTCTCACTTCCTGTCTGGGGAAGCTGCCAAGTTCCAGATAAAATTTCATTAAGTATTTATCCAAACATGCAGCTATATTTATTTATTCAGGATAACAAGCGCTTAAAAAAAAAGGAAAAATGCAGGGCTGCAACTAAGAATTAGCTTCATCATCATTTCATCTCTTCTGCCGAGTCTTTTCTCGATTATTTCGACAAATTGTGTGTCAGAAAACGCAGCTGAACGCCCGCTGTGTGATTCAGCAGAGGGCAAAATGACGGGCTGATTATTTTAATTATCGATTAAGTTGATCGAAGTTTCCCAAAACCGAAGATGCAGAGAAGAAAAAAGAGTAAAGAAACCAGCAAATATTAACATTTAAGAAGCTGGAATAAGAGAATTTGTGCATCTTTTCCTTAAAATAAATGAATTAAAACAGTCGACGATTCATTTTCTATCAATCGACTAATCGATTCATCGTCGCCGCTTCATTTAAACGTCTTGTTTCTTGTCATTAACGGTCAAAAACCCCAAAAGATACGCAGCTTAGAAGTAGAAGCTGCTATCGGAGAACGTATAAAAACGTTTAAAATGAGACGTTTTCAGCTCTCTTATTCTTTTCTGCAGCTTTCTAAACTTTTAAACATGTAAAACATCATTTCTGAGAAGCGGGCTGCCCTCTCACACACAGAAAGAAACACTGATTTTTATTAGTACTTAGAAGTCAGCAGTTTTTTTTTTTCCTGTGTTTCCCCTTTGTGTTAAAAAAAAGGCCTGAAGGAACAATTAAAGCCATTTAAATAGTCTGATAATGATGTTTGTGATCCGTCGTCTTCAAAAGCTGAAACATGATCACAGACTTCATTACGTCTCGTATTTTCATGTCTGTGATGTTCAGGAGTGACGGTGATGGACGGTGTCGGTTTTCTGCAGCAGCTGGTTTGTTTATGTTGTTTTTTTTCCTTCTTGTGCAAAAAAAAAAAAAAAAAGAACAAACTCAGCGACAGTCAGAGAAGGAATGTGTCCAAGAACGAGGGAGCTTGTGTCGACTTGACGTAGATCGACGGGGCCGCCGCGTTCTGAAAAAGTTCCTCTCTGAAGGTGGAGAAGAAGAAGAATGACCTCGAGGGCGACGACTGATCAGATGTTATCACGGACAAGAGGAGGAGGAGGAGGAGAAGAAGAAGAAGGAGAAGGAGAAGGTGAAGGGGGGACATTTCACAACCAAATTCTCCTCCAGGACAGGAATTCTAGGATAACATGCCCCATCCCGTCTTCTTGAGAGGAAAAAACAAAACAAAACATGCAAATATCTGCTCGGCGAATGCAGCGAATTTCCATCTAACACACACTGAAGACTCCTTTAGATGCTGATTGAGACGAACACAGCACAGTGGAGATCAAATTCGCAAATTTTTTCCTCTTAAAAAAATTTAAAAAAAAGGCAACTTAAGTAGTTATTTCCAAGATATTAAACGTCAATCATGTAAGTCACAGTGAGCGAGTTTCCCCACAGAGCCTTACAAACCTCGTAAAGTGTCTCCTCAGACGTCTGCCGGCTGGGGAGACGCTACGCCAACTATTCCTTTAACCTTCATTAGATCAACGCTGCTGACGGCCACGAAGATTTGAACGAATGTGAGCCGATCAAAAGTACAATTTGTACTGAGGACTTTTTGACAGGCAGAGCTGAGGAGCACTAAAAAAAAAAAAAAAGAGACGATGAAATATCATCATATAATACCAAAAGCTTCTTATCTTCCCGTCAGCTGTAAAAACTGAGACTGATTTGTTGCTGTATCGGTTGTGCAACTTGAACCTTTTTTTTTTTTTTTTTTTTTTATTAATACAATAAGATCTGATTTCCAGTAGAGTGCAGTTGAACCATGTCAGGGAAATGAAATAAATGGAACAAATCAAAGTGAAAGGAATGTGCTAAGTCTTTGCCTTCGACGTCTGAGCCAGAAGTCTACAGTGAGGATTGTATTTCCCCAGAGGAGGAGGAGGAGGAGGAGGAGGAGGAGGAAGGAGGAGAAGAGGAAGGAGGAGGAAAAAAAAAGAAAAGAAAAAAGAGGTGAACTGCTTGCGTGTATGCGCAAAATTGGCAATAAGACATCTGTCAGATGATTGGGACAAAGAAATGTTTTCACCTAGAGCTGCAAAAACATGACGTTCGTGTGCAGCAAACATCAGAAAACAACAACAAACACTTTTCTTCAAAGCTTCAAAAAAAAAAAAAAAAAAGTAGTCACACTTTTTCCAGGCATGAAAACTGAAACGTTCCTTCTTTCACGTAAACACGCTGACGGTATTTATCACTACGGAAGTCCAAACAGGACAAATAAAAGGATTTTTTTTGAAAAAGAAAAGGTGGATGGAGGGAAGAGGGGAAGCAGGAATGTGAAATACAGGTATGTAGACAGTTAAAACTATCACACTGCAAACATTTTTTTTGCCTGCAGCTCTGTGACTCGGACCTGCTGGCGACCCATTTAATACTGTTCTGCACATCTGACAGCAGGCAAACACCCCCTCCACCCCCCCACACCCCCAAACATATGGTGCTGCTGACATGCCCGGCAAATCAGGTTTGTCTTTTTTTTTTGTGTGCCAGTAATGGTAATTGTTTGACAGGAGTGAGCATAAGGCCGAACAACATAAACGTTTATTAGCTGCCACTGTAGCTCTGTCTAAAAATCTGCCATTGTTTATTTATTTATTTAGTCAAACGAGTCCGGCAAATCCACCAGAGCACCAGAGCGCTGACGTAAATCAGCCAACAAGAGCAGGGTGTCAATCTGTCCTGTCAGCTCTGACTCTGAAATTACAGTCAGTCACTCAGTCAGTCAGTCAGGCAGCCCATTGACGGCGGCAGGAAATGAAAATGACCATATACTTACTTAAGCCTCGTCGCCATATGCCATGGGGCTATAATGACAGGCTGCTGTAGTTGTGGTGGCCCTGAACGGATAAAAAAGTGGTTTCACCAGACCACAGTGCGGTTTGTAAATTGCTCAACCACACAAACACGGAGTAGAAAATGGTGAAAAAAAAAAAAAAAAGAGTCAAACGCATGTTTTCTTCCACCTGGAGTGTCAGACTAATGCTGATTAACGCAGAGGTTTAACCCAGTTACTCATCCATTCAGCGTTAGCTGCTGTAAGTGAGACACAGACATTAATTATAGGCCAGTGGTTCCCAAAAATGGGGTCTAGGGACGCACTTAGAATCCACATAGCCCCCATTTAAGAGGACCAATTTGTTTCACTAGTCATGTAAACTGGATGAGCTGTTGGTTTAAAGACCCCTTAAAATACTGCCATTGAAACTGTGCATGATTAGGAAACCGTTTCCAGCTTCTTAATCACGCTCTGTTGGTACAGAAACGTGCGGCTGAGATGTGGAGGAAGACACAACTGCATGGAGACGTTTAGACACCTTAATGTTGCAAGAAAGGATATGAATAACCAGTTTTTTTTTGGTCATGTTTCCTGTTTACATCATGACCTGACTATGACCAAACACTGGGATGTGAGTGTGTAAACATACTATAACAGGTCGATATGTGGAAACCTTTCAATCACAGGGGTGCTGTACGCTGCACAGCTCCATTGTCTGCGTGGTATTGCTGACTAAATTATATTCAGCAGGCTTTAAATGGCTTTTCTGCTTTTATTAATGCGCTTATTTGTTCAGTTTTATTCATGCATTGTCTATGGGGTTACATCTAGTGGAAATGCCTTTCTGCTTGTACAGGCTTGTTTTTATGTAACACTCAGCAGGTTGGAGACTACACCCGAATAGTTACAGTATAATCACACTTATCTGCAAAGAAATAAGGCTGCAAGTAACGATTATTTTCATTATTGATTATTTTCTTTATTAATAGACTAGTTGTTCGGTCTATAAAGTCCTCAAATGTCTTGTTTTGTCCAAAACAACAGTCCACAACCTCCAAAAACATTCATTTACTATCATAAAAGACAAAAAAAAACCCAAAGAAATATTCACATTCAAGAAGCTGGAATCAGTGTATTTTGATCAACTGGATCATTTGGAGTAATTTCCAATTATCAAACTAATTGGCTATTATTTTATTAGTTTGGCAAATAATCGATTAATCGACTAATCCTTCGACATAACTTATTCACCTGCTATTGCTGCTCAGACAAAACAAAAACATGATGTAACAGCAAAAATCAATTTCAAAATCGGCTGTTATGGAGTGAAAATTTCAATATCCGTTATAAAGGAGGGGCTACTAAAATTAAAAGGGATGTAATGTGCTTATTAAATGGATTATTTAGTAGGTTTGAATCATTATATTGGTTGATATTAATTAGCCAGCGAGCTAGCTAACTAATGGACATTAAAACAACACGCTGCTAGCATTTTTTTTTTGGAGCAGCACGACGGCGGTTGTTTAAATATTCCTCAAATTTAACTGCAAAAAAATAGCTGCTGTGTTTTATTTAAGTGAGGCTAAACACTCTCATATCATCTAACGTTCATCCAGTCGCCTTTAAAATAAAATAAACCCCCCCTGGCTCCCCGGTTAGCTAAACCTTAGCGAGTAAACGGACATCATCACCTCACCTCATCTCTCACAAAAAAAAAGCAGCAGCAGAAGCAGAGAGGAGAGCCGCGGAGGGAGGGGAGGCTGCGGACCCGCACACACACACACTCACGGGGGGGAAAACACTCACCATCTGCGGTTCTGATCTGCGACACACGGCGGGGGCTCGATAACGGTTCACTCAGAGAGGCCGGAGGAAGAGGAGGAGGATGTCTGCTGCCGCTCTCTCATTCACGTTTCTGGGAGGCTTTTGTTTGTGCGCGGTGGCCCCGGTTGCCGGTTTCTCTCTTGTGTCGGAACTCTTGTTTCCCCACCGATATGTGTCTCCCTTTAAGCCCCGCCCCTCGTGAAGAAAAAAAAAACGGC
Source organism: Euthynnus affinis (assembly GCA_029490765.1). Lineage (NCBI taxonomy): Eukaryota > Metazoa > Chordata > Actinopteri > Scombriformes > Scombridae > Euthynnus > Euthynnus affinis. Next base: position 2,537,325 of record CM055856.1, read on the forward strand.
GGAGAAGGAGGAGGGAGGGAGGGAGAGAGGGGGCGCGCGCTCAGAAAAAAAAAAGAAGAAGAAGAAGAAGAAAAAAAAAAGAGCTCGCTCGCCCCCGAGATGATGTGCGCGTTCCACTGTGTTGCTATGGAGAGCGGTAAAGCCCAAAAACTAAATGTAAATAGCGATTTTTATCTGTTAAAGTTATCAGCGGTGGAAGAAGTGCTCAAGAGTCTTTATTTAAAGGACAAACTCACAGTTTTTCAAGTCTGTCTTAAAAAAAACAACAACCCACATTTCAATTCAGTTCAATTCAAAACACTTTATTTGTCCCCAAAGAAGCAAATGTAGCTCTTTAATATATAAATGACAGCAGCATCAGTCCAAGCTATGTGCGAGTCACATTAAATCAATGAACATTAATGCATGTTTTTCTTGTTGTAATCGTACTTCCCGTTTATCCTGACCATTAGACCATTAAAACAACAACCCTAATTTCAATTAAATTAAATTCAAAATACTTGATTTGTCCCCAAAGAGACAATTTGCAGAGTAAAGTATAATAATAATAATAGCAATGATATGAGAGTGATGATATTAGTGCAATAAATCTATAATGCAGTATGCACAGTATACATATTGATGGGTAGGTCTGTAATATATAACTGATGGCAGCATCAGTCCAAGCTATGTGCAAGTCATATTGAATCAATAAACATTAAAGCATGTTTTTCTTTCCTACTGTCCATAGTGACCATTAGAAGATCCCTTCATAATGCACCTAATGTAAGTGATGATGGGGGATTTAAAAGTTGATCTGAAACTAATATGAAGCTTCAGCTATCCAAATTAGTCAAATCAAGTAGATATCTTTCAATGTTACAGTCTATTTAGTGCCAAAGTTCCTCTTTTTGTTACTGTACTTCCACTGCATCTCACAAAGGTGCTTTTCACACTTATATTGAAAGCACATTTGAAGAGGATCTAGTATAAACAGGAGGAATGATTACAGCAAAGAAAACCTCCTTCACTGTTCATATGGACACCTGACCTGTTGTTTTAAGACAAACTTGAAAGATTGTGAACTTCTCCTTTAAGTAAAAGTGTTAATACCACTATCTAAAAATATTTAATTACAAGTACAAGTCCTTGTACCTTGTAGAAGTTGTCAGGATACGTTCCTCCTGCTATGATGACAGTTTTAAGACAAAGATGAAACCTTAAAACGTGTGTGGAGATTTTCCGTCTACAGTTTCTTTCCTGACCTTCATTTCTCAGTAAAGTTGGGTGAAAGTGTAGCCTGCTGGTTGGGATAGAAACCCATCAGACATATTTTCCCCTAAACAACTGAACTCAAGTGGACAACGGAGCTCTCAAGTGGCCAAATCAGGCTAATGCATTTCTAAAACTACAACGAACTACAGTAAAAAAAGGAAAGAAATATGACTAATGCAATGAGGCAGTGTGCCTTTTGGAAATTACTCCATATTTAGGCTATAAATCACAGTTATGTGAATAATAAGCTCACATTTCCTCCAAAACACAGTATAAAGAAGAATCAGTATTTATAGAGATCCACAATATTCAAAACATTTTCTCACAAAGCACCAAAGAAAAGTTTTAGAAAAGAGATGAAAATAACAGCAGTTGATTGTGTTAAGAAAGACGTTAAAACACTACAACAAACACAGATTTGTTACCTGATTTTCAACATATGTCAAGTTAAGTCAAATCAATTCACAGTGAGAGACACAACAGTAGAAATTAAAGACATCAGTAGTAAAAGGAACGAATAGAAGATGAAAGGAGATGATAAAATAATATATATATAGTAATATCAGAGTATGTGCAGAAATGTAAAACATAATGTAAGATACATTTATAAATACATTTTAAAAGTATTAAAGCCATTAAAAGCACCCAAGTTTACTCAAGTCGTCCACTATACTCGAGTAAAATTGTACTTAAATTGAGTATTTTCATTTGATGCTAGCATGCTAACTAGACGATATTAAATATATGCCAGTTGTAGGCAAATGGACAAAATCTGGCCCTCCAACAAAAATATTTGGCCTCCTACTGAACGCTGAAGTTTTTATTAACTGTATTAAATCTTTTACATGACTGTTCATAAATCTACAGTAGACAACAAGATAAACACAAGGCTCATCTAAATCCTAATAAACATGAGCTTGTAACCTCTTATATATACTAATGTGGATAAATAATTAGTCCTATCTGACCTGAATAGATTTTTATCGATAACAGTATTTCAGCTTCAACCATAAATGAAGAAGGCCACTGTTTACTGTGTGTGGATTACTAATGACATCTGTATGGAGCCACTAAAGTCCCGAAAGATTACTTTTATCTTGTGCACACAAGTTATTATCTTGTGGGAACAAGTTATCATATAAATAATAAATTATCTTGTGCACACAGGATAATTTCCTACGAATTCATGTGTGTGAAACATTTAACCCTTTATTTATTTAATAGCAAAATAGCACATCGAATGTTTAAGTAGGACATTGTAAAACATCTGTCACATTTTGAGGTGAAGTTGGTGGGCTGTATGTTAGAGATGCATATTGATTTATAGTAAATTATCTATAACTTGTTTGCATAAAATCCATATCTTGTAAGATCCAGGTTGTCATCTAGTGCACACACGATAAAAAATTATAATCTTTTCGGGCTTTAGGGGCTCCCTACATGCTAAAATTGTTTTATATAAACAAAAGCATATCAGAAACATTGTGCCTGTACAACACCAGCAGCCAAATTAACAGTGCTGAAAACTTCTGGTTTATGGTTGAACTGGTTAAATCTTACTAAATGAATCAATAATTTCTACAATAAAACTTTCAATGTTTTTTTAAAAAATCACTTCTAAAGTTAGTTTTGGCCCTTATCACTCTCCATATCACCTCAGTGGTACGCGCACGGCATCTCGGGGGGAGATTTTTTTTACAGAAGCGCGCTCCCCTCGCAGTTTTCACGGGGGCGGGGCTATGGGACCGCTTCGTGAGTGTCGCGCGGTTCACTTCTTCTCCTGATACGTTCACGGGATGTCGGACAAATTACGACTACAACTGGAACAACGGCGTCTCTTGATGATAATCGTGCTTAAAGCGTTTGTCATTTATTTGTCTGATATTTGCGGTGATGGAAGCAATTTTCAGATCATTTACTTTGGTAAAAGGACCAATACAGCAATATAAAAATACTTTACAAGTAAAAGTCCTGCATGAAAGATCCAACTTCATTAAAAGTACATAAGTACTAGCAGTACTGTAGTCAAAGTGTTGAATTAAATTCTGCAATAACCGATATATTATTATATATGACATCATTAGATTATTAATACTGAAGCATCAGTGTTAGAGCAGCATGTTACTGTTGTAGCTGCTGGAGGTGGAGCTAGTTTACACTAGTTTATATACAGTTAGCTGGTTTAGTCCACTGGTTCCCAACCTAGGGGTCGGGGCCCCTCCAAAGGTGTCAGCAGATAAATCTGAGGAGTCGAGAGATGATTAAAGGGGGTATGGGAAGTTCTATACACAAATATGTTCTCAGTTTTTGGACTTTGGATTGCATTTTTTCCTTTCTTTTGTGACATATTGGATAGTTTTACCTCATTGAACAGTTATTTTGAGACGTTTAGTGTGGAAATCACTATTTCTGCTGACAACTCAGACATCTGAAATGTAACAAGGCTCCCCAACTAGACTGTGCTCTTTTGTAAGAGGTCCCAAGCCAGAAACGTTGGGACACACTGGTTTAATCTTTAAAAATGTGTTGAATTTTGTAAGCGTGGCATATTTATTTTCCTTCGTGCAAAATCTTAATTTCTAAAGTATCTAGTAAAACTTAAATAAATGTAATGAGTAGAAAGTATGTCTCTCTGAAATGTAGTGGTGTGAAAGTATAAAGTAGCAGAACTCAAGTGAAGTACCTCAAAATTGTACTTAAACACAGTGATTGAGTAAATGTACTTAGCTTCTCTCCACCACTCATATTTGTGCTTTCATGTTCATGAAATCCTTCTGGACTTTGTGTTGTGTTCTTGAACAGGTGCTGTTTGGTTTTCATGTCTGTGCCATGAATAAGTCTGAACATATTATCAAAAGTAAAACTGTGTCAGCTAGTATAAAGCCAGTGAGTACAACAGATGTATTCGGCAATCAAACAAAACATCGTTCTGCATTTAAAGAATGAACTGCAGATGTTTTTCAGCTAAGAAAACAGGATGAGTGATGTGTTTAATGACCGTGAAAAAAATAAAACAGATACAAGAGTAGATGCCAAAGTCTTTTTAATCAAAACTTTTCACATTTTCCCTGTGTGAACGAACGCAGGAAATTCCTCACACAAACATTACGCATCTTGTTGGAAAAACATTTCAAAAGCATAGACTAAATGCCTGGGGAAGGCACTTCACTACGACTTGAATACGAGACACAAAAAAAAGAGTTCTAACTTTTTGACATCTATGAATCATCACCGAGCGGCCTTTTTCAAAGAAACGAAACAAGCTCTAAAGAGTTAGCTTTTTTTTGTAGATTAAAATGCAAAACACACAAACACTTGGCAAAGATCCATTAGAAAAGAAAAGAAAATAATCATACATAGTCCAGTTTGCAAAGCACGAAAGCGTGTTAGGAGCTCAGTGAGAAGTGACAAGACAACAACCAAAAACATCCTTTGGAATTGTTTTTACCGACAGCAGAATTCATTACAGCTCTTTAAGCTTGATTCCTATCGACTTAACAACTAAACAGTCTCGATGATGTATGTACAGTGGCTGTCTCTGAGCTGCTCGTGTTGGATCTGTCTACAAACTCTGCGGGGGCTCTGACGCCACAATCACGAGGTCCCTAACCCGACCTGACAGTAGAGTCAGCGCCCTTCCTCGAAAAAAACAAAAAAAACAACAGTCCATACCCCTCCTCTTAACGTCCTGTGCTTGTGTCCGCCTTTGATATGCTCTGAATTTCTGCCTACACAACAGACAAGCTCGTCATGGAGCAGTTGTTTGCACATATTTTATTGATTGTTTTGCTTCTTTTTTTTTTTTTTTAGTTGTCCCACCTGCTCTTTCTACGCTTCGGCGGTTCGGGAACAGCGAAGCTATCGTCTCCTCTGTCCCCCCTCCCCTCTCCGCTCGCCCTGTCTCCCCCATCCCTGTCACTCCTCCGATCCTCTCTGTCCCTCCTGCTGCTCCCGTCTCCGTTACGACTGTCGCTGTGGCGGCTGCTGCTGCTGCTGCTGCTGCTGCTGTAGCGATCCCGGTCCCCGTAGCGGTCGCGGTCTCTGTCTCCATGGCGATCCCGATCCCCGTGGCGACTCTCGCCGCTGTGCCGGTCGCTCCTGTCGCTGTGGCGGTGGTGACTGTCTCCGTGGCGCCCCCAGTCCTCCCCCCCGCCATGTCTGTCCCGTGAGCTATCTCTTAGCGGCGGAGGTGCGACTGGAGGGAAGCTTTGCTGTGAACTGGTCTGGCTGGCGGGCACCGAGCTTAGGGAGCCGGCGCTGGCGAAGCCCGACAGGGTCATGGCGGCGGCGCTGGACCGCTCGGAGCCATTGGCGGACTCTGTGGGCACAGAGCTCAGGCTGCCGGCGCTGGTCCAGCCTGAGGAGCTGCTGGACTTGGTGCTGAGCTTTGGAGGACCACTGGATGCAGCCACAAAGTGACTCTTATACTGAGCCTAGAAGAAGAAGAGACGTAGAGAAGAGTCATTTTTTTATTGTTTTTTTTATATGGAAAAGCTTCTAACTGAAGGATTGTGAGGTCATGTACGAGGCTTCATTTGAAAGGTAACATCTTCTAGTTTCTGGAAACATGCTTGTTTAGCATGTGGCTAAAACACAACCAAAACCACATCAGTTCAAATAAGAGTCCTCGTCTGTAATGAGTCATATTGCCAACCACACAAGACTTCTAGGCCTAACCTTAGGGGACGTTTTTTAGTTTGCGGTGTCCCCGAACGTCTCTCAAAACATCTCCGAGTGGCCGAATTGTGCCAGTTGCTTTTATTCGTTACCGCGTGATGCTAAGCCGCTTACGACCGGCTTAAGCGGCTCACCGGCGACCCGGTAGATGTTAAGAGGTTCAGTTTATCTTGCCAGGTATCTGGATTTGCGAGATCAACCACCCGTGGGTTCGGACCAATCGGTGTCCAACGAGGATTCTCAAATTATCTTGTGAATCCAGTTGCCTCTCAAGGTAAGACGGCGATAGACGTAGATAGATAGTTCATCCAATCAGCTGCCAAGTGTTTTTTTTTAAACCCGCTTTTCCAAACAGTTTCCAAAGATGACTCCATTTGATTTTTAGTTTCTAATGAAGCAAGAAGAACAATGGCTGCTATTAGATTTTGTTTTGTGGCTGACTAAAAGAAAATAAAAACAACTTGTAGGCTGTTAAACATAACTGACAAATGTTATGTTTGTCTGCTGAAACATGACCTGCAGCAGATCGTAGTGGAATAAAACCAACAACATTTAATATAAAAACATGAAATATTTCAATAGTCTGGGTGTACCTGGAAGGCTTGTTTCATGGCGGACATGCGGTCTCCCATCGCCCCGGTGGTGGGTTTGCTGTAGCCTTCGTAGCTACTAGTGGAAGATAAAATGCTGCTGCTGCTGCTGCGTTCCTGCAAAGACAACAAGAGAGCGTTATTCACACCTCTCTGAATTCCCTCCAACATGAACTCCCATCATAACTGTGAATCATGAATCAGTACGTAGCAATCACAACGATTATGAACATTTACAGTGATAATTTGTAACTCACAGAGCTTTCAGCCCCTAAACCTGGTCTCTCTCTGTAGCCAAGTCCACCTCCGCCGATGTTCATCTTCTTTCCTTTACCGCCTTTAAACCTGGATTTCCTGAACCACGGATTCTTGAAGAAGAAGAAGAAGAAGAAGAAGAAGAAAGTGCAAAGTTAAAAACATTTACTCCTAACTAGAGAAGCTGCTGTACGACCTCTCTAACCCCCGGATTACACTGGGCGTGTGTGCCGCCTTCCAGCTCCGACGCGGTTTTGCTCGGACCTCTGCCATTTTTTTTTAACATCCTCAGCTTTTGCGTATTTGGTCTGAACTTTTGTGCTTCTGCTAAATCAACGAAGTTAACAAAATTGGGCAGTTTAGTTGCCCTGCTACTGTAGTAATTACGGTAACCTTGAGGCATTCCATCAACTTTGACTAGGCTGCTGTAATTATTGTAGTAGGAGTGCAACTGACTTTAAACAGCGGATGGCTTCCCAGCAGTGGGGGCGCTCCGCTTCTGACATGCTCCCGGTGAAATAGGGCGCTGTGCAGAGGTCGGAGCAAAACCGCATCGTAGCCAGGACGCCCGGTTGAATCCCGTGGTTAGTCTTTCGCTCATTCGGGCTCACCTGCATGGCTAAATCCATCAGCTCTTTGGAGACACCCTGATTGGCTCCCTCCAGATTCCTCACGAGGTCGCCGGCGAACGAGGTGTCTTTGCTGGTGAGAAGCGTGTAAGCCACGCCTTTCTCCCCGGCGCGACCGGTTCGCCCGATCCTGTGCGTGTGCGTGTCGATGTCACGCGCCACGTCGTAGTTCACCACGGTGCGAATGGACGGGATATCCAGACCACGAGCTGAGAGAGAAAAAAAAAAAAAAACAAAAGACAAAAACAGGAAGCAGGGCGGCGTTAATGTTGTTTCTCACCTTGAACGGGCCGAGGCTTGTTTTCAGCACATAGAAGTGAGACTTTAACACCTTTTAGAAGCCGATACCGTCACAGAAACAACGTACAGAGACCGGTGGGAACTGGAAATCTACTTCTTGTGTTATTTAACAGTTATTTAACAGTTCAAAGCTCAGGGTCATCTAAATTTAGCGCAACTTTTACCCAAATGTCCAGAATATACTGGCAAAAGAATTTTTGAATGAATGCATGTTTCCATCCACTGAAGTTTTGTGAATATTTGAAGCTGATTCATCAATATAAACAGCTGATGCTTCTTTTCCCAGTTGGTGCATTTAAACCACTGCAGACAAGATGATGCAATTAAAAAAAAAAGATGCAGTCAAACCTCAAATAGCGAGGGGAAAAAAGGCTGATCGGTCCACACACGTCACAATTTATTGAATTTTCCGTTGCACTTTGTCACATTTTGCTTTTTCAGCCAAACTCAAACACTTTTTTTTTAGATTTTCTTTGAATTTTCAGCGTTTCCAGCAGTTCTTTTATGTGCAAATCAAACAAGTGAATAAAAACAGTTGGGTGGAAACGCACCTACAGTCCTTCCATTTAATATTTTTGGTGCTAACTGGCTGACGCAAAGTGTGCTGGTGAGAAATGTGTTCGGCGAGGGAGCACGCTGACTTTCAAATAGGACACAGTGAAGCTCAAACAAAGAATAAAAGCTTCACATGGAGGGAAGGAAACAGGACGTGTATCATTTGCGCTCACCGGCTACATCAGTGGCCACCAAAATGGGTAAATTCTTCTTCTTGAAGTCACTGATGACCTTGTTCCTCTCGCTCTGGTCCATGTCTCCGTGCAGGAGGCCCAGGCTGTAGCCCTCCTGCGTCAGGTTAGTAGCCAGCTCCTCCGAGTTCGCCTTCTTGGTGACGAAGATGAGGACCGAACCGGAGGAGGTGAACTCCACCAGCCGCCTGGTCAGCCAGCTCCATTTATCCGAGCCGCTGTGCAGCATCTCCACCACCTGGGTCACGTCCTCATTGGCCTGGACGAAGAGAGAGATCATAAAAACCATCTGCATGTTTACGCTTGTAGTTTTTTTACTTTTTAATTACTTAAAAATAAACTTTAAAACTATTTTTCTGCCACAATAACTCTAAAATAATTTACCAGAACAGAATAATTTACTCTTTTTAAATGCTGACTGATAAATAACTTAACTTTTTACCAACAATTTTATGTATTTAAGGATTTTAAGACCTAGAATTAGTAGAATTAACTACATCTACAGCTCTCAGAAGATAATAACAATAAATTATAATAGGTTTGTCGATGACGTGTGATGCTACAAACCTCTCCGATGTCTCCCTGCACCACACGGATAGGATCTACCAAGATGTCTCTGGCTAGCCTCTCTATCTTCTTACGAAAGGTGGCGCTGAACAGAAGAGCTGCGAAGACAACCACATGAAGAATTATAAAAACTCTTTACAGTCTTTACTATATTACAGTGAATCATAACAGTTTAGGGAAAAACCACTTACTCTGTCTGTCAGGGCGGACGTGGCTGGCAATAGATCTGACCTGATATTCTATAAAAAAAAAAAAGGAGAATAGAAACGATGACATGAATAAAAACTACTGTGCACAAAAAGAATATAACATCTTTGACGGTGCACTGATAAAGCAAACCCACCAAAGCCCATATCAAACATGCGATCAGCCTCATCAAACACCAGGTATGTCACTCTCTGCAGGGACGTGGCCTTCTTTTTAACGTGGTCAATCAGACGACCCTGCAAACACATTTTCAGTAAATCTCAGTGTCAGTGTGTGTTTTTTTCTTCTTAGCAGCAAGATTAAGAGAGGAAAAAAAAAAAAGGATTAGTCTTCTCTTTTCTCTTACCGGAGTGCAAACCACGATCTCTGCTCCTTCCTGCAGAGCCTTCGCCTGCTCCCACATGCTGCCTCCTCCGTAAACCGCCACAGAACGCAGCGAGTAGGCTTTCCCGAAGCGCTTACACTCAGCGTGGATCTGCCAAACGGTTAAAGAAACACACCGACTCTCTCGACAATGCGCTCTCGGTTACTAATCTGCCACCGCTCCGATCTCTCCCCTCATCACTTACCTGCTGACAAAGCTCTCTGGTGGGACACACGATTACCGCGATGGGTCCCTCTCCTGGCTCCAGCTCCTTCTGGTCTATGATGTGAACCAGCATGGGCCAGATAAAAGCCGCAGTTTTACCGCTGCCGGTTTTCGCGATACCGATCATGTCACGTCCAGACAGAGCGATGGGCACACCCTAAAACCCAGACAACAGGGTTTAATCATTAAAATTATGTTTTAAAACATTCAATTACACCGTGAGACAGACTCTTACTGTACCTGGCACTGAATCGGAGTGGGCTGAGTGTACTCGGACTTGCGGATCTGGTGCATTAGCTGCTCGTCAAAGTTGAAGTGGGCAAAGCTGGTGCAAGGTTTAGGAGGGGCGGCACCAGACACCTGAGGACAAGAAGCAGGAAACAAAAAGGACATGAAGAACAATGATGATGAAGGTCTCCAGAGATCTTTCAGTGCCTGGGGCCAAAAACAAAAAATGACTGAAGCAGACGATTAGCTGCTACAACACGTACATAGTTTCAGTTATTTAACATTTATACACCAGCGTGCATTAGGGCTGAGCGATATCACCAAAATCTCATATCATGATATAGATCACTTCATATCATGGTAGCGATACGTATCATGATATGGCACATGTTCTGTAAATTCAATGAATAACTATTTTATATAAAATGACCACATAGAAAGGTCTGTTTCTTGTTATATTTTGAATTATACACTCAACAAATAAAAGCTACTTACTCGTATTTGATCATTTTCTCCTTTTATTTTACACACACACACTGCCATAAAGAGTGTCATTTGCGACACCAGGATATAAACGATATAAGATAGAATGAAACGATGCACGTTTTATAACTTACCCGCAAGTTCAGTTTCTGTCTCAACTCCAACACTTGAGTTCCAGTCAGGTTGCTGAGCTCCTCGTGCTCATTGTAGAAGTTTTTCTCAAACGGCGGGTAATCAATCTGTCATATAAAAAAAAAAGAAGAAGGATAAAACAGGTGCAAGAATAAGAACAGAAACTCTCTCTTCTTAATGTTGATCCTTGACTTGCACAGTCGGTTTATTCAGCTGTACCTCAGAGTGGTCAATAGGAGGAAGCGGCAGGATGATTTTCTTGGTGGTTGGGGCAATCGGGTTTCCATCACTGTCATAATCAATGTTCTCTTCATCTTCCTCTTGTGTCAGCCCGGCTGTGGGGTTCTCTGCCATGTAGCGGAAGTAGGCTTCCTGCAGAGAGCACAGCGTTTCATGTGAAAACTGAGCCGCTTTGCTGCTTTAAAAAACAACAACAACAACATCCAGGAACCATCCAGGAACCTGAGAGACTCACAAATACCTACAAGAGACATTCAGCCTCATAACAGAAGGAAAAAATAAATCTAATAAACTATTCTGTCACTTGCTGAAGTAAATTAAACATGCTTTGTTTTCCCAGCTTTCAAAACATGAAGAATAATCTACACAAGAAAGACAAGTCCATCATAATGATCCTAAATATGCATCCTACATGGTCAGATAGAGGAAGGGGGGGGAGGGAGGGAAAGAGGGGGAGAAGGCTTTGAAAGACAAGAGAGGGTAGAGGGGAATGTTTTTGGTCTGGAGACCTCTCTGATCAGCGATGTAGTGGATTAAGAATTGTGGAGGGCTCACTCACTTGTTCATCTTCTTCTTCAATGTCATCACGAATACCCCTGCAATGACAAGCGGAGAAAAAAAAAAACTTCCCTGCGGCTCGTTCATACACCCAAGACAGCCCACATCCCTCCATGACTAAGGTCGCTCTGCTTACCTGATGACACAGTAACTACTGAACCAGCACAGACAAAGCTGGATGTCTCAGTCTTTAGAGAAACTTAAGACATGATGTCTACTGTAAATTGTAAAAGTAATCAATAGTACAGCAGTTATCTACAAATTAACAACATCCCAAACTAGAAGGCTTTAACTTTTGCTCACAAAATAATCATTTAGTTGTGGGCAATCTTCTTTTTCTTCATTTGAAAAACAGAATTTAAATACCTACAAAAGTATCTAAAACAAACAAACAGATGAAGTCTTACTTGGCTGACTTCTTCTCCTTTTCCTTTTCCTCTAGTTTCTTCATGTCTTTAGCTGCTTGGTTCTGGAAGAGACGTTTATAAGAGAAAACAAATAGATAAAACATTTTAAAAAGTATATGTCTGCTCGTTTCAGCCTAACTGCGACTCTTCTCACCTCAACTTCTGCCATGAAGGCATCCAGTGGATCGTCCTCGCTGTCTGAGCCGCCACCTGACTGCATCTGCTGCCGCGTGGGCGAGTTCTCAGCCGGGATGTACGGCAGATCCACGTTACTGCTGGACTCCTCTTCATCGTCTTCAAAATACCTTGTTGAGAAAGCATATCAAATGAATAAATACGTGCATTAACTTTTGTTTTTATATGAGTATTATGTTTTTTTGTGGAATACTTACGCATTTTCTTCATCAAAATTGGCCCTTTTTGTCCCTATTTTGTAGAAGGATGGAAGCTGCTGGTTCTTCCCATATCCCCCGCTGGATCCCGGGGGCCCGAAAGATGTGTGAGACTTTTGAGTAAGCTGAGGTTCCTCTTTTTTCCCAGCAAGGGAAAATCCTCCGAACCCAAAGCCTCGCTTGACACCTGGACCACCTTTGTTCCAGTTCATGGCTTTGCTGTAAAAACAAGAGAGAAAACATCATTTTAAAGTATTAAAATGCCTCAATTATCACAACAAAAACTCTCTATTTATATGTCAGCGAAGGAAAGTTACTCCTAATGCAGAGTGACTGCTAAAGGAGCAGTTTCACAATTTTCTCAATCTGCTGTTCATACTGACCATTAGATGCAAACATGTATTTAAAAGTTAATCTGAAGCCAATATGAAGCTTCAAATGCGTCCAAATGAGTCAATTCAAGTAGATATCTTTCAATGTTTCAGTCTTTTTAGTGCCAAAGTCCCTCTTTTTGTTACTATACTTCCACAGCAGCTCAACAGGGAAACACAAAGAGGGAATTTGATGCTAAAAAAAGCCTTTAAATGTGTCAGATATCCACTTGATATGACTAACTCAGACTGCTGAAGCTGAATAGAAGCTTCACGTCAACTCTTAAATGACTGTGTGGACACACTGTGAACTTTGTCCCCATCACTCACATTGAAAGCACATTCGAAGGGGATCTTTTAATAGCCGGTACAAACAGGAGGAATGATTCCAGCGAGGAAAAACCTCTTTCAGTGTTCATAAGGACACCTGACTGTTGTTTTAAAGTAGACCTGTCCTTTAATAGTTACATCTCCTACATTTAATATGTAAACACAGACCACTTATGTCAGCGGTAATTTGGTAGATGATGAGTAAAAAGACAACACCACTGCCTGTTATTAGTCAGTGGGCTAAGTACATGAGACATATATATCTTTTTTAAATCATCAAAACAACCTTTCAGATCATTTCGCTTTGTAGTCACAAGGACTTCCTCCACCACAGAAAGTTAGCTACAAACAGGAGAGCAGCATCGACTAAACAACCATATTGAATAAACAGATATAGATATATGAGTGCAATTTAAAAAAAAACAACAACATAACCTTGCAATTTATGAATGGAGCTCTGCAAGAGAGGATGTTTAATATCGCTCTTGAGAAACTGACGTAACCAACATCAAGCTAGTTAGCTGTTTAATTAATATATATGAGCAGAGAAGCAATGGGAGACAGCTACTGGCTCAGGGTGGCTAATTAACATTAACACACTTTGACGACAAAACACTTTTAATATCAACAATATAACCAACATCTTGAAATACGTTAGTGATAGCTAGCTGAAGGCCGCAAAGCGAGGCCGAAAGGTGGGTGTGCGCGGTTATTATCGACACTTTACCGCGAATTTAGCGCAGTTAAGGTGCCTTTTAAAACCCCGCGCGTTTCACGACAACATATTTTGTTGACTAAATGCGCTCATTGTTTTTGCAACGGTTGCAAACAAGCCTTATTTACCTGTTTTATGATACCGCCACAAGCTCCTGTGTTTTCAGTGGGACCCAAGCGGCGCTTGCGTCATCCGTACGCGCCCGTTTTCTTTTTCAGTTGTGTCGTGGATTGTGCGCGACACGACGCTCTCACCATCAAGCTGTCAAAAACAACCCGCTAAAAGGATGTCTGGCTAAATAAGTTGTCCTAGAAGATTATATTACTCCGAGCAGGCATTGCCCCCCTTTACACTATACTGGTAAGTTATTATGGTGTTATAATAATGTAATTTGTCGTAAATTAAGTCTTTAGCTAACGGCAATTTGCAAGAGCTAGCCTGCGCCCTTCATCATGACAACAATAGCTATTAGCAAGAGCTAACATATAATTGTGACGAATCCTCTCTTAAGTCAATGATTTATATTTTTTCTTGGTTGCAGTCTTACTATTTCGTTTGCAATCGATCAGTCGGCATCTGTGTGTTTGCACATGTTAATACGCGCCAAATATCCAAGCGCAGATGTTGTTGGTTTCAACCACTAAGTTAAATCATCATTACAAACATACATCATCACTCAAAGTAGCAATAATTACTGATCGATCTTTACTTTACCACACGGGGCTTAATAATCACATATTAAACATCATGCTTGACGCAAAACAAGTTGATAGGTCACTCAGGTTTCTCTAAATGTCGATTATGTTTAGCAGATGTGTCATTTTTCAGGACATTTTAGTTGTGTTAGTATTGTAAAGCGTGGTGATATTAAGGAGCATGATGGAGCAACCAGGAGTAACTTTTGTCCCCTGCAGGAGGAGACAACACAGAGAAATCCTCCTCAATCACAATGGTTGCTCTTCTTGTCTTCACAGATATTCCCTGGACCTGTTTTTCGGCATCATATGTAACACATTCAAAAGGATCCATGTCTTTTCTTGTAAGTGACTGACAAGTACTTCCTTTTCTTAGACTTTAGTCTTACTACAGGGCAGGTTTCCTGGATAAAGATTAAATCTAATTCTAGACCTAGGATTAAATCTAATCATGTTTTCCGATAAATATTTACATGAAAGTTTGTCTTTGGTTGGAGGACCTAATCCCTGTAATGGAAACTGGCACATAATCACAGATACTTCTGTGTTAAGATTACAAGCAGCCAGGCACATTTGTTATGATGATAGTACAATAATATACAGTTATATTGATTAAAACTTCCGACTGAGCAGATCAGAGACCAGTTTGATTTTTCACCTGGCACAGTTTGTATCTGACAACCTTCTCTTGTGTCGGAAGAACATTTGGCAAAGCTCCGTTTTTAAAAACAAATCAATTCTTTGTAGACTTAGCACAAATCTTCACACATTCACAGGAATGTATTGCAAATTCTGCGTACATATAATTCAATGAAGTAGCACGATGTGTTGTGGAAAGCTGCTCGATCGCTCAGTACACACGCAAAGAGAGAGTTGTCAGGTTATGAAAGAATGTAATCAAATAACATAATCAGAAGAACAATGCATCATATTTCCGGAGACAAAGCTGCACACCACCTAGCCATGTTTTCTCTGTCTGAAATGTTGGCACTCGGCCAGTCCTTTTTAAATACTGTCGTAAAGAATTTGAAGCATCTATTGCTAATCTCACAGGTCAGTAAACAACCCTCTGATAGAAACACAAGTCAAGAATTCAGCTAAACTAGAAACAGCTTTTTCTCACAACCGTATATGACGGCACACAAACAGTAGCGTCACAAAATAATATTGCTACCATATTAAATTAAGAACAAATCCTCTAAAGGCTCGTCAGACTGACGCAAAGAAATCTGCATAACTATGTTTTGTCACCACTGACTCAGACAGAAGTCAAACAGAATAAACACATACATATTATACAATACAGCATAAAGGCATTTGGAAGACAAACTAACACTAAAATGAACTTAAAAACACTATTTGTTGCATTTATGACACAAGTAAGACATCAAATGATAACCCGCTGTTCAATTTTCTCTCACAAATGTGTCAACTTAAGAGTTTCGGTTCACGGCGCTCATTATTTTGTGGGAATAACATCCGAATAATATCAGTAAAAGTAATTTAGATAAGAGCTGTAATGATTCAGGAAATCTCTGCAGTCATTTTCCTTTTGAAGTTGGTACAATTACATGAACGTTTTACAATTTAACGCAGTCTAGTAGAACAAAATCAAACATCTATGGCCTCAGGATTTATACTACCATTATATAACAGCTTTCTGAATATTACAAGCTTCAAAAAGGTCGTATTTGCTGCTGTAGGACTGTTGTAATAGATTGCCTCTATGGTTAAAGACAAGAAATATTCCAAAAGAAAAGTGCCAATTTATTTTTTTTATATATATATATATTTTTTATGACTTTCTTTTCCGCACAAGAGACAGAAATCTTTCACAGTCTGCAAATTACAGCAGCCAGCATGAACCATCATTATTCAACAGCTTTCAAATGTGTTTATTTTTCCTGTGGAACTTTTCCTTATCCTTGCTTGCATTTTCTCTCTCTGTGTCTCTCTCTCTGTCTGTTTTTTTTTCTTTCTCCTTTCCATGTCTGTTATTAACCCTCTGTGTCTGTCAGCGTTGGGTATCTGAGAAATTGAGTGTGGAGAGCCTGCGGGATTTGGAGTTATTTGGAGGTGAGAAGCGGGTTACTACGATGAAAAAAGAGGGTTGAATCACTGCTTACATATTAGATCCCTTTATCAACACAATTAGAAACAAACACACTCAGTTGTAGTTGAAGCGTCGATCAGTCATCTGTTATCCGTCTCGAGCGTTAGCCTCATTGTTTTATTTGCTTCAATAATTTACCAGAGAGGGGCACAAACAAGATCATTTTTTAATTAATGTCTCGTGTCTGTGCCTTTTTTTTTATTTAATGCTTCTTGTGATTGTGCTTAGCTTGCGTGTTTAAAGAAAGAAAGGAAAAAAAAGGTTGTATACTTCTATTTTTATTTGCTATTATACCAAAACCTGATTTTGAATCCCTCTTGTGCCGAGTCGTGGCGGTTAACCGCATTAGATTTAAGCGGCAGTTAATCAAGCGCTATTTGCATTTCAGATATAGATCCCGCAAACTCAGTTACGTTATCAAGCTTTGTAATTGCAGTTGGGTTTAAGCCAGCATGTGCTAAGTCTTCAGGCTTGACTCTAGTGCTAGCGCTAGTGCTTTAGTGAAATTACCATAAACATGAGCTGCCGAGTGGGAGGAAACTGCTTTTTTTTCTGCCTGACCTGGCGTATCTCTATAATAACATTGACCCCCTTTTTATTTTTAGTCAAGCCTTGCGTCCCATATAGTTATTCACACCTGTAGTCTCTCCTGTAGCTTCTCCCCAGCAGGCTGTAAACTGTAGCTGCTAGCACCTTTTCACATTTGATGGGAAAGTAAATAATTATCAGTCAGTCTTGCTCAAGAGAAAACAATCATGGCTCCTGAGAAAGAGTTCACTACCTTTGTCATCCACATGAATATTAATATTATTATTATTATTACAGACTGGAGCGACTGGACTAGCCTGGGTTCATCTCTTGTAAAACTTGCGTACTAGTCATCAGCCTTGACTGGAGTGATGGGACAACACTGGTTTATATTGTCTGCAATATTTACTGCTGTCACATTAAGACCAGAGAGAGAGAGAGGACACAGTTTTAATGAGATATATATGTATGTATTTATATACCGTATTTTCCGCACTATAGGGCGCACTGTCAAATAATGGTCTATTTTCAAACTTTTTTCATATATAAAGTGCACTGGACTATAATGCGCATTAAGCTTAACAAAACAGTCAGATAAGTCAGTCAGTCAAACTTTATTAAACGAGGACCCCCGCCAGGTCAAAAATATTTTTTAAATGTCAAAAATAGCGCCAAATGTCCATTCATTTTTAAATCAATAGCGTTTTGGAGTTAACGTCTGTGTCGTTGCCATGGAAACTGCAGGTAGCGTAACTCTTTAGCCAGTGAGTGGTTAAGCGAGAGAGAGAAATAACAGTGAATGCTAGCAGAGCAGAGGAAAAAGTTAGCAGCAGTAGTAAGTTGTCAGTCTGGCAGTAAATGTACAGTACAGACTACAGTGTGTCAGTTAATAAACGCTGCAGCTCGTCAACACCATGAGAAGCCACGTCTGTTTCCCCAACTGCTGGAAAAGTGAAGGTTAGCTCCAAAGTTAGCAACAATGGATTAGCCTAGCTTGACGATGCTAAACAGATAAATAGAAAACAGAGAAATGTGTCGCTGCCTGCTACTCCCGTCATACTAAAACATTTTGACAGAGCGCCGTGAGCGCCACATAAAATCGCTTCGAGGTCTGTAAACACAACCAGAATGAATCCATATATAAGGCGCTCCGCATTATAAAGCGCACTGTCGTTTTTTGAGAAAATTACAGGATTTTAAGTGCGCCTTATAGTCCGGAAAATACGGTACATATAGTGCTGTTCTGTTTGTGAAGGGTCATTTTCAGGACTGTAGTTTGTAACATACAAATAGAAATGATGTAAAGTCTTTTCCAGCTAAACGACAGCTTCAGGACAGCTTTGCGGTTGTTTATATTTATTAAGTGCCGTCTAACTCCTCATTTATTATTCAGTATAATAATGTGTATTATGGGAAGGCTCTGGGGTCGATTTTTTTTTTTTAAAGCTTTCATCACTTCGCCTCATCTTCATTTTCTCACTGCCCAGTCATCGCACAGTGTCGCATGTAGCTTTATTTATTTTTTATTGGGCTGTTGCTGTGTTCTCATCGCCTTACATCATTGCCGGTAAAAGCCTGCAGTGTTGAGCAAGATTGTTTTTCTTTTCTTTTTTTTCATGAGTTTGGCAAGAAAATATTTAATAAAGTCTTTTATGCAGATGTAAGCAATTTACTGGGATTAGAAACACTTTTTTTTTTTTTTTGCAGTTTCAGTCGACACAAGCTATCAGGAAACTGTTAGTACTCATAACGGTGCATCACTTTGTGGGTGATCACCTGAAAGACAAAAGCTGCTGGTTTAGAAATCCCGTTAGCGACAGATAAACCAACAAAGGTCGTCTGCAGCCTGCAGCACAGCAAAAAAAAGAAAAAAAAAGAAAACAAACTCCCCCTTCCACCTCTCCCTCCCTCCTCCCCTGTTCCTCCCTTGTTCTCCCGATTCAAGAGCTGCTCTAAACTACAGATCCTTCTCTTTGTTTTGTGTGTGTGTGTGTGTGTGTTCATGTCTTTATGTCATTGATGTGGTTTTTCTACCCCAGAGCAAGCTCAGGGAGTCTCTCACAGGAAAGTAAGTGTGGTACTCCTGTCACTGCATTATCACTCCCCCCTCCTCCCCTCCCTTCCCCTCCCGCTCACCAACCAGCCAACCAACCAGCCAACTCCCCCCATTTGCCCTTTTGTGAATGTGCGTGCATGCATGCGTGTGTGCGTGCGTGCCCGCAGGTTTATATTATGTAGAAGAATTCACACACCCCCGAGGCTTTGCACATTCGTGTATGCATGAGCGATCAGTTTGGTGACACTGCTGTACATGCTCGTCGCTCAGAGGGGCCATCCCCACCTCTCACTCACCGGGGCCTCTGATAGGGGAGACGAAGAGGGCACATAATCCTCTCGTACAGCCTTACCGACTGTTTTACCGTCTTTTTTTGGGGGGGGGGGGGGGGATTTTTGGTGTGTTTTAGTCACTGAAAGTCTGGACTAATTCTGTGTTGTGACTACTTGGTGATGGCGTTTTTATATCACTGCCTGTCGTTGAGTTGATGGTGAACCGTAGCTACCGTAGATGGATGGATGGAGTTCCATGTGTTCAGCTTTTAGCAATGCATGGCAGCCCACCCTCCCCCAGACCCCCACGCCACCACCACCACCACCACCACCACCTTTCTCTCTGAATCTGATCACGATGGCAGTTTTTGTCCAGTACCCCATGTGATTAGATCAACGTTTACAGAGGTTTTCCCCTCCACTCCCCCCTCCTCCACCTCCTCCTCCTCCTCGCCAGATGGCTGCCGCAGCATGTTTGACTTTGCTGTCATGGCGGTTTTTAATATAAACTGCTTAAGACTCCGATAGCAACACGAAGGCGACAATGAGACATTAACTATCCAAACGTGGAACAACTCTTGTTTCGTTTTTTTTTAACCTGTGAGGATACTTTGCATCTTTTTTATTACAGGTCACCATGGTAACAGTACAAATACTCATACAGCTTTGCCTTCATTTGCCTTCACAGCTTGCTACTGCAATCTGTCCAATATCCATCATCTGAACGGTTGATGGATTTCAGGAGTCCCCTTGCTGCTAAAGAAGAACTTTTTACATGTGTTTGTGATGCATTATTGTGAAAATACCTTTTTTAAAGTAAACACAGGAAGGCGTAATCTATTCCTAGGCCACAGGTATTTAGCATTGAAACAGTTCACAGTCACTTTCTCGGGCCACAAAAACAATATAAACTGCTGGAATATGTTTTAATCATTAGACCTAGATACTCGCCGGCTTGCGTCCTCTTAATACTAATGTCTTCTACTTCCTGTTTTTCCTCTTTGGTTAGTGCCACAGGTCAAGCTAACACACCTTAGATCCACTCAGCCGCCTGTCCTGTTAATCTTTTAACAGTTATCACATATATAGACATAAAAAGATGGAAAAAATGCCTCCAGTTGTCACTCACAAGCCCTTTTGGCACCGTCCTGCACCGTAAGCGAAGGAAGTCAGCGTCTCAGCCGACCCCTTTTCAATTATCTCTCTGTTTCTTCCTCTTCTTCTTCCTCCTCCTCCTCTTCCTCTAGGCCCATGAGGACAGTCGGGAGAGCCTGACCTCCCTCCCACGTCGGGACACGATGGGCAGCTTCCGCCCTGACAGCGACTCCTACGAGCTCCTCACCGCTATCGGTCAGTAAAACAAAAAAAAGCAGAGAGAGTTTAAGTCATAAGAAGCTTCGTTTCACCTTCCTCTTGTGACATTTTGGTTTTATTTACTGCATCAGTACATCTTTCTTTACTCCCAGTGAGACTTCTGTACATTTATAGATAGAAGATGTGTGTTTAAAAGCCACATGACTAGTTGTTTTTTACGTCTGTGTTTCAGGGCGCGGTCTGGACGACTTGATGACCGTGAACCTGGCTCGATACAGACCCACCGGGGAGCACGTCGCCATCCGACGGATCGACTTGGAGTCCTGCACGAACGACATGGTTACCTACCTGCAGGTTCGCTTCCAACCCGCCCCCGCCGACCTCCTACTGGATAAAAACTCTGCTTTCTCCTTTCATCTCGTTGTCGCATCATGAACACTTACGTAACCCTCTCGTGTGTGTGTCTGATTAATTTCTCCTTGTCTTTACAGCTCACCCTCCTGCGCCCTAATTAGATTCAGCATCTTGTCCTCTCCGTCTGTCATCTTGACATAATAAGATGTAATTTCCTCTCTCTCTCTCTCTCTCTCTCTCTCTCTCTCTCTACAGGGCGAGCTGCACGTGTCAAAGTTGTTTCACCACTCCAGTATTTTACCCTACAAGAGCGTCTTCATAGCTGAGAATGAGCTGTGGGTCATCACGCCCTTCATGGCTTACGGTGAGGAGGAGGAATAAAAATGTGTTAATAACATTTTATTTTAAAGTTAGCCTGGACTTCAACAGCTCATCTGTGTTTGCCCCTTTTTATTATTATTATTATTTCAGGGTCAGCCAGAGATCTCATCTGCTCACATTTCACCGATGGGATGAGTGAGCTGACCATCGCGTATATTTTACTGGGCATGCTCAAAGCTCTCGAGTACATCCATCACATGGGATACGTGCACCGGTAAGACACACTTATTAGGTTTAATACGATTATATATGAGGGGGGGCAAGCAACAAAACAACACAACAACATTTATATTATTAGTGTTTCCTCAGTAATTATATTATTATAGAGGTGGAGACGGCGTCTGACGCAGCATGTAGGAGCCATAAATGGTTAAATGGTGGATTTAAATCGCACTGGGTCGTATTTTGGGTTATTTTTTTATTGATTTATTTATTGTACAATCACAGTGATTGATAATTAGGTCACATGGGCATTGGCTATGACATCATATAGTTAATATAAGCACCTGTTCACCTGCATGGGTGAGTGGGTTGCCGTATTTTTTTGTTGACCGCTGCGTTCATCGCTGTGATTATTTTTGATTATACTTTGTGCACGTTACTATAAGTTGGAAAAAAAAGCCTCTCAGCGACTTTTACTTTGTTTTCAGTCGTTGCTACGCAGCATTTAGACCATCAAGGGACATTAAAATGATGATGGTGAATTGAATAAAATCCTCCCAGTTCAGTTTTCTGGTCATAAACTATCAAATAACATCTTTATTTGGGATGTGAATAAAACGCTGCATTAGTAGCGTCACCTAGTTGGAGCCAGCAGTTATTTTATTACAAGTGGAGTATCTGTTTTTAACATTAATGATTCATCAGTCTTTAACTATCTGTGCTTCTGTGCAGGAGTGTGAAGGCGAGCCACGTGCTGATCTCAGCAGACGGGCAGGTCTGCATGTCAGGTCTGCGGAGCATCTTCAGCCTGATCCGTCACGGCCAGAGGGCCAAAGTGGTCCACGACTTCCCCCAGTACAGCGTCAAGGTGCTGCCCTGGCTCAGCCCCGAGGTGTTGCAGCAGGTACCGCGTTTCTCTGCACTGAGTGAAGCGTGATATGATGCCGGTCGAGTTTCAAAAGTTTGTAAATGATTTGTTTTTTTTCTCAGAACCTGCAGGGCTACGACTCCCGGTCGGACATCTACAGCCTCGGCATCACAGCTTGTGAACTCGCCAACGGACACGTGCCCTTCAAAGACATGCCGGCCACGCAGGTAAGCAGAGATCCATCATCTCCCGAACGTGGGTTAAACTAGTCCGAACGTTCAACTCGACTCTTCCTTTCCCGCTTCGACCCGCAACGCAGATGCTGCTGGAGAAACTGAACGGGACGGTGCCGTGTTTGCTGGACACCACCACCATCCCTCCGGAGGAACTGTCCATGAAACCGTCTCGCTCCGGGGCCGACTCCGGGATCTGCGAGGGCCCCGGCGCCGGAGGGACTCGCCACTCCAACGGAGAGCCCTCCTCCTCGTCGGGAGGTCACCCCTACAACCGGACGTTCTCCCCGCACTTCCACGCGTTTGTCGAGCTGTGTCTACAGCGAGACCCGGAGAAGAGGTGGACCGACCGCTGCCTGAATGTTTAAATATATCGTATGTTGTAGAATCATTAAGACACTAAATGTTTTCCTTGTTTCTCTTCAGACCATCAGCCACCACCCTCACAGGACATCCTTTCTTCAAACAGGTGTGTAAAACGCTGACATTTCCTTTTTATATAAACACTTTTCATTATTTAAACATTTGTTATGTTCGTTATCTTCTTAATTCTGGGACAACAATCTTCTTAACTTGTCCGTTTCGTTGCTTTTCCATCATTTGTGTACATGAATATTGTAAATTGTACGTAAAGCATCATAAATTTAAGCCACAAGTGTCTCTGCAAAAAAAGAAAAATCTGAAAATGCCTCCACGTTGCCACTTATTTCATTTTTAATAAAGAAATTTGGGAGAATAAAGAGAAAAAGATGAAGTTTTTTTTATCTTCTCCCCGCTCTCAGATCAAACGGCGGCCCTCGGAGGCGCTGCCCGAGCTGCTGAGACCCGTGTCGCCCATCACCAGCTTCGAGACCTCCCAGCTCCAGGGCTCTCCCTCCGGACTGGCCAGTCTGGAGTCGGGTCTGAGCCACCTGGACATGGACGACTGGGACTTCTGACAGTGGATGACGCGGCGGGGAGACGCTCGTAGGATCCTGACGAGAAACTCTCTGAGCGGACGGGACGAGATCGCTTTTTGTGACGGTCTCCTTGTAAATAACACAGATCTCGATCTAAAGGGACGCGCTGGGCTAAAGGCCCGCTCTCGGAGGTCAGAAGCCGGCGGCCATCTTGCCTCTTTTTGACGTCTCTTGTAGGCTTTTCATTCTCTAGATATGCACAGACTTTTGCACTGCACTGAAGGCCTCTTTCTCTCACACAGACGCACACGTTTACAGATTGTACTCACACATTTTTAAGCCCCCTTCCTCGCCCCCCCTAGCACCACCACCACCCCTCCTCCTCCTCGGAGCCAAAACAACACAACAGGACTCCTCTACTCCTCAGTTGGAGGGTCTTATGGATGTAGATGTAACCCAGTCCTGAAGATTCATTCATGAGAACAGGATCAGTGGGAAGCTGCTACTAAATATTCAGAGGGGGACGCCTCTACCTCTTGTTTGGCCGCTTAACGCCTCCTAGCCCATCTGCTCAGTGAGAGACCACCATAAGGGCGCCCGCCGGTCCTCACAGCTGGACTTGGCGAGCCCTCTTTTACACCACATGGAAGGTTTCGAGTTCATCCGGAGGGTCCACTAGATGAGAAAGCATGTGTACTTATTTCTTAGCTCTCTGCCTGTGTTACAGTCTTAACTACATCTCATGCTTCACGCATCACTTTTGTCGCACAGAGGTTAAAAAAAAATATATATAACATCTGTTTAGTTTAACCTTCAGAGCATAGAAGTATGTATTTCCTTGAACTTACTCTGGGCGTGATGTTACTTATGTCAAACGTGAATGTTACATTGGTGCTTGATTTTTTTTGTTTTCTTTTCTTTTGTTGTTTTTTTTTGTTGTCGTCTGGTTGCATGTATTTGAAATTGAGGTCAAAAGCAAAGCAAAGTGTTGCAAAATGTTGAATTTTACTTCAGAATAAAAGTGTTCACTTTAATGTTTTAACTTTAAAAAAAAAAAAAACACACAGTGAGGCAGTTAATTCTCTAAAAAAAAAGAAAAGAAAAATACTTTATTCAAAATTTACACGGACGAACACAGAAGGGAGGAGGAGGGAAGGTTGAGATGTTGCTAATCATCTTCATCTGACGGCGGTTGGTCTGTAGCGGCTTGGACTTTCTCCATCTTGGCTATCAGCTCTGAAATAGAAGGAAAACAAAGAGATAAGATGAATTTGAACTGAGTCATTTATGAATTTATTTACCTTTCCAACTTCCCTCCTTCCTAAATATCTCCGCTTACCTTTCGCTGGGTTGAAGACACCGTTGGTTTGAGTGTTGCAAACGTAGCAGCGCTTGGATTTGCGGTAATGCTGAAGAGCGCAGCCCTCGCAGAAATAGTGCCTGCACCTGGGAGACATGTGACTGGTTAAAACGCTGCCATTGGTATTTAAAAACAAAGAGTCTACGACAGTTGAAGACGCAGGAGAGGAGGAAACATTACTTGGTCACGATGGGATTCTTGAAGGATTCCCTGCAGATGAAGCACTTGAAGGGCAAATCCTCATCGTCGCTGCTCACCTCGTAGTTCTCGTCATCTAAGTTGAAAGCGCAGCGTTAGTTTGAGAGTCAGGAAAACGCAGACAGAATCTTAACGTGAAGTTTCGCTCCACGAACTCACCGTTGGCGCCGTATCGTCCCTCCTCCAGCTCCCTCTCGATCTGCCAGCCGTGTTTGTAGTCGGATCTGTCGTGAAGGAACTTGCAGCTGTCTGATTTATCGGGAGAGAACAACATGATTAAAAAAAAAAAAGGTCAAAAATAGAAAGTTAACTCATGACTTTTGATGTTTTTTTCATGGTACGAATTTTCTATACGCACCTCCGAAACCACAGAAACCCGTCTCCTTGTAGTCCTTGCAGATGTCCGGCTGGTAGTCCCACCTGACTGTGGCTCTCAGGTGTTCAGGAGCTCTGATTGGTCCTTTCCTGTTAATCAGTTAATTAAAAAAAAGGAAAAAAAATCGGTTACACAGTCGAATAAGGCCTTAATGAAAGCGCTGCGTCATGAAGACGTCTCTCCTCGCCGCTCACCTGACCATGCCGGACGACGCGTTGCCCATGGTGGTGTCTTTTGGTTTGATGAATTTCTGGTAGTTGTTGATGCCGCGGTAGATTTTATCATCTTCTTTGCCCTCCAGCTCCTGTTGAAGGAGGAAAAACAGTTCAGTCAGCGAAGTGTTTTATCACTAAATGCAGACGATGAATCTATTTTTACTGGAGTGTTTAAGAAAATCAAATCATAGTTAAGATATCTTGTAGAGCTGCAACTTTAATGTTTTAAAATTATTTTCTAAATGAAAAAATTAGTGGTTTAGTCTAGAAAACGGTGACACATGTCGATCACTGACGTCCCTCAAATGTTTTCTTTTGTCTCGACCGACAAAGATATTTATTTAACTGTCACAGAGGACTAAAGAAATCAGAAAATAGTCACATTTGAAAAGTTGGAATCAGAGAATTTGGATATTTTTTCCTTTAAAAATGATTCAAAACGATGAACAGATCCATCAAAACAGCTGACAATTAATCTTCTGTTGTTAAACTAATCGATTAATCGACTAATTGTTGCAGCTGTAATTTCTTTTTATGCCTTTTATACAACATTAAAACCTTAATAAAAGCATGAATTGAATAAAAAGTGAATGTAGCACTAAGCCACAAATAAGACAGGCTCTTCATCATTTGTTGAGTGACATCATCTGATCTCTCACCTCTTGTATCTTCTGGCTCCTCTCAAAGATGGCCTGAGCGTCTTTGTCTCTCTCCGTGTCCAGCTCGTACGTTGCAGTTGCTCCCATGTCCTCTGGTCCCTCCGGTTTCTATTTTTTTTAGGAGAACAGCGGAGAGTGTGGAAAGATTTTAATTTAAACAAGCCTTTCAACTTCAGTCGACTGTGGCTTCGTCACACTATGACTACGAATGCACAAAAACAAGCGCAGACAGAAAACAACGCTTTCTGCCACCTCGACAAAATATGATACGAAAGAAAAGTGTCAACTCACTGCTGACCGCGTCGACTTGTAGGCAACAGTGATCTTCTCTTCTTTCTCATCTTCACTTTCACTGGAGCACACATCGTCTCTCTCCACTTTCCTTGTCTGCACGGGGACGAGACGAGAGTCAGACTTTACTTTTCCATGAAGCTTCATATAAATCCAGTTATTACTATCATTAATATTATGTTACCTTTTGAATCATGGGATTGACTCGAGTGTTTTTCTTTTCTCTTCTGACCACCGAGCTCTGCTCCTCCTCACTGTTGCCATCTGAGAAAGAAAGAAGATGCAACTTAGTTTTGTTCTCCAGTAAAGATAAGTGGTTTCAAAGCACTAAACTTTTACAACTAGCTACCAGTTAAGTCCACATGAAGACTAGATCTGCTGATTTCTGCATTATTAAAAGGATGAGTTCACAATTTTTCCAAATCTGTCTTAAAACAACACACTTTCTATGCAAGTGAAGGGGACCAAAAACAGTCCCTCTGTGCAAACATGTATTTAAATGTTTACAGGGAAACACAAAGAGGGAATTTGATGCTTAAGTGTGTCAGATATCCACTTGATATGACTAACTCAAACTCATATAAGCCTTACATCAACTTTTAAATGACTGTGTGGACACGCTGTGGATTTTGCACTCACTTACATTGAAAGCACCTTTGAACGGGATCTTTTAATAGACAGTTTGAACAGGAGGAATGATTAGAGCGAGGAAAACCTCTGTAAGTGTTTATATGGACAACTCACTGTTGTTTTAAAACACACTTGGAAGATTTGCTAACTTAACATTATACTTCAATGCATCTAAATTCCGAGGGAGCTGGAACGCAACACAACTGGAGGAAACGATTTCTCAGAGTGACACAAAATTTCACAACTTGTTTACAGGTTTTCCTCATCTTTAAATCGTTTATAATGTGTCGGGTAAATATTAAAGTCGTTGTTCAAGACACACACAAACATTGGCTAAGTCGTTTGACATTTCAGCACCACTGACGAAGCCTAAGCGAAACCAGCACGGACGGATTTCTATCATGAAAAACATTTTAAAAAACATGAATTAAGTGACGAACTGATACCTTTGTCGCTGTCGCTTGCTTTTCTCTTTCGTCCTGAAAATTTCTTTGTAGATTTTTTGAAAAGAAAAGTGCAGGAGCCCGCTTTAGGCTCTTCTGACTCCGCCATCTTGCTTTCAGATTCATAAATAACTACTTTTTACTCGCAGCGCCCTCTGGAGTCCCGGAAGTCTTTGAAATATAACCTCGCCCCCTGCTGGTCAACAGGAGAACTACCACCCTCCGTAATTCACTTGTTATGAAGTCAAGACATATTTTACATATTTTGATAGAATAAATTTACTCCCAGATGTACATAAAAGCAACTATATGTGAAGTGTGGATTGCCCTAAAATGAAGACTATATTATAAGGTGACCATAAGATAGATTATGGTGTCCATAAAGCACCAGGGGGTTCCCAGCAAAAAAGGGGAATAATGTATTTTCACTGTAATTCCATCCATAAATAACACAATGATAGAATGTATGACTATTTTGGACAAGGGTTTCATACACTTCCTGGAATAAAACATCTAAAAATCTTACCAGATGGGGGACCCTGGGACAAAATCTTATCAAATGGGTGCGTCTGCGGTCTAATTTGTGTCAGTTGATGTGAAAAGTTTGAGAACCACTGCCACAAAGGGTATTTTGTGTCCTTGTAGGCCTATTTGTTGTCATGGAGAGAGTGTAGGAACCATTTATTGAAGAAATTCCCCCTCATGTTACACAAATGTTTTTTCTGCCATTCATTTAAAAAGATAAAATTATAATGCACTTTTGTACTGAAACAAAAAAGCATCTTATCAAACTGATCAAATTGGAATTAAAGGGTCAAATAAAAGTATAATTATTCTGCAAACAACACTGTGACACCTAAAAGTAGACTGTAAAAAAAATAATAGATGTAGCCACCGTGATGTTGGTTTGTGGGCTCCCATTTTGAAGCCTCGAGTTTGTCATTTTGACTGTCGCCATCTTGGATTTTTGGAGCCAGAACTTCATGACCATATTTGAACGAGAGGGTGGAGCTGACCTAATGCTAGCTGCTAACTTCTTGTTTAGCATGGTGCATATACAGTCTATAGATAATCTGTATAAACAGATATCTGCATATGAATGAAGAATCTGTAGGCAACGGGACACGATTATGGTATCAGAAGCATTCTGGTTTCCGTTTGTAGTCTGAGTAGTATTGACTAATCACATTTAAGTGGGCTTTGGTCACATGCAGGTAAACATGTAGAAATAGGCCAAAAGCTTTGGCCCAGATGCAATATTAGATGACGATTTAGCTCTTCATTAGCTCTTCATTTTTTATTTATCTGCATTCATGTGCATATATCTGTTTCTAGAGATTAGCCGAAATGTCATCTGGACCTAAAACACATACAAAAAGTTGTTTAACAATGACCAGCATATGGAAGATGAAGTTTTGGCCCGGATATCCACTGAAATATTGGCCCAAGAGGCTAAATCGTCATCAGAAAAATAGCCGATGGATTCTAAGATTGGCCTTGCCTTACAGCATACCCTGCTTTATCATCAAATTTAAATTAAATGGGACCATAACTTACAAATTGAAGATCATGCTGTATTGAAGAAGACTTGAAACTAGCAACTGAGACCATAAACTGATCAGGAAACAGTTTACTGAGGTAATAAATCAAGTTAGAGTTAGGGTTATTTACTCATAAACTTCTATACAATTAGACTTTTGGAGCCAGCAGAGTCTCCCCCACTTCCGTACTGGCTTCACTTGTCAGACCCGGAAGTAACTACCATTGATGATAGTTTTATTTTGAAACCGGAAGTTTGGCATCTAAGCGGCTCCAGCTTGTCGCTAAAGCCGCTCTGTCCTCATCCTCCTCCTCCTCCTCCTGCAGCAGCAGCAGCAGCATCATCATCACCATCCGCGGCTCCCCGCAGAGGACAGCGGGTGCTTGTAGGACGCTGAGCCCGCGGAGGGAGGGGTCCTGGCCTGGGCACGGATCCCGAAGAGGCCCCGGGGCCGCCGCTGGATGGAGTCGGGCTGCGTTCAGACAGCAATGGCTATGGGTCTGACATCGAAGAAGGCGTCTGCTCGGAGCGTCGGCGTGGAGCGAAAAAACCTCATCACGGTTTGCAGGTAGCTAAATATCACGACACAGGCGATGCTGTGAATCATCTGCGAGTATCTGTCCGCGCACGCATGCAGATGATAATAACGGATAACGCCGCTTTAACGACTGCAACGGGGGCGCAAAATAGACGTAAAATAATGCAGATAATCATCATAATTTATTGAAATTAAAGGGGTAAAGAGGAGGCAGGTGTGTTTTCACCTTCAGATACCCCTGCCATCACATCCGCCTGTGTAGACAAGGGAAATAAAACAATATAATACACTGTATATATAATAATAATAAATAAATACGGTCGTGCAGTGCGTCTGTTAATCTACTATTTACTGTATTAGCGGCACTTTGCTTCCTCTTTCTTGTGACATTTAAAGAGTATCTCTCAGGAACAGTGTGTTTGGTTTATTAACAGGTCCATTCACCTGCTTGATTCCTGTCTATAATGGTTAATGCAGCTTCCTAAAAGGATAGAAAACGAGAGTAGTGGACAGAAATATAAGCCAACAGCAGGTTTTTCCTCCTCCATCACAGTCAGGTTCATGGGACAAGGGCGTTTGGAGCAGCACAAGGAGGACTCCTCCCCCCAGTCAGTGGCCCTCAGCCTACACAGTCCAGTGAGTGCTGACGGGCTGTCATGTGCAGCCTCTATGTGGTTCTCATATATCACTGTCTTGTACAGTGTTGGTAGAGGTTAAGCCTGGAAACTCTTGTGCATCAGAGGTTTCACCGTCCGCCGATTTTAACTGTCAGAGTGTCAGAATATATCTATACAGTTTAACCATGTGATTCTCTTTGGATCTAGCTTGATATATACGTGTTGCTATGCAAGGAAAGAGGCTGATTTTTTATAGTGATATACATGTTTAGCATTTAAGTAATGTCCTGTGTATCTTATTGTGATCTACAACAGTAGTTTCCGACCTCCGAAAATGAAGGGATGTCTCATTGTGATTCTGAATCTCAGGTGAAGGTCTTAAACTTGTGATTATTTTCATTGTTGATTAATCGTTTTGTCTTTAAAGTGTCACAAAATTAGAGAAAAACGGTTGTTATGATATCCCAGAGTCAAAGGTCACGTCTTGAAAATGTCTTGTTT
The DNA here is from genome assembly GCA_029490765.1 of Euthynnus affinis. NCBI lineage: Eukaryota > Metazoa > Chordata > Actinopteri > Scombriformes > Scombridae > Euthynnus > Euthynnus affinis. Next base: position 2,568,238 of record CM055856.1, read on the forward strand.
TGTCTGATCGACAGTCTAAAAGCCAAAGATATTTAGTTTACCAGCATGTATGACACCCCAAGAGCTTCATATCCTGACGTCTGTTGCTGACATGGTTAGCAGTTCGACCAAAGAGGGATTTGTTTTCTTATTCCCAGGTTGTTTTATTGTAATTGTTCTTTGTGTGAAGCATCGTATAGATCGTTTTATTTTTATAATATTGCATGCAGTGAATATGAAATATGTCAAACACAAGGGAGGATTAACAACTAGCGTCCTCCGTCTCATCTGGGTTTGTATAATCTGATTAATCGAAGTATAATATGAAGTATGACGGGTCCTCCGTCCTCCATCTTGTGGAGTTATTTTAGTTTATGTTGAGCTTATTTGTTGTAAATTTTGTTGTGTTTTCATCAAATTGCACACAGAAAACTGAGGGCGAGGTGTTAAATGCATCTGTATGAACACTGTAAGGCTGCAACAACAATTATTTTCATTATCAAAAGGTTGAGACGTTTATTTTCTCTCATAATCAATCATATGTTCAGTGTATAAAATGTCAGAAAATAGAGAAAAGTCTTTATTAGAGTCGTTATTCGCTGACTGATGATAAAAAAAAACCAAAAAATGTTGAGTTTACTTTCATGTAAAACTGGAAAACTAGTAAATATTTTGATTTGAGAAGCTTGCAGCAGTGAATCTGTGCTTTAAATTAATGACATAAATGATATATAATATATATGATATATATGTAATATCAGCTGTAGAGTATTACTGCGTATAGTGGAGGTCAACAGGGGTCAGGGTCGTAACTTTTTAAACTTTTTAAGTCTCATGAGGTTATCTTTACATTATTTCTTTAACTTTTATTTTTCTGGGGGAATAAAATGTTCATGATGACCTTTCTTTAAAGCCAATATATACATGAAATATATACATACAGTGTATTATTATCACTCTCAGTCTTAATAGGGATCACCTCTGATATTTATCTCTAAATTCATCTGCAAGCTTTCAGACAATACGTCATTATTTTTGTCTCAGATGGAATTAAATCTATAAAACTCCAACTCCTGCTTAAAATGCATCTTTGTTACTCAGTGTTTAGTTAATAGTGAACTTATCCTGCTTCATAATATTCTTAAAATGCATTCATCCTTATTGTTTAAAACATTTTTTGCTCCTTATACTTTAAATGACTCACTTAGATCCTCTTTATGATCCTCTTTGTATCTAAGGAAGTTGGTAAAATAGTAGGTAACCTGTAAATATTTTATTCTCTGTTGTCATTTGGCTCATTTTAAAGAGATTTTGTCTTCTCATCTCTAAACAAATTGCCTCGTTTTCAGTAATTCTTTCACTGTCGCTTCATAAATTGATCATTTTTCTTTCCATTGTGTCTGGATTAAGCTTGTAACTCATTCGTTTATGAGTTTCTTGTGCTGTTGTGTTATGTCTCCTTGTGTTTTTGTATCATAGATACATCAGTGGAGACTTGTAAGGAGAGTTACAGCTTCTGCTTTAATAGTTTTATAGTATCCTCATAAGATTTATTATAGCATTAGTGCGGGTTCTTGAATTGCCAGTGGATCATAGCTGTAAGTGGCTTTTTCAGGCCGTGCAGGGACGTGGTTATTAAATGTGAGGATTATGCAGAATGAGGTAAACATCAGAGCCTCCTTTGTTGATCTGCGGTTGAAGGGAAGCAAACAAAAGTGACTCTTTTCTGTTTTATTTACTTCTACCTGCCTCATTATTATCTGCACTGTGTAAAAAAAAGAAAAAAAAAGACAATATTCAGACTCAGAAACAGACGCACAATCAAGCAAGAGTTTTTATTCCAGGACCTTTTTTCTTTTTTCTTATTTTTTTTTTCTGTCCAAAGGTTCTGTCTACATTTTTTAGTGAGTCGTACAGTGAAGCAAAACACACACACAACATCACACAGAGCTCGCGCCTGCAACAAAGGAATAAAAGTTCTCACAATTTGGACTTTCAGACACAGAGCAAAGATTAGCGAGGACACAAAAAGACTGTTGTTTTCAGTTTTTGGCCTGACCGTGCAAAGACCGGGGTTTAATCATTTAAGCGTTTTGTTGTTGTTTTTTTTTTTAATAACGACAAACACACAGGACAAGACAGAAATAAATCTCAAACAGCTTTCCATCAGTAATGCTTACTACACAGTTTCTTTCCATTTTTCTAATGAACAACATTGATTAAGTTCAGTTGGAGGAGGGCGACTTCTTCCAGGCGTGTCCGCGTCTCCGGATGTTTCTGACCTTTTATCTTTTTTCTATTTTTCTTCTTCTTTTTTTTTTTTTAAAGTTCTTCTTCTTCTTCTTCTTCTTCTTGATGCCACTCTGGTCAGAGCTGATTCAAGTAGTCAAAGGGTCGTGTGATCGTACAGTCTCACAGCAGAGACACTTCCTGAATCAACCGGCCGTGCATTAAAGCGGGCTGGGCGTCGCGTCGCTTGCAGGATGACACAGGCTCGGGGGGTGCTGCTGACAGAAACACGGCTCGAACCTGCCTCGCATAAGCTGAAGCTGAACGTTAGTGCTCGGGGGGTTAATACACCAGGCCAAAAGCCTTTATTTATTTACTTATTTTTACCCTAATACACGTGTGTATACATAACGTCTGACCTCTTCACCCCTTCATACATGTTTTAACATACAATCACCACACACAGAGATTAACTTGTTTCAATTCCCAACAGTTCATTTCGGGGGGAAAGTTATGTCATTTTGCAGGACTTCAGAGAAAGTTGTTGTTGTTTTTTTTTTAGTTTAGGGGTCAAGAAGTTCATATGTTGTTGTCAAATGTTCCCTCAATGCTGTCTTATCACCAGAGGAGGAGGAGGAGGAGGAGGAGGAGGTGGGGGATGGAGGGGCATAACAATGACAAACTGGCATCACAGTCCTGTTTGCGGTATGATAATATCGGCTTCTCCCGCTATAAAAGCTTCGCCTGACGTCTATTCAGGTGTTTCAGTGCCTCGTTCATAATGTCATACTTAACAGAATGAACCTATTGTTTTATTTTATTTTATTTTTTTTGTACAGCAAAAGACATTTTGGGGTGTAATGAAGGAAAAACCTGATCAAACATTTGCACCATCGCAGGGAACACGGGACCTAACCAAGACTCATAATTATTAAGAATAATAATGAGAGAATGAGAGAGATAATAATAAAAACAGACCATCACTGTCTGCGAAATATCAACTAAGAAGAACAGTCTTACTTTTTAAATTGTTTCACGGCTCAAAACCTGTAAAATAACCACGATTTATTTTTTGCCTGAAAACATCAAAAATCCAAAAGAATTCAGTTTTAACGGCCATGAAGAGACTTATTTATCATGTACACAGTGATGGCAGTGTCATTGGGATCTACTGGTCTCTGTGCTGTTGCCACTAGCAACAGGTTTTTATCTTCTCGTGGCAGGGCTGTGGCTTTTTTTTTCTTTCTTCTCTTTTTTTTTGCAGTCAGTTGGAATTTTAAACGCATAAAGTCCTGATAACTTTGTTTGTATGAGCTGAATTTGAACTCTCGGCTCACAATGAAATTTTAACACTCTGGCCCCACGTGCTGCACTGTTATGTTTTTCAAAAAAAAAAAGAAAAAGAAAAAAAACAAAAAAAAATTGTTTTTTGTTGCTTTTACTCTGGCTAACAGCTCTCATGCCGTCATCCGTGACTGGAGGAGCGGTGTTGCTGTGGACGAGGCGAAACCTAAGAAAACATAGATAAGATGAGTGAGACTTGACAGGTCTGACGTGAGGTGTTATCACTTCAGCTGCTTCCTGTAAACAAGAGGAACAGGCAAAAAAGGAGGGGGGGGGGGGGGGGGGGGGGGGGGGGGGGGAGAAGGAGGAGGAGGAGGAGGGTGATTTGTTGCATCTTGGCTGAGAGGGTTTTTTTTTATTTTTGAGGCTTTTCTGGGGCGTGGCATCGAGAGTAGAAACACACAAATACATATTCACATCACTCGGACATGCCTCTGCAAGTGGGTGTTGTTGTTGTTTGTTTGTTTTTATTGTATTCTGAATAGTAAAGGGATGCATGCAGTTTGATTTCTGTGCCTTCTCTCGCATTTCTCCCCCCTGATTTCTGACTTTTTTTTTCTCCAACCATCAAGTATGTGAAAATTACAGCAGAATGTTCCGACAGGCTCGACTAAACATTTTTGACGTCTCTCATCAGCAGAGCGTTGCCGACTCTCTCACCACCAATTTCCCCCTGACAACCTGTTTATTCTTCATTTTTAAACACCCCCCCCCAGCTTTCCCCTCCTCCCCAACATCTGATTTACACTCTCGTTGCTTCTCAGCCCGACATCCTTTACTGTCCATCATGCACGCTGATCCCTCTACACCTCCTCTGACCATTAGACACTTTGCCTAGACGCTTGTTCACAAGGGGAGGGGGGGGTAAAGGGGAAAGGAAGTGGGAGAGAGTGAGAGAGAGAGAGAGAGAGACACACCCTGCTGTCGTTACATTTTTATGTCTTTTTCTGTTTTTTGTTTTTTTTCTCTCTCTCTATTTGGCTTCGACCCCAATGATCATTCTTGGCTAATATTCATCAGAAAGCACAGAGCTTTTAATTCTCTTGGCCGTTTTGTGCCGATCCAGCACAGGACAGGACGTCTCCTCCGACAGTCCAGGACGATAAACACGCCACTGGCTGATGTTACACAATGCCCGAGGCCAGTGTGGAGTCCGCCTGTGACATCTGATCCTGCCGGTAATGCCAAGACTAAAAAAAAAAAGAGAGAGAGAGAGACAGAAAAGAGGAAGAGAAAGAAAGGAGTCAAGGAAATGCTTACAGGAGGGGGGGAGTGAGAGGAAAAAAAAAAAAAGCTGAGTGTTTGCCGGTAAATGCAATAGAGGTTTTGGTTATCTTAGGTGGTGCTGCTGGATCAAACACAACTTGTGTAAGTACAGTAGAGAGGGGCGAGGAAGGAGAACAAGAGGGCATTTTAAAAAGAGAGCTGAGAGTGGGCTTGGCGCCGATCCAGGCCGAGTGAGAGGGGGCCACACACAAAAGAAGCTTGTCAGAAGGCCCCCGCAGTTGTTTTTCAGTGTCAAATCGTACCAAGAGCATGTTGCCATTCCACTCCAACCATTTGCATTTGAGGCACGCCAGCGATTCCCCCTTCAGATCAAAGGACTTCAGTTAATTTACAATCCCTCTGCTGTAATGTTGGTTCGAGATAACGCCGCTGCCGCTTTTATCAGGTCAAAGAGGCCTCCTCTTGCAACAGAGTTAGACTCCCCCCCCAACCCCCCTCCGTTATGATTTTTAACACTATCACATCACAACAAACCGGGTAGACGCTAATCAGTGGTTTCCCAAACTTGGCGGCTCTGGGAACCACCAAGGAGGCCTTTTATTGGGTTTCCAAAGGCGTGGTACTCTGCATAATGAGGAACCGCTCGATTTCATCATCATTTCTATCATTCTGCACGATGGGTCGATTTATGACCCGGTTTTTTGAACATATGTTTCACTTCCTCCTGCAACTTCCTTTTCTAAAATGTTACAGAGAGATTCTCTGCAAAGACACATATCAAGGGATCGCCTCTGGTCTACAGCTTATCTCTTTGATTTGAGCTCAGATATGAGAATGATAATGAAATCCCTGCCACAACACACGATATTTGTGCTCACTAGCAAACTTACGACCCTCCCCAACACCTTGGAGGTCTCTTACATCTTAAAACCTTGACTCAAAGCATCAGACAAAGAATTTAGACACCACTGACCTGTTTCCTTTGATAGATCCGCTATGGCCCAAAAAAAAGAAAAATTAAAAAAATCAAAGTCCCAAAAGTAAATTTAATCCAGTTTTTGCCGTCAGTCGGAATAGACCCAGTGCAGATGCTGCGGCGGCGGCATCCGTGTGTTCTCTGTGATGGTGCTGTTCTCCTGTGACATTTCCCGCCAGTCCCCCCACCCCGCGACGAGGTCCCCTCTCATCTAAAGCGTCTTGCGTTTGGGGAAGATGGCTTTCCGAAAAGACGTGGTGGTGGTGCCCCTGCTGAAGGAGGCGCCACCCAGGGCGATCTTGGTCTTCCCGCTGGTGATGGTGGAAGAGCCCAGCGAGGTCGTGCTCCTGCCCCTGGTGATGGAGGAGTTCCCCATGGCAAGCTTGGTCTTCCCCCTCTTTATGGTGGTGTTGCCCAGGGTTAAGGCCGTCTTCCCCTCGGTGAAGCTGGTGTTGCCCATTGAGGAGGAAAAGCTCGTCTTCCTGACCCAGATTCGACGGCGGGGTTCGGGGCTCACTCGACGCAAAGCATCGCACGCTCATGCAGCACGCCCTGCTCTGCAAGCCCTCGGGGGTAATAGTAACATCAGCTACGATCCAGAGCAGACCAGAATGCTAAGCGTGGATAGCGCGACCCCCGTGTCGCATAATGCCCTCGTTGAGCTCGTAGACGTGGGCTCTGGAAGGCCACATACCACCCATGTGTCCCTGTGAATGGACAGAGGCAGCCGTAGGTGGCCACAGCCTATCTGGGGGGACTGGGACAGTGGTGCGATTGTCCCGTCGCCACGACGACACCGCCGGACGGTTGAAGGACACATTGTTGCAAAGGGGACAATCTGCGGTGACATCACTTTCTTCTGAGCCATTGTTCCCTATAGCCTCTGATTGTAAGACATTGCCTCTGTGTACGACTGTATGGAGCATATGTGAAGCGAGTCGCAGGGTGTCCGATTTGATAAGAGGAAGGCTGAATGTGTTCATGGTCCCCACAGATAGTTGAGCCTTTGATTGCACCCCCCACCCCTCCCCCACCCCCCCCCTTTTCTTGTGTTTTCTATTCCATTTGAAACATGGGTGCGGCTCCTTCCTGTTCTCAGCTATTTTATTTTTTCTTCTATTTTAATGTTATTCAAGATTGTAGAGAGAATACCCCCCCTCTCCAGCCCTCCCCTCCCCAACAAAAAAAAAAGTCTACATACAAATCAATCAAGCCAAGCAAAGGGTTTAGACATGTTACTTTTATAAGCACTGTTACATCAATCAACCTTTACAGTTCAAAACTGAAGTTTTCGCTGTTGAACACATGAGCAGCATAGTTACGGAAACGCCAGGAGAGGAATCCAGTCTTATCAACAAGCGCTAATAAGACACCACATTCGTACCAAAAGGTGTAGAGACGTTGTTGACTGTACACATTATACAAGAGAGAAAAGCACACATGCTCTCTCTCTCTTTCTATCTCTCTCTCTCTCTCTTTCTTTCTTTCGTGTCTCCTCATACATCACACACGTCTGTTTCAACCCTCCCTGCCAAGTCGACACACCATAAATCATCATCTCGTCACTGTCACACATTTGCTCAGCACGCACAACATGCTCGGCGCGGCCGTTGGATTGTGAACTAGTTAGATCTGCAACTCACTTTCACACTTCCAGGAATCCACCCTCGTGAATCTAAAACTCCTTTATACACATTTTCCACAAACATAGCAGCTCTTTTTTTTGTTTTTTTATTGACTAGTAATATTACTGACCTGCTAAAACTGACCAGATAGACATATCCTTGGGTTTTTTGAGTGTGTGTGCAGGATTCATGTGTGAAAATCCCAGTAGACGTTGCTGTGCTTTTCTGTGCCCCTGATGAGGGTGGTTTTGAACACAGACACAGACTTGGTCCCATGAGTGAAGGTCAGAGTGGTGAGAGAGCTCGTGGTCTCCCCTCGTGTAACAGAGGTCGTGCCCACCGCTACGGTGGTGTTGCCCAAAGTCACGGTGGTTCTGCTCCAGGAGATCGAGGATTTACCCCAGGAGATGGCGTACTTAGTCCTCAGGATCGAAACCCTGCCTTTGGTAAAGGAGGTCTTGCTTGACGAGAATGTGGTTTTCCACTCATTGTTAGAGTCTTTTTTGGACTGCTTGGCTGCTTTGGGTTTCTTAGCTTCTGGGGTCCTTTCCATCTAGGTGTTCCTGCGCTTGGACATCAACGCTTTGCGGAAGGAAGTGGTCGTGGTTCCCCGGCTGAAGCTGGCCCGTCCCAGAGCCACGGTCGTCTTTTGCCTTTGGATGGTGGAATCTCCCATGGAGGTGGTGGTCACTCCCCTGAAGATGGAGGAGTTTCCCATGGAAACGGTAGTTTTCCCCCTGGCTATGGAGGTGCTTCCCACTGCCAGGGCAGTCTTGCCCTCGGTGATGCTAGTGTTGCCCATCGAAGCGGTGGCACTCAGCCCGAGCCTGTTGCTGTATGCCGTCTCCTAACATGCACGCTGCATAGCTGCCCCTCTGTGGTGCAGCAGGGTGATCGCGTGGGGGGTCAAAAGCCAAGCTAAAGCTGCAGCAGCAGCTGCCCTAAATAGATCACACCACCATGTATAGATGAGGGGGAGGGAATTATTTGATCATTCTTTGATGCTGGTCGGTCCCTCAGAGCGACGAGACCCAAAGGGACCTGGAAGCACAGCACGCACAAAGGCTGAAAGGACAGGGGGTTAATTGTATTGTTGTCATGATAACACTCCCGGAGCATTAAAGGGGTGCATTGTGCAGTACACAAGACAATTGGGGTGACCTCAGTGTGATAAGATGGCGTGGTTCCCAAAAAAAAAAGAAGCCACACTCCTCCCCGCTATTGTTGCTGAGTTCAAATACAGTAGTACATTTGTCTGCTCGGGTACAGTACACGGCTGCATTTCATCGGCTGGTGCAGCTAAACAACCGAGTGAAAGTTCAAATGCTTCACAGATATGCAGCAGATTTTTTTTCCCGCCTCGCCCCCACCCCTCACTCTGTTTCACTGCCTCCCATTTCTCTAATTCCTTTTGTCTCTGTGTGCTTCTATTTCAGATTCTCTGTAAAGACTCTCCTAGAAAAGTACACGGCAGAGCCCATAGATGACTCATCCGAGGAGTTTATTAACTTCGCCGCCATTTTAGAGCACATCCTCAGCCACCGCTTCAAAGGTAACACAACAGGTAACATATGGCACAGAAAAAGGAGGATGGATTGGTCTGAATATAGACTTTATGATTATAGACTTTAACCACGGATGCAAAATTGTCAAGAGGACAGAAACAGAGTCAGCTGTACTGTTGCTTGTTGCCGCCTGCTAACATTGAAGGCTGCTGTCAGAGCAGAAATGATTCACTGATGTGTTTTAATCTTGGACCAGGTTCAGGAAGCTGGTTCAGCTCAGATGGACAGCGCAGTTTCTGGGAATACATCCGGCTGGCGTGCAGCAAGGTGCAGAACAACTGCATCGCCAGCATAGAAAACATAGAGAACATCAGCACATCACGAGCCAAGGCAAGGATATCTGTATGCACAAGAGTGTGTGTGTGAATATATATATATATATGCATGAGGATGGGTGTGTGTGTGTGTGTGTGTGTGTGTGTGTTCAGCAGTCTAAAAGAGAGTCCTCTGTTCCCACTCACTTCTTACGTCGTCCTACATGTGCAGGGCCGAGCGTGGATTCGAGTGGCGCTGATGGAGAAACGTCTGTCTGAATATGTGTCCACTGCCCTGAGGGACACCAGAACAACCAGGTCAGACTAACCATTTAATGAGTTTAGGTGGGGGAAATGCTAATTTGTTTATTTTTAGCTTGTTTCTTCTTCCTTAGCCGGTCAGAAATCCCTTTGAGATTAAAGTTTGAGACTCTAGACAGCCACGGTGGCTACGACTGGTCCTGCAAGCTCCCCCGTTTCTCTGCTTATGCAAAAAATAACTAAACTGCATGTAAAATATGCCCCCCTCCTTTGTACCAGAACAAGCAGACACAGCATAAAGAACATCAAATACACTGTAGATTCTTTCTTTAAGCTGCTGCAGGTAGACTCGCTGTTGTATCGTTATTATATCTGGAAGTTCAGAGATGATATTCACGTCTTCTTCTTCATGCTACAGACGGTTTTATGATGATGGAGCCATTATGCTGAGAGAGGAGGCCACAGTACTGACCGGCATGCTGATTGGACTGAGCGCCATCGATTTCAGGTGAAGGGTCCGACACACAGTGGATTTAAAAATAAGAGTTCGTTCATCTCTGCATTTTGTATCAACGAAAATATGTGATGTATTTGTCCTAAATATAAAAATAAGACAGGGTCTCTTAACCTCTTCTGTACGGTTACATTGTTTTTGGGTCCAAAAATGAGGAGTTAGAGAGTTTATACTATGATAATAAGACAGTTTACACATTTTCATATTCATTTTTATGAATATATTAAATAAATATCAGTGTTTAAAATCTACTGTGACCCTGTCTGCTTATCATTTGGTTCATATTGATGAAATATAATCATGTTTTCTCATGTGAAATACATTTTGTACCAAGTTTGTCAGAAAAAGTATGTTGGACATTAATACAATACAGCATAAAAGTGGCTTTTTTTCAATTTTGACATATATATACACTGCTAGTGTAACTCATACATGTCCATGCAATGTAAACACATGTGGCAGAATAAATATTTTGCATATGTGGCTTTAAAAATCTGTTATTTAAGTAAACAATGCAAATATAAAGAGCAAAGTCACAGATCTTCCTAAAAACAACATTTTTTTTCTGTTTCTGTGCAGTTTTTGCTTGAAGGGGGAAACTCTGGATGGGAAATCCCCAGCTGTGATCGACTACACGCCCTACCTGAAGTTCACCCAGAGGTGAGACTGACCCAACCTTTAATATGCATGTGTTTGTGTGTGTGTGTGTGTGTTTACAACACTGTCCTGCTTGTCCGGCTGTGTAGCTACGACTACATGAGTGACGAGGAGGACCGCCGCAGTGTGGACAGCAGTAACAGCGAGGAGAGCGTCCCCGAGCATCCCTACATCCCCCTGGTGACCGACGAGGAGAGCTGGAGCAACAAGTGCCGCAAGATGGAGCAGAGGTTTAAGATCGTCTACGCCCAGAAGGTGACTCGCAACGACCTCTAAAACTAACATATTGCTGCTTAAATTATTATTTCTCTCTACGTAAATCTCTGTCTCCTTGCTCGCAGGGTTACCTGGAGGAGCTGGTGCGCCTGCGCGAGTCGCAGCTGAAGAACGTGGAGACGGAGAACAAGCGTCTGCGAGCCAAGGTGGACGAGCTGACGACCCAGAGTCAACAAGAGAAGAAGGAGCTGGAGGCCATCGTGCTGGAGCTGCAAGCACAACTGTGAGAAAACACGAGACTCACACATAATAAACTTTAGATTACATCTATTTGTTTGTTCCTTTTCTCACTGACGGTACGTGCAGAGCGCAGCAGAAGTAGAAAGAGGAATTTAAAATAGTTGTTAAAGCACTTGCACAACTAGGAGCTGTTGTTGTTTTGATGAAAATGTCCTGCAGTCTAAATAAATTATCGGTCGATATACCTGCTGTAATGGTAACTGATAATGTTTATTGGAGATGCGATGCAGATGCAGATGTTCGATTACACTGTTTTCTGATGTGATGCTCATGAAGAGACATGAAAAACAGATTTTTGAGATAAAACAACATAACTTAACCCCTCAAACCCCCAGATCCCCTCCAAGTTCACTGTTTTGAAACTCAGTGATGAAATATGTTAAATTTGAGACTATGTTGAGAAACTTGGGGGTTTAGGGACTGTATTTGTAGCTCAAGAGCATCAAGGAGTTTCATATTACTGACTTAAAAAATACCCAAAAGTTCAAACACACGAAAACTTTTTCCACCTTTCATGATCAGGTGTGTGTTTTCTTGCTAAAATGAGAAGTATCTCTGAACTGAACCCTTCTGTGCTTCGTCCAGCACCGCCCTCATGCCCTGCGATTCCTCCCATCTGGCTAAAGATCTTTCCATCCCGCTCGTCAACCAGTGGTCGACCATCCCGAACAACCAGGGCGACGTCAAGCTTTTCCGCAGGTAGTCTCGCATGCGCAGTATGTTCCTCATGATGCCGGTGATGTACAGAACATCAGAGCAGGTATTTTATTTGTACAGTGAAGATGTTTGTGTCCCTCCAGGAGGAGTTTCCACAGTTTGGAGCAGCTTTCCGCTGAAGTCAGTCTGAACTCGGACTCCCAGAAGACTGACGGGAGACAGAACGGAGACGCCGCCTGGACTTCAGCAGGTAGTCCAGGCTACTGTTGCTCATCCCAATGTATTCACTGCAGGATTTATAACACTTACATACTGCAGAATCTGTTCTAGCGCTGCATAAACTGTCTTTCAGAGGCTGCCACCCATGCATATGTGCATACATACAAAGGCGGGCTTGATGCGTGTTGATGGTGCTTCATGTGGGCAGTTTAAACTATGCGTGATCAGAGGCCGAGCCTTATGGTTGTTTCTCTTCGTTTTTGTCCCCGTAGGGAAAGACAACACCCCGTCCATGCTGGGTCTCTGCGGCTCTCTGGCTTCCTTACCGAGCTCCAAGTCCCTGGCCAGCCTCAAGTCCAGCGAGTGTTTGGTCAACATCAGCACTGAACCCAGCCCTGCGCTCTCTCCCAGCTAGGATCCCCCCCCTCCCCCTCTTTAGATCAACAATAACAACATCAACAACAACTGAGATTTAACCCCCAGCCTGTCTGCCTGGTGATGCTGCGTTGACCAAACCCCCAAACCCCCCCCCTCCTCCCTCCTCCCTCCTTCCCTCTCCACCCCGCTCCCACCACCATCAACAGCTCCGTGAGAACACAGCCTTGGAAAGTCATGTCGCCCGTCTCCGGATTTTTTGTACACGTCGAGAGTGAAGTCATCACGAAGCCGAAGGGGATCCCATGCCTTCTCCTCCTCACCTTACCCGCTCGACTCTTCGCTCACACCGCCATTTTGTACTATCTGTGAATCCCCCTCATTCGAGATCATGCAGTGAATCCCCCCCCCCTCCTCCTCGTCAGACGTTTTCCCGAAGCATCCGTTTATCTCCTTAAAATGCCTCCCCCCCCCCTCCTCCTCCTCCTCCTCTCCCTCCTCCTTTGAATGTCATTACTCTTGTGTGTTTGTGCGACATTCGCCGTTCGCGTTTTTTTTTTTTTTTCGTTCTTTTTCCGGTCAAAATGTAACCAAATCAGCACTTGCAGCTCTTTTGGATGCAGTCACTTGCAAAGAGAGAGAGAGAGAGATGTGATGTGACGGTCGTTTTTTTTTTTTTTTGGCGGATCAAGAGTATCTCATATATACAGTAGAGGACGGGGTTTTTAAACAGACTCTCCCTAAGAAGTGTGTTTTATGAGTGTGAATGAATGGTATCTCGGGGTCCGTCACCCCCTGAAATGGTATATGATTCATGCTTCACCACAAAACACCACAAACTGTGTCAGTCTGTGCAGCTATGATTATTATGATTACTGTACTGATTCTATCAAATCTTAAGCTACCAACATCTGTTCATTTATCTCATTTTATCCAATACAGCAGTATGTTCTTTCTACACATACACATGGGTTTATTATTTTTGTTTGTTTGTTTGTTTTGTGTTGCAATAAACTGCCTTTTTCCATTACGTGCGTCTGTCTGTGTGGATTTCACTGCCGTATATCTTTCTCGAGAGAGAGAGAGAGACGGTGCCAGAAGCAATGATTTTTTAAAATGGTTTCCAAGCGGGAGGTTGATGGAGATGTTAAAACGAGAAGCTGGTCACACAGGACACGTGTGCTCTGGCTCCATCTAGTGGCTCCATATCATAAGGCGGGACATAATTCCTAAGAACAACCTGCAGGTCCTTCAGAGAGGGGAGAAAAAAAATGTGGGTGGCTAATTCATAACAACGTAATAAATCTTATTCTAGCCGAAGCAGGCTCCAGCTCCACAACTGATTAACGCTTTAACATTTCAGTAAACCATCTCCACCCTACACGGCTGCCATTTTAAAGCTGACCCTGATCTCTGACCTCCCCCGCGGAGAACAATGGGAGAAAAATGTAACCATAACAGAATCAGGATGTGTATGGAGTTTTAATCAAAAGCACTCTCAGGTTCTTTTAGGGCCGTAGCTGCTGCTGCTGCCGTTCGATAACGATTGATCACGTGGACGTTGCCTGTGTGTGTGACCTGAAGTTGTGGTGCTGAGGACGTGGTAATACATCCCCCCCCCCCCACCCCCTCCACGCATTCGCAGACACACGCACGTGCACAGATCGTCATTAGTCCGCACAAGATTGAGAGAAGACACTTGTAACCATAACACGTGTTGTTGTCGGTGGATGTTGTTGGAAACATAAATGCCACCTGCTGTTTGAAACTCAAGAGTATCGCTCGATTGACTCATTGAGCTCCAGTAAAGACCTTTAATAGACACTAATGGGGATGTTTACATGAGCGATTACAGTGTTAAGACACTGGGCTTGATAGGAAAATGATCTTTAAGCCATCCGCCACAATGTTAGACTAAACATCTAGTAGCTAGGTGGGCAACTTGTATGTAAAAGATCCATCAGAAATATTGTTGAATCATGTAGATGAGGTTTGTTTATTGCACTCATTATTGTCTATAAAGCACACGGTACTCTGTTTGCATTGTGCATGAAAATATGCTTTAATCATGAGTTTATTTTTGCAGTAATATTAATAAATCTACACCAGATATACTGTTTAAAGTAAAATAAACAGTATAAAAACAGCCCTGAACTCGCACTGAGACATTTAAATGTATTATAAGTTAAACTGTGAATGCATGTTATAAAAGCACACGTGGATTAAATGAGAGTCTGTGCAGATAAATACATGATATTAATCAGAATATTAAGTTAAGATGTTAATGTTATTGCATGAAAGGCTGGTTTGTAACATACACGAAGCACCCTCAATGAAAAGTTTCTCTCAAATTTAATATATATCTGATACTGATATTTATATCCTGGAGTCCCTTAAACCTCTGCAGTGACCTTTAAGAGTCCTCAAACCACACTTTGAAGACCACACGTACACACACACACACACACTGTTGAATAGACCCAAGGGTTTTAGACGTGAAGAGGTTTTGCAAGGGGGGAGGAGGGGAAAGGCCATGCCCCACAATAGTGGAGTAAAAAAAAAAAAAAATCTCAACAAAGTGGGTAGGAACATGAAGTTTTTTTGGAGGGGGGGGGGAGGTGGGGGGGTTGGCCTTCAGGAGACAGATGGATGTGAAGACCAATAAGTGCTCAGTAGTATTCTGCAGTAACCAACCAGAGGAGGATGTGGAGCCTTTTGCACCGGCCCCCCTCTCCTTTTCGGGAATGATCTACTACACGAGATAGTTGCACAGGTTGAGCTGTTGTGTGTTGTCACTTTGCAGACAAGAGAAACTAATGTGAGAGAGGAGCCGAGCTGCGGCTGCTGTCCTCCTCCTCCTCCTTCTCTGCCTCCTTCTCCTCTTCATCCTCCTCCTCCTGCACGATAGAGGATATAATGCGCGATCCTTTATGATGATGCGTTGAGCTGCAGACGCTTCACTCAGCTGCTTTTTTTATTTTTATTTTTTTAACATTTTTTTTCAACCCCGAAAATAAAAGCTGTGAGGCAACAACAACAACAACAAAAAAATCATGCTCATCATCACAAAAGAAACCTCAAGCTGGGAGCCCAACAAGAGGCCCTCATCAGAGTTTTGGATGAACTGAATGCGGTCAGAAAGAAAGAAAGAGAAGAAGAGATCCAAGCGAGCGACGGGGAGAAGAAAGAAAAGCAAAGCCGAGTGTGTGTGTTTTTATAAGCGGGGCTCGGCTGCGGGAGCGGAGTTTTTTTTTTTTGAGGGGGGTGGAGGGGGGTCGGGGGATGTCGGGCAGAAGTGGAGGGGCGCCTCGGGGGTGCAGCAACCCCAGCCTGCAGCCCCTAAGAGCCACAATCCCATTCCAGCTCCAGAGGGGCTCCTCAGCTCTCCTCTGCAGAGAGGTCAAGACGGGTAAACACACACACACACACACACACACACACACACACACACACACACACACACACACACACACACACACACACACATCACCCTAGGTCACTTTTAGGGACATTACATAGACTTGCATTAATTTCCTGGACACTTACTCCAACCATAACCACTACTTTCCTAACCATAACCTTAACCACTGACCCCAGAAACAGCTTTTTTCCCAATTGGGGACACAGCTGTTGTCCCCGGTTGGACAAGCCATCCCCAATTAACTGGTCTTTAGTCTCAATTTTGTCCCCAAAAGTAGCCTGTGACAGACCCACATGAGGAGGAGGAGGAGGAGGGGAGGAGGAGGGGGGTTTAAATCTGCCTTTACTTCCATGTGCATGGGCCAGAACTCACAAGTTGGTCTGGTGTCTCTTTATTTATAATATAATCATTATCTGACTGTTGTTTTTTGTGTGTTTAGGATCTAAATATAAAGAGATTTTTATTGCAACAAACTTAAAGTGAGCATATATTATCAGTCCTTGCTATGAGGGTGCAAAATTAACTTCTTTGTCCACCAAGAATATTCTAATTTAGCCACTTAAAAGATTATAATTGTGTTTTTTTTTAAGCAGATCTATCAGACACTTGCATATTTTATTTTACTGCTGCTAATGTTTGGGCCCTGCTTGCTTCTCTTGTGTGCTCTTGAAGCCACTTTTGAATGAATAAGTTCTCACATTTTAACATTTGTCGGTAAAGAAGTCCCTAATGTACAACTCACAGCACTTTTTAATGTGTTAAAAGCAGAACGGCTGTTTCATAAACTGAATCATATCTTAATTTGACGACGATCGTGGAGATTAATGAAATGAAAAAGACCATATCTAACTATCCAACTTTTTTTTTTTTTGACTTGATTTGTGCTCTGAAAGGTACAATTACAACATGCTACGAGAACGTTAAGTCAACACTGAAGTCAGGCTGCGAAACCCTGAAACATAACACTGTTCTCATAATGTTATTTGGACACTCGGTCGCCCCTTTGCACTCTGACCTGCGGGATCTCTGCCGCATGCTTCACGCTAACACAGCAGCAGCAGCAGCAGCAGCAGCAGCTTTTAAAGGGCCTCCTTGTGTTACTTGTTGTTCTTTTAACGTGTTTTAACTGTATCACATCTGCATGTAGCTGCGTTTATTTATACATCCTGTCTGCCCTGCAACCTTGGCTGATGACAACGTACAGTTTTTGTTTTTTGTGTGTGTGTTCGGGGGTTAGTGGAAGACACACAAGTAGCCTGTGGCAACTGTTGCCAGTGTTGTGTAGTTCGATGGCTTTGCTCCAGGTCAAAGGCATGGTCCACACCTGCCAGAGATTACAAAGAGCTGCCAACATGCACACACACACACACACTTAAACACACACACACGCACACACACACTTAAACACACACACACACACACTGCTTGCTTATTGGTGGGGAGGAAGCCTGGGAGCAATTTTGTGAACAACTACCACTGGTGTTAAAATACTGTTTAGCCTCTTAAAGACTTTTTTTTCTTCTTTTTTTTTTTTTTTTTTTTACACATCTTTATTCAGTTTGAAGCTAAACATGATCACACAAGCTCACGTTTTAATCGCTCCTGCAAGACAGAAATCGTTTTGACATGTACTGAGCTCACGCTTACACAACCCAGACCTCCTTCACTGACTCCATGTGTGTTTCTATCTCCCTAAAAAAAAAACAAAGCAGACAGGACCACGGCTCGCCCGCCCAAACCCACCATTCGCCGGACCCTGTCCTTGGACGCCATCGTCGGACCCTACCTGCAGGGGCAGTGGCCCAAGGAGACCGAGAGCACGGCGGTTACGAGCGTCAATGACAAAGCCACACAGGTGAATATCGGTATATCACGACACTTCGGTGTAGCGGCTGTAATCAAATGGTTTAGATGAGCGCTGGTGTGTTTATACCAGTGTAAGGACGCATTTCCCATCAAACCTGTTGCTTCATGTTACAGAAAAAGAAACAGCAAACAGGTTAGATCGCTCTCTGTGCACACGCCGATAGTTTCTTTGCTCCACTTCTTGTGTATGTTGAGGATTTCTATAGAGGACAAGATATCTGATGTTGGCTCTGCAGGTGTCTGGTGGTTCCAGTTCCACGCTGCGGGTGGAAGGCAGCCAACTGGAAATAGTCGTTTTTGTTCTGCTCAAACTCTGCCGTTCTTCCCGTGCTCCCCCCCTCCACCCCCCACCTCCCTCCCTCCCCTCCTCCTCCTCCCCTTCGACTGTATATATCTGCTCCTAACTAGTGCACAAAGGCCCCGACGAACATCACCAAGCTCCGCGAGCTTCGTCTTCGCTCCTGACACAGTTTAAACCCGAACGAACCCCCTTTGCCTCCATTGTGAGGAACAGACCCCTCCTGACCTCATTATACAGACACCCCATCCCCCCAACACTCTCCTCAACCACACACACACACACACACACACCCAGCACCTCCTCCTGCCATCCTTCCTCTGAATGACTTCAGATGATATAACTGATCGTTCGCTGTCATTTCAATCTTTATTACTTAAGAAAACTATTAAGAAGGTTATAGTTAGTTTTTAAATTACAGTTAGTCGATCGATAAGTTTTTTATTTCCGTGTCATGCCGAACGTTTGGCGCCTCCAACGTTAAGAAAATTACAATCCTCAGCTATTTATCAGACATCAAAAATGTATAACATGCATCCCTCTGGTACCACGTATACAAAACAAAAAGACGTAACATTATAATGTATGTACTTCTGTATACTACAGGTTAATTATCCTGGTGTTGTGGTGCATAACAACCAAAATATACAAGTTAAGAGAGAATACAAGTAATCATAAATGATATAAATGTATATATGTAAATATATTCCAAACTGAAAATGGATATTAGAGTTTAAAAAGAAGAGAAAGGTATGTAATGTAACATATTTGTGGCAAATTGTTCACATCTTAAAGATTATAAATGGAGTAAAGCTTCTAATTATAGCAACCTTAAAATATTATGTGCACACCATGACAGCGTAAGCAAAAACACTCATGAGGTAATATTTATTTCAGGGCCAGTAGATTCAATTATAATTGTTTCCCTTTGAAATCGCTCAAGTTATTCAACAGAAAATAATCACAATCAATATTAATAATCAAGTGAACGTTCAAGGAAGTTAAATGCTAAATATTCTGTGCTTCCAGCTTCTCAAATTTTGTTTATTTGTTGTAATTATTAGTTGAATATCGTCGGGTTTTTAAAACAACCAATTCAAAGATGTTATCACGTTGGATTGTGGGTAAACTGGGATGAG
This sequence comes from Euthynnus affinis, assembly GCA_029490765.1. NCBI lineage: Eukaryota > Metazoa > Chordata > Actinopteri > Scombriformes > Scombridae > Euthynnus > Euthynnus affinis. Next base: position 2,587,360 of record CM055856.1, read on the forward strand.
ACAAATCGACCGGTTAATCCAAAAAAAAAATTACATAATCATCAGATGTAATCAGTCGCAGCCTGATTTCTGTTTATATTTCGAGCAGGAATTAAATACATGTTGATGAGCTGTCCATGTTGGAAACATGAGCCACGCCAGATGAAATACTTCGCTACCTTTGAGTCTTTTTATAGGTTCGTGTCCCATGATCCCCTTCTTCATGTATTGGGGAGGGAGGGTGGGGGACGATGGTGGCGGGTGGTTAGGGGTGAGGAGGGGGGGGAGGTTGGCAGCTGTAACTCTACACCAATGTCACTATATGACTGACTCATGCCGCGTCCTGACTTATTTAGCCAGCCGATCGACTATGAGTCTGCCGGGCAGGACGGAAGACGGTGTGTGTGTTTTCCCGCTGGCAGTTTGGAGCTCAGGAAGATTTCTCTGACACCCAAAGCGCAGGTTGTTTATTTTGAGGAGAGGGTGGAGGGTGGGTGGGGGGGACAGAAAGCCATGATGTAACTGTGCTACAAGGGAGCTAACAGACAGTGTAATGCTAGCCGAGTCTGGCCTATGAATGGCATGAACGCCGGTGAGCGGATCAGACCGTGACCTCGGCCAGCAGCGTGGTGGAGGCACCAGTACCGCCAGTATCTAAACTTATGGGTCAACCCCACCTGGGATTCACCTGTTGTTGTTGTTGTTGTTGTTGATGGCGATGATGATGAACCGCCAGTCGTCGTCATCTGCGCCCAAGCAACAGCCGGCGGCGGTCAACCAGGCTCCGGCTGCTGCTGCTGCTGCTGTGAGGAGATCAAGAGTCAGTGTGAAGAAAACGGTACGAATGACTGACAGGAGAGAGACGTGCGTTGTTGTTATTTCCTCCACAGTGCGTGACTTTGTGAATAACAGGGTCACAGTATGTGTGTGTGTGTATGTGTGTGTAAGTGCACTGAGGTGTTGAACGCCGATCGTAGCGTCACTGTATTTATAGTCTTGATACAGTGATGTGGCTTGGATGTTTTCTTATATATGTGTGTGTGTGTGTGTGTGTGTGTGTGTGTGTGTGTGAGGAAGTGGGGACTTGTTTTTGCAGCTCAAGAGTGGTTTTTCTCTCGTTGCCTTTCCTCTGTACAGCTGTTGTGGGGCAGGTGTGCAAGACAGCTGTGGGACTCCACTTGTGTGTGTGTGTGTGTGTGTGTGTGTGTGTGTGTGGTACACTTTGTTGATTGGAGTTCAGCGGGTTTATAACAGAAAAATGGCTTAACTCTGTATCAGGCCTCCGAAAAGGTCAAACCCCGCTGATGGACAGAATCATAGCCAACTCTTAATATTCACAACACTGCAATAATCTTTTTATTTATTTGTTTGTTTATTTAAAAAAAAAGACTCCAAGTTCCTGGGCAGAGGAGACCAGGGGAAGGAGGAGCATGGGTGGACACAAGCGCTCGGCGTCGTGGGGCAGCGCAGAGCACCTGAGGGAGGCGAGTATCTCAGTGTATCATCACCGAAGCAGCTCATTAATCCGCTTCTTCTCTCTGTTCAGACACACACACACACCTCTTCTAACTCTTTCAACAGTCGCTATTCATCCTCCCCGCTTGAAAAGATGTAACAGTAACCGCTCCTGAGGGGAAAACTACGAGTAACCTCTCCCTTTTTTTTTTTTTTTTTTCAGAATGAGTTGTAGTGATCCCCCCCCCCCCCTTCCCTCCACTCCTTCCCTTCCTCACCGAGTCATTTATTTCTCTCCGCTCTGCCCTCAGGTGGCCAAGCTGAGGCAACAGCTGCAGAAGCGGTCCCGCCATGCGCCCCCCTCCGCAGGGTACGAGCTCCCCCACCACCAAGCCCTGCCAGCGGGTCATGCAGCAGGCATCACTCAGGTAGCTCCAATCTCTCTCTCTTTTTTTTTTTTTTTCCTTACCCTCCCCTGGGTGGGGTGAGGCGAGGACACAAGTTTTCATGAATACTAGCGCTGCCAAAATGGCTTCCACAGGCAGACTAGGAGGAACTTAGTAACCGGGGATATAAAAAAACACACTGCTGCTTTTCTTAGGAGCGGCTGTCGTCACGGCTCCTGTGTTACTGCCGCGCTTGTCACAGAGAGACAGTTTTGAAACCGGCGTGTCATACTGTACGGTCCCAACACAGCCAAGAATCCCACTATAATTTTGCACAAGTTTTTAGAAACACAAGCACATAATCAAGCGCCGTCTCCTTCCTACATCCGCCTGTTATTTACTTGTTTTTGCGCTTCCTGCAGACGATGCCGCTCATGCCACTGAACAGACTCGCCCCGCGGCTGCGACGGAGCGTCGAAGGCCTCAACTTGGAGCTGGAAGAGGTGTTTGTGTCTGAGAAAACCGACGATCAGCATGAGGTAAAAACCCGCTGAGATGTGCTTCCAACCGGCGAGGCAGAGGCAGATATGAAGGATTAGTAGACAGCCAGTGTGGAATATTTTAATGTACAGATGTGAATAGTTGTATTTTTCCCCTAAAATAGACAATTTTCATACAAATTCCATGTATTTTTCAGTCCTCACTGTGATATATTGGGCTTTGTCAGGCTGAAAAAGGCTTATAATTGATCAGATTTAGTATAAGAAGCTTTGTTTTGTTTCAATTTTGGACAAAAATAAAGATTGAAAGAATAAAATAGCTTGAAAATTGAATGAAAAAGCCACATAACTCGCTGTCGTAAACCCCCCCGTACTACCTCCTGCAAAGCATACCACGCTCTGCACTCTCTTGTTTCTTTAGCTTCCCTGACCTCTTCACTTTTCACTCAGATTTTGGATATCCCAGATGGCCACAGGGCTCCCGTCCCTGCCCAGAGATGCAGCAGCGGCTCTCAGAGTGAGCCCTCCCCGGGGCCCCTGGATCCTTCCCTCCTCTCTCCGTCTCAGTCGCCGTGTCCTCTAGATCCATCGCTTCTGTCGCCTTCGAATTCCCCTTGTCCCCTGAACCCATCTCTTCTGTCTCCATCGCAGTCTCCCTGCCCCATGGGAGAGCCAGGTTAGCTAGATTTATTGTTTTTTTTTAATGCTTTTCCTCTTAAACTGTCCGCTGATTCTTGTTATCGTTAGTAAAACTTTGGATACTTCTCCCCATATGTGTGTGTGTGTGCGTAGAACCTGAGGACTGTGAGATCCTGTGTCCCTCTCCGTCGACGCTGTTTCCGTCACTAGCGCTGGATCCTCCTCTGCTGCAGCCCTGCACCACTTCTCCTCGTCCCAACAAAACCTTCCAGCGCCAGCCGCCGGAAGGCTGCGAGCGAGTTAGAGTATGCGAGGAAGCGATGTGAGTCGACGCTTTTTCAGACTATGCATAATTCATATATACCCGAGACCAAAAGGAACTCCTGGATTGACCTCTGCTTTTGCTATGAGAGGTCCTAAACACGGGTACATGGCAAAACTGCGGCTTTCAGAGGTCTTAATGATCCAAATTATTATCCAGGACGTGCTGTTTAAGGCCTGTGTATGCCTGAAAATAACCTGTTCATATAAAGTGTGGTACAACTACATCTAGAGGCAAAAGTGTTTATAGCTGCTTCAAATGGTCGCACATGAAGAAAGGTTGAAAAGTCTGCCGTCATAGCAATGAAATGTCCAAATGGTGATAACAGTGGACACTTTTATAAAGTCTCAACAATGAAAAATGTGTGAAAAATTGTATAAAAGGGAGCTCAAGGCCTCGTTTATCCTTAAAATGTGCAACTGCATCAGGACACATCATCTGTGTAATGACATTCATGGGTTTGTGCATTTAAAACTGGTATTAAGATGCGTTCTTGCGATCTCAGTTGCGTGATTGGATGTCAGTAATTCCCGGGTAAAGGGAGGCCTTGCCCAGATGCAGGTCACGTTTTAATACCGGGTGTAAACGGGGCGAGAGAGAAGATGAAATCCAGCTCGCTTTCTCACTTCGTTGGTTTCCAAAAGTTACAGAAACAGTCCGACGCAGCAACTCTAAACCAATCGCTTCGTTTGACGCATATTAACGACCTCATTACCCTCTTTTCCCTCCAGGTCCGCCTGCCAGGACGAGCCTCTCCTCCAGCCGTCCTGCCCCGACCCCAATAAAGTCAACTTCACCCCCCACGGAGGCTCCGCTTTCTGCCCCGTCAGTCTTCTGAAGCCCCTCCTGCCCTCCATGGACCTCCTCTTCCGCGGCCTGTCGGTCTCTCCCGTCACCGGCTGCCCGGGTCAAGCCTCTCCGACCCGGCACCTGGGCATGCAGTAAGGCGGGACGTCCGAGCAGAGACACTCTCAGGGACACGATGAAACTGCATCCGGGGGGGGAGTCCTTTTTATACCTGGAGAAACTGGATTTGTTTTTGTACGCAGGGCGCCGACGGATACCTGCGCTCACCTGGGTCATCACTGCTGTAACACGATCGCTGCAAACAGTTGTTGCCGTCGTGTTTTTTTAGACTGACTTTGGACTAAAAGTGGCTGCTTTTACTGATTATTCCTACCTGCAGGACTCTTGGATTCAGCTGATAGTGACTTCATCAGCACTTACACTGTCCCAGTAGGATCACTGAGGTCTTGACGTCGTTCTGTTTTTGATGAATACGAAGATTGTTTTACTTGTGTATCAGCAAAAACAAGCCCGAGCACTTAGATCACATGTCGACACGAGTGCTACTTCCTCACTATCCTTTACAACTGATTAACATCCTACTAAAGCATCGCTGAGTTTAGATGAACTTTCAGCTCACGGTTTGAGAGAATTACTTGATGGGTTTGCTACTAAAATTTCATAATCTGTCGGTTGAGGAGGAATATTTTCTCGCTAGGCCTCTAGTTTATGGCGGGCTACTTTTCTACAGATGTATTTCTAGGAAGATATATATTTTTGTATCTTTGTAAAGAGCGAGGAGGCTTGTTATACTGCCCATCTTCCTGTTTAGACTTTGGCGGTTTTAATGTTATAAGCAGGAAAGTGATGTTTTATTAGCTTTACATGCCTACATTGGGCGTCTTTTTTTTTTTTTTTCTAACCAAACTTTTGCAATTTTGTCCACACTTAAGAATTTTGAGTGATTTAAACTGTTCGATCCGAGTCCGTTTGTGGCTTCGCTCACGACTGAAGTGTTCATGTTTCAGTGTTAACTTTGATATGACAGAAGCTGAGTTCATGTGGATCAAACTGTCTTTGTCGACACGATCCTGTGGAATAAAAAAATAAAAAAATATATGACCAACAGTAAGAATATCATAGCATAAACACATGCTAATGAATAATTTGGTAATGTTTGTCAGCTCTGTTTTCTCAGATGTGATTGATAATGCACCCTTTTCTTTTTTTTTTTGTTAACATTTGAAAATGTTAAGTGTGTCGTTGCTATTGTGAAGAAATAAAATCCCAAATGTTCTGGGTGTTGAAATAAGTTTGAGCACTTTTTAAAGAAAAAAAGAAGCAAAAACAGCAAATATTTGCAGCTTCCAGCTTCTTAAAATGTCTTTTATCTTGTATGATAGTATGATATTTGGACAAAACAAGCTATTTAAATGCTTTTGGGAAAGGTTTTTATTTTCTGACATTTTGTAGACTTCTTCTTTATTGAGCGTTTATCAGATCATACATCTCAACCACAAAGAAATGTGCAACACAAGACAGTATAAGATCATAAAAAACCAAAAACATTTACATGTATACAAGCAAATAAAACACATACAGCCAGGAGGTAAAGTACACTGAGTTTAACAAAAAGGTTTTGACAGCTTTTCTCTTCTCACTGTTTGAAATAGTGGAGATGTTGTTTTTAAATTTCAATAAGCAGAGCAGGAAAGAATGATTTATTGTTGCCGTATTTATACTTTAGCAATAAGTGTGATTAAATTGATCAGATTGAACTTGTCCGTTATCAATCCTGGCATTTCCCCCAATTTACTGACTACATGAATGAACACGAGGTACATTCTTAGAGAACAAAATGCCAGGAGGGTTCACAAACAACACATTAAAAATAGAAAGAAGTGAAAAAAACAAACAAAATGAATAAAACCGATATGGAAAGACAGCAGCGAGAGGTTTCTAAGTATATTAATGTTACATTTATGGCTGATTTTCCTTTACTGTATGAACAGTTTGTGTTTTTAAAGTAACGACAGAAACAATGAGAAACTTATTCACAAGTATAAGTTTGCCAACAAAGAAAAGATTCAATCTTACACAAACAAAAAGGCTGCAAACACCGTTAATGAGTGTTTTGTTTTTAATGTTTTTTACCCAACTCTATTCTGTTTTATTTGTTTTTTTATATCCACCCTCTGTCATAGCTCTCATTCCTGCGGTTTTGTTGTTGATGTGTCTGCCTTTGACACGTGGATTTAGCTTGTTTTTAAAATACAAGCGCCGCCTCGTGCCACCTGGATCTGCTTCGTGATTGGCCCCTAGTGGAGCTTAATTGCCTTACATGGACCAATCATTTTAATCCACATCCTAAGACGACAAAAAGGCACGCGACATTTTTGAGGAAGGACCTCTCATTTTTAATAGCTGCCTTCACAACTGCATAGTTGCTTTTTTACTATACAATATAAAGATAATTGCTAATAGAGGGCAGATACAATTAGGAGCAATTAATCTGGATCGATGCGGTTATTCTGAATATAAAATCACGCTTTTATGTCCAAGATTTAATTTATTAAAGTATTTCTAAAGGTTCAGGCGGATGTAAACAACCCAGAGGTCCTTTTATAAAACCAAATTTCCTGACGCCACCTCTTTTCTCTCTAAATATAGCCTTTAATTACTCAATGAAAACAGTAACTGTACTCACATCTTAACCCAGGTGAGAAAGCAGGGATGCTTTTTCATGACCCGGAGGACATTTTAAGACGGACATCAGATTAAAACGATCAACAACAAAAAAAAAAGAAAGAAAAGATGAACACAATAAATACATGACACCTTAGACTGTCAGATAACTCATCGTTGAGCTCCAGGAAGTCACAGCTGTTGTGCTTTAAGTAAATAACAGCTCATTGTGCACGAGGAGGGGGGGAGTTATTTATAGTTGAACAAAACGCGAGCACCATTTCCGGGCTCGTGTCTGCGGCTATAGTGGAGCGGGACGTCGGTGTGAGGAGCACCGGGAGCGCGGCGGGAGTGTCGGTCACCATACCCGGGCTGGTGGAGGACGGCATGGCTGCGGGAAAGGGAGCCGGGAAGGCCGCCTCGCTGTGGGACAACACGCGGGTCCGGTTCATCGGGTGTTTCTTGGGAGTCTTCGTCTGTTATTTTTATTACGGGATCCTGCAAGAAACCATGTAAGTAAAAATCCTCCGCTCCATTTTTTAATGCCGGCTTGCAGACCGACACTCTTAAAGATCATTTAATTGCACGTAGCTGCAGATAATTAACCGTAAAGTACATAATGTGTCAGGTGTGTTCAAAGCTTTCATTATGCAAACCTGTGCAGGATATACAACGTTACATATGACGATATAAAAAGGCGACATTGACGTTAAATTGCCAATATTTATAATGGAGTCTGGTGGGACATTATGTTAATGAGATAATTTTAATGTATGGGTGCATATAAGCTATAGTTGGTCGCCTCTGCTTCCTTCATTATTATTAATGCAAGTGTCAGCTTTCATATTCAGTTACAGCGGGGTCCAAAAGTGAAAAGGGGAAAGTGGTCTCAGAGTTTTGGACCTCACGTTTGGTCTCTTTTTAAATGGAGAATAGCAACTTGTGCCCTCTAATAGGTGATTTACAGCAGTGGTGACTCAACTCTTTCACATCAAGGACCCCGTAGACTGACATAAATTAGACCACATACCCCCCGTCGTATAAGATTTAGTCCCCCGTCTGTAATGCTATTAAATGTTTTATTATCCAGACCCATGACCAAAACAATCATACACTCTGTCACTGAGTAACTTATGGATCGAGTTACAGTGTAAATAAATTATTCCTCTTTCTGCTGGGGACCCTCTGTATCCCTGTCAAGGCCCCCTAGGGGTCCCCAGACCTAACTTTGAGACCCACTCACAGCCTGAAGAGCTCTTTTAATACATCAGTGTGTCGCTGTGTGATGACCACAGCATCAAAATAGGAGACACAGCATGCCTAGTTTCAACAGAAAATAACTTTATTAACACAAATTAACCAAATTGGACCACGTTTTTGAAGAAACTAGTTAAATATTCACAAGGCGGAGTGTAGAAATCAGTAGAGTCAGTGGTATTTGAGTGTGTGGATGTTGTAGGAATATAAGGATAAACTAAAACAGCATAACTGAACCAAACCAGAGAGAGTGTGTGTGGCAGCGAGCCAGGACTTAAATGACATGTGCTAACGACGACCTGCAAAAGTAAACAGGCTGGTGAATCACGCAGCAGAGCAAATACGACACCACGGGGTCATCACATGCCAATTGAGATCTGAATGGAGCGGATATGATGTGATATGTACGACTGTCATGACTGTTTGATGTGTTTTTTTTTTTCTATTATAAGTTTTATAACGACAAATAACATCACAGGAAACTTAACTAAACCAACAGACATGATGACACATGTTAAAAGCAATGATATTATATATAAAAACTGATTTTAACATGTTTTTTTTTTAAACGTGTCAGGAGACGGTAAAGATTCAAAGTTAAGTTTGTCTCGCAGCAGGAAGAGTTTAGATTCAGAAATCAAGTCGTCATGCTTATTCGTGACTCTCTAGAAAGAGTAAACGGGGGGGGGCTCAGGTCTATATTGCGTTTCACATGCTGAGGCTTGACACAGATGGTATGTTGTGGAGGTCCCAAGAGGGGGAGCAGGGGTCGTATCTGGTTTCAGAAAGATGACTTCGAAACCGGCGCGGCCTTCTAACAAACCTGACTGACTCTCGTTTGACACGTAACTTCAAAAACACTCACACCGCTGTTGTTTTTTTAAACGATGAGTTCTCGACCACAGTTTCCTCTTATCACTTGCAAACAAGCAAGACTGTGTAACCAAATGTCACCGTCACTGCCCCCCTCTTTTTTTTTTTTTTTTCACTGAAGGAGCTTTTCACAGCTTGGAGACTCATGAAAACACTCCACTCTTTTACCCTCGCTGCTCCTCCTCCGGTGTACGCTGCTTCAGAAATCACTTGTCCATGATGAACTCTATTCAACACGCTGCTGTTTCCTGTTTTTTTTGTTTTCCAGCACTCGAGGCGATTATGGTCAGGGAGAGAAGAAGGAGAAGTTCAGATTCGCCCGGACGCTGGTCTTCATCCAGTGCATCATCAACTCTCTGTTTGCTAAACTCTGTGAGTAACAGTCGTACGTTTTTTTTTAGCCTCAAACTGATAATCTGGTAAAATGTTTTGCTCTTAAAGTGTTCGATTTATTATATTATATCTTGTGGATGTGCTCTAAGCAAATCTTCCCCTTTTTTTTTTTTTTATTGTCAGTGATCCAGTTTTTCGAGAGCTCTAAGCAGGATCGCACCCAGAGCTGGCTCTATGGGCTGTGTTCCCTCTCTTATCTTGGAGCCATGGTGTCCAGTAACTCTGCCCTTCAGTATGTGAACTACCCAACACAGGTGAGTCTGCTCTTTTTCTTTTTTTTGGACGTACAAAGTCATTCAATATAAGTCTGATTGTTAGTGTGCATTGTTTGAACAGTGTCGGCGCTGTCAGGTCCTAAAGTTACCTTTTTGTTTTTGGCAGGTGTTGGGGAAATCCTGCAAACCCATACCAGGTAAATTTAACAATATATCACTTCTGCCCACATATCGCACACACAGAGAAAGAATATCACAGTTAAAGTTACTTCTTTTTAGCAGAGTAGCTGTAAAGGATCTACTGTATCCAAAACTGCTATGCCTGAATATTTGTGGATATATATATCATACAAGAGGTGACCCATAACCTCCTGGAAGCCATCGATAGTGCTGCTGTAGGGTGAGTTTGCTGCTAGGTAGCTACAGAATAATGAGACTGAAAGGGAGAAGATTCGCCATCGTGGAGGAAATCCAGGAAGATTTGCAGGAAGGTTTGGACATTGAGACAAAAGGAAATGTTTCCAGGAACACGAGAAGTGCTGGGACAAGTGTATCTCATCTCAAGGAGTTTTTTTTAAAGGGCCTTAGAGGAGATAATCCTCTTTTAAAGTGCTCCCTTTTTAGTTCCAGGAAATTTTGGACACAAGGAGTCTTTTTTTTAAAAGGCCTTTGAGGAGATAATCCCCTTTTTAAAATGCTCCTTTTTTAGTTTTGGTAAATTTTGGGTCCCTTCTCTTATGCTAAAAAATCTAAAAGAACAATTAGTTAGTGAATTAAACTCAAGTAATGATCCGGTGGAGTGAAAACCAGCTCATACTCACATACAACAATCAGTTGAGTATTAACAGCTGCATCTATGATACTAAACAGACGTCTAAGGTTATTGTTGCTCTTGTTGGAAAAAGGAGAAATGTACATTCATGCACTCGTGTCACTTCCTGTCTTCGTTTCAGCGACTAGTGAACGTTTGAGGCTATCGGCTGTGTCTGATAACGTAAAGTGCAAATGTACATAGTAAAATTACCCCTGTGTGTGTGTGTGTGTGTGTGTGTGTGTGTGTGTGTGTGTGTGTGTGTATAAGATCTGTCTAAACTGATCAAGGACACGGAGAGAGACCGTATGTGCCAGCTCACACAGTTCGGCTATCTCCTGTTACACACACACACACACACACGCACACGCACACGCACACACACACACACACACACACACACACACACACACACACACACTCACACACACTCTAACCATCCATATGTTCTACTCTCGGAGGTAAAAGGCCTGTGAGATTAACTCTCCCCGTAGATAATTTCACTGTTTTCGTTCAGTGATCCATCCGTCGTGTTATTGTGTTGTGTTTCAGTGATGATTCTCGGCGTGACGATACTGAGGAAGAAGTACCCGATGGCGAAGTACCTGTGCGTGCTGCTGATTGTGAGCGGCGTGGCTCTCTTCCTGTACAAACCCAACAAGAGCTCATCTGTCGGGGACGACCACGTTTTCGGCTTCGGAGAGATCCTGTTGGTGAGTATTTATAACTTTTTATAGTCCGCTCGTAACCCGTGTTTTGTAACGTTTCCATCAGTGTCTCTCACGACTTGATGATGATGATGATGATGATGTGTTTTTTCGCCGCGTCACAGCTGGTCTCTCTGACATTGGACGGTTTGACCGGCGTGGCCCAGGACCACATGAGGGCTCGCTTCCAGACGGGCGCCAACCACATGATGCTGAACATCAACATGTGGTCCACCCTGGTGCTGGGACTGGGTGAGTCAACTGCCAAAACCCTCGTCTGAACAGAATATGAGCACGCGGAGTCCCACGAGCGTTCAAGGGTTTTTTCGTTTCCAACCGAAACTACATCGGGGGGCAAATTCAGTGATTGACACGACTGCAGCGACGGAGGAGAGACTAACGAGCAGAGTCACCTTGGTTTTGCCTCAGCGCTGCCAAAATCCAGCAGAATGAGGCTGACACAGCGGCGCTCTGAACATCCTGTTGCAGATTTCTCTTTTTGAACGTTGAAAATCGGTTAATTACGGCTTTTTGTAAACTTGAATCGACCAGTAAAACAATGCAAACCCGTCGTTAAGACTTTTCTAAATGCAGCATTAAAAAAAAAAAAAGATCCCCAGAAAAAAAACCACAGAAACGGATTTTTTAAAAACTCATGTTTATGAGAGGAGACCTAAAAATTCCCAGAAGCCGTCGATAACACGGGATCAGGGTGTCGTTATTGTATTTTTCTGCTGGGTAGTGAATGCCAGCTGTTTTTTAACCAGTCTGGGAATTAGCCTCATATTTATTTACATGTTTGTTTGTTTTTTAAAAGACTTGAAGATTTGGCTTCAGTGCGAGCAAAGACTAACATAATAAAAGACCCATTCACCCATTCACACACATTCACACTCTGATGGCATCGGGAGCAGTTTGGGGTTAAGTGTCTTGCCCAAGGACACATCGACATGCGGACAGGAAGAACCGGGAATCGAACCGCCAATCTTCCGATTTAGAGAACAACCCGCTCTACCTCCTGAGCCGCAGCCGCCCCGATGTAAATGTAACAAAGAAGGTTACAAAATAAAATAAACCAAATCTCAATCGCTTCCTCTCTTTTAACCCAGCGGGAGACGACTGACCGATCGCTTCTGCTGTCGTGTACACACCTGTTGGCACATATGCTCTTTCACACACACACACGTCACAAGTCACGGCTGCTCAGTCACAACCAAGAGGAAAAAGGTTATTAAGTTTTATAACAAACATACAACAGATTATGGGTGCTGTTGTTAAAAAAAACAAACAATTTTGAGCTTTGTAGTTCGTATATTCCAGCGTCTGTGCTGCATAATTTTCTATTCTTGTCATTCATTGTGTTGACGTGCTCACCAAAGTCACATGATGCAGGACGCTTTACTGCTCTATGAACCGTCTGATTTACAGTTACACATCTGTGACTCCTTAAAAAATCTGAAAAATCTCAACTGAACGTCCAAATCGAGTCTTTTTTTAGGCGTTTTGTTACCCTGCTGGTCCGATCAGCGTAGTTACATGTTACCGTCACTTTAAGTTGTTTCCAGTATCGACGGCTGAATGTTAACGTCCTCACAGTTGTGTTCACATAATAACTCGTCAGCGCTGATGTTCAACTCTAAAGGGGAACCTGTGATGTAATAGTTAATGACGACAAAACCAAACTGTGACAGAGAAGTGGAGGAAAAAAAAAAAAAAAGAAGGTGAATGCTTTTTCTCTCTCAGGAGCCAAAAACTCATTAATTCAGTCGAGGCAAAGTGTTCAGCGTTATCTTTCCAGATAAGGAATCCTGCACCGCAAAAAAACCTCGAGTCCTGCGAGGAGGTTGCTATAATATGCTCGAGAATAAAGGTACATAAAACAAAAAGCAGTGCGACAAGGGAACTTGCTAAGGTTAAGCACTAATGGGACGCAAGATAAAGACTGAAAGGTCAAAGTCAGTGTGAGAGCTGTCGTTACAAACTGCCTGTAATCTCAGTTTATTTCCATCTTTCCTGCAACATCTGCCTCCCAGTTTCACAGGTTATTTATTACATTTTTTAAAAATGTCTATATATGTTTTAAGTTTTAGTTCCAGACAGCTTTAAAATGTCCTCACATGTCTCCAGTTTTGCTTTTTTCTAAATCTGAGCAGTCACAGATAAACTCCTGCTGCCTTTAATAAGAAATTTGCCTTCAGCTTTGAAGTGTTTTTAATCCCAGGATGCAAAAAGGTATTCTTACACCTCGACTCCCACGAATCCCAGACACCCCCAGACCCGGCCTGCGTCGACCGGTTGTTGCCGTGTTATGCCACTTGGTGTCGCTCTAGCCCCACACTATGATCTCTAAAGGATCTGGATTTTCACATCAGATGTTGTGATTCAGGCTGCAGCTAAGATTATTTTCACTCTTGATTAATCTGTTGATTATTTTCCCCCACTTAATTGATTAGTTGTTTGGTCTATAAATTGTCTGGAAATGGTGGGAAAATGTCAGTCACTGTTTCCCAAAAAGCCCAAGAAAAGTCTTGTTTTGTCCCGACCAACAGTCCAAATATCAAAGATGTTTAGTTCGCTGTCATAGAGGAGAAAATAAACCAGAAAAATGATATTTGAGAAGCTCAAATCAGAGAATTTTGACGTTTTTTCCCTTTTTTTAAAATGATAATTTATCCAAATTGTCTTCTATTAATATTATGTGCAGCTCTAATTATGATCAGTTACTTTGTTTTGTTTATGAAGCGACACTAAATGTTCATTTTTTTTTCTTACTTTTTCTGCTCCCAGCGGTGTTGTGGACAGGAGAGATCTGGGAATTCCTGGGTTTCACTGAACGCCACCCGAGTATCTACTACGATATTCTTCTGTTTGGACTCACCAGCGCTTTGGGCCAGGTGGGTGAACGGACGACGGTCATTGTAGTCGTACGAGACTCACTGACGGCTTGTATCCACATCACATTTACTAATTATTATTCTCATTATTTATTTTATCAGACCTTCATCTTTATGACGGTTGTGTACTTTGGACCTCTGACCTGCTCCATCGTGACCACGACAAGGAAGTTCTTCACCATCCTCGGCTCCGTTATTCTGTTCGGCAACGTCATGAGCACGCTGCAGTGGTTGGGCACCGTCCTCGTGTTCCTCGGTGAGAGTTAACACTCAGTCGCCTGTTTCCTTCTACCTTTTGTACTCGATAGTAAGGTGTATTACTGTGAAATTGTTACCAGGAAAACATGATTGAAGCAGTAGCTGAAATACAGAATCTGTATTAGCTTGTTATCGCTAAAAAAAAAAGACTTCTCATGCAAACTGTTTGATTGAAATGAGTGTAAATAAAGAGGAGCCAGTCAGTTTTATTCTGAAATAGTTGCTAGAAGACGACAGAAAGTTCCTGTTTTTATAGATTTTTAGTTATCCAGAGTCTGTACCTTAATCATATCTTTTGTTTTTCTCACTTCAGGTCTCGGATTGGATGCTAAATTCGGCAAAGGCCCCAAGAAGACGACACACTGAAACACCTGAAGTACACATGAGACAGAGATAGGAAAAAAAAAAAAGCATCATTGCAGATCAAATGCAAACACTCTATAGCCAGTATCTTATATTCATAAGACATCCTGTGAAGGCATAAGTACTGTACGTGCCTGTGATTTGTTCAAGTTAGATCTTTAACTTAACTGTATTTAAAAAAAAAAAAGAAAAGAAAAAGAGAGTCCTCGTCATTTTAAACTGTCTGCTGATATGTTGAAAAGATTTGTTTTTACCTGGGATCAAAGCCTGAATGAACTGTCATGAACCATTAGCATATATATTTTTATTTTGCTTATATGGAGGAATTTGGACAAAGTGGAAGATATGTAGACAAATCCTTTTTATTGTTTCTGAAACCAGCTCACTTCGCTTGGACGGAACGTGAACCAAACAAGGCCTAAGAAATACAATTCCAGCATTTAACTCATCGAACTTCACCGCCGAGTTAAGGACCGAGTTACGCAAATTGTTGCTTGACAATGTCTTAACTTTATTATCACACACACAGTATATTGTAGTTTATTTCTCGGGCGAACGACGAGCCGAGTATCATGTCATTTATAAAAACATAAACGGTTCTGTGTAGCCTGTTGTGTTTATGTCCCATCTTACTATTGAATTGTTTTTATTTTTGTTTCTACAACTTGCCATAAAAAAAGGGAAATTGTGATACATCATGGTGATTTTTCTTTTTATTGCACATATGTGATTATTTCATAGCAGCTATTTGCAGGAATATACTCGTCTCTGATTGGTTCCCGGTTTGAAACTGGCTGTAAAATAGCCAACGAACCTTTTATCATTTAAATTAATGTAACTATTAATATAACTGGAAATCATTACTACCTCCTGTTTTGTTACTTTCAACCGACTTGTTGCTTCCTAAACACTTCAGCTAGGGCTTCACTATTAATTAATCTGATTATTTTCTTAATTACTCGATTAGTTCGCTTTATAAATGATCAGAAAGTTGTGCAAAACTGTTTCCCAAATCCTAAGATGACGTCTTATAACGTTTTGTTTTGTCTCAACCAGCAGTCCATGACTCACAGATATCCACTTTACTGTCATAGAAACCAGAAAATATTCACATTTGGAAGCTGGAACCAGATTATTTGCACATTTTTTTGCCTCCATAAGATTAACAATTTTAATAGTTGGTAACAGATTAGTTTACTAATTGTAACAACTATAAGCTGAGGAAAAAACCCGGCAACGAATATGTAGATTATAACATGTTTTATCACTTTTTATGATGAAAGTCATGTCTGTTGGCTGCTTAACATTCAGAGTTATAAAGGAATTATTTGCACCAACAAGCACAGTTGCAGGGTATCAACTTTTCTAATTTATTAACACAAAGGAAAAAAGTAAACCTCTGAATATGAGGCACCTTAAAACGGGTGAAGCAGAGGAAAACGGTTATAAAGTGTGTGTGTGTGGAATAATGATTCTAACTTGGAGGAGTTGAAAGTCTGTTAAACTTGAGGGTTAAAGGAAAGTTTCACAGTTTTTTGAGTCCGTTTTAAAACAACAGTCAACAGTGAAAGAAGGTTTTTTTCCCCCCCCTCGCTGTAATCATCCCTCCTGTTCATACTGGCTGTTTAAAAGATCCTCTTTCAAATGTGCTTCCAATGTGAGCGACGGAGGCCAAAATCCACAATGTGTCCACACATTCTTCGTGCAGAAATGCATTTAAAGCTTTATCTGAGGCTTATCTGAGGCTTCAGCAGTCTGAGTTAGTCACATCAAGTGGATTTCTGCCACATTTACAGTCCTTTTTAGCATCAAATTCTCCTCTTTGTGTTTCCCTGTTGAGCTGCAGGTGGAAGTATAGCAACAAAAAGAGGGACTTTGGCACTAAAAAGACTGTAACATTGAAATATATCTACTTGATTTGACTCATTTGGATGCTTTAAAGCTTCATATTAGCTTCAGACAAACATTGAAATGCACTTTTGCACAGAAGTAGAACTGTGGATTTTGTCCCCCCGTCATCTACATTGTAAGGGGAGGAATGATTACAGCAAGACAAATCCTGCAGACGTGACCGAAATGATTGGCGCCTTTGCATTTTATTAAAATAATACACCATTCATCCTGAACAAAGTTGTGAAAATAACTGAATTCATGCTTATTCTACAAAAATATTTGGAGCTAGCCTTGGTACCTTTTAAAAGTTGTAAAGAAATAATTGATTTGTAGAGATAGTATTAGTTGTTTTTCAATCTTCACTCACGCAGCCAGTTTAAAAGGAGAAAATGACTTTCTCTGCTGTTTTGTGCCACTGTGTGCGTCACATTGAACGTGGAAAACAGAAGAAAAAAAGACTAGAGAGAGTGGTCTGAAGAGATTAGACACAAGGTAACAGCCAAGCATGGTCAGCATAAAGGTTATAGGACCATCTCCAAAGAGCTGGATGTGCCTGTGTGACCACTGTTGCCAACAAGTTTAGTTGCCAGTATTATTGAAAAAGTTGGAACTGTAGCCAACATCTCAGGATGTGGTCGAAAGAGGAAAATTGGCCCGAGATTGAACAGAAGAATTGCTCGAACGGTCGAGAGAGAACCAAAGAAAACTTCAATAAAGATCCAAGCTGATTGTCAAGTTCAAGGCACAATAGTTTCTAGTCGCCGTCTAAAAGAAAATGGGCTCCCTGGTAGAGGACTCAGGAAAAACCCATTTCTAAGAGGGAGACACATAAAAAGCCAGACTGAACTTTGCCAAAATGCGTGTTGACAAGCCGCCGTCCTACTGGGAGAATGTGCTTTGGGCAGATGAAACTTAAAATCAGAGCTTTTTGGTAAATCAACCCTATGTTTACAGAAGAAAAAAATAAAAAATAAAATAAATGCTCCTACTGTGAAACATGGAGGAGGCCCAGCGGCGGGCGAGTGAATCTGTGCAGGGACACAATGAAAATCACAAGACTGTCGAGGCATTTTGGAGCGAAACACACAGTCCGGTGTCAGAAAGCTGCGTCTTAGTGGCAGGTCATGAGTCCTCCAGCAGGATACGACCCACTGAAAAGGCTCCCAAAGAGTGAAAGAGAAGAAAACGTTGTGAAGTGAAGTGGCCTGCTAGAAAGTCCTGATCTGAATCCTATTGAACATCTATGGACAACAGCCACAAGTGGAGATGTTTAGAAACCTTATTCAAGAGTTACAGAAAGCACTTGATTGCAGTTATTACCCCTCCAACGTCTGAGCTCCAAGATATTAAAGGGAAATGTAGGGATTTTTCAACCTGGACCTGATTTTCCCATCTATTTGTGTCTAAAAAGACAAATGAGAACAACATTTTTTGAAACAGTTCAGTACCGAGTGAGAGCACGATGTAATCAATGCTCATTTAAAACACCTGACTGTCTTTTATTTTGAAAAAACGCGACTTGTCCTTTACAATGAAATGACTTTGATGAAATGAATGCAGCTCTCTCGTTCTTGTGATCGAGGGAAACAGCTCCACCTGCTGCCAGATTGCGGTACAGACCTGCTCCCACTGGAACCAGAGACATGAGCAGGAAGTTATTTTAGTTACTTCAGTCATGTAGACAACAATAAATACTTTAAATGGACCTGTTGTTTATTGTTATTGATGCTGACATTTTAATTGCAGCGGAGATTAAAGCCACTGAGGTAGAGTTAATGTTACAACTTGATATAATAATCAGATACAGCCATGTTATGTGAAACAGGATTAAATTGCCTGATACATAATATACATTTAATATGTAACGTTAACTTGATTATTTAAAGAAGAAGAAGAAGAAGATCACAGATTGGTTTTTGTTTTTGGGATGGAAACTAGAATAGAAATAGTATTTACAAAACCTTACGAAAAACATGACGACATAAATCAGAAACCAGATATGATATAAATCCTGACACGATTCATTCTTGTATCCTGAACAACAAGAAGAAAAGTAATGTGTAGAAGAGAAAAGCAGATAATCAGTAAAGATAGAAGAAAAGAAAAGAAACAAACAGTCAATAATGAAAGGAAACAATGGACGTAGAAGGAAAAATAAAAGAAGGAAACTAGTTTTTAAAAGAATAATACAAATATTTAAGACCTTATCGTATAATTTCTAGTAAAAGCATTGATTGATTGATTATATTCCTCAAAAAATAATAAATAAATAAAACAGGCTGAAACAACAACAACATTATATAAAACACAGAAGTACATGTGAATAAATACTTAAAGCAAAATATCTTCACACTCCAGCATCAATATATCAAGTTTCAATTAGATTTCAATAAATAACTTAAATCATTTATATACTGAGACTCTGTCAACAAACCACACAGATGACTCATGTGGTGGAAAAAGACAATTTAATACATAATTATCAACTAAAAAAACAACTTTATGTAGAACATATACTTCACTTTCTTGTAGGATTATTCTCTTATATTATATTTATCATATAAATAAATACATAAATAAATATAAAAGCAGATTTAAAAACAACAGTGAGGCTACATCAACAATATACAACAACAGATACATAAATACATAATAAATAAATAAATATCTTCACATTGAAGCAGTCAAAGCATCAATTTCAATTAGATTTCAATACATAACATATATTAATAATTTATGTATTATGTAGATCTTATCAACAAATCACACGGATGAGCCATGTGCTGGCAAAGATAATGACACAAAGAAGTCTTGAAATTCCCAAATAAGGACGGGGAACTTCAGTTAATTACTTCTATTATTATAATTATCACCATCAAGCTTTTCAGTTTTGCCGGAATAAAATGTTGTGATGAAACAAACATCGAAGCGCTGAAACACACCGATCAAATCTCTATTAATTACCACATGTTTCTGACTCGTTGTATGTCAAAGATGCTCTGTATGTCTCCGGTAATAATTAACTATCGTGTGTTTTTTTAACCCTCCCTGTTCAGGCGCTCTGTGCTGCATCCTATTCCTGTTTTCTTTCTCCTCGGCCTTTACTTTCTTCCGCCAGATCTCGCAGATTAAGTTGCTCACCGTATTTGGCAAGCCCGTCGGTAATCCGTTTATTTGTGTACAAATTGGGAGAAAATCATCCTTCACACGAGTCCAAAATGCTCGCCACAATCGGCAAACAGCTGAGAAACCACCCAGCTGTAAGTATAGTTTGGTTATATGTTTAAAAAATCAATAAAATTTAAAGGTTTGCTCTGGATTTGTGTCGTCTGTGAATGGCTAAACTAGTTAGCTCAGCTAGCTTTAGCGAGCTGATACTCTCAATTTGACCGCACTGACTTTGAGGAATACGATTAAAAATGTAAAGATGCTGAGCTGTTTTTTTTTTTTATTTTAATTTATTTTTATTCTCTAACAGTCATTTTCCTCAATAACACATAGCTCAAATTGTGCCAAGACTTTTGACTATTGATGCCTTGAAGTCAAATGAGGACACAGTGCTTCACTGGCAGTTGGTTAAACGTTAATGGTTAGCAAGATAAGCTAGCTAGTTAGCATTGCTGGGTGTCAGCTATTCTCTTCAACTCTTACTATAACGTCACATTTCCCAAAGCCAGACGTGTTGTTTCTGTGTAGTTTTAATATGGCTTGAATAGGTTAACCTAGTCTAGAAGTGTTGTCTGGAATAAAAAAAAAAACCTTGTGAAACTATGAAGATGTTGGTGTAAACAGGCCGATCTCAACTCAACACATGACAGCTGAAACGTCGTTCACAAGGGCCAGACTGTTCATCTGATAGAGAGGAGCTTTGATTGCTATTTAACTCTAAATAAAGTGGTTCAAACTAGAGGGACTTTACTTAAGAATATATCAGAAGTCTTGCCTTCTATCCTACATATATTGTGTCTCCAACAAAGTAAAAATAAATCTACTTTACACTTCTACACAAGATGTATCCCACTAATGTGTCTACAGCTCTTCTGTGAAGAAACCTCCATCTGTTTGTTCTTTTACCTTGAACAAAACCTTTGGAAAGATCTTTTTAGTGTTTATTTACTTGTCAAAGTCAACCCCACACACACACTTTCCTTTTAGTTTCAGGGACATTTTCCTGTTATTTTGACACACGGCATCAAACGCTCGGTTATGTAGTGACTTTCTTTGTTCTAATGACACATTTCTTCTCACGCAAGCAAAGAGTACTGAAAGGTGTAGCGAACATTTGCTCTGTTTTCTTCTTTTTTTTTCCATCTTCATCTTTCTTACTGCTACTGTGAAGTTTTACATTTTTATTGACTGTATTATCTTTTGTTTGTACGCTTGTCTTGATATTTAAATTTGACGCATCATTTATTTTAATCTTGTCCCTGTGATACTTGATTCATGCAGTGTTTTGTCTACCTGTATGCTTGTTTAGCTCGCCTCTATGTCGCAATAAATAATAATAAGAACAACTTGATGCAGATTTGAACAGGCAGCAGTCAGTTTTAAAGCTGTTTTGACCAAACTGTACACTGTTTTCAGTTTACACAAATCGTCAGCACTTCCACTCTGTTTGCTGATCCAGATCTCCCGTCACCTTGTTCCTCTTTTCTATTTAATAAAAACTCACCTTGCCGTCTGTCTCTTTACAGCTGATCCCCCTCTTCATCTTCATCGGCGGAGGCGCCACCATGTCCATGATGTACCTCGCTCGCCTGGGCTTGAGAAACCCCGACGTCTGGTAAGGTCCCGCGTCGCCGTGACACAGAAGACCTTCTAGTAACATTTCTACTTTTGCTCTTTTTTTCTAAATGTCGAGTGCACGTTCTCTACATCTAATGAGAGAAGACGTCTCGTGCCTCGCGGTTTTTGCAGTGCAGTTTGAAGTGAATCTGTTTTTTACTGGTGCAGCATCTTAAATATGTTTTGTTTTTCCCCCTCCTTTTTTTTTTTTTACAGCTGGGATCGTAAGAACAACCCAGAGCCCTGGAACAAGTTGGGCCCGAACTATCAGTACAAGGTGAGCTTCGGTCACCGCTCATGAAAATCACACTCCTCACGTGGAGCCTACTCTCTCGTTCTCTGTGTTGAAGTTGTAATCAACAGCGCGTAGGTGTTTTCTGTCCAGGGATCGTAGTATGGATGTTTGCCAAACGCGTAGCTGAGCCTCGGATTATTCCCTCAATGAGATTAATCGAATGACATAATCTGGTTAACGTTGACCAGCGGTAATAAATCTGATAAAGTCATTAGCTGCTGAAGTGTTTTTTAAGTATTCAGATTCTTTATTACAAGAACATCTCATAAATGTGGAAGGTGTGTGACGATCTTTTTGTTGTCGTGGTGTTGCTATGTGAAATATCTGTGCTAAGATTTGTTTTGTTTTTGTTTGTTTTTTTTCTCAGTTTTACACAGTTAACATGGACTACAGCAAGCTGAAGAAGCAGGGTCCTGATTTCTAAACGTCACATCTGCTGGACCAAAAAACAACAACAACAACAAAAAAACACAAATATCAGCTGATATGGATACGATGCAGAAGCTAAATCCGCACAAAGATTCATATTTAAGCTTCGTCATTGCATCCCATCGGCTTTTTTTTTGAAAGCTTGTCTCAGATTTGTTATTTTAGATTGGTTGTCAATAAAGGATGTTTTCTCCTCCTTACAGAGAAAAACAACTTGTTTTCATCTCATTTATTGTGTGGTTTTCCATTTCCTTTAATCTTTTTTTTTCTTTTTTTGCTTTCATTTGCTCAAAACACACACATCACACATACACATTTGCACTCTGTCCGCCGTCCACAATCGGCTTACAGTTATGTCATTGTTGTTGTGTCTGCTTGCAACTATATTGGCTTTGCCTTCACCTCATTTCACCTTCGCCCTGACTTTAACACAGCTGCTGGTGAATTATGTGCCACACTACTCTTGGCTGCTCTCCAAAGACTTATCGGTATGACAACGGGGAGGGGAGAGGAGGGAGAGCCGGGCCGGGGTTGGCAGACTTTAACCTGCTCACATTTTGAGTGGCGGGCTCCCTCTGGTGGCAGCTGCGGCGGTCCGGTTGATGTAATGGACACCCCACCACTATTAAACCCAAGCTGCCATGCTTTCAGAGTTTTTTTATTCTGTAGTTAAAGACTTCTAGAGAGCGAGTGCGGCGCACCTCCTCCTCTCCTCTCCTTGCACTCCTTTCGCAAAGGTCGATCTGTGTTTGTGCAAAGCTATAACGTGTTCCCGTGTGTTGAACTCCGCAGAGTGAGAGAAGACGGGACTCTGCGGCGGGACTTTTTTCGGAGGTGTTCCTCCTAATAGAATGCCATCGCTCTCAGCCAGATGAGTTTGTAAATGTCAACAGGTCGTGCAATTCCATCTGCAGCTCGGAGAAATGCGACAAGGATGAGCAGCCAACGCAGTGCAGAAAATGTCAAGGAGACCTTCATATTTGAATACAAGCCCACATCTAAATCTACCCACCTTCTCTCCACAGCTCGAGTTTTTCCCTCATATAAATATCTCTTTTTCTTTCACCTCGGCAAATGAAAATTAACGTCTGGCACAGCATGTAACTGTGTTTCATTTTGGAACAATACTTGACTTGTTTCAGTAGGTTCACCTTGTTGACTCCTGAGTACTCAAGCTGTTTTTTTTTTTTCCCTCCTCCTTAAAATAACTATCAATTCAAACTCGTTCTTTCAAATGGAAATAACACACAAATGCCTGTAATTTTTTTCTCCGGAGCGCATATATTTGTTGATATAACCTGTAATTTACAGCTTAATGGAAGCAAAAGTGAAGGCGAAGTAACATGTTAGATGGAAGGACAGCAAAGAGCAAGGAGGTCGAGTGGCTGAAGGAAGAAAGAAAAAAAAGACAAGTATGAATCATTGAAATCAATTCTGCCTTATTTTATATAACGCCGCTATACAGTATGTAGGCTGTAAGTTTTGAATTATCCATGCAAATATATTTCATCTTGAAACATCTGAAGTGAAGTAATGTTGTAAAACTTCATGTTTATTGAAAGTATTTTACAAAAAGAGATGACTGCTTTGGGAGGTAAAAGCAACCCAAAGGTTACTCTCAGGGTCTTTACGAGTACGGAGGATCAACACTGTCAACGTCTTCCTACAAATCAGGGCTTTTATGTACTTTCTAAACCTTACAGTTTTTTTGCATCAATGGTTTTGTAAGTCAGTATTGCTACATTTGAAGAATAAAACCTTTTTAAAATGAAGAAGTTTTGTTGTCCTGACTGTTAAATACCAACTACAGCAATGCTAGCAGCTCTGTACTCGCTCACAGCAGTCGCTTCAGTTAAATACCAACATCCTCCTCACAATGACAACAACCACTGTTTGTTGTTGTGCTGTTGTATGTTTTGATTTCGGGGGACTCTGGATGCAAATTAGCCTTGAGCTAACTCCGGTGTAGTGCATCATTTATGCTTA
Source organism: Euthynnus affinis (assembly GCA_029490765.1). NCBI lineage: Eukaryota > Metazoa > Chordata > Actinopteri > Scombriformes > Scombridae > Euthynnus > Euthynnus affinis. The sequence goes on from CM055856.1 coordinate 2,611,271, forward strand.
ATACTGCACTGCACTGTCCCATTCAATAAATCAAATCAAATCAAGGCTAACACTTGCCAATTAGCTCTAACAGTGCAGTTGAGGCTGATGGGAAATGTCATTAGTTTTGCAGGTATTTGGTCATAAACCAAAGTAATGGACAAATTAAGGTTTTGAGCTGATGACGCCTTGAGAGAAAAAAAAATGTAATTGGTTACTAAAGTCATTACAATTAATCCTGAGGGGAACATGAATGTCTGTACCAGATCAATCCAATAGTTTCTGAGACATTTCACTCAAAACAACAACAAAAGTCAAACTCATGATGGCACTGAAGGACAAGTGTGTCGACTTCGTCCTCTGGGGTAGAAGAAATGTCACATCAGTCCAACAGTGGTTCAGATATTTCAGTCTGGACCAAAATGGTGGACTGACCGACATTGCCTGGAGCCGACTAAGTGTTGCTAAACGTCTTAGAAACCACAAGTGTTTTAGTAGAAAAGTGTTTTACTCTGCACGTATGAGGTTTTGTAGCTACTTCCCGGTCTATTCCTCTTGACTGAGGAGCTTTTCTATCCACCTAAACCAGATAACAGTCAACACCGAGGGTCATCGTTTGACAGACAGCTGGAGGGTCCAGAGTTCAAATGGCTTCATGGCGGTGAATCCTCCAAGGACTGCAAGGCCGAACACAACTGTAGAGCCAATCTGACCCGCATCTTTACCCTCGCCCTCCTGACCCCCGACCCCTCGGTTGAATGCGGCGTCTTTCTTTCTTTTTTTTTTTTTTCCCTGCCACGCTGCAAAGGTAACATTGAAAAAATAATGAGGGAAAATAATGTGAGGCGAGGCGCGAGGCGATTGCTGCTGCTGCAAATTGTCTTCTAAAGGTCACGCCAAAGGTCCGGCAGTCCAGAAGAAGCAGTGAAGAGGAGGAAAGGGGGGGGAGGAGGGGGAGGAGGGGCAGAGACTCCTGCACCAGTCATACTAACTAAGTCCCTACTAAAGCATCTTCATAGAGTCAGTGTGAGTTTAAGAGTGTGTGCAGGAGAAAGGGATGGCTTCTGTTGCTTATTTTCGTTCTGGTCATTCAACAAAAAATTCCCTTTCTGCATTCAGAAAGTTCTCCCGTCATTACCTTGAAATATACAAAAGCAGAGGAGGTTCTTTTTTTACTTCTATAAACTTGAAATGTACACAAAGCTTATGCAATAACGGCCAAGTATAGTCTGTCAGCAGCAGCAGCAGCAGCGGCAGAAGCAGCAAAGCAACGCCTGCTCTCTTTACCTTCTCCATCTCGAGTATTTTAATTTTATCGCCGTGATCAGGAAAGTTCAGCCGTCGTGAAGATTATGCAGAAATACAGATGACATTTAAGCAGCTTTTTCTTTTAATCATTTGTGAAATTCTAACCATCACTGCCAAGAATACGACCTGCATCTAGTTTTTTTTTCTTTCTTTTCTGTCATAGCTTTTATTCCCCTGAGAGAGAGAGAAACAGTGGATATCATTTGATGGATTCCTTGATTATATATTATATATCATACAAATGTTGTTTTCAAACTAGATGGCCAGTATCAGCCTGTCATTTAACACCTGCTTAGCATCATCAACATGCTGTGTCTATTTTAAACTTAGCTGCTCGCTGTGTAAAACGAGATACTCGGCTGTATATTAGTTATCCGGCTTCTGCTTAACTGTTAGTTTATGTTGTTGCACTTTTTTTTTTTTTGTCTGGATAAATCATAATTATGTTTATTTCAACGTCTCTTTAATGTGTAGATCTGACGAGCCTTTTGGAGGACGGTGTTTGTTTGTTCTTTAATTTAATGTGATAGCAATGTCACTTTGTCGTCCAGCGCTGCTTTTGGTCCACACCTGTGTGTTGTTTTGTTCTGGCAAACATGGTTGACAAGAGATCATACTCCTAGACTAGCTGAACTCTTGACCCCTTGTTTCTGTCTGAGAGTTCTTCGCTAATCTTTAGGATTAGCTATGGATATTTTTGTGTTTGAACAGGAGTGCTTAAGAACTGGCTGAGTGCTAAATCATCACACAGAGAGAGAAAAGGTAATTTTAGGTGGTATGTGCTCTCTCTGTCTCTCTCACAAAAATATGATGCATTGTACCTCTGATTGTATTATTTGATTACACTATTTTAAAACCTGACAATGCTCTCTTTGTGTGTTTATTGAGCGATCGAGCAATTCTCCACCACACTCCCACAGAAGTCATATTACTTACTTTTTACTTATGTTACTGCTGCACAGAGCAACATTATCATTGATTTGGAGACGTGTTTGAGTCCATCCGATGAGCAAAAGTCCAATATTCAATCCCCTTATCTGTATTTTTCTCTTCGCCAACTCCTGAGGGAAATATCTGGCTCTTTAGCAGCTAAACGCTCCGCTAAGTTCACCAGCTACTCACTAACTGGTCTGGATAGGTAACGCACAGCAGGTTCATCAGCTGCCTGTGTAACGGAGCCTAGTTGATTCCACTTAACACCAAATAGGTAATCAGATTTGTTGTGCTATACACAGCAGTCTTTGCATCAGGGACACCCATTGGTTGCTCTCCTCAGCTTACGAATTCTGGCTGTGACGTTACCTTGGCGCCAGTAAGAGAGGATCGAGCCCATGGTAGGTCACTCAACGCACTGCACTGCACTGAAAATGTGAAAATCATGTAATGTAATAACACAACTAAAGTGATGTTATGCTCAAGAAGGCGGCAAACACATCGCAACAGAACCGAATGAGTTAAATTGGTTGTGTTTTGTTATTATACGATAGTTAGTAACTTAGCTCAAATGCTAAGCTAACATCTGCTAACTTCTTTTCCACAAAGCTGCGCCAAACGACTGCTGAATGTGACCGTGACCGACCGGTGTGTGTGTTTCCTCGCTGTTTTTTACAGACAATAAAGTGTGTTCAGATATGTAAGAGTATCGGCAGTCAGTGGTTACACCTGCTGCATCTGGTTGATGAAACTAAAACAGTTAAGTTGTTGCCCATAAAAAAAAAACATGCACTGAAAGAAAGACTTTTTCCATTCATAAAAAAAGATTATTGCAGCTTTAAAGGTGTTAAAATGTATTTCTCAACCACTGATTGATTTAATTAGCAGTTTCGTGCCTCTTAACCTTACTGATGTTTTGTTTTAATTGTTTTTATACCAATATAATCCTTGGAAGCTCCAACTGTAAGAAGAAATGAAATCACATATTTAGAAACTTAGTGTTGACATATCCAGCTGTCCTCGTATTGTAACAGTAGGTGCTGTTATGAAGTAATATCTCCTCTGTTGTTGAGTTTTCTGAGCTGATGCTGGTTTGCAGTTTTCAGTTTGAAGAAGAAAAGACCAAAAGAGGAGTCTGCTGAAAGTTCAGGGAACGCTTTAATGAACCTCGAGGGAGACAACTTGAGAAAACTCGTCCTGGTTTGGACGGCGGTCCCAACCTGTCTGAGCCCTCAGAGTCCAAAACCAGCCTTTAAGACAATCAGAGAAATTGGAGCATCAGTTCTGTGACCTTATTTTGTATCTCGGGTTTTTGTCTCTTGTGTCGTCTGGCGATGGCGCCTCGGTTCGCCTGTGAGGCTCCCGGTTATCAAACAGCCACGCCTTTATCTCCTCATTGAGAAGAGAAAAGCACATCCTGACATTGAACACTAAAAAACAAACGATTCCTCGAACGGTTTTCACTCTTTACCAGCTTCAGATCTGCAGATGATAAATGATCTTTAACATGTAGCGTGTCGATTAAACGCGCGGTATAGAAAAGTTACACACGTCTACGTAAAAACTTTCGCTCTTCGGTTTGTTATTTTACAGATATTTCACACAGAAGCTGAAACATAAACCGGTATATTTCGAACCCAAGAGGAAAAACACAGCACCTAGCTTTCTTCCACTTTTATCTCTGTGTCAATATTGCCTCTGTAATGCCTTAGTTACCTCTCAATTACCTCTCTACTTTCACTGAGTCAGACACGTACGCAGACATACACACCCACAGATGCATTATTACTGAAGGGATAAACCGCTTTCCCTCCCCTGCTGTGAGCTGTGTTCAGTAATGAGTGAAAGCCTTTCTCCCTCTGATTCTCGCAGAGAGTGCTTCTCATTTTTTGCCATTTGGTGTTCGGCTCAGAGTTGCTCTCCGCTTGTTCTTGCTCCGTTTCATCCGTCCTTTGTTTCTTTCTTAATCTCTGTTTCTATCTTTCTCGTTCCTTCTGTCTCAAGAGTTTTTTTTTCTTCCTGTCTTACTTTTATGAAATACAGACATGGACACACACACACACACACATTAGTGGTGTAAGTGATGGATCGCTTTGCTGATTCGAAGACTACCTAGTTTGTTCATAGTGCTGATTGTGATTGTCTTCAGTTCAATAGTATGTTCAGTCTGTTGATGTTCTGTAGCTTTGCAGTCAATTATTTACTATTTACAACAGAGTTATCACTCCTTTGCAGTCTTTTAAAGGGGGTACATCATACTTTTTGTTATTTTTATAGTATTTTGATGTTGGATCTTTATGTTAAACATGATCAAAGTTTCAAAACTTGAGGTGAATTTATGTTAAAAGTCAAAAGCCAGGGGTTCATCCTGCTCTGAACGCTTCGTTTGCAAAGGGTCGTGTCTAGATAGCAACCCTAGATTTTGCGAAACTCTCACGAGTCGCTTCAAAATATTCTTGTCGCGTTGTTCTATGATGTGTCAACGCTATGGTCAAGGTCTGGTTAGGTTTAGGCACAAAAACCACTTGGCTAGGGTTAGGGAAAGATCTTGAAATGTGGTGTGGGTTAAAGTTACTAATTCCTACGAATCTCGCAAGAGTTTTGTCAATCTAGGCTTTGCAAAGTTACCTCTCTACTCCCTCCTCGTGATGACATCGGATTGTTTGCGCACGCCCACAAATGGCCGCCTGTAGGTAGTTGTTGTTGCTAAGGTTGTTCCATGTATTTCAGATCAGATTTCAGTTTGAACATGCATGGATGTATTTGAAAAGTTTCTATTTTGAGTAAAGAACAAGAAAAAAGTTGTTCTTCTGGAAGCTAACCAATCAGAACAGAGTAGGCCTTAAAGAGACAGCAGCTAAAACAGCCTTTTTCAGACAGAGGCTGGCATAAAGAGACATTTTTTTAATCTATAAATCATGCAGAGATATTCCAGTAGAGCCCCTGATTAAAAACGTAAACCTGGAAATGTGTTTGATGCGTCCCCTTTAAGTTTTAACAAGGAAATTACGTACTGACTCCCGGCCGTCAGTGAGAGGAGCTCCACTGCTAAAAGCCACTGATTCAGTTAGAGACCAAGTCAGTTCAGTTTAAAGATTCGTTGTTAAAGGTTCGTCCGTACATGCACCGAACACACACACACACACACACTAACACTTACACACACACACACATAAATGAAGTCAGCACCCGGGGAGCTCGTCGGGGAAGTTTTATTCCAACAAAATCACATTGATCCTTGAGCTTTCTCACTCAGGATGACAAAGTGCCATTTGCAGCAGATGCACAAAAAGGTCAGGGTTGTCGATGTATTTTTGCATGAGGGATTGAGTGAGGACGCAATTTAACAGCCATTTCAACAGGAATACCACAAGAATTAATCATCCCCGATATCTCAGGGACAGAGAAGCTGCGCGAGCATGCTTTATGTGGTGTTTCAGAGCATGCATCACTCACTTTGGAGCCAATTCAGCGTTGGGCTGACTGGATGGTTAGAGAGACTGTCTCATAAATACAAGGTCTCAGGTTTGATCCCTGAAACAACCGGCGTGTCGTGTTAAAGTGTCCTTGAGCAAGACGGTGAACCTGTCTGGGTAGATTGTCAACCAAAATGTTTGAAATTTAAAAAAAAAAAAAGTACGTTAAAGAACATTTAACGCACATATTGTGATTATTCTCCTTTATTAGGATGTAAAGACATGAATTGTAATAAAAATTAACAGACACACCAGATCCAAGTTCCCATCATCCTTGGCATCTGTGTTTTGATGAAATCTGTTTTTTTCCCTCTGCATCCATGATAGGAAAGCAGGTCAAAATTTAAATAGCTGAAAATAGAACATCTGGCTGGGCCTTGTCAGTCAGCAACGCGTAATGAAATATGGAAATTGGGGCGCTCTTCAAAGAGATGCGTGCCTCTCGGTGCCTTCCTGGGTCTCTAGCAGGCCCCTCAACAGCCCCGGTGGAGCCCCGCCCCTCTGAAACGTGTGCTACATTTCCAGGTGCTGCCGCCACGGCCCTGTCCGCCGCCAGTGCCAGCTCGTTAGCGCTCACAGCCTGGTGGAGCTGGCAGCTGGCATCATTAAACTTCAAACCGGCTTTCAACCCGGGGTGCCGCCGCGGGGAGAGACCGCCCGCTCATCCGCCTGCCAACAGCTGATTAGAGCCACGCTGACACCAGCAACCAGACTCCATCCACACGCTATCCAAACAGCATATCCACACACCACCAACCACACCAAGCTATCCAAACAGAATATCCACACACCGCCAACCGCGCCATAAACTATCCAAACAGCATCCAAACATCAAAACAGCCTCTTAAGACAAACCAGTATCCATGCCACCAGTGTCTCTCCCGCAGGAGCCCAGAACCTGGTCGAGACCAATTTCATTTAATAGATTTCATATGTGTAAAGAAGAGCGAAATTAATTTGGAAGCTAAACTGTCCCATTACCAAAAGTTGGATTTCAAGTGTTTGGCTCTCTTTCTGCATCGGAAGTCTTTCCTTGAAACCAATATCTTGTCAAAGTGCCTCAACAAAACACTTTTCCATTACCAGAACTGGAAAAAGTTGGATGTGCAACATTTGCCATACAGTTAATTAATGTTGATGAAATGGCAGCTCTGCAAGACCACCATCATCCCTTGGGCCCTGAACTGGTTCCCAGTCCATTTCTCCGATCTCGTCTCTTCCCGGATCATCTCAAGGCGTTAGTATGCTCCAACCAAAGTGTTTGCTGGATGGTTGAATAGCATTGTTGTATTGTATTTATTGTGACCATGAACAGTGTTAAACATTAATGTTAACATTTGATATACTGCACCAGAGTTAGCTTATAGCATCTGCAGTTGAAAGTTGAGATGATCTTCCCGGATCATCTCAAGGCGTTAGTATGCTCCAACCAAAGTGTTTGTTGGGTGGTTGAATAGTTGTAATAGTTAATTGTTGTATTGTATTTATTGTGACCATGTGCAGTGTTAAAAATTTGAGAGTTAGCTTGTAGCTAATTTTCACCTGCAGCCCTTTACAGTTAAAACATTTAACAGCACAATAACAAACAGTACAAAGAAAAAACACACAGGACACATTATACAAAACACAAAGCTACACACAATGTCAACTAAAAATAATATAAGCTTGTCAAATAAAAAAATAAGAGAAGACCATGAGATGAAATGTAGCATCTGAAACACTTTTTTCATTCTTCACACAACTATTTTGTCACTTTTTAGTCTAAAAGTGTGATTTTTTGTCCACATTTGGACAGTTATGGTGTCTTGACCCTCCGTATGTATGAAGGCAGGCTTTTCATCCGGCCCGTATGTGCGGTTGTTGTGGTTATCCCAAAAGACATACAGCACCAACTAGTTTGTTTCAAGCTAACCCGACATAGAGAGGCATCAGTCTGAAAAGTCTAAGTTATCTCATATCGTAGTGTTTAGTGTATAATTTATTACCAAACCTTTAAAAATACACTTCTATCGACTTTGCATCTGAGACGACAGGATGTTATTGTTTTGTCTTTGTGATAAAACATCAGATTTAACTCGCTGATTGCACGAAGCTCAGCGGGAACGCCGTCCCTCAACGCTTCTCCTGATGTGATTTTCTTTACCGATATTGCTTCCAAATAGATTGTTGGCCGTTTCTGCTCATTCTTTGCCTTCCATTCAAATGATGAAACAAGATTTAATTTGCACTCAATCAAGCTCAGGTATGGCGGAGCGCCCATATCTCGCCGAACCCCGGTGACGCACATGAACACTGGTCCCACTGGAGCCACAAACTGGTTTGTGCTCCTTTATCATCCTTTTGTTTCCTCGCATGTCTGTTCTTTTTTTTTTCATTTCCACTGCTGGGCACATGCAGAGACTTGGTAATTTCCACTGTGATTGAGTCATGAATGATAATGGCTTGATTATTTGGCGAAAATTGGTCTCTTTAGATTCATTTCATGTTCGACGATAATTGAGAAGCTTTGTCGGTCCAGATAATACCAAACCGCTCAACTGACTGCCTTTACACATCTCTCAGTCTTCATATTTTCACTGCTGAATGCTTCGGACTGGTGGGGAACTTATTTCATTTTCTGCGTGTTGGGAAAATCTCCAGTTAATTTCCATTTAAAGAGACCTAAAAATCCAATGCAAGAAACATCTGAGTCAGTATCCTCCTGTGAATACAAATGCCATTAGGCTCAGTCGCCCGACCTCCCGCGATGCCCCGCAGTTCATCAGAGAGCTGTTAAGGAATTTTGTCTCTTTGGGTCGTCTTTGAATCATCCACTCCATCACTCTTAGAAAAAAAGCGGCAGCCTGAAGGCGGCCGTCGTCAATTCTTTACAGTAAAACACCACATCTAAGAAGTCTGTTATTTAAATATCGATATCTATCTTGGGATTCGGTCTGATTTCTTTAACGCTGAGAGGAATTGCTTTCGCTACAACCATAACTTTCTTTCTGAATAGCAGAGAATCCATTAATGTGCTGTAAAGGTGCCTCTGGGAGCAGCTTGGGCTGCTGGGAAGAGAAACAGCCCAGTTATGCTGCTCTTGTAGAGAGGACCTTAGTCATAAATTCAGCTCTACTGTTAATGAACACAGACACCCACAAATATCAAGGCTGATTCTGGTAAAAAACCTAAGCAGGGAAGAATTTATTAATCCGCAGAAACATAATAGAGAACAGAAACGAGGTCTGGAGGAACTTTTAAAAGGACAGCGTTTTGAATTTTCTCTTCTAAATAACAAGAAGAGGAAGAAAAAAAAAAGAAAAGAAAAGAAAGCGCTTTTATTTGTAAGAGCTTCTTTTAACGAGAGCTGTGTGTATCGTACAAACAAATGAGCGGGAGGTTAATAGGAGGGCCAGAGGAACAACTGGTCTGGGTGGCCTTAAAGAATCCCTAATGAGCTCTCTGGGCTTCTTTGGGGACCTCATGGATTGATTCATGACAAAACAAGCGACGTAAAGGTCACCGACGCGCCTCGCGGTGGACTTTCAGTACTTCGGGATTTCGACATGACCCCTTTGACCCGCTCCATGCGTCACAATTCTCTCCTTATCAAGCCGTCCATATGCATCAATGTGCATCCAAAGCAACTCCTTAGGCGAAATACAATTTCACATCAATATGTATAACATATCCAATTTGGCACCTCTCTCTCTCTCTCTCTCTCTCTTTCTCTCTATCTCAGTGAAAAATGAGCCGCTTACATGAAGCATCCAGTCTTGATAATTTCAAAGCTGGGAGACCTTGAGAGGGCATGTTTTGCCTGAGTAAAGAAATGCCTCCACTCAGCTTAAGACGACTTCAAAGCGAAGATGTAGCTGTTGCTCACATCCACGGGGAGGCAGCAGAGTTTTTGGTGGGAGAAAGAGGCGAACAGGGTGACCCCTTTCTGTAAGGCGGTTGACCCTCACGGCGGCGGAGGGCTTGAGGGGTCAGGCGTGGTCCCTGTGTTCCCCTGGCGTGCTGCCCTTACACAAGGGGAGGGGGGGTGAGGTGAGAGAGAGACGGACAGACTGAAGAAGCGGCGCTGGGACCGGAGCAGAACCTCCGGACTCCATCTGTCGCTTTTCTCCACAGCAGAGAAGAGGGAGATAGGGAGAGTCAGAGACAGGTGGGCCCACCCCCCACCAGCTGGCACTGCAACCGGCATCTGCCCATAGCCGAGGCAACTTTCCTTTCTCCTCGTCATCACTTGCTCAGACAGCTCACAGCCTCTTACAGCTCTTCCTCTCTATCTATATCTTCCGCACACTTCTTTTTAGACGCTTCAGTTAGTAGCTTTCACAGTGTGGCCTTGAGAGTTTTTTCAGGGGGGGATGTCTGCTGCGGAAAGAGGAGTAGTTAAGTTTCAGATCACTTCAGATTTTACTCCACTGCCTGTATGTGATACTGCTGCTGCTGCTGCTGCTGCCTTCAGTGTAAAGCTCTACAATTCAATACTAAATCAATGACGGCAAAAATGGAGTGTGGGGGAGTCTGCAGATGGATGTTAACAGAAGACAAATTAGGGGAGGATTTTTTATACTTTCAGACAACCCAGATGTGAATTGTGAAGCAGGGGCTGCAAGTTAAGGAAGATTGGAGGATATATAAAGTCATTTCTATACTTAGTTTACAGCTAAAAAGAGAAATCTGACTAGCAGTGAAGTTAGAGTCCATATAGATGTGTCAGCTCTGGATTGTGACATAGATCTTTGGGCCATGAGAGAGCTGCTTAGGGGAGCTGTCCTTCATGAGCATGAAAGTAAAAACATGAATAAAATAAGCTTAAAAATCTGGCTTTGACCCAACTGAGCTGTATTATGTAAACAAGTAAGTCTGGTTGTCAGACAAGAAGGTAAGTCTGTTTAAAATATATATAAGTGAGATGGAAGTGCTGTTTTCAAAGAATTATAAAAGTGAGTTTTGTCACGATGTGTCACACTATTCCTCGTGTTCAATAGTCTCAAATTGGGTAATTTCTGGAAGCTTTGAAGCCTTTCCCGAAGCCTCCTGCAGTTATAGGTGAAATATCCGAACAAGCAGATGAAATATCTGAAAAAATAAAAGTTGCAACCCTTCAGTGCTCGTTGTCTCTGTGTCGGTTTAAGTTTGTCTGAAGTTTTATTGATTATACGTTAAAAGATAACATAAAAGAGTGTTTTCACCCCGGGCTTTAAGTTTCATCACATCACTCTTCCGTCCAACATGTACGTGTATTCGCTCCGTTTCCTTCTTTACTTCTACTGAAGCTGCACAACAGACGAGTCCCTCTATAAATATCCTGATTCAGTTTTTCCTCTCATCTCCGGTGGACTGACCTTTGATCTGCGCTGTCAAACAGAAACACTGTTCCCACTGTGTTATGACTCTAGTGTGTTTCATCACTACATTATTACACCACCGGACAAACTGCAGCGTTGCTCTCATATGATGTTTACAGCTCTGTTCAATATTTATTGATTCCTCGTATCAGAACTGTGACTTCGCCTCCTTTTTCAGGCTTTATGTGGGGCTGCAGCTGTAACATCTGCATCGCACACACAATATGGAGAGGGGCCCTAAAGCAAAAAAGTCACCAAGGGCCCCTGAAATGTCTGAGACCGGCCCAGGGAGCATGCATCACAACTGGGGGGTCTGAGCCTATAGGGGGCGGTATAACCTCTCTGAATGTGACAGCTACGGCCCTGAAATGATTCAGGAGGCACTTTTCACACACACACACACACAGGACAGGTATAACATCACAATAGACTCCGTGTTTACTTTTTTTTTGCCTCTGAATGAGTGTCATAACGCACACAATGCAGCCGTCACTGTGACACATACTGCTGTGAAGTGCTTTGATAGCAGCCTCTCCTCTCTAAACCCGCCCCTCCCCGCCTAATTCTGCTACATCTCTGGTAGACCGGGCTAATTTAGTTGAAAATTGATACAAGGATGGGGATAAAATGTTAAGCAAGACAATCCAGCAAGTCTGATTAGGCTGTATGTAGCCAATTAGGCCTACTGGCTCCCATCTGAAGTCGAGCGAGCAGCAGCCACAGGCACATTAGCCTACTGGAGAGCTTTTTGTCTACCACATAACATAATTATGCCCACACTGTAACATTTAATCAGATTCGTGTCAGATTTAACGTTCTTTTAAAGTGCAGACAAACAATAAAAACCGAAAGGGCAAAACACAGCTTGTACTGTATAGTCCATAATTTCAGAGGCCCATCATAAACACGGGAGTATCTGTTGGTGGGAAACAACATTACGCATATGTTTAAAATTCAAATGTAATGTTAATGTAGCCGCCTGGTTTATGAGCTAATGTGCTAATATGAAACAGGTGCAATTGAGCAAAAAAAAAAAAAAAAACTGCATCTCAGCACATTAAATAACTGAATTTCTTCTTCTTCTTCTGAGCTCTGCAGCAAACAGACGAACAGTATTGACCTGTATGAGGTGTAAAGGTGGATTAACTTAATTAATTTTTTTTAGTTACGCTACTCATTCGCTGACATTTTAGGCAAGAAAGTAATAAAACAGGATGCACACTATGCTGTGTTTTTATTATTAATATTTCTTTTATTATTATTGAAATGTTGCTTATTATTCCTGGTCTGGTTATTTCTGGTCAAACTCACCGTCTTTACCTTGACTGTATTGTGCTGTGAAGGCTTCTTTTGTTTATGGCCTTTACCACTACTTTGTAAATAACATCCCCAGAGTTTACTTCCCTTCAAAAGAGGAGGAATCCAATTTAAAAGCTTGCTCCATATTTTCCTGTAATCTAGAACGAATTTTAAAGGGAACAGCCAGCCGGTGGTAGGCTCACCCCCAAAAATAACATGCAAATGAAGTCCTATGTATTGCTTTCATAATATTGTGTGAAATGCAAACTTGCTTGCACCATAGCGACCGGGAAAATTAAAGAGAATTGACAGAATGTTTTTTATTTTATTTTATTTTATTATTGTTTGTATTATGGCCACCCATGCCAGGGTTATGAATGATGAAAGAGATTGGAGAAAAAAAAAAAAAGTGATCAGTATGAAAATAATATTGCTTCTGATTTGTTTTCATCTGCGTATTATCTCCAGTGACACATGTTGTTTGTCCCTGCTCTGCCTGCTCTCTCTGCGGACCCCGGCGTCCATCCACTCGCAGTGATTAAGCCTTAATAGATGTGTTATATTTTTATTTTATTATTATTATTTATATTATAAGTCCGCACATAATGTACTTTGCAACCGACGCCACGGTTAGAAATGACTCGTCTGGTCAAATGTAAATTCATCATCTGAAAACATCACCGGTCACGTAAAGGGACGAAAGAGTGATTAGTCTAAAAAAAAATAATAATAACATGGCTTCTGATTTGTTTTTGTCTGCATATTTAGCTCCAGTGCCATGTGTTGTTTGTCCCCCCCCCCCGCTACCTGCTGGGCATAATCTCAGCCTTCTGTGACCCCGGTGTCTGTCTACTCACAATGATTAGCTTTAATAGATGTGCGGTTGGGTTCTGTTTGATGACCCAGGTTGTTTGTTGACAAAGCCTGGATGCGGGTCTTTTACAAGGATGGTTTCCTTCCATGATGACTGAAAGCCTCATGCACAATGACCAGGAAGTAAGTATTTGTATGCAGTCCGCCTTAGAGAATCTAGATATTTCATTTCTTATTACAATGTCTGTTGTTGCACTTAGGACTTTATAAACCAGAGTTATAGCTACGTAAGAAAAATAAAACAGTGGGGAAAGAAAATGCACACAGCAGCATCTACACAAACCAACTAAACTGCAAGTATGAGATGGAAATTAACAGCTCAAAAACATCCTGATGATAATTTTCCATCACTTTTTCTAATTAGCTGTAAGTTTTCCAGCAACCTTGGACATTGTTCAACGCGGTAATAAATGATATGTGACAAGACTCCCACATCCCGAATCAGTGGAAACTAAATGAGGTGGAAATACTGTATTTATTTCAAGGTGTGATAACACACCGCTATGAGCACATGGTACTATTACGGATGCTCTGGAGCATCTGATTTCTCCCGCAGGTAACAGCGAGCACAGAAAGAACAAATTACATGAGTGGAAATAGGCTGACTATCAGAGGGGAAAGTTTGCTTCCAAAACCCGAGAGCATTTCAAATATGACAGATGTGTAATAAAACGGAGAGACAAAAGGTGGATGTTTCCAACAATGCCACACACACACACATATACATATAAACCTCTGAGGCTCATTTTGGGAATACAGGAAATTCATAGGGACACCAGTTTGGGTTAAAGATTTGGGTGAAATAGATACAAAAAAAAAGGTGCATGATGGCAAAACTGCAATTTATGGTTGGATATTTTTGATTGATAAGGCAGTGGGATGTTATTTTTGTTCAGACATTCAATAGACAGAAATTGGACTATTAATATAATCTAGATTTTATTCTAATTTGAGAACTTGACTCTAACCTGAAAGCACATACGCTAAAGATCTACAATGATACTGTCAGCCGAAATCTGACACTCTCACAGCTTACTGTCACTGCGCTGCACCGCGCTGCCACATTTGATATCGGAGGAGACAAATGTCCCAAATCTCCCTCTTTCACACTTTTATAAGAGGTCTAATCCCATTGCTAGTTATTGCCTTCATTTGTCTCCCGTATCATCACTACTAGAGGTGATTGGCAGTCCCTCGAGATGCTTTTTGGCAGGCCCCCTCTCTTAACTTGAAATGTGTGAGCCAGGCATGATGGAGGCGCCTCTTGGCACCACGTAGTACCTATCTTCTGATCATCTGTTATCTCTGACTGAACATATTGGATTATTGATTCGGAGAGAGGGAATGTGTTTTTTGTAGGCCGCTCAAAGACCCGTGTCTGTCTGTAGAAACCTAACATGCTCATTGTAGCTTAACTGTGACCCAATAAAAATTCACAACGGAGAGATGAGAAAAAAAAAAAAAATATTCTTTGCAATTGTGTGCTTGGGGGAGGAGGTATCATGAACAAGCTGGGCAGGAGGGCTGTATCTGAACTGGACAATGAGGATGAGGATGATGAGGGACAAGATCAGTAGCATCCTTGGCAACCGCTCTATGGTGGCAAACGGGCAGTCAGACTAATCCCACCTTAGAGCAACACGGAGCGATTCAGGTGCTTATTTGTGCCCGCTGTTGTCAGACGGTACAATAGCAACTGTAGAAACAACACACACATGCATAAACACACCCCCGGGGGCGTAACACTGAACCCCCCCCCCACCACCACCTTCACCCTCTCCAACCTCTGGAGCTCTGGACTCGATAGTGACTATTGTATGCGGACAACAATACCTGTAGACCAGTATTTGGCTCGGTGTTGCACAGTAACAAGCGCCACAACAACACACCTGCAGCTCGTCCATGATTATAAATCACCAGTATTATTATTACAATGGGAGAAAAATAGTAACATTTCTACCACTATTGCGTTTTGCATTGCATCATATTACTATTAAAAATGTTACAGGTGGTTTTACTCATATATAGACAATGAATGTTTGCTTCTGTATGTATGAATCCAATTTTTTCTCACCTACTTGCTTGTATGTAACAGTGATATGTTTATGTTTAATGATCTTTGTTCAGCTTTGTTTTGGCTCTATGTCCATGTGCATCTCCTTTAACATTGTGATGTGTAAGAACTAAAGACGTGCAGAGGGCCCAGTATTTGTATCTGTATCTGTTTTTGTTGAGGCAGCAAAATTATTTGTATTTGTTTTTGTATTCAAATAAAAGTGGAAAGAGGCTTCCTTTTTTTGTTTTTATTATGCTTTTCAGGAAATTAAAGTGTGACAATAAGTGTTTATGAATAAACTACCTTACGAAGGCGGTCGTCTCCACACTGGGTCTCGAACTGGAGCCACAAGAAATCACAAGAGTCAAACATACTCAGCCAATAAAGCTGATTCAGATTCAGATACAGAAATATAATACTACTATTCTGTCATTATTATGCTTATATTATGATATATGCTATATTTATATATCATTGCATGCTCTATACTGCATGCTTCATAGTATTGTAATATTACTGTATAGTGTGCATTATTGCACATTTATTACATACAACATTGTGCACTTTATTATTTTATCATGTATATTGTACTTACTATTCATATCATTTACATATATATTTACATGTATAGTTCACACATCATGACTGCCGGAGCTGCACTACTGGACCTCTTTTGCACGATATTTACATTATTCACTTATATAAATATATGTTTGTTTCATTAAAATAGTTTTTTTTCATGTTCTTGGAGATCTCATCTTATCTCATATCTTATTTTGTCTTATTTGGCCAGACTGTAGCTGTCCGTGGTGCTGAATCAGAGATTTTTTTTCCATTTCAGATTGAAAGCTGCAAGATGAAAATGTGCTTTAGTTTTTTCCCCCCCTCAGCATTCATACAGTGAAGCTACTTTATTTCTAGTTCTGAACACCATCCTGTCCCTGAGTAACCAACTCATCAGTAATTTCCCTGCACAGAGGTCCAACAGAAAAGCTTAAGCTAGGTTAAGGAGAGGAGGCGGTGAGTAATTAGAAAAGAATTTGGGGCTGTGTTGTGGGCATTTCCTTGCACCAAATGCATATGCAGACGTGTAAAATGAAGCTGGAGAACGACTATAAATATAATATCGTAGGTACCACTTTGATGGTTCCTCAGGAGGATCTACGAATTAGGACATCCTAAAGATCAGCAGAAGGAGAGAGGAGGAGTCTGTCAACAGGAGAGCATAGTGGGAATACGTGGCAACGAGGCCATGAATTTTATTGATATTTCTCCTGCGTTTCTTGTGTCTGCGTACGTGCACGTGTGTGTGTGTGTGTGTGAAGGAGAGAATGAGAGAGACGTTGACCAGAGACGCCATTCTACTCTGCTGCCAAGTAGCATTAATAGTTTATCAGTAACTGGCTTTCATTCCTCAAATCTGCAACATATCTCGATGCTGCTTCAAGTAGCGGCATGATTATTTCACTAAGCACTCTCCGTTGGTTTTTTATCTCGGGTCTCGATATGGTTTCATCCCCTCACATGTTTACTAGCTTTAACTAAGTTTATTCACATGCACAGCCTTTTGAATTAAAAAGGAAAAGTCAGAGAGCTTTTTTTTTTTTGTATTGGTAGTAATTGTTTATTAGTCAGAATCAATGATCAGGACCGTCAGTAGGTGGTCACAGTTCTTCTTCCATTATATTTCAATCAGACTGTACAGTAAATAGAAAATTCATAAATTCCTGCACATCAGAGTTTTTCTTCCCTAACCAGACACTGAATGATTGGAAGAGTTAATGTATATTCATGAACTGGGAATAGGTTGCATCACTTTTCATCTCTGTCGCTGATTGATATAATCAGGCATAGAGATTGCTGCTCATAATCAGGGATAGAGAGGAAAAAGAAAAAAAAAACAAAAAACGCTGAGCATTAATTTCTGTGACAATGTTGCCAAATATTCGTTTAGACAAAGCTTGTTTTTGTTTTTGTTTTTTTTTTTTATCAGATGGTGAGTTTGAACTTTGAACTCTTTTTCTGTCTGTGTGTTCCCATGTTGGCGTACGCTCACTGTTTACTAATGTCTCACTGGAACAATGAGCATCAAAGTATAATCTGGCTGCAGTAACAAAAAAAAAAAAAAAAAAAATCTGCTTTCTTATTTATGGATTGTGAGACAAGTGCCTCCTTTCTCAGTCGCACAATTACCTGACCCGACTTTCTCCTACACACACACACACACACACACACACTTGCCCTCATCTATATTAGCTGATGGCATGCTGCCTGGAAGCAGGAAAAGCACTGGGGACCTGCTCCTACTGTCCCCAGCTGTCTATATGAATTAATAACACACAGTGCCACTAATGCTAGCAGATCACAGTCTCAGGCACGGCAACATCTGTGCACATTTGAGTACATCAGTGTGAGTCCTTGAGTCCTTGAACTTAGCGGGGAATTCGCCCTAAGGACTCTTGCAACTGTCAGACAACCTGTAAGGGGCATATCTCTGCTTTAACCTCTTGGAAAGAGCAACATGTCCTTTCATTTTTACCTGTCCTGACTGCTGCCATATGTGGGGGGAAAAAAGTGGACACTTGCTATGTACTTAGGTGAAATGGTGTCTCTGGTGTTGACAAATCCTGTCACTTCTTCACAACAGCACTCGGATTTCTGCTCATCACTTCTTAAACGATCCCTTCCATCTCCGTTTTCTATTTTAGTTTCCATCTGTTTGTTTATCTCTCTCTCTCTCTCTCTCCCTCTCTCTCTCTCTGTCTCCTTTTCTCTTGCTGCACAGCCCCCCCTCCCCTCTTTTTTTTTTTCCTCCTGCAGGCAAACAGAAGCATTGCCAAGAACAGCTCTGTTGGCCTGCTTGGAATTTACATATGTAAATGAGAGCCAATGTTGCTCGTAGATCTGCAATTAAGCAAACAGCTGAAGCTTACAAACAACGTCGGTCCCCATTACTTTACCAATAATAGAGTTTCTTGTGCGCTGATTTATATTGCTAACCCCATTACCTTCTTTCTCCTGCCTTTATGCAATTGGTTGAAGATAATGTCCTGGACCCGAGTCAAGGTCTTTGATTAGTGAAGCAGCACAATGTGTTCAGGAAGAAAAGCAGCTCTGTCTTTCTCCAAATATATGAGAGCGAAAACACAAGCTTGACTTACTTTTTATGCTTTTAAGGCTAAAAGAGCTTATTAGCATGTGCTCATCAAAGCGCCTTGAATCTATTTATACATACTATACTCTACAAAGAAAACCAGCACTTTTAATGAGTCGCAGAGGTCAAAAGTCACGACCAAGATTTAGATTTTCATACCATCAAACACTGCACCGTGCATACCAGTGAATGTGCAACCTAGATTTGTGCCAGCAATACTTACACGCGTCTACATCAACTTGTAATGTTCTTACGGCTAAGAAGAGAGCAAGCTCTTACTTACACATCCAGCAGACTCAGAGCAACACGGGCATCCCTATCCAAGTCCGTTTTCTTGCCATCTCTCAAATACAAGTCCAATGTTTATTTGGATTTCAGCCCTGGTTTGGTCTGCGAACTCCAGAAGGAAATGTCTGTACATCTTTGGCTCGCTAGATGTTCATCTTTCTTCATCAGCTACTCAGCTTGGTCTCTCAACCATTTATCGCCAAGCAGGTTGCATAGAATTGAGTTTCGAGGTGGGAGAAGCTACCCAGAGTTTAATATGGAGGGTTATTGACTAGACTGACTGGAATGACTAAACCAGCAAACCAGAAAACTGAGTTTCAGTAAAAAGTTGCAGAGAGCTGCAGGCTGGTTGTGTTGACTCTCAGTGAGATCGGCAGCAGCAGGAAATGTTTGTGAATGTTTTCTTTTTCTCTTATTTTGTTACTTATGACTTTGAGCAAAGGTTAAAACGATGATGTAACATCAGCAAGCACGTCTAATGCAAATGTGACACTGAAAACTAGAAGTAGGAAATTCCAAACTTTATGATTTTCTCTAGTCAAGTAAAATATATCTGACATGTTTTAGTCAAAATACCACAAAGATCAAGCTCCACAGCAGTTCTCTCATCCTGTCTAAACAGTCCTGTTCAAAACGGCTGGTTTAAGCGTAAATAAACTTGGATTTTGCTGTGATTTAATGGCGATAAATGGATCAAAAGGATGCTGAAATAACTACATCATGATGTCAATTTGTAAAAAGTCTGAATTAATCCTTTGTCACGTCTGTCCGAAAGATGACAAAGCAAACAGCATTAAAAATGCTTGTTTTCTGAATGGAGTTTAGATTGATCAGAGCCATGCTAACATTGTAGCTGCTCCATCCACACTCAGTATAATGTCATCTGAAGGCATAAATACGGCAGTGACGTTATTGTTTATACACATAGATATCTACATACTGTGTAACTTTAAAATTAAACAAACTCACTGGTGTTTAAGATGTTTATTATTAATGATGACAGCAGCGGAGGTGGTGTGTGACTCCGTTGCTAGCTTAGCTCGTGCTAGGTTGAGAAGTGAGTTTTCAGGATAAATCCTCTTTTTCCCAAAACTCACCCCACTGCTAAACTGCTCCGGATCAGAGTGTTTATTCCTCCAGAAGATGAGACAGCAGCAGCGTCATCAGTGACGCAGGACTCTTCAGCTCTGCTCCCCGGCCCACTCTCTCCTGCGATACATGTGACTTTTTTGCCGTTAGCTTAGCTTCGCCCCATGTGATGTAACAAGGGGCATCGAATCTGAATGGCTTGTTGAATCACAAGAGTAGAGAGGGAGCCAGCCCACAGAAAACTGACTGGGTGGTCTTATTTCACTGTTAATGTGTTAGCAGGCACATCAAAGACACAAATAGATACGAACAAGCACTGAGAAAGTGAGCTTTTTTATAATATGGCCCCTTTAAAACCTAATATGTGACTGAATTCATCAACAAGTATGTGTATAGCATGTATAGCATGAGCAAAACTGCAACTACAATAATACATCTGAACTTCCCAAGCCTGCTAAAAATAAAAAACGAGGTAACTGTGAGAATTATAACGATGCTTAAAGTTTACAGTGTGTTTATCAGATAATGAAATCTTGGAAAACTCAGTTTCCAACTTGGAAAAACTCTTTGCTGTAGCACTAGCCGATTGCACTTTCCCATTCAGAAAGCTGGAAAGTTTGTGACTTTCTAACATCTTGTGAATGTAGCATTAGATATGCTATCTTGTACCAACTGCAGATAAGGAGGTTGGTCTTGTTATTGCACCCTGGTAGCCCCGGTGCTGTTCAGAAGTTTATGTGAGAGATTTGAGGTCACTGTGACCTGCCCCATGTGTGAGGTGAGTGAAGGTTCTCCAATATCACCTCCCCCTCTGGATGAGTTCTTTACAGAGCGAATCAAAGGAGGGATTCAAAGTCCATTTGGTGATCAGGGAGTCGGTGCCTGAAGTCGTCAATCCAGGTCATGCATTTTTGACCTGATCTCTCTCTCTTTTTTTTTTTTTTCCTCCCCCCTTCTCACTCATGTCTCTCTGACACAAACACACAATCACTGAACTCTTGAATTTTTCCAAAGAAATAAAGATACAACCTCTCTCTGTTGTGCCATGAGGTAGAAATAAATAGACTGTACGCTGTGATCAGGGAGTCGATGCCTGAAGTAACCAAACCAGGTCATGCAGTTTTTGACCTTTTTTCTCCCCCTTTTCACTCATATCTCTCTGACACAAACACACAATCACTGAACACTCGAATCCTTGCAAAAAAAAAAAAAAGGTACAACCTCTCTGTTGTGTCATGATGTAGAAATAAATAGACTGAATGCTAAAAAAACCCCTTCACCTACCTTTGGTGTAGTTATGCCAACCAAATCAACCAAATCAAGACACAAATTCAACCTTGAAAATATAAACTGCAGGATTTATGTCCAACACTTAGAAAAGTTTATCCACACTTTTAGTTTTTAGTCAGTCGGACAACTGTAATGGCGTCTTCACAGGTCTCTCCAAAAAGCAACCAGCAGCTGTAGAGCCAGAGTTCATACTCAGACTGACAAAGTGAAGCACATTACTACACTTCTCAAATCACTGCGCTTGGCTTCCTGTATGTCAAAGGACTGATTTTAAAATGCTGTTTGCAAAGGACTGAAGTTTATGGTCAAAACACATCTGTGACCTGCTTCTGTGTTAAAACTCTACAGATGTCTCAGGTTGCCTCGGGGGCTGGTTTTGCTTCCTGTTCGGAGATATTATACAAAACAAAAACAAGGAAGCAGCTTTTAGTTTGGAAGCATCGAATATCTGGAACAAACATCAGAAAGATGTGAGGTCTCATACTTTAAGTGCCACTAACGCTAGCTTTAAACTAATCTGAATCGAGATTTGCTGAATTCACACTTAGTCATGTGTTGTGGCCAAAACCTCCCGTCGTTTAGGGGGGTCACAGGGGCTCTGCAGCAGCTTTTGATGAGAAAGTTGAACCAGAAACAACTTTTGGAGAAATGCAAGCTGATGTCATGCTGCGGGGGCCAATCACAGCTGTTGATCAGACATGCATATCCGATCTGCGAGCATCAGTGAGAGAGAGAGAGAAAGAAAGAGGGGGGACTGCTCTGATTGGTCAGCTCATGGAGGCTTCGTAAGGCTACGTAAACAAACAATAGTAGTTGGCTTTTGCTTCTTTTTCCCGTTTGAGCCTAAATCTGATCCAAAATATGTGAGCGGACGACGTGAACAACACGTGGAACAACCTTAGCAACGAAGACTATGTAACAGACAGCAATCTGACGTCATCACGAACAGGAAGTAGAGTTAGCAGAGCATTCAAAGCACACTGAAGCCTTGACTTTCGACTCGCTGGGAGCATTTTCACATACTTTCACCTCATGTTTTGCAACTTTGACCACGTTCAACATACACATCCGACATCATAACTGTATAAAAATAACAGAAAATCACAAAAAACATGATACGTCCCCTTTAAACCTGCAATAACTGACAACGCTGACATAATATCATCTTTTTCTTTGATAGACGTGAAGACATTATCATTAATTTAGACTCGTGTCTCTGGCCACCTGATTATGTACAAACTGCAAACTACAACAATCAATATTTACTCTCTATTAGATCTGTTTTTGTTCTTCACCCACCCATGAATTCTCATTTTTGTGTTGGGCAGGTTGTGTAAAATTGCTTTTTTTTTTATTAAAGATTTTCAGTTGAAAACATGCAGCCAAAAACATTAAAGCTGCAGACAGAGAAACAAGCAGAGCCTGTCCCCTTCCATGTACGAGCAGTCATATGATTGAGTGTTAATACAAAAATATTGATTATAACTGATTTAAAGCCTTTTTCATGCCTTTTAATGTAAAGCCTTTTTGTTCGAAATGTGCTACACAAATAAACTTTTCTTGCCATGATGGTTGGAGAGAGAGAGAGAAAAAAAAATAAATAAAAAAGGTCATAAAAAATAAAATGGTGGAATTGGATTATGGCACATGATGAGAAATTAGGGCCGAGACTGCTGAGATGTTAAGTGTTACAGTCCCAGACCTTCTCTAATAGCGTGAAATGAGAACAGATCTGTTAAAGCCTCAAAGAACACAGAAATGGGATGGGATTGGCTTTACGCCGTCATACATTACCGCCCTCACATTGATAGGCCCTTTATGAGACTTAATTAAAAAGTCGATGGCATCTTTAATGGCCACAGCACTGGTTGTTTTTCTGGTGTTTTTTAAAACGCTGGTTCCCTAATGACCAGAGGCAGCCTCATTTGGGGGATGGAGGACAGAAAAAAATGTTTGGACCTGTGGCATGAGGTCATTATGCCCCAGCTGTGTCAGGGAAAACAGATAAGCCTGTTTTGTAAGACTCCACTGTGCACTGACTGCTGGGCAGCGAGCAGAACATTTTTATCTATCAGGTGAACGGAGCCCCTTTATACGCCGCGGCACAAAAGGCGGAGATGAAGTGGTTAAATCAAATGACAAATGGAGTGTCTGCTGACAGAAAAAGTGCTCGGTTTGCTCTTCATGCTGTGACTTTTTGGCATTTTGTTTCACGTCCTTGTTTATCTTCTGAAGTAGAAACAGAGTAATGGTTCGACGTGTTTGAGACGGAGCCAAGCGTGTCGAAGCACTGAAGGACAGCCAGTGTCCTTTCTGTCTCAGAAAACTATTTCAGTTGGAGTTAATGACTTTGAAAGACTTACAGATGACAGCCCCTTTGGAATAAATGTAGTGGATCATATTTAAACGTACAGTATGTAGTTTCAGCCGCTAGAGGGGTCTCTCAATCAAAACATTCATAACAAAAGATGGCGTGTGATGACGGTGTGAAGTAGCAAGGGATCAGCTTCACCGGGATACGATTACCAGTAAAATACTAATTTAAACTGTTTTACCTAAAAAAATCAATGTTTCTCCTACAAGGTTTGGTGACGGCTGGACGTCAGATACAGGCTGTTAGCTGAGCTGCTGCTAACACTTGTTTGGTTCATTTCTCTTATAACTTTACATTCAGATGTTCGTCCGGTTTCTCCCGGCAGCCGAATTATCCGCAGAAGTCTCCTCTTCTCCAAAATCAAACGTACACGCAGATTAAAATAGTTAAAAAAATACTACTTGAAGCTGTTTCACCTAAAAAAAATCAATATTTCTGCAGCTGTTTGTTTCCTGGAGGGGCTGTTAGCCGATCTGTTGCTAACATTTGTTTGTCTGAAACGGTCCGTTACTTTTATTAAATTATAAATTTCTCTGGGTTTGAAAATTGTTGGAAACATTTGGGATAATGTAAGTACACAACTCAACATCATATATAACATAGGTCTAGTTGTTTTTAGACATTTTAATGTGGAATAATTAGATATTATACCTTTAACGCTGATCATAAACTCGGACGTAGACTCACAGAGCGCTTTATTATAAACACCTGCGCAGTCTAATACAACCCAACACAACAGCTCTGCTATTAAATTCTACTTTTATGAAGCTTATACATTTTCAGGCTTTGTTGAGATTGTCAGAAAGGTAATAATTCTACTTTATATTTATTATTCAGGTTGTAGCAGGTGGTGGTGGTGTACTGGACTGCATCATATTGGAAAGTATTCCCAATGTTTTGCCCCCCTTATGTATGTTAATGGAGTATGGAGAGCACTTTTCAATATAATGCAGTCCTGTATTTCACCACCACCACCCACTACGACCTCAATAATAAACACATAGAAGTAATATTATCACCTTTCTGACAATGTCAGCAAAATCTGAGAATGTATAAGCTTGTATTGTTTTGCATTAGACTGCACAGGTGCTCCTAATAAAGTTCTTAAAGGTTTTTGTTTTCCTGCTATTAAGTATTTGACTATATTTAGTTGTTATTGTGTGACTGGCTCCTCTTAGTGCTAACTATTAACTTGATAGCTACTGCATTAACCCGTCTATTGTGTTAGGGTCAAATTTGACCTGTTTTTAAGTTTACATGTATCATTTACATGTTTTTTCTGATCAAAACAAGGCTTCATTAAATCCTCCACCTTGGACTATGGAATATGATAAAAACACATTTAGTTTTTTACTCTTTTTTAAAAAAAAGTAACATCTGTTGTGTTACGGGTCAAATTTGACCCGATTGTAATTATGGGTTGTTTATGCAGATAAATACATTTTAAATGATGGCTCCCTCCCTCCATTATCATTATATCATTATCATTAGCCTCTCATGGTATTATAATGTATTTGCCTGTCTGTTCATCATAAGCAATAAAATAGATAAAATTAGCCTGTTTTAAATTAAAAACGATTTGCACATTGTAAGTTAAATGTGGTCTAAGGTACATAAAATATCAAAGTAAGCATATATATATATTATGGTTATGGTTGAATAACAAGTCACTCGGCAGATAAAACATGTTTCTGGATGATAATTAGTTGTTTTTTTCAGTGCTTGTTAATGAATTCAAACAAATTTGACCCACTAACACTAAAGGTGTAAACCCTTTTCCAACGCGTTAGAAGAGTTCAAATGAAAGTCAGGCAGTGAAACTTGTTTACTTTAATGTCCACTGCAGCAGCAGTAGCATGCAACACATCACTTTACTGTCACAACACTTTACAGTGTATCTCCAGCAGCTACTAAGGTGCACATGTGTTTCCCATCTAAAATAAGGAATAGAATATGAGAGATGTAGTTACCATTAATTAAATTATGTAAATCACTCCAATAAACAACGATGAAAAAAGAAAATCTACAAAAACAAATCTAATCTTAGTTTATTATTACATCAAGTATGTTAAACATGTTAAACCAGCATTATTTAAAGGGACACTCCACTGATTTTACATGTTATGTTCATTCATTCATCATAAGGACGACTATACAGCCTCTGAAAACAGATGTTTAATATGTTCTGTGTGTCTGGAAAGAGCTTTCTAAACTTTTTACTCCAAAATAACTCAGAGAGCCTGTGATACAAACTGAGGTTGTGGATTTTGGAAGGTGTTGACATTTATCAGGAAGGATATGTAATGAAAGATGCAATGAAGTTGCATCAGGGGAAGAATAACACACTAAAAAAATCACTGGGTTTAAAGTTTTACACAGTTTGGGTCAATAAACCACAACACAAAACTGAGGTAATGTTACCCAGGAAGCCACTCGAGACAAGAAGTTGTTTGACCCAGTTTTATCTTCCATTTTACTGTTGGGTTATTTACCCAAACTAAAGCTTGTTATAATCTACTCTTCTTCTTTTTTAAACTTGTTAATAACTTGTGTATCTTTTGAATGTCATTATGCACATTACTTTGTAGAAGAAACAACACATTTCTGACGGTTTTTAGCTAAAGCTTGTCGCGTGTAACACAACGAGTCAAATAACAGATTGCTATTGAATTGAGCCCTTTATTGAATATCGCTACAAAATTACAGGAACACCCCTTTAATATATATACAGTTTAACGTGTGCAGCTTTCTATAGTGAAATACAGAACTGTGTTTGAGCTTTGATTCACCCATTTCACATGAAAAAGATGTGATACCATTGAAAAAAAACCCTTCCGCCTTAATGTGCACAAACCTTTCAGCCTCTATATAACCCTTCTCTATGCAAATGTCTCTGTGCGAGCTGATGCTAGCGGGGGGAATGAGCTTTCTGAGTCAGTCAAATTGAGCTGCACATAGCTCAGCCTCTGACAGCCAGAAAGAAAAATAAGCATCTTTCATTTCAGTTATGTGTCTCACACCTTTCATATTGTAGTTGTTAATTAAGATATTAATAATTTGGTTCACTGAGGCAAACCGTGCTCCTAGCGAGGATGTGCTGCTTTCAACATAACAATTTTTTTCCTCAAATTTAAGTGTGAAACTTTTCAGTCTTGGATTTATGTTGACATAAAAACATCATTAACCCTTCCCGTAAGCAAAATCCACTGTTTTTCCTCAAATAGACATGCTACTAAACAAAAAAAAAGTAGTCAAAATGATAAAAAAAAGTGAAGATACCATCCATAAAACACAGTGGGGAGATGTTGAGTCTAATCCAGCAGTTGTATTTAACTCTCCTTTTCATAAGCTGTCAGCTCACACGACGTTTCGCTCGCTGCCTGCCATTGTTAAAAATATTTTCCCACCTTGATAGTTTAATGTATTTCCAGCCTGCTCGAGCCTGACATTAGTGAGGGACCAAGCGTCAACAGCTCCTTTTTCCTCTATCTTTGAGAAGAAAAAAAGAAAAAAAAAGATCCTCATTTAGAACAGCGAGTCTGTCTTCCAAAGGATGCCTCTAATTGGAGGAGAAAAGGCTTCTTTCTGACGGCGCTGGAGATTTCAAATAAAGCCCATTTGCCAATGTAAGGAGTCATTAAACATGTCATTAAATCTTCTTTGATATAAGTAGATGAAGCTCATGGATCCCCATTTGGTCTTTTGGGGGGAAAGGATGATGGAATTTAAACTCATGGCGGTCTAAGGAATCACGCTTGACCCGCCACACAGACATAAAACGACACACACACACATGCGGCCTCTGTTCTGTTCATACTCTAATGTGTGGGTGTTTATTGTGCGCTCAAAGGAAGCCTCTTAAAGTCTATCATTTTCATACAGGAAGGGACTCCAAATCATCCCATTACTGAAAAGGAGGAGGGTATGACATTCACCACCACCACCGCCACCAAAAGACGAGTCCTTGATGTTCTCAGACTGGTCACGCTCCCTCTGTCTGACTTGCACTTCTTTGTTTCACTGTTGCAGTTGATTTTTTTTTTTTTTTTTTTTCTTACACAGCGGTCTGATTTGGCCTGCAGCAAGCGGCTGGTAAGTCCCAGTGGAGATGTCGGCCTAAACAGCCGGGTCTGAAGTGATTATGTGAGTGCAGTGTGAGAGATTCCTTTAGGGCCTGTGGGAAGCCTGCACATTCTTTGTTGACAGTAGCAATGAGAGAGAGAGAGAGAGAGTAAGAGAGAGTGTGAATGAGTGAGGGAGAGAAAGGTAGAAAGGGGAAGCGATGATCTGAACAGACAGAAGAAAAAAAAAAGTGCTGGAGTCTGTGAGATTAACGCTACGTGCAGATATAAAATCCCCTCTCGCGCTAAGCTATTAGGTTCCCCTTTATTTCTTTTAACCGCATATCGAATTAGCACGAGCTTTGCGTTCCACGAAAAAAAGTGCAAGTCATATTAAATTCATATAACTTCCTTATATGTATCTTATAACACTGTCATGCTGTGTTTGTGTAGCATCCTTATGTAACATATTACACTGTAAAAGTGATCTGAGAGTTTGATAGAAGACAGTAAAACTCTTTTTTTACTTCAGTTTTGCAACATTTTCACTTTGAAATCTCACTGGGCCTCATTGCAAACATCACAACCAGTAATTAAGCAGCAGCCCCCCCCTCTTAAGGATCTATAACAATTAATTATTCACGTTCATATCATTCCATATTGTCTTTATAAGTACAGCCAAGCAGTCAAATTGAAATTTCCCCTTTTTTTCCTCCCTCCCTCTCTCTCTCTCTCTCTTCTTCACTGCCATTGGCCTGTTTACTCTAAAAGCATGTCCTTCAAGCATCTCCTCCTCAGAATCAAGGAGCTAAGCCAAAGAAAGGCGAGCTGTCGTTTATCGCTGCCTCGCAGACAAATCCACTCTAAATGGCCGGTGATTTTCACTCATTGGCTCAATAATCCATTTGAGAATTTACTCAGGGACTCAGACACATTGTTGAGGTTGCTTTTTTTTTTTTTTTTTTTTGCTCCTTTTGAACAGTTTCCTCTGTACACCCCCTCTTCAGTTTGAAGGGGACTTGTTTAAACAACACAGAAAAATGGAAATGAATACACATACATACGCGGCGCAGTGCAACACTGTGCAGCACCGGGAGAAGTTTAATAACTCAGACGGCTGCTTGTTTTCAGATGTCCTTGTTCAATCCGAGGCCAGACGTCGGCGCCAGGAGACCTGAGTCACACATGGATGGATCTCCCTCAAGTTGTTTCTGTGCACTGAATCCTTTGCCCTTACCTAAATAAAGACATGGCCCTTTTCTGCTACCTTGCTCTTTTACCTGGACTCCTTCACTGTCCACCCCTCCTGCCTGCTGTCCTTCCTCCCATAGTGCACTCTGGTAATTGAGTGAGAGCTGTGGCCCTGGAGTCCTTGTGTAATCCACACTTTATAAGCACTCTAATTGAAGTGCAAATTCAATACTCCCTCATCAGCCTTTTACTGGCTGTGCCTTTGCCTGCACCCCTTAGGTAATTACAAGGATACTGGAAGTTCAATCATTTTGCAGAAAATAATGTAACAAAACCATAGCTGCATACACCAAATCATCCCACTGTGGCTGCGTATAGAGTGTGATAACCGGGTTACTGGAGGTGAAACACTGGAATAGACAAACCGACTTCCTGTGTGTAGTCAGATAGGAAACCTGTGTGATGAAGAAATTTAGAGAACCATATCTGAACACAATTACTCTACGCACACTTATATTGCTTTGCCCCGCATTGCCACACATGACTGCTTGGCGCATCAGCAACCATTTGCATGTTGACACACTCACACATTTTCTTTCCCTCCTTGTACGGCTGTCGCTATAAACACTCATGTGCGTGCAAGCATGCATAATGGCGAGAGAGGTGCAGATAGGCAAACACACATAAAGTGTATTAGTTTGCCTATATTATTGTGTGTGTGTCTTTGTGTGTGGGAGTGCGGTTTGCAGCTTTAATTAAACTTTCTCTATTTTCTCTCAGCTTGTCCCCATAGGGCCCTGTCTTCTTCCCGACCACATGCTTATTTATTTATAATTGCATTAAACTCCAGAGCTGAGCCGCGGCTGAACACAGTGCCAGACCTGTGGAGTGAGCCCGGAT
Source organism: Euthynnus affinis (assembly GCA_029490765.1). NCBI lineage: Eukaryota > Metazoa > Chordata > Actinopteri > Scombriformes > Scombridae > Euthynnus > Euthynnus affinis. The sequence continues at coordinate 2,640,881 of CM055856.1, forward strand.
TGTCACACAGTAATACAATTTCATGTACTGAAACATCCCACCGGCTGGGAAAATTCCACGTTATGAATCATGTAGGAAAATGCACTGTACATTAAGCGGCGACGAGCGGAAAATGTTTGGATTGTATTTCACAGTGGCGCGGCGACAATATAGAATGTCAACACGGATGTATACGGTTTAAAACGGTGGGAACGAGGAGTGTTTCACACAGCAGAGGAGCGAATTCCACCTGTGAAAAGACCTTATGAATATCCTCCCTGCAGCATTGTGTTCCTCATGAGATAAAGCATTTTCCTGAGAAGAAAACAATCCAGGTGTCATAACAACTTTTTCTCTTTTTCTCCTTTATTCAAATGCCAGATTCCTCTTCATCATTGTTTTTTTTTTTGTTGTTTATTCGTCTAATTTGCCTTCAACTAAATATCCCACCAGACAACCTTTTGGACGAGCATCACAGCAGATATTCTCACGACATCCCCGGCGCTTTTGTTCAAGTTGGGATGAATGTGATTTAAATCTTCAAAAGAGAAAATCACGTTACGATATTCTTGTAAACATTTGCAAAATTGCCAGGATACTATACATGGGCAGCTACCCACATGCAGTGACTTCATATCTGCAACACTGCCTACTCATATCTGCAACACAAACAAGCCTGCACAACATTCTTTTCATAGTTAATTTAACTGCGGGCATCAAGATCATAATCTCATTATAGCACATCTTTTCATGTCACATCATCAAACCCGTAAATCTGCAGATGTGCACAAAGACGCTGTAGCCTGATTTATAGTTTGCATTATTCTCAGTACATTTTTAATTGCTTGTTGCATTATTTCCTGTTGTCTTCCTCGCCTCGACATCCTGCTGTGATGACCCACTTGTATGGCACAGTCCCTGCATTTATTATAGAGAGTTTGCCCTGGAAAAAAGTGTCAGATTTATGCTTATATTGACCAGAATCCTGTCAATAAAATTAAGCAATTATACTAATGACAGAAATAGTACAACTGTGTGCTTGGTGACACACTGAAAGTCACCACGCACACTCAGCTTCACAGCAGGAAATGAGTGCAGAATGCAGTTGTTTTTTTTTTTTAGATATGTCTTGATGTCAAACTACATTTTGTCTTCCATATAATAAAAAATATCAAACTTCACACATGTTAATATACACATAGTTTCAACATAGTTTCATCATTAAAAAAATGTCCTAAAATACAGTAAACCAAGAGCTCCTAAATATTTTTTCATGGCTTTGTCTGTGAGATACATATAGATAGAAATGACATATATACATACATATGCATAGATGCATACATACATCAAGTTCTCATATTGTCATTTCTACATTAACGCCCCTAAATGTTTCCCCATATATATACTTACCTTACATGCCTGCATGTATGCACACATGTACATACACAGTGTTCAGCTGGGTGTTTTGTTGCTATGGCAGAAACTCCTGCTAAACTTAATAAAGGGGCTGATTTGTGTCATTTGCTGTGTTGGATATTTCTGTCGCTGAGGCCTGAGAAGTCAGGTGTGAGGAGCCTAATAACTCTGGAGGCTGTGTTGTATGTGTGATACTGTTAAGTTATTATTATTGTTATTTTTAGCTGGGAATGGTTAAGATGGTGAAGAAGCAAGGGGGGAACGGTACAGCAGTATGAGATTAATGGTGATTTTTGTAAAGCAGGAGGGCAACAGAGAGCGTTTATTGGTGGTATTTTGGTTAAAATTGAGTTTATAATGAGTTCGAGGTACGTGACGCTGTCGACTTGTTCAGGTGTTTTTCCTGTGTATGGAGGAGGGACTCAGTCTGCTACCATGTGTGCTTCAGTGTGCTCATGTGCTTTTATTTAAACGTATGAGCCAAATACTATATATATCTATCATTAGTCTAATAACTCTTGGAATTACACTCGTCACTTTTATTGTGAATTTCAGTAAAATGCTCTGTTGACTTTGCACTTTCATTACATTTATGCACATTGGTTCATCTGAGTTCTGTTCTGCTCTGCTTACTTCTACTCCACTGCATTTCAGATTATAATATTGTAGTTTTTGCTTAAGTACATTTCATTTCACTGCTATGATATGATTACTAGTTACTTTAACATTTACTTTAAACATAGGAGCGGTTTCTAAAATACGAATACACGTTGCTAAGCTGCACAAGTTACAGCTTCGTTACATCCTTATATACACTTAGTTTCACCACCACCAATACAACAATAATGCAAAATAAAAATTCAATCCATTTAATAATACAATCTGTTTGGGGCCATTCTGCTGCATACTTTTACATTTGATACTTTCAGCACATTTTTCTGATAATACTTACTTTTACTTAGGTAAAGTTTTGAATGCAGGACTTTAAATTGTAATAGAGCATTTTTATTGTGTGGTATTGCTACTTTTACTTAAGTAAAGGATCTGAATACCTTTAAAACCACTGCTCTCTGGTCTATATCTTGCTGCTACTTAATTTCCATCAATAAAGGTCAATATTTTCTCTGGTCTTAATGAACTATTGTAGAAATAGTTAAAATCAAACAAACCCACACTAATAACAGTTTGATTTATACTCACATTAAGCGTCCTGTGTTTCACGTCAAGCATTTAAAGACAGTAATAAATCTATTTGTGACATCCAAGCGTCCAAAACCAAAACAATTTCAGCATGTGTGTGCGTCTGTACACGTCACAGCTCAACCCGGAAGTGCAGTGACAGCTGCTGTCAAAAATCTTTCATCCCTTTCGTGGAACAGCGACACAGAGGTGAGTTTTTACGCCGTAAAACTAGCTCTTTCTATGCTTAACGCTCGCGTCTTGCGATATCTTCCACGTAATTAAATCGGTGTAAAGTTTGGTCGTGATTTAACGGACTTTTACAGAGCTTAAATATTAGCCGCTAGCTGGCCGTTAGCAGCGGTTCAGATTTGTTGCTTGTAGGTGATGATGACTTATCGGATGCTCATTTTTCCGCTTCCTACCGAGGTCGCCCGGTGGGACGTGAGTGTCGAGGTTAAATTTATTTGTGTGCCAAATTTCATCAGTGACATGCGAAATAATGAGCCCTCATTAGGGAGACATGTCATGCACGTATCCTCCGGCTCAGCCTCAGTATCCTGCCAAATAGTGAGCTCGGGTTTCTCCCCTCTGTTGCATCTCCCCTGCGCAGTGCAGGACAAGCTGCAGGTTGCACCCTGACACAAACTAGCAAAACAAGCCTGCTGCAATGCAGAGTGAGGTCCTAAACACTACTTCTGCAACATGAAAGTAGTTATAAAGTGTCAGTGATTGGAAGTAATTAAGTACATTTACTCAAGTAGTTGCACTTTACTCGAGTATTTCCATTTGATGCTACTTTATTCTTCCACTTCACTACATTTCAGAGGGAAATATTGTACTTTCTACTGCCACTACATTTATTTAACAGCTTTAATTACTTTTCAGATGAAGATTTGACACAATGGATAATATAAACTTTTAAAATACAACCCATTAATAAACCTTTTTTTGGCTTTTGACGTCTCACAAAAAGCAGTGTGCAGTCTGGGTCACGTCTCAGGTGTCTGAAATGTATAATGACATTGATAAAGACTGGATTCATAACCTCTTTGGCCAATGCAAGGTCACCTGATACCAGTCAGTGCATCCATGCAAATAAACAAAACTCAAATGAATGCAATAAAATATGTACAAATTCACAAATGAGTCAACTATAAACTGTTGGAATACGTCACAAAATAAAACTGATCTCGTTATTTACGCTCTTATTATGGTTTTATTACAAGGAAGTAGGTGGAACAGTTGCGTGTGTGTGTGTGTGTGTGTGTACACTGTAGTATCTGTATGAATCTGAGTAGATGCTAAAAACTTGAGCGGCTTCAGTCTGCTCAGCCGTGCTTGGAAGCGTATGCGTGTGCAAGGAGGTGTGTGGGTGTTCGGAAACGCTCTGAATGGGAGTCTTGTTTGATTCATGAACAGTTTATGGGTGAAAATATTTGAATCTCAAAGATGTCTTGTTGGCTGGCTTTGCAATCCTCTTATTTACCGTTCCTCTCACACTGTCACACACACACACACACACACACACACGTTCCTTCACGGAGTCGCTGCTGAAGTTGGGTTTAGTATTTAATGACGTTACAAACTCTTAAGACTCATATTGGTGTTTGGAGTTAGTGTTTTATCATTATGCTGCGGTTATAATCTGCGTAATGAAATACTGTCCTTGCTTCTCAAGCTTACATTGTTTTTGTGAGGATTTGAGTTAATCTCACCAGTTTGGTGCTAAACTTTCATCATGTGCTTCAGTCACATTTGCCTTCAGTTGAATTGGAAATACCCTGTAGTGCCCTGGTTTAATGAAGAAATACTGAAAAGTGTGATCAGACTGGGAATATTATTGTATAAAACGGGTGATCGCTGCTTCGGTAAAGGATAGTTTCTCAATTTTCCAACACAAGATGCATCAAGACGACGGACCAGGTGAATGTTCAGGTTCAAGTTGAGCAATAAAAAGTGCTTTGACGTGGCTCCGAATGAAGTGAATGAAATAAGGAGCTGCGCCTTGAATCCTGAAGACCCTCAATGAATCAGGGTCTGTGGGAATCAAGTAAACTGGGAGCTCCCTCCCTGACTGGTTTGGGATTGCTGGTTGCCGTGAAGAAGTAACCGAGAGCTGCCGCCTTGTGTGGGACCGCCACCCATGAAGCTAGAGGTCAGGTGTGTTGCTAGTCAGTCTGCAGGTGACGAGAGGGGTGGAGGGGTGGGAGTGCGGTGGGGAGGCGTTTAGAGAAATTGCCCCCCTGGCTATGAAATTGGCACCTGGGATGCTGGGATGTCACGTCTTGGGGGGGGGAAAGAGTCTGAGCTGCTGTGGGAGGTGGAACAATACCAGCAGCATCGATGTAGTCGGGGTCACCTCAGTGCACGGCCTCAGTGCTGGAACTGATGACACATAACGTTTTATTGATAGTTGTAGAGAAGTTGATTATCAGCGCAAAATAAATGAAAATACAAGACAGACGTATGTCAGAGTAGAGCTGCAGCTAACGATTAATGTCATTATCTGCTGAATATTTTCTCAATTAATCAATTAATCGTCTTAGAGGTGAAGGTGACATCTTGTTTTGTCTAATAAACAGTCAAAAATCTAAAAGAAATTCAATTTTTTTCTCATTCATGACACCGAAAAGCTTCAAATCTTCACATCGGAGAAGCTGAAGAGTTGATCAAAACAGCTGCAGACTGACAGAAAATCAATCAGTTAATTGATTAAATCGACCAATCATTGCGGCAATAAGAAAAACGCACACACAGTACAAATAATTGTTTATTTATATTGATTTTATTATCATAATATTGATGATTAAATAAGAAAAAGTGTAATGTAAAGTGTGAGCGTGGTGTGTAAAAGTGTGTTTCAGTGATTCCTGTACGTTTTATCAATTTTATTGTTGTTTGTTTATTGTGTTATTTTATATTATTCATTTATTTTCCTTCTCAAAATTCAAAGGAAGTTGCTTATTGTCATTTCACCGTGCAAACAGCTCCGCCAGACCTTCTTCTTCTACAGTCCAACGTTTTTATCTTTACAAGGAAAACGTTATATTTTCAGCTTTTTTTTTTTTTTTTTTTGAGGCCGTTTCAAAGCCATAAAAAAAAAAAAAAACTAATTAAGCTGCAGGATGTCAAGCATTTCATTTTTTAATAATTGTTAGTAGATTGTATTAATCCATTTAGTTTGACTCTCGGGGGTTGTGTGTGTGTGTGTGTGTGTTTGCTTTATAAAGAACGAGTGACTCGGTTTTTTTAAAAACAGTTCAAATAAAACACAAACACACTCTGAGCTCCTTCCAACAATAATGGAAAACACCTGACAGTCACTGGCAGCACTTTCACCACCTCTGATCGAGCTCCTTTTTTCCAATCTACTCCCATTTCATATGACATAAAATGAATAAATAAATAAATAAAAACGTGTCTTTTTTTGGGGCGATTTACCAGATAGATTCTATCTAAGAGGAACATTGATTCGCTGTTAACGAGATCAGTTTGGAGGCGACAGGCCAGATGCTTTTGTTTCATATTGCTGAGCTGTGCGCATCAAAACCAGTTATTAGACAGGTGGCCTTTCCTTAGACACCTGGCAGCTGGCAGAGAGAGACACACACACACACACACACACACTTTCCTTTTGTTTCTAAGTGTGTGTGTGGAAAGAGACCACTTGTCTTGATTTAAAAGCGTTTTGCAGAAAGGATACGATCAGCCGTGTGAGCGGCTGATCGTATCCTTTCTGCACGAATCAGATTGAAACTCGGATGTGACGCGTTGTTGTAGGCGGGATGTTACACTGCTACACAGACTCCCAACTGCAGCATCATGGATACGCAATCGATTTGATTGATTTATTTCAATGTGCAGTGTTAAAAAAAAGTTATTTGAGCCATTTTTAAACAGATTATACTCATTTTCTATGTCACTATGTCTATGTTTTACCTGTTGGAAAGTCCCACAGCTGCATAAAACAGAGATGAGCAGCGCCTGTGGTGAAGTGTGTAGCAGCTTCGGTTGATTGTAATGGACGCGTTCTGCTGTGGCGTCCGTGCCCGCTGCATTTCGGCCGTTACAGCGATGTGCGTCGAGCTGCTCCCTCTAGTCGACTGTGTCCATTTAGCTCGGTGCCAGTATATTAAACTATTCAACCACTCTGTCAGATACTCTTTACACAGAAGCGCCCAGCTGCTGCTGCTGCCGCCGCCCCCTCCCCTCCCCTTCTTCATACACTACAAGATGCAGCCATTGGGGGTTTATTTACGGGAGGTGTTTCTGTAACTGCTGGGAATAGGCCAAGAGCCAATCGAAACACACGGCGGAGGCCAAACTAATAGAATCTGACAGCAATGGAGTCATAGAGGCCGCTCAGGCATCGTAAAGCTGTCGCCGTTTAAGCCCCCTGAATTTGTCGCTATTACCTGCCTGCTTTTCTCCTTCTCGCACGGGGCAGAGAGTTGTGAGGGGGGGGAGGGAAAGTGCATCGAGGCTGCTGATTCGGAGCAGGTGTTGTTACTCATGTTGGTCCGTCTCAGCGAGCGTGTGTACATGCTCGCTCGCGTAGAGCTGCGACGATTAGTAGATTAATTAGCCGCTTGTTTAAAATGCCAGAGAATCTCCAGTTTCGGCCTCTCAGATCTGAAGATTTGATGCTTTTTCTTTGTCATAAATGGCGATAAACTGATTATTTCGGGGTTGGTCGGATGAAACGAGACATTTGAAGACGTCATCTTGGATTCTGGGAAAGTCTAACAGCCATTTTCGTACTTTTAATGGCTTTTTATAGACAAAAAGGATTAATCGATTAATCTAGAAAATGAATTCACAGTAGAAATTCTTGTGTATTTTCAGCGCTGGCTGTAAATCGAAGTAATGTAATGACGCAACCAACGATTATTTTCATTATCAATCAGTCTGTCCGACATTTATTTACTTGATTAATCAATTAGGTCTGTGAAATAGCAGAAAATGGTGTTGGAAAAAAGTTTTCCCAGAGCCCAAAGATGCAACTTACACTGTTTTGTTTTGTCCCGGCCGACAGTCCACAACCTGAAGATGAAAGCTGCAGTGATAAGTCGATCAATCGATCACTGGATCAATAGATAATTATCGTTTTGAGTAATTTTTTAAATAAAAAATGTCCAAATTCTCTGAATTCCAGCTTCTCAAATGTGAATATGATCTGATTCCTTTAATCTTCTATGTTGGTAAACTGAATATCTTTGGGTTGCGGGCAAAACGGAACCTTTTAGTTAACGTTAATCACCGTTTTTCACCATTTTCTGACATTTTATAGACCAAACATTCAGTAGATTAATCAAGAAAATAATGTCAGATAATATGTTGGTTGCAGCTCTACTGAAGATATTCAGGTGTTATTATAGAGGACTAAAGAAATATTCACATTTAAGAATCTGCAACCAGAGGATTTTGGCATTTTTCTTACGAACCAACTCAAAACGATGAATCTGTTGTCATAAAAGTTGGTGATAAATTTTCTGTTGAATGACTCGTGGATTAATAACTGATGCTTGCAGCTCTAGTGAGGATCAGTAACACACAGTCGGCCATAAAGTATGGTGAATATTTACAGTCAGACTGTTTTCTGCACTGCACCAATTCTCAGTTGGACTCCTGACGCTCAGTATTTGTTTACACTTACATTATCATTCGGTAATGTGCTTTTTTTGGGGGTGGGGTGGAAAGCGGGGGGGGGGACTGCTTTGTCGGCGGCGCTGCAGGGGAAAGATGTCAAGATGTGTGAGTCTTTCCTGTGGTGTCAGAGTGTAAAAAACGCTACAGTAGATAGTAGCACATCAAACACTCAGTCAGCGCTTTGAGCAGAGAGGGGTCGTTCAGTGGTCAGAAATCTATTGTAGACTCTCCAAATGAAACGGAGCTTTTTCACCGCTAATGAGCCTGATTAAGAGGACGTACGTGAATTTCCCCAAAGCTGAGCTCGTCGCCGCGGCCAGCTCGTCTCCTGAGCCGGCTTTTTAGTCAGCGGAGTTAGTGGATCGGCTCCAAAATAAATAAAAAAAAAAAAAAGTGTTGGCCAGTGACATCACAGCTCACAGCTTTTTTTTTTCTGTCACTGGGTTTGTGAGGGAAGTTAAACAAGTTCACAAATATGAACTGATGGAAATAGAAAAATAGACCTCTTTAAGGGTCAAATGTGGAGTATATCATATTTAAACTACTTGCTGGACTCCACTCTTAGCCTAATGCTAATTTAATTGGTTTGAAAGCAGTTAAGTTCTTAATATAAGCACTGACGGCGTGTGATATAAAATATGAGTTTTAAATGAAGCTAATGTGGGCTGAACGCTCATGTGGATGAAGGATGAATCTGCGTTTTTTTGTATAATCAGTGTGGTGAAACACTTGATTTCCTGTCCTCACATAGTCAGAATCTGGACCGCTAAGACATAATTGTCACAGGCAAAGAGGCCCCACTCCAAAAAAAAAATATTAGATGTGCAGCATGAAGAGAAGAAGAAGAAGAAGAAGCTCGTTTCTCACATTGCTGATCACTTGTGAGGGAAGGCAACAAGTATTGAATTAGTTTGCATGAGAGGAGGGAAATTGAAATATGGATTGGGGTCGCAAATGCCTGCCAGTGCTATTGGCTGTTTCGGATATGGAGGATGAAATGTATTTTCTGTGCGTGTGTGTATATATATATATGTGTGTGTGTTTGTGTGTGTGTGTGTGTCAGCGTGTGACTGATGCAGACGGTGTCGGCATTGAATGGTTTTCCAGCGTTCCCCTGCACGAACCTATTTTCCAATAACAAGTTGGGAGCAGGAGTGACACAGATGAAGTGAATGTTTTAAGAGGAAAAGTAATCTTAAAGACAAGCCAAGTCATTCCTCACTCTAATACGCAGCCTCATCCTCATCCTCCTGCTTCCCCTTCATCCCCCCCTCCTCCCCCCATCCTCCCCCCCTTCTGTGTCAGAGCCAGACACGAGCCAGCTCTCTTGCCATCTGCCATTTAGATGTATTTAAATCAGGCATGCATGCCGAGTTCGGACCTGTGATTTGAACCGGTCAGGTCCCCCGGTCTCTGCCAGGCGACTCGTGACCTGGGGAAACCATCTGAATGCGAATGAATGACATCGCAGTTGGTTAAGTGTCAGATGCTGATATTATCTGGCATTTTAGGGCCTGGAAAAAAAAACAAAAAACGGTGACCCATCCTAATGGTTTTGATTACCAGATCCAGCTCCTGTCATGGCTGAAATATTGTTGGATTTGGCATTTGAGAAAGGATCGTTTTGCTTTTTTTTTTGGAGGTAAAATGTCGAAAGCATTGGTGTTATGCTCAAATAGTGAAGAGAGGGCCAACTAGAAGTGTTGAGAGAAGTGATGAAAAGCTACAGTGTGTCCAGGAAATAAAGTCATGGGGCCAGAAACCAGAGTAGAGGTGTTAAATGAGAGAAAAATAACAGCAGCTAGACTCAGTTCATACGAGGTTGGTTGTTAAAAATGCAGAAGATGAATTAGTAGACTGTGAAAGGGTGACATTAAATACGTTTTTTTTTTGCCTCCTGAGTCAGAAATGTAGGATTTCATGTAGAGCTGCAACAACAGATCATTACTCTACAACTGTTTTCATAATCTAATAATCATTTTAGGCATTTTTTTTAAAGGACTAGTGTGTAAAATTTAGTGCCATCTAGTGGTGAGACGGCAACCCCACGTCACGCTGCGGTGGCCAATCACGTAAGTAAGACAAAGAAATGAATCCATAAATTGTAAACAGATTAATCAATAATGAAAATAATATTCAGTTGCAGCTCTTATTTCATATAATAATATAGAGCTGGGATGATTAGTTGGTTTTATTAGTTGAAAATGACTCTGCAACAGTTTAGATGAGTGGTTTATAATTTAAGCAAAAAATGCTAAAACTACTTTGTTCCAGCTTTTCAAATGACAATATTAGTTTGTTTTCATAATCTGCAATGATAATATATTGATTTTCTTTTTTTTTTGTACTGTTGTTTGGACAAAACTTACAATTAGAATATGTCATTTGACTTGTGACGGACTTTTTAAAATTAATTTTTTTTTTTTTTTTTTTTTACTATTTTCTGATACTTTACTGACTGAATGACCAATTTATAAATCAAGAAAATAATCAGCAGATTAATTAATAATGAAAAGATTATTACTTGCATCCTGAAGTAATAATAATAATAATGATAATAAGATATATTTGAACTATTCGTGAAGCTCTTTCATATAAGAAGTGCAGCTTTTAGACTAAATAACTACATTTAAACAAGAGAAATGCATCCAGTAAGATAAATAAGTAGCTGCTTTGTCTTCACTGTGTTCAAAGAAATAAACTAAAAGATACACAGACAACACTTAGAAAGACCTCGTCCCAAAAGCGAGCGAAGTAAAGCAACGGCGCTTTAAAAGGATTTGGAAGCATATAAAACCAGAGAAGTTCACAGGTAAGGACCACCTGACCCCCCTCGACCCCAGCAGAACATGAGAAACACTCATGTTTCCCTTTAACAGACAGAAGGAGAGGAGTTTTATGTCAAGGGAAGGAGACGAGGGGAGGGAGGGATGAGAGGACAGGAGGAGGCGGAGGGAGAGTAAAGAACAGTGTTTGTGTGAAATCGATAGTTCATACCGTTCTGAAATTGAAGTTTTTTTTTTCTCTCTTTTTTGGTAAGAAGTCACGTGTAGACGGTGGAATATGAAAGAGCTCATGTAGGCAACAGTATTGATTTCCAGAAACCTGCTCCGATAATTGGACTGCTGGTTTTATCCCGGCCAATCAGTGACCTTTTTCTTACCAGAGTGTCTCCGGCTTTTTGGGGAAGGGGAGGAGGAGGGGAGGGGGGGCATCACCACAACTTCACCTACCTCATCTCCCTCCCTCCCTCCCTCTGAGTTGCCGACTGTTTCTGTCACCAAAGCTACACACACACACACACACACACACACACACACACAGACAGAGAAAGGAAATAGAGTCTGCTGTTTCTACAGTTTCCAGAATCTCTCTGGAGGACGCGGCTACAGGATGGGAGATTTCCCCTGTTGGCAGTTCCTGTTAAGAGATTCAGTGGCATTACAACATAAAGAGAAAATAATCCTCTCTCTCTCTCTCTGCGTGTGTGTATGTGTGTGTGTATGTGTGTGTGTGTGTGTGTGTGTGTGGTAGTATCTGTCCGCTTCTGTGTCTGTTGGTAAGTGGCTCAGAGAGAAAGATTGGACTGACAGCAGCGTCTGGGTACGAGACAGCAGCAGCTCCGGCTTTGTGTGTCTGTATGTGCGGGTGTGTTTTTGTTGTTACTTGAGGGGAGGGGGGGTGTACGGTTGCGGCTGGAGTTGAGGTGTATTCACACACACACACACACACACACACACATATATCCCCTACAGTTTAGCGGTTATTGTGAACAGCCAGACATTAGTAGAGAAATTGCTTTAAAGCTGTTATTGCTGGAAGGATTTGTAGGGTAAAATGGTCTGTAATTCCCAGTCTGCGCTCCCGCTGTGCTGTCCTGCTGACGCTGCTTTCATACTGCCCTAGTCTAGCTTCATAAGGAAAGGCGACAGGAACAATATAGTACACCCCTCCTCCCCCCTCCTCCCCCCTTCCACCTCCACTCCCTCCCCTTCTCCACTCTTGAGATTCAAGAAAAAAAAAAAAGTTTGCTGGCAATAAAAAAGAAGGGGCTCTCACTCGGCCTTCTCTTCTTCTTCTCTTCTTTTTTTTTTTGCTTCTTCACCATCAGTCGCCATGTGTCCCGTCTCTTCTTCCTCCTCTCTCCTCTCCTCTCCCTCAACTCTCAGAGTAACGGGAGTCTCATGCAATATGCCGCGTTCCCCCACTTGAGTGTTAATGAGGCAGATGAATATTCATGAAGAGGAGGCTGACACCGCTCTATGGCGGCCATTTTTCGTGCACGGGGGTGGGGGGGGGGGGGACTGTTGTGGTGGTCACATTTCTGAGGGGGATCTATCTATCTGTGCGGCGAGGAAAGGCGAGGTTTTTTTTGTTTTGGTCGGTGACCCCCTCTTCCTTTAAAGGCCTCTGTCCCTGGCGGCTGCTGGCGGAGCTTAAGTTTAGCCTCCAGCTGCCGGTGGAGGACAGCCAGGAGAACGCAAGACTGAGAAGAGCTCTCAGTCTGCTGCCTCCTCCTCCTCTTCCTCCTCTTCTTCCTCCTCTTCTTCTTCTTCTTTGCTTGTGACAAACAGACACCACGGGCCGCCTCTCAGGGGATCATGTCGGGTCCTTTTTTTTTTTTTTTTTTTTTTTTATTATTATACCTCTCCCTTTCTTTCTTTCTCTCTCGCTACCTCTCTTCATCTTTTCATTTTCTCTGGCTCTCGCTTTTTCTTCTTCTTTGGAACATATTGTGCTGTGATGTCTGGAGCCGCCAGCACTACGTTTTTTTTTTTTTTTTTGTGTGTGTGAAGGACATATGAGGAAAAAGCAATGCGGCCCATTTTAGCAGCAAAAGGCTGCGTGATGCGTGCTCATCTCATTTCCTCCCGTGCTCTCGACCCCCCCCCCCCCCACCACCACCACCACCACCACCACCATCTCCATCTCTCCTTCCTCCTCGCCACACTTTTTCTCATTGTCAGCTTTGTTCTGCTCTTCAGATTCCCTTCCAACAGTTCCTATAGTAATCTCTCACGTTCTCCCCCCCCACCTCCCCCTCCCCTCTTTTTGCTTGGCAGACTCTCATTTGCATTTTCTCACTTACTCGTCATCCTGGTCTTCCTCTTCTCTCTTCTCCGTCTTTCAGCCCGCAGGTTTCTCTTTCCCTCCCACGAGGCAAGAGACGCGTGTTTGGTCTGTCTGTCTCACGCCGTTTGTACTCGCCAGCCTTTCATTTTGGGAAAGGTGAGTGTAGAGGAGGAGCGCTCATCGTCCCGACGCCTCTTTTTTTGTCGACTACTCTGTGACGTAATAGAGGCCTTCCTGCTCCTCGGTGCTCCCGGTCTCTGCGTGCTCATGAAAACACTTGCGCCGCCACTTCATATTGCTAGTTCCAGTCTAGCAGGCGGCCATGCTTGATTCTTACACACACACACACACATACTTCCTTGCAGTTGGAGGATGGAGGCTGACCAATTTATCAGCGCTCTGACTGTAAGGCTACGGGGAGCCCTCCGTCTTCATCAGTTGGCTGAGCAGATCAGGCACAACCCCAGTCACCGATACTAGACTCACCTCGTGTGTCTCCATTACACGTTAACAGCAAAGCCGCGAGGGGTTGGCTAGAATCGGCGCATCCATGTCGCAACATGTTAGGAAACAGGAGTTTGCTCCAATCACAAGTTTAAAAACTGGTTTATTACCTCTGAAAAAATGACAAGATTTAGATTTACTGAGTCGACCTGTAAGTGTTTCCTGCAGCTGCCAAGCCATTATAATAAAAAAAAAAAAAGTTGGCAGATTATTACAACACAACAGTAGACGTTTTATTATGATATAATGAGAATAACATTAGCGAAAATGTAACTACAATAATAGCTGACTGTTGTGCTCCGTTTTAATTATTGCAAGTGCGAAGCAAATACAGTTAAATGAACTCCTGAGCATCTCGTACAGAGACTGCATTTATTTTATTTTTGTATCGTTTTATTGCGTGTGAAACAGGAAACTAGTCCAACATGTTTACAGACACATATATATATATATATATATATACGGGCTAATAAAGAAAATAACAGAAGTAAACAGAAAACTGACTCTTTGCTCTGTCGGTGCAGTGGTTTAGTTTGCAAGGTCACTGTAGCGTCTTTTTTTTTTCGTTATCAGTCAATCTGTAAATTATTTTCACAATAAAACATCAGAAAATATTCAGAAAAATGCTCAAAAAGCCCAACGAGAAGTTGTCTGATGTCTTGTTTTGTGCTTCCAACAACCCAGAACTCAAAGATGTTCAATGTTCGGTGATATATAACAGAGAAGAGAAGCAGGAAGTTGATAAAGTTTGACTTGAACTTGATAAATGACTCAAATTATGAATCAATCATCAACTTTTTTATGATGAACTAATTGTTTCAGCTTTGTTTCAGTGTCCAACAGCATCCAGACTGGCTGAACTTTGAATAAAAACAAACACAAACACTTCATATCAGGGTTACCGTACCGGACAAGGTTACTGCCAAAGTTGAGTTCAATGACCTCTAATGCTGTTTGACCCTTGGGTGCCGGTTATTGATACACTCTGCTGTCTCTGTCCTGTCATGTGATATATCAGGGCCGTCCAACAACAGCGAAGGACGCCCGTCTTCCTCCTTGTCTATCTCTCCATCCTTCGCCCTCCGTCTCCCCCCACGCTTCGTCCTTGGCCCGTGCTCGCACCCCCTCGCAATTCCTCCGGCCCTCCGCTGATCAAAGCCCCTTTGAGGGTGCTGAGCGGTCCCCCCCCCCTCCCGCCCCCCCGTGGCTGATAGTGATTTGATGGTACGTCTCAAGAATCTTCCCTTCTGGTGTGATTAAGACGGCGTGTGACAGGCGGCATCGGCCCCATCAGCTCGCATTAAGCCTCGATGCCGCGCTGCCACCGCCGCCGCTGCCATTTTTATCCTTTAATGTTACACCTTCCTCACCAGACGAATCAATTACCAGCGATCAGTATGTTGGTGTCAAAGTCTTTAGCGCCAGGCTGAGCCCCATCGAAGCCTCCTCCTCCCCTCCTCCTCCTCCTCCTCCTCTTCATCGCTGTGTGGCCCAGAGGCCTCCGTCAGAAGCCACACTACGCTGATCCTCTGTCAGAGGGCTGCTGCTGCCGCTGCTGCTGCTGCTGCAGAGGGACGGCTTTACAGACAGCTCTAAGTTTAACCTTCCTCCTCAACGGCGCTATGACAACGCAAGGAGAGTTTATTATGCCTGACAAAACTCCCCATGTAGGTTCTCTCTCTCCGCAGCGAGAGAGCTGCATAGCCGATTAGCCCCATCATGCTCGATTGTGAACGTAGCTGTCAGAGCTACGGCGCGGTGTGGTCTCGTCGTGTCCTTGGATTCGGCGCCGCGCGCATGTTTGAGTATGAAGAGATCTCAGAGCCTCGGCTGAAACACACTCGTGTTCACGGCTGAAAAGGGAAGAAGAATTTTTTTATGCAAAAATCTTTGACATGCCTCTTCCACTTTCCTGCACATCTCCTTTCACTTGTGGGTTGTTGCTCAGAAGTGCACACTTTGGCTTTTTGGATTCACTGGTGACGTGTGTGTGTGTGTGTGTGTGTGTGTGTGTGTGTCTGTGTGTGTGTGTGTGTGTGTGTGTGAAATATTGCCACTGCAACACACAGGGCAGTGAGGCGACTCGTTAAAAAAAAAAAAAAACCCTCTTGGCTGCAAGGTCACGGCTCTGGGTTTTTCCACCTTTTGTGAGTGTCATCGCTCTGTTGCGCACACACACACACACACACACACACACACACACACACACACACACACACACACACACACTCGCACACACACATTCGCACTCCTCCCACACTCTTTAGATATCATGAAGCTGCAAAATTATGATCTAACACTATCTGCAACACACAAACACAGCTTCATATATGCACCGATGATCTCTTGCTGGCGGCGTCTAAACATCAGCTGCTTTCTGTTTCCTCGCGTTCACGTAAGTGTTGAAACATTAAGTTGGGCTCGCTTCCATCTTGGATCCGCTTCTCGTTTCGTTAACAAATCCATCTTATCAAACCTTTTTTTTTCTCTCTCTCTCTCTTTCTCTCTTTTTCTCTCTTCACTCTTTTTATTAGCCGAGAGCGACGTAGTAAACTTTTACGCAGCGTCTCTAGCCGTCGCTGACCGTCACTTTCAGCGGTTAAAATGTCAAAGGGGCAGATTATATCAGCTGTAGCTAATTAATATTAATTCTGTAATAAAACTTTTTGAGTGCTATCTGGTTAATGTTCTTCTCTGCCAGGCGGTATCATTACTCTGTAGCACCACTCTGCCACAAGTGGATTGTCTCTTTGTAGATTAATAGAGAGCAACAGTAGTGGCGACTGTACTCTGGGGAAATGAGCAGGACCGCAACTAAAGATTCATTTCTTTATCAGTTAACCTGCTGATTTATGTTTTGTTTTGTCTATAAAATATAAAAAAAAAATAGTGAAAAGAATCAGCGATAACGTCTTCCTCTGTCTCGTTTTCAGTTCAAAACCCAAAGATATTCTGTTTACCTTCATTTAGGACAAAAAACAGCAAATGTTTGGCTCTTTTTGCTAAAAAATGACTAAAATAATTCAATATTTGATTATGAAAATAGTTGCTGATTCATTTTATGTTGATCAACTGATTGATTAGGTGACTAATTGTTGCATCTCTTGAAACGATCTTGTGGATTGCGTCATGGAAACGTCTGGAGGATCTTTCAGTTAAACTTCCATTCATATCATATCATCATATCAGATACTATCAATACTTTAAGCTCATTAAATCAACATTTATTAAGTCGTATGTGAAAAGTAAGAAAGCTGCACTTTTTATTGTCCGTCATAGAAGTTCATGTTTATTCATCTCATTCAGGTTGTAGTTGTAGTTAAGCTGCCTCTAAAAACTGTAGTGTTTCTTTCCTCCTCACTGTTTCCTCAAACTACACAAGTTAAATAAAAAAAAAGCCTTAAAATCGTGGCTACGTGATTAAATTCAAGACCGACACACAATCACACGCTCAGACAAACGAGTGTCATAAATTCATTCATTTGCCTTTTTTTTTGTGGACATCGATCGCCGTGTTTCGTCTCACATCGCTGTCGGATTCAAGGCGCTCTTCCCCATCAGGTCGATGCAGATCCGCTGAGTTTTTACTAATTTACAACTTTATTTACTTGCAAGTTTTTGAAAGTTAACTTGATTTGATGAAATAAGCAGATTTTTTTATTTCGACAACATTTGCTTCTCTTTAGATTTCAAATTGTTGGACTTCGAGCTGCAATGATTAGTCAATTGATTAGTCAACTTTGATTGATTGTTTTCAGTTACTTTTAAAGAAAAAGTCAAAATAATTCTCTGGTTTCGGCTTCTTAAATATATATATTTAGTTCTCTATGACAGTAAACTTGAATATATTTGGGTTGTGGACTGTTAGACAAATGAGACATTATAGGTTGAAAAATAGGTTTGAGAACGTCACCGTGGACTAAATCTGACATTTTATAGACCAAAAAACTACTTAGAAAATAATCAACGGGTTAATCGATGATGAAAATAATCATTAGTTGCAGCTCTAAGTGGAGCGACAGCATTTTTTTTTGTCATTTTATAGATCAATATGATCAGTAATTGATAATAAAAATGAATAATAATGAAAACTAACTGTTTACAGGTGATGAAAGCTGCAGTAGCTCATGTCTCTGTGGAAATGAATCAAGCTTCAGGTTTGTTAAGTCGCTGTTAAATTCAGCCGCTGTGCGTCTTTACTTGACAAACCTCCGCTGAAGTTTGTTTGGGGCCTTTTAAGATCTAGCTAACGCGTCCTTCTGCTATCTGAGATTGTTTCCTCGACCCTCCCCTGCCTCCCCGTCACACCCGTCCTCTCCTCCTCACATGTTATCCAGTGCTGAGTGGAGGTAAGGAGAGATAGTAATCTGCTGTAGCCTTGGCACTCTCTCGCACTCTGGTCTCATTGAAGAAGATTGATGGCCCTCTTTCTGGAATGGCTGTTGTTTTGGATGGAGAGAGAGAGAGAGAGGAAAAAAAAAGAAGATGGAGGCAGAGAAGTGGATTTAGAATGGGGGGGGAAAAAAAACGCGAGCGAGCGAGGGAGGGCAGGCGAAGAGAAAATGGAGGAAGGATGAATGATAAGATGCGAAAAGATGGAGAAATGGAAGAGGGAAATGTAAAGAGCTCGAGAGCTCATTAAATCCAGTTTGTGTTTTATTGAGTTGGCGGAAGCATCCACCTGTGATTGGTTTCAGGTTCGCACATCACTCTCTTGATGATGCACACGTGGAATTGGCTGCACTTAGTTTATGCATGTCAGCAGGATTATATTTAAAGTCCCCGTCGAACAGGAGTGAGAGCGTCTTCAGCTTCTGTGACGTGTTTGAGCGATGCACGGTTACTTTGCGTTTGATTAGGCTGCTAAGAAAAAAAAAGTGGGCGGGTATCACTGCCTCCAGGAAATACACAGGACCACGGTCATAAATCGCCGTTAAACACTGTTCAGAATAAACAATTGTACAGAATAAAGACACATCCTCATCACACACAGACTGCCTCGCTGGCTGCACAGAACCAAGAGGGAATGAGTCCACTTGACCAAATAAAAAAAAAATCTAGTCTTTCACAGAATATAGTCGTTGAAACCGAAACATAAATCTTCAACAGGCAATGCAACGTTACTCTTCTTGAACTTTAAGCGGAGTTCAGTGTATTTCACATCTGTTTACATGCCCTGCTTCTGGCTGTATTGCAACAACAACAACAACAAGAAAAAGTCAAATTCCACACAAATCTGTATCCAAGTAAATAAACCATATAAGAATAAAATATGTAACAAAACATCAACAATGACTTAAATCACATTTATGGCAGTTAAAGCAGGTCTTACAGAGTTAAGTGTGAGAAATGGCGCTCCACACACACACACACACACACACACACACACACACACACACACACACACCTCCCTCACCTGTTGTTAGATCAGGAGAGAAATGAATGAAGCACGTTGTTTTGGAAATGAAAGGCAAGTTTTTTGCACACTGATACCCCAAAAATCGTCCTTCACAGGAAGAGAAAAGACAGGAATTTTGATGTGAAAAACCCCTCCTGACACTGAGTTTTTTTTTTTTTTTGTGCGACTCATATCTGGCATATAACGAGAGATAAATGAACAATTAAGGCAGGGGCGTGGGATTAAAACTGTGGGAAAATGTATTTCTCGTTTTCGCCGGGACTTTAAATGTCAGCTTTTCTCTCAGGATGCAAATGAGCCAGGAGGAGCGTGTTGTGACGCGTTGAGAGAGAGATTTTTTTTTTTATACACGTGTCACATGTTTCCTCTGCGTCAGAACGCTGTAGCCTTTAAGCCTTTTCGAGGTATCTGGTATTCACTGTGAGTGGCCTGTGCTGCATAGCTAGCGGGAATTAGCAGCCCTTCATCATCCCTCGTCATGATGGCGTCTATTGCTCAGCGCCCATATATATATATATATATGTGTGTGTGTGTGTGTGTGTGTGGGTGGGTGAAGTTGATTGGCTCTGATGACAGTTATGCTCTTAATTGTGTCAGTTATTCTTCCTCTGTGGCTCTTTTTGAACGTAGTGGAGCGCTTGATGTAACCCCCCTGGCGTTTAGTTCCTCTCTACATATTGATCCGTTTGAAAGTCTGTGCGGGTTTGAGCCGAGGCCGAGAGGAGCGAAGCCTTTCTTTCGTCCCCTCTTTTGGGAGAAGAATTGAATCTGTTTTTTTTTTTTTTATGCGCTACCCCCCCATCTCTACGTGTCCCTGTCTGGCCTCTCTGGCTTAATTTGTCTTCCTACCCCTTTTTAGTGTGTCTCCTTTTTTCTTGTTCCTCTTGTTTCTTGACTATTGTTTGAACCGCTGTTTCTCTCGCTGTCTTTCTCGCTCTATTTCGTCAGCCTGTTGGTACATCAACCTATCTTTCATCCTGCCTTCTTCTCCCTCCTCTGTGTCTTGTTGGCTCTTTTATTTTTCTGCTCTCTATTTTCCCTGCTCTTGTATTTTTCTTTCCTCACCTCCTTGTCTGGCAGCTCCATCCCTTTTTTTCTATTTTTTTTTCCCCCAAGCCAAGCAGACCGTCCTTCTATCTCATGATTCTCAGACATCGCTCGGGGTCAACCAGTCACGCCACTAAGCCGCGACTGGTTGACCCCGGCGATTTCCCCGGCGACGTCTATTGTCATCTTCTGCCATCTTAAATGACCACTTGAGGCCTCCAAAGTCACCAGAGGGCAAACCATGCAGGACGGAGAAGACAGGAAGGTCGCGAAGGCCGGGTCCCATCCTGCTTATCCAAACTGTTGATGGGGTTGTTACAAGCTCCAGGTCATACCTCATTTCCTGTGGTCACAGCCCAGTACCACACTGCTGACCAGTGTGGATATTTGAAACCATTATAGACAAAAAGGATGACCATTCTTAGTCCTGAGATTGGGACTAGCAGCTGCAACTACTGATAATCTGCCTATTTTTGCACCCTTAGAGCCTTGCTGCTACATGCTAGCATGCTGCTACATGTTAGCATGATTGAACAACTGCTGAATGAATATCTTGAACAGACATTCGTGGTCCCCAGCGGATGAATCCTAATGACTTTTGTTGATCCTTTGACTTTTCTGTAGCACCACCAGCAGGTTAAATTTGCCACATGTCACCTGAGCGCTACCTAAACATCCGCTAGATGGTTCGTAGATGACATATGACTTCAAGGTCTCCTTGACCTTCATACTCAAGGACTTTTTCTTCTAGCGCCACCATGAGGTCGACATTTGTGGGTTTGACTCACATGATTGATGGTTGTGAAGCGTTAAACTAAGGGGTCAATATTATACCTGCTAATCATCAGCATGTTGGCAGTGTCATTGATTAGCATGTTGCCATGCTAGCGTTAGCATTTAGCTCAAAGCACTACTGGGCCTAAAGTATAGCCTTTATAGAGTTGCTGGTTTTGTTTTTTTTTGATAAAATTGATTAGTTTTTTAATCTATAAAATGTGACAAAATGTCCATTAGTTAAGGTGATCACTTATTAAAGTCCAAAGAAATTCAATTTACAGTGATATAAAACTGAGAATAGCAGCAAATACTTATATTTGAAAAGCTGGAACCAGTTTGGCATTTTTTCTTTAAAGTAAATAAATAAAAAAAAAAGATTAACAAAATTGTTGGCACTTCATTTTTCTTGTCAGCACTACTCTGAACACTGTTGGCATTTTTTAAGCTGAAACTAATGGCTTGCCAGTTGCTAATATAGACAAGTGATGAGGCTGCCGTGCCAAAACCATGCAGTTATGGTAAATATCATACACTGATGACAGATGCTGCCATGCAAAGTGCCAACCTGCTCATCAAGAGCAGTTTCTAATGCACACACACACACACACACACACACACTCACACACTGATAGCACAGCCTCAGGGAACAATTTGGGGCCCGACATGCGGATTGGAGGAGCCGACCTGCCAATTTTATGATTGGTGGACGACGCGCTCTACCTCCTGAGCCGCAGCCTCCCCTACCTATCTGAAAAAACAAAACACTATTCTCTGTAGCAACGGGATAGTAAGCCTCATACCTCGTTCTTAAATAGTGAAAAGAGAAAAGAATGTAAAACCACAGTCATGAAAAATGCATAACTGATGTTACAGTAGCAACTTGACAGCTAAGTGTCATAAATAAAATCAACAAAAATCCTCATTCATCATATTGAAGAGGCGTTTTGGCAGGATGTTCGCTCCGTACACGCTCTGCTTGCCGTGTTGGAAGTGTTACATCAAACTAGGTTGGTATTAAATAGATTTTTGAAATGGGGCCTATTGATCTGGGTCATGTCTATTTTGTTGTCAGGGTTTTTTTTTTTTTTTTTTTTTGGAGTGCACGTCTGCTTTGTTGAGTCAGTGAGAACGATCACGGATTCATTTCAGGTTAGCTATTGATCAAACGGCTCTGCGCTCTCTCTCTCTCTCTCACACACACTCATACACACACACACACACACATCACAGAGCCCAGCTACCTTTTTGACATTTCTTTCAGGGCTCAACCTCTGTATTTTGCATCTGATTGACATTTCCTTGGTATGTATGTGTAAACATGCGGATCTTAAGATATTTCTTTCATTCATGTAGATCATTCCTTCCCTCTCTGAGGTAGGAAAAACCCACAGGCATAGTTCAGACGCTGGTCATGAATACAAAGTATGAAAAAAAAAAAAGTAGCCTATTCTTTGCTCAGGCTGTCTAGGCCCGAATGTAAGTCGGTGTTTAGTGTTTTAGTTAGTGTCAGAATTTATTTGACTTCTGAGGCAACTTATGACTCGCAATTTTGTAGCTGTTTCAAGTCATTATAGCCGTTTTAAAACGCAGCTTTGTACTTTATGAGGTGGATATAAAAGGAAATTGACTCAAATCAGCCAGCTTTTTACTAGTTTAAATGTTTAAAGTGTCAGGCATCTTTATGGACTGACTGCGTTATGAGCCCAGAGAGCGTCATATTGGTGACTGTTTAGCTTTAGACATTGTGTTACAATCCACAGACCTTTTTTCTTTTTTTATTTTTTTTTCTCCCTAGAATAATAGTTGGCAAAGCTCGTCTGCGTTTGGCAGGCATGCGGAGTATGAGTAAGCGTCCTCGGTCGGTCATGTTTATTTAGGTAGAGGTGGTATTTGAAAGAGAATTAGAGTTGGAGGATTTTAATGAGACTGCCAGAGCATACCTCTACGCTGGAGTTGAGTGCCACCGTGGGTCTGTTCTGTCAGATGGTTGTATAGTTATTGGGATCTCTGTGGGCCTTTTTATACATCACATTTACATGCAGCGTATACATCTGAATTACATCCACAAAGATCTTTCTTTTTTTTTTTTTTTTATCCATATTTATGGGTCAGTGTAAATATGCCCAAGAAGTATTAAGGAAGCATTAAGCCGTCTTTGAATCTTATTGCTTTAAGCACCATCATCTGATTTGTGGAATGAGATTGCTTTCCGTCATGGCTGTGTTTACACCTGTGGCTTAGTTTGCCGTTTGGATACAGTCCAGATACAGTTTGTGTTTGGATTAGTGTTTTAATGCCGGGTGTAATTACGTAAGGAGGGCCCCCTGTCCCACTTTGTTCCGCCTCGCTGTGTACAGTCTTTGTAAAACATGTGTCTTTGTAATATCTTGTCACACACACACACACACACACACACACAGACTTAAGCACACACACTCTATCTCTAAAAAATTCTGCATTCAAGTCTCCTACATAACAGATGCGCACACAAAACAGTCAACTTGACAAGGAGTCTCTTGCAAGAATATGATAAGGCAACTGGCTCACACCCACGCTCGCTCTCACAACTACAGTCTTGTTGATTCTTTCCACTGTTTGCATTTTGCAGCTTGCCAACAAGCGCAAGGCTTTGGACAGACACGCAGCACTGACATACCTACAGACAGAGGAGACCTGACGGACAGAGTCCAGCTGGCTAGCCGTGACAGCGGCAAGCGGAACAGATGTGCGAGGGACTTTGATCTAGGTGAGTACCAAATGGGGTGAGGATCTGGGGGAGGGAAGGGGGGGCACTGGTCTGTACCAATATAGGGAAATGGCAAGTATACTGTGGGAGAGGGGGGGAGTTTGGGATACAGGGGTGTATATGATGTATGTTTATTTCATTTTACTGACAAATATGAACACATATGACCTAATATGGTGTCTTGGTTGAATAGTTTATTGCCAGAAAATTAATCACCAACTATTTTGATGATCAATTAGAGTCATTTTTTGATGAAAAACATACTCTGGTTGCAGATTCTTAAATGTGAATATGTTTATTTTTTAGTCGTCTATGAAAGTAAACTGAATATATTTGAGTGGTGGACTGTTGGTTAAGGGCGCCACCTTGGGCTTTAGGAAACAGTTTCACTATTTTCTGTCATTTTATAGAGCAAACAACTGGTTGATAAATTGAGAAAATAATCAACAGATTGATATAAAATAGTTTCAGCCCTATTTAAGGCTTTTAACTGATGTTAAGAGCATTAAATAAAGTGTTTAGTTTTTAGAAATATTGCAGCTTTTCTGGTGCTTTGTTTTCTGCAGTGATTTGTCAGTACAGGCATACAGACCAATATTGAAAAAGGTCTACAGTAAATTTGATTTACATGTTTATTTAAGTTTCAAACGGGGGTGAATTCAAAATGCGAGTTAATTTGATTTGTCTAGACTGCACTTTAGACGGTATTTGTCTTCCGCAGCTGCTCTGGAAAACATATTGTTGGAAATAATGAGCTGCTAAGTTAGAGTTGAGTAATTTGCTCTCAAGCAAACTACACTTTGTTTTTTTTTGTTTTTTTGAGCATCAGACTTATTCTCAGATGGCTGGCGTTGAATCAAATAGTAAGAAGAAGTGGATGGTCTAGAATGACAAATAAGGTAGATGGTGTGAATAAAAACACAAACCTTCAAAAAGAATGAAGGTGACAGAAGATCTAAAGGCTACCAGCGCAGGAATACCAAGTAGCAGCAGAACAGAGGATGCAGAAGACACTTGATCATATAAACGGCAGCCGAGGAAGAAGTTTCAGGTCGCATTCAGCCGTCATTTAAAGGTGGAAATTGAACCCGGTTCTGACAAAAGTCTTAAAAAAAGTGAGAAAGGAGATCAGGTTTTTAGAAGGGGGGAAATGAGGGCGGAGGCATAGAGGATGTACTAACATGAGAGGCCAAAAAAAAAACAAAAAAAACAATAAAATGTAATCTTCAGGGGAAATTATGTGGGCCTGTGTGTTTCATGCCTCCCCTGAAAACTTTTCCATGTTAATTAGGTAATGTAAGACTAGCAAGAACAGCAAGAGAGCAAGAGAACAAAAGCTGGATGGAGAGACGGTGTGTG
The DNA here is from genome assembly GCA_029490765.1 of Euthynnus affinis. Lineage (NCBI taxonomy): Eukaryota > Metazoa > Chordata > Actinopteri > Scombriformes > Scombridae > Euthynnus > Euthynnus affinis. Next base: position 2,666,032 of record CM055856.1, read on the forward strand.
TAAAATAGCACACTCTGTTCAGCTACAGGCCATAAGACACACCATTTTTTTTTGTGTGTTTAGAGGAGAAAATAGTGAATGCTGCATTATTGATGTGACATATTGGCCGGTTCATGTACAGGTAAGTTTACTGTTTTAATCAAATAACAAGTTTAACAAGTGGGAATGTTTCCTCTCGCTTTAAAGTAGAAATGGACACAGTTTAAAATCTATTTTCCACGTTCCCACATGTTACGATTGTGGTTTACCTTCATCTGTTTAAAATGAAACTGGTGTCGCACCTCTCCTCCTCCAATCACTTCCTGTAGCTGTAACCTGACCCCCTTTATGGACTACAGTCCGACCAGGCCAAACAAAACCCAGCTCCCACTTTTGTTGTCTTGACCTGATGGCTCTCTGACCTCCATGTAATCTGCTCTAAGACATCTAAGATCTCTGGTTAGCTAAGTACTCACCGCTGACTGAGAGTAAACAAGTTTATTTAGCACCAGCAGCTTCCAGCTAACTCTACAAACCACTGGAGCCACGAAGCAAATTAGCATCGAGTTGCTGATTCTGTAAGGAGCGACTGGTTTCCTCAGGAACAGCGCCGAGCTGTGAAGCCTTGACATAGCGGCCAAACCATGTAATTACATCATGTGACGCTGTTGGGCCCAAAAAAACTTCCCATAGACTTACATTGTGAAAGAGACGTCCTTAAATCAGCGGATACATTTTTTTGAGCATCACAACCCCCACAAAATGATTTGTTTGGTCTGATCACATTTCAAAAGCCTAAAAGAGCCGCATGATTGAATTGTGGCGGAGGGCTAAACCAGAAGTAGCCGACTTGGCTTGGCCCAATGATCCCGTTAGTTCTGGGTAATTTCATACACGGAAGTCGAACTTTTTTGGCTTCATGCTCCAATGAGCATCTTTCATAGGAACGAACGGGGCCACGCCTCCGACGCTGTATCCAGTTCTCTTTATACATCCATGGTTTCCTCTGACACTGACACAGCAAAGACCGCATCGTTCGACATCAGAACCACAACTCTTCCCAGCATGGCACGCTAAAGCCTCTCTCCTTTCATGGACTGGCGGCGTTAACTGGCCACGTGTCTAAGAACAGGACTGCTTAGCTTTTATCAGTGTTCATGTATTGATTTGATTTAACATCATTCATTGAGCTTTATTATTGTGATGTCCTTTCATCGCTACGTTGTTTGTTGATGTTAAGTTATGCTTCACACACGTATCTTTCATGCGAACAAACTATCCTCTTTTCTAACTCGAATCGGCTTTAAACACAGCCACATACACACGTGCACATGCGGTCTCAGCCACCATCTTGGATCCGCCATTTTGCTTTTTTAATGCATTTGAATATACACGCTGGTCTATTTAATGTTGCACAAGAGTAAATGCCGCCATCCTCTGCTCTTCAGGGCTCCAAAACCCTTCAACCTTTACCAGCTATCGATATGGTCGTTTTGTTTGTAGTTATTAAGTCAATTATTAATCAGAGCTCCAAATTGATGAGACTAAACTAAATGATTAGTTATCAATTTTCCCTTTTCTAAGAGTGGTGCCCTGAGGTGAATTTAACGCAATTTAAATTCTGTTATTTAATATAAACAATGATTATTTCTGATGGCCTTTTAAGCTGGTGCACCTACACTACTATTTCACCCGGCAGTGTCTTCTAGCGTCAGTGTCGCTGCATATATCCATGAAAATTAAATCTCTGTGTAGGATATGTTGAGCAACGCTGGGGATATTTTAATCACCTCCTTTCTATATTATCATACAGACAGAGCCTCATGCAAAACCAACATGAATATGGTTTTGGCGTATATATATATTTATGGTATATATGTGAGGCAGTGTCTGTGATATTTGATTTTCTGGCTCCGACTTAATTTCTGTTCTGCGAGAAAACTAATTCCAGTGCTGAAAATGATGAAAACTATTGTGTGCTTTGTTTTTTGTGCGAGACGAGACGTGTGTATATCCCGCGCCGTACGCCCGTGCACGAGTGAAAGACAGTCCTTGCTGACCCTGCAGTTACAGCCAATTTGCTGTGATCACAGTGACAAGTGTCTCCATATGGATACTTAGTAATTAGCTAAGAGGAGATGGAGAAAGGTTGGAGTTGGTGGGGCATTAGAGGACCTGTCAGAGGGACCCACTCATCTTACCCCCCACCCGCTGCCAAGATCTGTCAGGAGGCTTGTCTGGGGTCTGTCCCCCACAGCCCCCTTCCCTCACACTTGGCTGCTCCAGTTAATTGAAGCCACTTCAGATCAGTCAGAGGAGCTGGATCTGCACGTGTGAGCAGACCACAGCGCTCACCTGACTTGTCAGTCACTACTGCCAGCTGCCTGCCACACACGCACATCCCCAGCTTCCTCCGGACTCCCGCGGAGACGCTTGACGTATATCCACCCAAAACCCACCTCACTGGATCTGTCCTAGTATTAGCTGCCAGTTAGTTTTAAAGGAGCGCGTTTAAAATCATTGAGCTTTTCATATCTTTTGCCCTCGACAGGTGAGAGTTGTGGCTTTTAAACTCTCGCACTGAGTCGCATGATATTGTGGACCTACAAGGCAGTTTGTCAGGAGTTACACCTTCATCTACAAGAAGTGACCCTGAAACGCAGCTTTATGGCTAGAAGGAAATGGATGTTGTCGTCTGATAGCCGGTCCTTACTCATGCTTGAAAAGCCAAGCATAACAGAGTGAACCAAGGGCAAACTTGCACTCAAGATGCCGGTGAAATGCCTCCTCAATAAATGGCACATTACTAAAACTCTGTAAAACAGCAGACGTGAAGCGTTAAAGCTCAGTGTGAACACACAGCCAAGACTGCAAGTCCACAAAGCCGAGATAAAGTGACACGGACCGGAATCGTATTTGTTTTGCCATATTTGCTTCCTGTGTGGCTTTTTGTTGATAAATTATGGCTGAAATGGAATTTGTCTATGGTTATCATGAAAGCAGCCAGAGCGCGGATGCACCAAAAGCAACAACTTGTTCCCTGATTTGGACCGAAACAAGCTGACAGAGGTTTACAAAGGCCACGAAAGTGATACCTTCATTATCCCTGTGGAGAAATTCTCTTTTCTTTTGGCCAGAGCACACAGCTACACACAACACAACCAGCAACTCCTCGTATATACTTAACAGACAAAGTAATGTAGGTTGTTTGGCGGTAACCTTCCAAAGTGCTCCCTGGTGTTTTGCTTCCTCTATGGTGAAGATCTGGGTACGTTTATGCTAAAAGAGGTTGTGCTTAATAAGTAGTTTGAGGAACTGGAACAGACGACCGATGCTGTCATTTTTTCTGGTGAGGGAAGCGTCACGGGACAGTTTACCCGGCGCTGGCAAGTGGAGCAGCGTCTTGCTCAGCGACACATCAGCAGGGCAGATGTTTGCAACCGAAGGTCCTTGAGGGATTGTCACTGTGACACTCCTCTGCTCCCCCGTCCCCCTGTCCCCCCCCAAAAAAAGGCGAGACCTTTTGATCAGAGATCCTGCAGGAATTCTACGGGAGTTAAATACTCTCCTGCTGGTTCTGCAGCGCTGCTTCCTGTAACTCTGAACACCAGGGATGTGTGAAGTAGGACCACAGGGAATAGATTTTTTTTTTTTTTTTTTTTTTTAAGACAACCCACTCGGGAGTGAACGTCTAAAATGAGATGTGGAGCTTGTGTATTGTTTTAAATGCCAAGCTTTTACTTCTTCGGTTTAGTTGTAGCTCAGTCAGCTGACATTTAATGCTCAGCCATTACATACTCCGCCGCTGCTGCTTTAGTATAGGCCTTGTTGTTACCGGCATTAATTTGAACAGACAGATGTGACAGCTGGCCGGCCATATGTGACGAGCCTTTTAGATCTTTATGCCTTAATTATTCCTTCCCTCGGGACCAATATTGACATTTTAGGTCTCAACACTGAGACCTTATAAACTGCCAGCCTCCAGTTGGTATTATCTGTCTCTTGGCAACCTCCAAGCAGAGCCGAGCAAGGTGCTTGATAACTGCTCACGGTTTAATTCGTGTCTATCATCTGCGGTGAGAAAGGTGCTTTCAAATTTCTAACAGTTGGGGAAAAAAAATCATTGTCTCTGATGTTTACTGCTCCACTTTTGAGTTTTCATCGAGGGTCATTTTTATTTATTTTTATAGTATGGGCATTGACGCTAACTCTGATTAAATAAAATGAATTAAATTAATAATATATAAGAACCTGGTGTACATCTTGGCTTCAGTCGTCACACAGATCCAATAATCCTGCTGCGGTATGCAACTTTTTTACTTGGATGATTTCTCATTTTCTTCATGTATGATGTCGAATGAGCTGCTGAATTTAAAGGAAAAAAAAGACATTCAGACATTTTATTTATCACCTTGTTGTATAAGCTCCGCTCACAATGCATAAAGGCGACTCTGTTACTCTGTCAGTGAATGCTTTCCTCTCTATCTCTATCTCTCTGTCAGTCTCTCTATTCCCCCTCTCCGTCTGTCTCACCTGGGTCGTCCCACACATTCTCATTTGTCTCGTTATCCCAGGTTCTAATTTCCAGTTGCTGCGGCAACCCCGCAGCTCCCTCCACTTATGCCTCCTCCGTCATCTCTCTGAGCTCCTTATTAAGTGTGGCAGAGATGGTTAATGATTGTGTTTTATTTATATTTTTCCTCAGGTAGGGGAGGGGTAACAGGGTTTGATTCTTACCTCCTACGATCCTGAATAAATTCACAAAGGTTTGCTAAATGATGGTTAATAACGTGATGTTGAAAAAGAAGGAGGAACTCAACTGCGAGGGCAGTGCGGCGCCCGGAGCGTGCACAGAGCGCACACGCTAGAGTTATCTTGTAGTTCATGTCTTGCAGTCTTTATTTTCTCTCTTATTTGTTTACAGTCTCTTGTGTTCTCGCCTTTATTATTCCTCCTTTCTCGTTTTGTTGCAGTCCGTCTTCATGTTTTCTTGTTTTTTCTCTCTGGCGGCGCCGCAGACCGCCACCGTTAGCCGCCTGGTCACTCAAGGACGCCAGGTGGACCGTCGTCATTGCTTTTTTTTCCGGTGGCATACTTCCATGCAAATTAGTTTGCCCAGTGTGACTTGTATGATGGTTGGCGTTCGTGCAGATCAAGTTTAAATGAAGTTCAGCCAAAAATTTGGGTTCATCAGTAACATTTCAGCCAGAAGAGAACACACACATTTGTTGTGAGCCTCAGGGATGCAGGAGATTGAATTTCACTTATATCTGATAACCTTACTATAATTTCCATGGTTACGAGTTGCCAGTGCTTATATTTTTCATTTCATTTCAACACGGCCATATGTTCAGTTTCCACCAGTGGAGTTGATCTATTAAACTATTGTGATGCCTGCTGCACATTCAGACAGTTATTAAAGTGCTGCTGTTTTAGTATCCGTCCTGATTTATTGCTAAATATTACGTTGTTTATAAATGTCTGCTTTCACTGGAAAAAAAAAAAGCAAATGAGAGCAAATTGCTTTAATTTAAATGTAAATGATTAAATTTGTCATAACATTTAGTTCTCTTTCCCACAGCAGGTGGATCTCAGATGAGTCATTATCCTCAGTTCTTAGAAAAACAATGAGGGTTATGTATTTAAGATTATGGATTTGTGAAAATTGTCCAATTAAATGGGAACATAACATGCTTTTCTTGATTATATTGTTGATATTTATGTTAAACATGGTCTGTATTCCAAAACTTGAGGTGAACACGTGTAAAAATGCTTCCTGAAAATCAGACGCCGGGGCTTCTGCCTGCTCTGAACGCATCGTTTACCTCATCATTACGTCCTCTCCTTGTCTGTATCGTCCGCTTTTATATTTCAGGTCGGATTCAGGCTTGAACGTGTACAGATGTATTAGTGAAAGTTAACATTTCTTGTAAAGAACGAGTGAGAAGCTGACCAATCAGGACAGAGCGGGCTCATCAGGAGGCGGGTCTTAGAGAGATGGGAGCTAAAACAGCCTGTTTGATACAGAGGCTGAACTGAAGGGCTGCATAAAAGACCAGTAGAAGATAAATAAGGAGGTTTGTTTTAACTGTAAATCATGCAAAAATATTCCAGTAAAGCCCAGAATACAAACATATATATATACCACATAATGTGCATGTTATGTCCCCTTGAAATAAAAAAGCCTATTATAGCTAAAAACACATGAAACAGCTTCCATGGCACCTAACAGATGAAGTAGGGCTGGTCAGTGCATTGATATTATATCAACTTTGTGATATGAAACTAGATGTTGTCTTAGATTTTGGATGTTGTAATATTGTGATATGGCAGGAGCGTCTTTTCCTGGTTTTAAAAGCTGCTTTACAGTAAAATGATGTAATTTTCTGAACTTATCAGACTTTTCTGGCTGTTCTGTTATTTGCTTTCATCCACTTAGTCATTATATTCACATTACTGATGATTATTTATTAAAAATCATAGTAATCCCTACAATATTGTTGTCGTTAAGGAGATATTTGGTTAAAACACATCATTATTAACTTATTGACATCAATGAGCTGACAAATATACAGTATTTTGCACCCTAAGGCTGCATTCATACCAAATCCGGCAGCTCACCTGCGGCCATTTTGCTGCTGGAAAAGTTGAGCCGGAGTCAACTTTTGGAAAATCGCAACCTGACGTCACGCTGCGGTGGCCAATCACGTAGGTCGGCGATTAGACCGGAAGACAAAAGCATTGTAGCATTTCAGCGTTCTGCTTTGGACCGAAGATGATTGATATTACTTTATTACGAAGATGACGGAAGAAAGACTCATCGCCTCTTCTTCGTCTCTTTCGTTATTTGACGGCGGTTGGCAAACTACTTTCATGCGTATTACCGCCACCTCCTGGACCGGGAGGATTAACAAGTTTAACAATGTAGGCCCACGTATCCCGGACTGGACACTTTCATAATAGTTTCTTTTTTGCCCTGCTGTAACTTCTCTGCACGCTCTGTCCATCTTTCCCTCTCGATTGATCACTGCCCAATTTCAGGAAATTATTCTAAAAGGCAAAGCTTCATGGGTAAAATAATGCTTCTCAGTCATCAATACGTGGATAATATTTGTTATTCCGGTTACTTCTTCAGTCCGTCTTGCTTATCTAAACTTACAGGGACCGGAGCTGCATTGGTTTTGACGTCTGCTTCGCTTTCTCAGTCTCTGTCTGTCAGGACGCCACAGCTTGCTCTGCTTGCGTGTAGAGATGCGTCCTCGTTTTCACTTCCTTCCTTCCTTCCTTCCTATCTTCTTTCAGACTCCTTTTATTGCAGTTATGTATTTAAATGGCTCCCCACTGTTGTGTTTTTTTCCCCCCTCTTATCTCGAGTCTCTCTGTGTTTATCTGCCTCCATCCTTATGTCCACTGTCTGCTGTTGCCACCATCTTGGCATCTGCTGGAGCACAGAAATCACTCTGGTGCTTTTGATTGCCCGTTTAGAGACTGGAATGTGCCCGCCTGACTCAAATGACTTCATTAGGGAGTGATAATCTCAAAGGGGGTCTCCACCAAAGGCCACCCGATGCGACCGATTTGTCAGGGCCACTTAGACAAAAGGTGAAACGTAGTGTAGATTAGTTACCGCGAGTAACTTCGAATGGCAGAATAGGCGGAGAAGACGGAGTTTTAGGGGCTGAAAGTTTGATGATGGCGGCAGGAGTGCTCTCAGAGATAGCGAGAGAGAGAGAGAGAGAGAGAGAGAGATGAATTAGGAAGGCTTTGGATTTGGTCGGTTGTGTTGGTTACGCTCCCAGATTCACTTTGGAGATGTGAAATGTCACTGTGTGTGTGTGTGTGTGTGTGTGTGTGTGTGTGTGTGTGTGTTTATGGCAGTCTAGCAGCTTTATCTGCCTGGCATTTCCTGCTTTCAGAACTGACTACAGCACCAGGCACCATCTGATGACCCTCGAAAAAAGGCTCAGCGCCGCAAATAATATTGAGGGAGACCACATGTAACCTTAACATGAATTAGGAAGGCTCGGATTTGGAGGATGACATACGGGGTTTTGTCACCTTTACTCACACCAGCAGTTATTTTGCGGGTGTTATCTTAATAGTGTTTCTTGGAGGTTTCGGATTCGATTCCTCCGGTGCCGTGGCTTTTCCCGCGAGCCTCCGCATGCGTGTATGTGTGTGTGTGTGTGTGTGTGTGTGCGCAGGTAATGAACTGATCTCAAATCAGACCGCCGGCTGATTAATACAGATGATACGACACGTTCGCAGCTGTCTGGCGTCAGCTTGTTGCTCCAACTTTGTGCAGTCTTTTCCACTCCAGGCACTGCGAGGGATGGAGGTTGGCATTTAGCCCGCCACGCAGCCAAACAGAGACGTACCACCGCAGGCGCTCCGCACCCCACCCCACCGCCCACCGCTATCTCCACGACGGTTCTTGAGGGAGGGAACGTTGAAAATGTCACCTGAAAATTATATGTAAATATTGAAACAGTTGAAAATTTTTTAGCATTTTTTTTTTTTTTTAAAGCCATATTTGAAATTCAATCGTCGTACGTTTTATTGAAATGAAAATGACACACAGTTATAATGTGAAACCACGTTAACGTACTATATTCCACACATGCAGAGTACATGTTTTTGCTTTTTAATTATGCATAATTAGCTAACCATGTAGGATGAGAAACAAACAGGAGCTCATGCCTTTTCATTTTACTCATTTTCATTATAACCAGCAGTGAAATTCAATCATTATTTCTTGAGTTCTGCTGATAATTCTTTTTTTTTTTTTAAAGTTTAAAGTGACCAGCAGTATTTTTCACTGCGTAGTATTTTTACTGGAATTTCCTTTTTTTTTTTTTTTTTTATTAATAAAGACTCTAGTTTGACACTTTTCAGAGCGAGATGGCTCATTTCCAGTCCTCACTGTATAATGCATACGCTATTTAACGTATAGATAACAATGTATAAAAGGTGAGGAGATCACTTTTGGTTTTAAAAGACAATCTATCTTTTATGAATTTAATGGAGAGCATTTAAAATTCTCCCTGAATATAAATGAGTGTATGTGTGTGTGTGTGTCTGTGTGTGTGTGTGTGTCTGTGTGCATGTGTGTGTGTGTAAATGTGGTAATTGGGAGGCAGAGTGACGTCGGGGCACACAAAGGAGTAACCCTTGTCGTACCGAGTGCAACCGATGGATAGAACTGAACTTATTAGCGCAGCTACCTTTCCTCTCCTTTCCTTTCGCTGAAAAGAGCAACAGCAAAGCAATAAGACAGAGAGAGCAGCGTGTGCACCTGTCTCCCTGTCTCCAAATCTCCTCAGCGGTCTGTGAGACTCTGGCTGGGCTTCCTCACAGTAAAAAAAGGTGAATTCTGTATCTGTATTGGATTATAAAAGTCGAACAGGAACAGGAAATCCTCCCATAAAATGTCCTTAATGGTTTAATTTCATTTATTTTTTTGGTTGACTAATTATATGGTAATTAGTGACGTAGGTTCTCCATTTAATTAAATATATATATCCATTAGGTAGTTACTAGTTTATGAAGACTTTCTTGCCTCTTGGAAAGACACATAGCGTTTCAAATATAGCTGCAACAGTTAGTCTAATTAAGTTAATCGCCAACTATTTGGATAATCGATTAATCGTTTGAAGTGGTTCTTTAAGAAAAAAAAAATATCCACACTCTCTGGTTGCAGCTTCTGATATGTGAATATTTGATTTCTGTGACAGAAGTTGAATATTTTCGGGTCTTGGATTGTTGGTCGGGACAAAAGACGACATTTGAGGACGTCATCTTTGGGGCTTCGGGAAAGAAGCGATCGACATTTTTCACCATTTTCTGACATTTATAGACCAAAATTGATCATGAAAATAATTGTTAGTTGCAGCCTTGAATTCAAACATTAGTTTAAAATGTTAGAGAGTGTGGCGATTTTAGCTTCAGGCGATGCCTTTTGTAAAGCTTTAATTGCATCGGCTCACAACAGAGGACGACCCAGGACCACCTCATACGGAGACCCTGCACGGTGGCTCCCTGCTCCTGCGACTCCTGCTGAACGGTCTCAGATGTGAGCTACTCCAGGGAGACGGAGATTAGATGTGACGTGTGGTGAAAAGCAGCAGTATTGTTCCCCGCGGTAAAGATGAGCTGTTGTGTGGAAGAGTGACCGTTTTAACCCCACCTTTGCTTCCGTGGCGTTAGATCGGCCTTGATCCCTTATATTCCTGCACAGTGCTATGACGGGATGACACGTTAAGTGAACAGTTGATCTTAATTGGCTTCTTTCCACACTGAGCGTTTGATGTGTGTGTGTGTGTGTTAAACCTCCTGGGTTTGAAGTGTTTAATGCTGATGAAAACACTAACTGTAGGAACACGTCTATTAAACAAAACAACACATCCTCATGAGTGAACGACGGTAAGATTCAGCTGGCAAAAAGTACCTATAGTTACATTTACGCCCTCTAGCAGCCGTAATAATACAGTTAAGACCATAATATGCCGTTTTCCAAAATAAAAGTAATGATGTTATGTAGTTTGACAACAGTTTAGGCACAAAAACCACTTGGTGAAGGTTATTGGAAAGATCACGGTTCGGGTTAAAATGATCACTCGGAACGTGTACTGCCAAGATGACGACAAGCTGGAACTTCAAAACCGCTCTTTAGAAACCAATCTGTGATGTCATGGCGGCTACGTTCATATTTGTTACAGTCTACGGTACAGATTAAATGATCTGTGTAAGCCACGCCCCTTTGTGCCTAGATAGATACCAGATAGCCAGATCTTTTTTTTTTTTTCGCTATTCCTACAAATTTTGAGCAGGATAAAGTATTATTTATCTTATTTTTTGGATTTTTGATATTACATACCATTTTAAAAGTGTACATTTTTCAATCTGTGTCTTTAAGTTTTACTATTGACTGCGCTTTAAGTTTAAACAGACAACAAAATAAACACCCCAGTTTTGCATATATGATGTCATTTCCTCAAGTTGTAAGAAGGTGTTGTGGAAAGCCATGTCTCCCCCAGTGGTGCAGTCATTAAGTCACTTTGTCGAGGATACAAAGGTCCTTGGTTTGAGTCCTAGGGTGGACCAATGCAAACATGCCAACCATGTGGCAATTTCTGGCATGTTTTCAAATTCTTTTGAAAGTCATATGAAGTTGAAGACTGCCCTTTGTGCTCGGATTCTGTTCATTGCAGCTTGCAGATATATTCTTTTCATTGATTTTTGGTTCATTGATGGATTACCCAGCTAACTCCTGATGCATGTTGTGTTAAGGGCAAAAAAACAGGATTAAAAAAAAAAACTGCTTAATGAGCTGCCTGGTGCCAAAATATCTGAAACTTGCTGTCAAAATGTGTTTCCTTCATTTAGAAAATCATTTTTTAATTCTCTCTTTCCTCTCCAAAAACAGTGTTTACTGGAGTGGATCCACACTGAGTTTGCTTTTTAAACTCTTTTTTTTTTTTTTCCTCCTCTTGCCCACCTGACTTACTCTACCTCTGTTTAAGATGACATCTCACAAATTCAGTGTCTTGTACCGCTGCCGGCACAGTTCATCATTATAATTGTTGGAGAGAAGGGAGGAAACGGTGAAGAGAAAATGGGAGAAAATAAGGAAGGAAACCATCGCTGTGTGTTTAAAATAACTCCCTTGTTCAGGCTTTTCTCCACATATTAAACACTCAGCAGTTTACTCCAACATGAGAGTTTGGACGTCTTGTTTCACCATTGACAGCTCTGGTTTCACAACTATAATTTACATGTCTGTCAGCTACTGAATTGTGGAAAACTACTTTTTTTTTTTCTACACATACTGTAAATGTTAGAATAGAATTGAAACGCTCACATAAAATGGCTGAATATATAGTACATTTACTCACCCAGGGAGGGAGAGGTGGGTTGTTGCAAGCCGTGAAGGGAAGATGAAATTGTCCCTTGCTGAAATTAGTCTTTATGGGTATCCGGAGATAGACATAAAGCAGTTTTTACCTAAGGCAAGATTCCTGTGCCAAAGCAAGCCGACAAACCCGTAATTAAAATGGGGAAAAAAAACAACACGAGGAGGAGGATTGTGACCGGCGTCTTAACCTTTTATATGTGGAATTCTAATAATGTCACGACATACTTTGAACATTGTATCGATTGCTTTTGCACAATGTTGTATTTCTGTGCGAAATGTCATCACTCCTGCAAGATCTTAAAGGAAAATATGTGGCAGGATTCATAGCGCTTTGTGGGTTATTGAAAGATTTATTACTCTTTACAGTTAGCTAAGGCCCAAACATGGTCACAGAGGCCTTTTATTTCCCATATAGACAATGGCCTGTGATATATTTTTGTGTATGTACATGTTTGAGGATATATGAAACAACATTTGTTGCTCGGTATTTAAAAAAAACAACAACATTTTCTTACGTTGCGTACAGTTTTCTTATCATTAAGGAACCGCAGTTCTTCTCTAAACTTGCTCTTAAAGAAGAGGTGTCTTGTGTTGCGTCATGAAAGCTGAAACCTGTTGGCATATAAAAGTATCGACTGAGTCCATACATGTCCGACACCCACTGTGAAAAGAAAAGGATCAGAAGAGATTAGACAAGTGGAGGGGATAAAGATAGAGCTAAAGACAGGCTTTGTTTTTGGTCCCCTTATGAGCCAGGGCTCCGGCTAATTACCAAGCTCTCTGGTCCTTGCTAAATGTGTTTGAAATCCACTGGATGCAGATAATTGAGCTGGAAATGTGTTACATGACAAAGTCACGCTGAAGGACAGCCACTAAAAGAAAAAAAGAAAAAAAGTCCTCCTTTTCCACTTCCCACCTGTTTTCTCTGTCATGTACACAATAAAACTCCCCCAAATGATTCATTCCACAGCGTTAGTCTTTGTTGTTTGTTGAGATTGAAGCTTAAGGGATGTTTGAGCCACCTATTGTGATAAGCTATAGTCAAAACAGAGACAGGCCAATGGCGGATGTGTCAGACCGGGCCTGTGTTTTCTTGTTGCTGAAATAATTGCTTTTAGCCTTCAGTTAGGGGATGTGAGCTTTTTTTTAAAACTCCCTCACATATCATCATAGCAAAGTAGAGAGAGAGAGAAAAAAGAAATGTTTTATGACCACAGGCTAGATGTGTCTGTCCATGCATCTCAAGTTTTCTCTCAGTTAAACAGCGGCTTGTACCCCCCAGATTTTTGTATAGCCTAAAATCTTAAATTGATTTCAGGGCTTCATGTGAAAATTGATTTACTGGCTTGGATACGTAGATCCGGGGCAGAGATGGTCCTCCCCCGAGAACGTTAGAGTAAAGTGAAAACAAGGTGAAGTGCGACTCCCTGTCGTTCTATTTGCATTTTAATTGTAAATTGCATCATTGCGCAGAGTGTGGTAACAAAACAACTCCCTCTTCCTCCCGTCACTCCTCCCTTTTGCTCGGAGCTCCACTCGACTTGGTGAGGATGAAACTTCACGTGGAGAACCTCCGCAGGGCGGGAAATAAACAGGGAGGATAATACGTAAGAGCACAGTCGTGTGGATGAAGGTGAAAGAAGCTTTACATCAATGAGTTCATGCAAGTGCTCTTGCTAGGTTAGTTGGAGGGAGGAGGAGGGGGCGCGGACTTGTATTGTCATGTGTTATTTTGACAGTCATGCAGACTTTTCTGTTTTTACAGCAGGTGTTTGTGTTGAAGACAGAGACACAGAGTGAAAGAGAGAGCTGTGGACAGGCTGCAGCCAGTATCATTTTGTCATTTGGAAAGCACTTTTCTGTTGTTATCTTGGCTACATGGACCACTGTGGTTTGATGTCTGCCTCAGAGTACATCATTTTTTTTTTTTTTTTTTTTCAGATCTCAAATGGATTTGGCTGTCTCTAGTGAGTGTGTGTGTGTGTGTGTGTGTGTGTGCGTGCTTGTAGACTTGTTAGATGAGTGTTGTGTTGTTAGTACACAGGGCCAATTGATAGTGCAGTCGTTACCAACTGCTCTTGCTTCAGGGTCCAGACTTTCCCTTAGATATCAAGTCATGGTCGACACATTAACCAGCTTAACGCTCATTCTGTATATTTAAATCCATCCACGTCACCTTTAGTGTAATGTAAGTGGATTCAAGTACAACTGAGGTTTAAAGCTCTATAAGATAAAAAGCATTGCAGCAGCATAGTGTAATTAGGGCTCTAAACGAACCTTTAAAAAACATTAGAAACTACTACTACTAATATAAACAGCCTTGATACAAAGAACAGGGAAATACAACAGCTGCAGTGCTGAAAATGAAGAGAAGAAAAGTTGTTTTCAAGCTAGATAAACAATTTTTTTTTGTTCTCTTCTTTGTGTTCAGTGTCAGTAAAAGTCTGTTTTTGTTTAGCCTTGTTGTGGAGCAAACTTCTCAGTCCGTCTCCGGAAAGCCCGCTACAGTCAACGGACATGCAAGGCGGAGGACAAATTGCAAGAGCACAGACCCAAAAGGCTTTAGACTCAGGACTTAAAGCTCCAGTCTGGTTGTTTTTGCAGGATGGCATTATGTTTATATATAAACAAACACTTACACAAGTACGCTCACACAGGGTCTTATCTAAGGTTTGCATGTGTAAACCCGTGCAAAACTGTTACCACCGGCGAGGGAACTTCAGCGGCAGTGCAGGATTTTTGGAGGATCGTGTCACTCAGAAAGCCTTTTATCTTTCTCGCAGGTCGGTCTTATTGAATATGTAATAACTGGATGTTTCTCGCTGAGTGTGCAAAATATTGGGAGAGGAGTATACAAATAGATTGATTTGCATGTGTAATGTGATTTGCCAAGACTGAAAGTCATTGCAGTGAAGGTATTTGTGTGTGTAATGAAGTATAACAGACCATGTATTTATCAGGCGCTCCTTCACAGATTGCAATTTTGATGCCTTTGTGGCGAAATCAGGCAATTTTACAAACGCTAAATTTAAACTTTTTTTTTTTTTCCTCTAGTCAGATCAAATCACTCGTGAAGACGGTTTAATTAAGTAGGTGAATGTTGCGGTGGAGACGCTCTGTTGTTTGTGTTCGTGGAGTTATAATTGGACCTCTGTTACTGAGAGAACTCAGTCACACAGCAGCTGGTCAGCTTCGCAATACGAGAGCAAAGCAGAGAGATTTGGGGAAGATCAGAAAAGGATGAAGAGATTGGGAGAGAGAAGAAAGGATGCTGTTAAGAGCCAAATGCAGACAAATACTCTCTTGTTCTGTGTTCTTCTCTCAGCCTTGGCGTTACATTAGGCTAAGATTGCTTTAAGTCACTGTGGGCTGTTGGTTATTTTGAATGATGAATGATGATGTAGCTTTGAGAGCTTCTTTCTCTCTTTCTTATCAACACAGTCTGATTGCTGCATTGCTAATGCCTATGTGGTGTGTATGTATGGTTTTCCAGCTGTTGGCTCAGTTTTGTCTGAGGGGTGGGGGGCCTCACAGAGTCAAATCCCTGATGTGGATTAATCAAATTGTCATAAAACAACAATTTAATTAATCGTTCATGTTGTTTTTTTATAGCAAAAATGCAAAAAATTCAGTCATACCTGCTTATTAAATGTGATTTGCTGCTTTTCTTTGCCACATGTGATAATAAACTGAATGTTTTGGGCTTTTAGACTCTTTTGTTTTGTCCGACAAACAATTTCACATGATTGTGATCAGCATTTTTCACTATTTTCTGATATTTTATAGATCAAACAATGAATCTGTTGGTCGGAAAATATAATCAACAGATACTCGATAGTGAAAATAATCATCAGTTGCAGCCTTTATTTACTATAATTACTCATTCCTGTGCATTAGGGACGTGAATGTTTTTTTTTTTGGCATGGTTATATTTATAGTTGCTTCACTACTTGCAGCAGAGTTTTGGGAACTTGTGTCAGTCTGATGTTGAGGTCCTGGCAACATTGTGAAGTATTCTCTTAAAAGTGTGTTTCCAAAACATCAATGCACGGACTGCTTATCACCAAAGGTGCCACTAAAGTTAATTAATGTTATCACTCATAGTAGTGATCGGTATTTAATGCTGTGAAGTGCAGCTTCAAGATATTAAACGCTCCTAATTTTGACTGAGCTGGTTTATTAATGTAGATAAATGTGTGCCATCTTATGGTATGTCTGTTATCTTAGTTGCACAAATTAATGGTTTCCTCGGTTTTTATATCTTCTAAAAGCAAGAGAAGTGATCAGAACGAGGGACTAAAGCAATAAGGAAGGAAGTGTGGCGCTGGCATGGTTGCCTGGTTTTATAGCAATCTTGAGTGGGTTTAAGAGAGGCAGAGAAAATGGGGAGTTTAGGCGGTGTGTTTTTTTTTTAAATAAAATGAAAAAAAAAGTGGAGAAAAAAGAGAGAGGGAGAGGGAGAGCCCATCAGTGATATGGAGAGGGATGGTGATGTTGTTTCACTGGGGTTTGCTCCACGGTTCAGGGAGGGCCTCTGTCTCTGCCAGCGCCTCTTAATCCATCACACCTCCTGCGGCCCTGGATCCGACACACTCCAGTGTCTTCCCAACACCCATCGCCACCGCCACCGCCGCCGCCGCCACGTTTGTGCTCAGCTCTGTCATGCGTGTGTGCCCGCTGTTCCCCACATCCCTGTTTTCACCCTCTCTTTTTGTGTCTGTGAGTGAATGTCAGGGCTATCAGCAGCGGTGGCCTCGGGCAAGATGGACAGACACCGTTTTTGCGACAGACGTGTTTTCATACATGCTCTATCCAGTATCCAGCCTTGTTCACACACACACACACACACACACGTCTTTCACTCACACCCTCTAATTCTTTCTGCCTATTTTGCCCGCCAGTCTCATCTCTTATATTTTGGAGAGACACCTCTGTGCTCCCCGTTTTCCTCTCCTCATGACCGCCTGCTCGTCTGCCGCCAAAACCTCCTGAATCTCTCATAACGGAGAGTTTGAATTATTGCCTTCATGTGATGCCCGTGGGTGTGTGCTTACTTGACAGGAGGTGCACCTCCAGCCAACTGTGCATGAGTTTTAGAAACGGGGGGGGCGGGTGGGGGGGTCGGCTACTGCACTTGATCAATCTTGCTGATCCTCCAGATGCACTCCCGCACATGCTCCCTGTACGCTTTCATCGGAGTTCCCGTCCCGCTTTTAATGGAATCTGACCTTATAATGAACAGGCTTCATTAACCCTCTGTCAGATTTCTCACTAAAGCTGGAGGGAAGAGGGCGGCAGTGAGGGGAGGAAGGGGGAGGAGGGGAGGACGGGGGGAAGAGCACAGGGTCGACTCTAAGCTGTGGTGAAGCGAGCTAGCATGTGGGCGTTTGATTTACGTTCAGAAATGCGTCACGCATACGCTCAAAGCTGCAACACTCTGTCACTTAGCCTCAGCCTTTTGGCATGTTTTCAGTCTTTGTAGCCCGTCCCTCTAAACTCTGCAGCCCGTCTCTGTACCTCGCTGTTTCGCTCGCCGCCTATCGTCACACAAGGTGACCCCTCTAAACACTCCCAGGATCCCTGCTGTGATCCCATCCTTTTTTTTTTTTTTTTTGTTTTGTTTTTTTTTTTTCTGCAGCAGACAGCTCACGCAGGTCCACCCCCTGTCCACCTGGTGGCGGTGTCTCAGCACCGTGCCACCCGGTTTCTTCTCCTCTCAGCAGGAAGTAGGGGGCCCTGAGGGAAAGGCTAGTGGGTGGCTCTGTGTATTTGATGTTTTCCTTTCATTTTGCAAGTTTGTGTGTGTGTGTGTGTGTGTGTGTGTGTGTGTGTGTGTGTGTGTGTGCATGTATGTAGAATGTGTTTTTTGTTTTTTTCATTTTATAATGAATTTATTTTCTCTTTTTAAGAGCCTGAGCAATAGCTGTAATGAATTCCTGAAGGCTTTCCGTCTCTCTATTCTGTCAGTCGTCACCTCCGAGTTCACAGCAGGCCTGGCAGCTTGAAGTCTCTGCCATATGGCCATACTTGAAGATATTTGGGATATTCGCAACTATTTCATACAAATCCTTTTGATAAAACTGCATATAATGGGATAATCAGCAGCAGCAGCAGGGACTATAGTGTGTGTGCATCTTTTCAGTAATAAGGTAATGATATAAGCCTTTTGAAGTCACCTTAAAGCAACAGAACCAGACATGTAATCTTTTTTTTTGTTGCGTTGATTCTTCTTCCTTCGTCTAAATCTGCTGCCCACATTACCCACAATGCAACTCATCTGCAGACCATTGGTTTTGGAGATTTAGTGTGTGTCATGCTAGTAGCTAATGTAGCCTCGAGAGATGAGGTCTCGCTGACTCAAGTGACATCATGTGAGGCGATTCAGTGGAGTTCCCCTTTAATACACGAGAATGTCATAAGATATATATATAATGCTGAATAAGTTCACAACTTACTGCATCAGTTTTGTACCAAAGTAAGAAGAAATCAGTAGCTAAAGTCTGTTGTTCCAGCAGTTTTGAGTGAAATATCTTGACAGCGTTTAACATAAATTGTTGTGAAATGTGTGTAAGAGAAGTATTTAAGACAATAAAATCACATTGATCACAGATACTTAATGAGAACAGAACATGCTAACATGCTAAATGTCATCGTTACATGCAGGTTAAAGCCATTGTTAATGTGATTTTTCTTCTCTGAAAACTCGAAACATCTGCTGTGAAAAGATCCTGATTAGTTAAGAAGTCAAGTCAGTTTTACTTATGTAGCCCGACGTCTCAAATTTGCCTCACAGGTCTTATTGATTTGAGTTTCTATCCTCAGAGCGTCGATTCTATAAAGGTGTGAATGGAGCTTTTCTTTTGGTCTGTTTAGCTGTAAGAATTTAAGAATAGCAAACTTTGTCATTCATCCACCTCCAAGATTGTCATTCTCTGTTGCAGCCTCACACCTACTGCGTTCAGTCTCGTTCGATCCGACTTCACTTCTTACTCGTTTACTTCAGATTACAGTCGATGCGACATTAACGATTCGTGTAAACTGACGTATCAGCAAAAGCTTCTTTTTTTTTTTTTCTTCTTGCTCTAAAAAAGAAACACAATCACAGCTGAACATATTGGAAATAAAGCCGCTAAATATGCATTGTTTTCATAGACACAGCAGACTTACACGGTTGAAGCTGGCTGCGCGGGCGACATTGCGACATCACAAGCCATTCAGATTGTCACGAGCACAGATGGAAAAACAAATGAACAGAAATGTGTCCTGGAGTGTAAATATGCATTGTAAGCTGCTCACATTATCAGATTTTGCAGATGGAAGTAGCATATGTAGCAGAAATATATGCTATCACCACCATAAAAAGATGTACAGATGGAGTAGTGTTATTACACTGTGAGCAGAGTATCATGCACTGGCTCTGATTGTAACATGAGCTCGTGACTGTTCGTTGTGTGGCTGTAACGCTCCGGTCAGTGTCGGGGGTCGACGTCTGGATTTCATCCTGATGGGCGAGGGGTTGGGAGGGAGGAAGTTGAATCTATCTGTCTGTCGGTTTGTCAGACTCTCCCCTCCCTGGCGTGTTGAGGTATGTGACAGGGAGATGGAGGCTGGACTGGCAGAGTGAGAGCAGACTGTCTCTCTGTAATAAATATAAATGGGCTCCGGGTCTCAACTCTCCTCATCTGGCTCTCCGCTCTCTGAAAGCAGGCATGGAACGAGGGTGTGATGGAGGTGACCCCCCCACCCCCTCCTCCTCCTCCTCCTCCTCCTCCTCTTCTTCTTCCTCCTCCTCCCCTTCCTCTTTACTCACTCACTCACACACACTTGCTGCATTGTTTATCCAGTAACACACACACACAAACATACAAATTAGTCTCTTTCTTGCTTTGGCGTTGCGTTTTTTAAAGGTGCCGTTTAGTGAAAACAGCTGGTAGTGAGACTGAAACTTCATCACAGTGTCGTCAAAAGTGTTTAAATCAAGAATTTTCCGTTTTATACATCAGTCAAATGACACAAAATGAACCGCCAAACGATTTTGTTGATTACTTAATCTTCATCCATCAAGTGAAACGGTGAGTCATTCTCTTGTTCCTGCCTCTGAAACGTGATGATTTACCGCTTTTTTTATGTTTTATATCATTATAAATCCAATATCTTTGTGTTTTCTGACATTTTATAGACTCAAGTTGTAATCTATGCAGCTATACATCATATACTAAATCACAAATGTTGCATAAGTTGTTTTTTTTTGGGGGGGTTGGATCCTGTCATGGCCACTTGAATGAATACAAGGAGGACATTTAATACATACCATCTAATATAATGCAATTCAAGAAGTGGACAACACAGGCTTCACTGTTTAGTATGTACTGCAGGGCTCTTTGTATGCAGGTCTGCAATATGGCAGGCTTTTTTTTTTTTTCCTCCTGTGGTTGTTTAGCTTGCTGTATTTACTGGAGAACAGATGAAGACGTACACTGTGCAGAATCCAAACTTGTTTGCTCCCCTCCTCTGTATTGCTGTCTCGAAGCACGCTCACCCTCAACCTAATTTCCTCCGCTCTCTATCCCACCTACGACGACGACAGCGGCGGCGGCGACGACGCACCGGCGGTAGCTACAACAAACACTTCAACCCTTATCTGGAGCACAGCACCTCTATTACCTCCTTTACTTTGTCTTTTAATTGCCTCTAGGGGAAGCAAAGTGTTTTGAAAATCACTGGTCGACACGCATTGTAATGTGGCGATATTTATTTTCTCTGTGCCTTATGTGTATCATCACCTTATTAGTCATTCTCCCCCGTTCACGCTGTCATCATGAAATGTCAAATGAAGTGTCTGAAGACATTTCTTGCGAGGGACTCCTATGATTAGCACACATCTCCTCCACATCTCGCAGAGTTGTTATTGCTGCCGCCGCTGCTGCTTTTCCTCCCGCCGCTCTGCTCTTGATGTTTGTCATGAAAAGGGATGAGGAAGAAGAAAAAAAAAAAAAAAAAAAAAAGCATCCCTAGTTTTATTCTGGTTAAGTGTCATCTGGGTCTATTTAGAAAGCTGTGAGGCTGTTAGCGGTGCTGCCAGTGTTGTCATGTTTTCTTAAATTGATTCTCTGTGATTACTTGGCATTCACGGTGCTCTTTAAAAGGACAGGATACAAGAGAAGCGCTAGGTAAGTCGTGCTTCAAGTCATGTGGTGAAACAAAAGCCCGAACGATGACACACATGCATGCGAAACTTTGGGCACGCGCACACACACCCTCACTCACTCATATAGCCTATAATTAATTGCCAGGAAGTCTCAGGTAATTTAAATTGCAAATCAGTGCCGCCTTGTTCTCCCAACTTTTTCTGATTAATATTTTATTGTTTTACTGAGCGAAAATGCCACCAGTGTTTTTCATCAGATACAAATAGGACAAAAGAAGAAAAAGAAAAGGGGGGGGGGGCACTGGACTGAGGAAGATCAGATGGAGGCGTTATCTGGAAACATTAATTAAGCTGTGTCTAGGTCTGGAGCTGTCGAGGTCTGGGGGGGGGTGTCGCCTCTGCTGTCTCCGATCCCTTCGCAGAGACAGAGGTCTCTCATTTCTCGCTCCGTCTCTCTCTTTTTCTTCACTCCCGGTCTCATACCCGCTTTTCTGCCAAGTGTTCTCGGGTCCTGAACTTCTCTTTCAATCAGCCACTAATTAAGCAGCGGAGTGGAAGGGTTTCTTTGGCAGGAGGTTTGTTGAGGATGTGCAGGTTGAGTGAGAAAAGCCAGATCCCGAGACCTCGTGACGACTTGAGGTATGAGATGTGTAGGAGAGGAGAGGAACTTGAGAGGAGCTTGGGATGAAACTGAGCGGAAATGAGAGATTTAAGCAGCAGAGGAATGAAGCTTTGAAACCCAAACTGTCACGTGTTCCTTTATTATTATTATCATTATTATTATTATTTTTATTATTTTCCCAACAAGATTGTCAATCCCCAAGAGGTTGCCAGTGTAGCAAAGGAACAGAAATGAGACAAAAAATAATGAGGAAGTTCCTTTTTCCCTACAAAGAGAAAGTAGGAGATGACGCTGCAGTGAAAATCTCAATGGCAGCGTATCAGAATAGGAAAAAAAAAAAATCCTGGAAGCGGCTGCTTATAAAAAAAACAGAACAAAAAAACAACTTTGACCTTTCTTAGCCAACGCTGCCTTTTTGAAAGTACTGTATGACCTTGTGTGTGTGTTTGTGTGAATACAGACTGGCGGCTCGAGATGAAAGTCTTTAAGTCTTGCCCTTCACTTAGAGCCACAGTAGACGGATGCAGCCTGGCTGGAATCGGATGGCTGGCATGGCACTCTGCTTCTGCATAAAGCAAAAAAAAAAAAAAAAAAAACACAAACAAACACAAAGATGAAACCACGCGCAGATAAAGGAAGGCTTCCCTCAGTGAAGCAGAGCTCATTCCGCTGCTGTGCTTTGAATGCTGAAGCCTCTTTTTTGAAAAAAAAAAAAAAAACCCAAACAAATAAAACAAATGAATTCAGAGCCCTTACGTCCTACTTACCGGGGAATACCGCTCAATTAGACTAACCATTCAATTAGGCATTGCCTTGACACACGCACAAACACACACACACACGCAAGGTCACAGCTTTTCATAGTAATGCGCTCGACTAGTTTAAAGTTATTTTTAATATGTGTTTAACTGTGTTTCTGCGTCCCTACAGAGTGCCCCGGAGCTATTTTGGAGCCTGGACGTTCTGTTGTGCTGGATTCCTCCCCCCCCACCCTCCTCTCCCCCCGTGCGGCTCTCTGTACAGCGGGTGTTATTTAAGAGGCGGCCAGCTTGACTGATTACCTCCCCCCCACACCTGGATGGTGCTCAGACCCCGCTGAGGTCCTCTCTGCATCAAGGCCGGCGATGTCCAGAGTCCCAAGCCCCCATGCCCCGGCGGATATATCCAGTGGCCCCGTTGCTGAGAGCTGGTGTTACACTCAGGTGAGGAGGGACGAGAGACTTCTGTATGTTCGTTGACGGGTCTGTGACACGGGCTGCTTAAAGGGGACGTATCATGCATGTTTCCTGGTTGATGTTTTTTACATCTTTACATCTATTTAAAAAAAAAACTAAAACAGTAGTAGTAGGATTTCACTTCTTTCTCTCATTGTTTACTCAAAATCGAACATTTCTTGGATGCATCTGTACGTGTTCGGGCCCGAATCCGATCTGAAATATGCGAACAATGTGAACAGCCCCATGGAAAATCTTAGTAACGACCTGAGCAACAAAAGCTACCAACAGACAGACGAGCTTTCGTGGGCGTCTGCGATCAATCTGATGTTATCACGAAGAGGAAGAAGAAGATGCAACATTGCAAACGGAGCGGTCCTGAAGAGCTTTTTTTTACATAAGTTCACCTCAAGTTTTGGGACTTTGACGCGTTTAACAGAATAAAAATCACAAAAAGCACGAAACGTCCACTACCGAACATCCGATTATCACTCAAAACAACATGAGATGTACTTTTTCTTAGGCGTTAATGATCACTGACAGATAGGTGTGTTATCTACCTCATAATATTTCCGCAGGGCTTTTTGCAACACATGAAACGTATCTTTTGTTTTCGTCAGTCCGTTATTTAGCATCCTTATCAGAGTTGACGTTAAACGGAGCCGACGGTGAGTAAGACGACCTGAACTTGAGTGGAAAAAGTGCAAAAATGAAGCTTCCTGTTGCCCACTCTCGCTCCGCCGATGTGGGCGTTTGCATCCGAATCTGCATGTCTATCATCAAGATAGAAGAAATTAAGATGGAAAAAAAAAAAAAAACCCAACATATTTTACAGTTTGGGACTTTCCTTGCTCTTATCAGTGCATTGATATGAAAATGATATGAACGCTTCCTGACGAGTTCGATATAACAAACCCTAATTTATCTCTTGCAAAACACTCATGTTGCTCTCATATTATGTGTTTTCTTTGCTTTAAAGGTTACCCGCACTGTGAAAAGGTTTGATACAGTCATAGCAGTACATGCTTCGCCGCTTCAGAAATCACTTTACTGTTAAGAACCGAGCTAGATAAAGTATGTCACTGATGATGTCTTTTTTTTTTTTTTTTTTTTTCATCTCCTCCAGGTCTTTTGCGAAATTGTTTTGTTTTTTTCTGTTGCCGCTTTTAGAATATCCTTTCTTCTTTCCTTCCGTTTGTTGTCAGTGTTTATTAAGATGAAAGGCAGTTTTTTGATGTGCGGTTTTGAAGTCCAGGCTGACCAAACACCACTTACCCGTATAGAATAGAGAAATATATAAATAAAAAGAGATCTGGTTTCAGTCTTTCTTGTGTCTTTCCCTGCGCAGATCAAAGTGGTGAAGTTCTCCTACATGTGGACCATCAACAACTTCAGTTTCTGTCGCGAGGAGATGGGAGAGGTCATCAAAAGCTCCACTTTCTCCTCGGGAGCCAACGACAAACTCAAATGGTGAGTGGAGGGCTGGACATCGCAGTTATCAGACGCTGATAACGCAACAAACTGCTGATTCTTTTTCTCACATTATAAGAAGCAGTACATTAACTGTTAATAAATACTGAGATGAATGTATGTGTGAATCAAATGCTGTTTAGACGTGCTGCATGAAGAATATGTCAAAATATTCTTTATGAAAAGACAGGATCTCTGTGGAGGAGGCGGCGTGATCGTCTTTTGAACAGAGGTCACTGAAGTAGTCAAAACACTCTTCGACGGCAGGAGATCTGTCCTGAAATGGTAAATGTGGCTCTACTCTGAGCTCCCTCTGGATTAGAGTAGATTAAAGTAGTACAGGTGCTGCTCCTTGGCATCGGTAAGGGCATCTGGACGCCTCCCTGTGGAGGTATTTCAGGAAACATCCAACTGAGAGAAGACCAGAACATGTTGGAGGGATTGTCAAGACTTTTGAAAATATTTAAGTTATCATTTTATTTTGAAAGGGTGTCTGCGAGTTAGTTTAGTTTCCTGGGTTTGCTTGACTATAGCAGCTAGCTCACAGTGCAGCGCAGAAAGCTCTCTGACAGGAGCACGCAGACCATCGATAAGTGGCTGAAGCTAATTAAAATAGCCTGCTAAGGATGTTTTAGATTAGAAATACATGTGTTGGTGATTGTAAGACTTTTCTTTGTCCTTTGAAATTGATTGTTAGTAGATTGAAGTAGTAAACCTCAAATGAGAGGGAGCACACTTGGCTAACATCTGCTAGCTTTTAGCTACGTTATTAGCGACATTGAGGCACAGCAGTTTTAGTTAGTTGGGTCTGCTGTAAAATTTTTTGGTTGATTTTATATGTTTGAAGAATTTCATTAATATGTGATTACATTTAATTTTTGTATCTTTTTGATTGTTTTAGGTTAATGACCTGTGGTTATCTGATACAATAAATAATAAGAAGATAACAGATAAAAACATAAGTTATAAAATTTGTGTGCTGCCTGTTAAGCCTTTTTCGGTCCGAACAGGGATTACTTACCCTATCTGGCCTTGGAACACCCCTGAGCCGGAGCACATGTCGGCTACTTTGCTTTGTCTGCTGCCATTGTTACCCAAACCCAAATAAGTGTCAAAAAAAATGGATGGATGGATGCTTAAAACTCTGATTATTGATTTTCTTGGTTGACACACTTCTTCTTGTGTCACTAGAGGTCGGGGACAATGCCAGTAGACTAGCAGACAGGATCGTTGGCTCCCATTTCCAAACTTATTTTTGTCAACCTGGAGCCTATTTTCCCATCATTTTGTGTTTAAGTGACTAATGGGGACAACAATTTTTGAAATTGGTCCAGTATTGAGTGAGAGACGCTTCAGCCAGCAGCTGCACAACAGGCTGCAATGTAATCTGACAGGGCAATTAAACTTGTCAATGTACTTCCACTAAAAGTGCTTGTTGTTTTTTTTTGCCACTGACAGGCTCAGATTGTCATTATAAGTGTCTGACAACATTATGGAACGGACCACACAGAGAAATAAAATGCTTTTCTTTTGCTTTTTCACTTGATCCGGTCTATTAATTATTGTGTCCAACCAAGTCTCGCTCAAGGAGAAGTCTCACTGAGTTGTTGAAATCAGCTAAATATTCAGCCAATCTCTACACTAAGCTACACTTTCAGTGCTCCCAACACAACAAAACTCCTCCAGGCACTCCTCTCCCCAACATGGCTGCTGATTATTTAGCCGATTTTAGCCAACTCTCGTGAGATTTTAGACTACCTTGCTTATCCTGCTGCCACTGCGACCTGGACTCAGATGGATAATCAGCTGGATTGATGAGTACTTATCACTTATTAT
Source organism: Euthynnus affinis (assembly GCA_029490765.1). NCBI lineage: Eukaryota > Metazoa > Chordata > Actinopteri > Scombriformes > Scombridae > Euthynnus > Euthynnus affinis. The sequence goes on from CM055856.1 coordinate 2,692,215, forward strand.
ATTTATATAAACAGCAGTCAGGTTTTCAGTGTTTATATTGTATATTAGAGCTTGACCAATAAATCAGCCCAAATAAATGGCGCCAAAATGGATGGTGTGTATGTCGGCTTATAAATGACAGGAAACTGAAGTACAGAAATGCCAAAGAAATGTCCTGCCAGTACATTTCTTGGTCGCAATTGTTAAAAAAAAAACCCAATTGAAGTCAGTCCTGTATCCACCAGGCTGTACTCTGTATGCTACAAATAAGATCCACTGGCCAAACTTCCATATCGATCAGTGTTCAAATGACATTCAGCTGTCTCGTGTTCACAGAGGAGCTTACGGGAGCAGTGAAACATATTCAGTATCACACGGCAACATGGTCGTAGACGGTTCGAAGGGGGACTGACAGTAATGACTGTAGCCACGGGTGAAATAACACACAACAGTGAGCCTGCGATCGCCAAGTTAGGGGCTTAAATTAGAAACAAATGGATACGCACAATTTCTTCAAAATCCACAGCAACCTATGTTGTTGTCAGACATTACGCCATTAGTCCACATCCTCCTGTAAGTGCCTTCCTGCCTTTTTTTTATATGACTGTTGTTTTCCAGTCTTGTGTATCTGATGCTCTCATAGATTCTTGTTAGAGCGCCGGGATTGACGATCCACTGCAGGTCAGCCAGAAGAAGACGAGGGTGCAAATTTTATGTAATAAAAACTAATGAGAAGACTTGTATTGATCAGTTGATGAGAACCTGTCAAAGGTACCAGCTAGTGCCTGTGTGAAAAATCTGACATGTTGATGCTGCAAACAGATGCATATTTACTCAGTTCGGTCACTGCCATTGTTGTTTTTTTTCACTTTTCAGTAGTTATTCACAGGAATCATTTGGTTAAACGAGTATAATTATGACTCTGGTTAGTGTACAGTTTAGAGAGTTACTGTTTTTATTGCTTTTGCTTGTGCTTGTAAAGTTTCTACGTCATGCTAACTGCTAACTGCTCACATGCTAACTGAGCGTCCATACGGCCAGAGTCCACGTTGCTGTTCAAAAACTCAGCGGATATTCAGCGGATATCTTAGTTATAATGAGTCTGAGCTAGCAAAGCAGTTTAGTGTTTATATGTGAGGAATTTATCCCGTTTTGGGAAATGCTGTGATCTCAACAAAGCATTAGCTGAAGTCAGCAGGGACTAGAAAGCGTCTCTGTTGCTAGGGTCGTTACTAAGGGTCGGTCTACTCGCTGGAGTAGTAAACTAGACTTCATTACAAACGATTCTACAGGCGTGAGTGGTTGTTTTGTTGAGATAACAAGCAAAACTCTTATTTTTTTAAAGTGAACTGCCTCACAATAGGGATACATTTTGTTTATATCCTTTATATTATTAGTAAATGTATAATTGCAATATTACACTTGACTATTGACTTGTCTTTTCCATCATGTTATGTTTTGTGTATTTTTTCATTTATTTGGGAAGGTGGTCCAAAATGGGCCTTGAGCTACAAAAAGGTTGAGAACCCCTGGTTTAGAGAATTACTGTTTCTTTTTTGCTTCTTTTTCTTCTTTCACATGCTAACTGCTAACTGCTCACATGCTAACTGAGCGTCCAGAGTCCATGTTGCTGTTCTGAAACTGTGCAGCAAATAAACCGTACGTCACAAATACATTTTTTTACAAAGCTCTGATTCTTTTGCTCTTTGGAGACATTAAAAAAAAAGACTCCTTACCTCACCATTGATGTGCTGAACACAGCAAATCTCAGTTGAACAGCGTGGTTAAAACGTATCGCTCATGTGCCCCGACAAGTTCCTGTTTTCAAAAGAAAGTGGAAGCATTTCGCCTGCAACACTGGATCTGCTGTGGATTCTCGTCTCATCGTTAAGGTCGGGAAGGTTAGCCAGGAATCTGTAGTCAGGTACAGAGACGAGTCAAATAATCCATGTTGTGATTTGTTCTCGGCTTCATATTGATACTCATATTGGGATACTTTGCTGTTTAACCGAGGCAGCAGTGTTTTCTTCTCTTCCCTGCAAACACTTGGACTGTGAAGCGTTTTGCTTCTGGCAGTTCAGCCTCTCGCCAGTTTATTGCTGTTTAACATTGAAATATTGGCACGTGTTTATGTTGCTATGTGTGTGTGTGTGTGTGTGTGTGTGTGTGTGTGTTTTTAAATGCTCAGACTGTTTTTGGTTCACCACGTTTCATCTCAGCCGTCTATAAAACAAGTGAGTGATGCCGAGTGAATGAATAGTGCATGTTTTTGATTCCCGGCTTTCAGATAAATTGCATTTTCAAGGGTTTTATTTTCCTCCTCACTTGATATGATGATATAATAAATGTTATCATATCACGAACTACACCGTGAGGCCTGGTCATCGTTTTGTTGATGAAATACACGGCTGTAAAATCGAGAATGGAAAAGAACGAATGAAAGAATGAAAACATTTCAGATGCAGCGTGTTTGCAAAGCCGCTGGAAAGACCATATTTAAAACTGAGTGAATGATTTGCATATCCTGGTGCTTCAGAAACATATAAAGACATAAATAAGGAGGAAATAACATAACAAAACACACAGATACACTCCCAAACACATGATTGAAGTGTCTGCTGCCAGCTTGCTCACAGCTATCATCTGTACAGTTCATATATTGGATGTTTTGAGCAACTAAATACAGACTGCACAAAGAATTCAGTGGTCAAATTTGTGCAAAGGTGAGGTGAAATTTTGATTTGTTCTCTTGTCTGAAGACTTTAACAGTCTTTACAGAGTAGGACTGAAATATATTTGTTAAAGAATAAATATTGTTGCCGACAGTTATGAAGAAAAACGCCTCTAGAGATCGAAGCAGAGGCATTACTCTTCCAGGTGTCTTATCAATCTTCCCTTTCTTTTCTTCCCTCCAGGTGTTTGCGTGTGAACCCTAAAGGCCTAGACGAGGAGAGTAAAGACTATCTGTCACTCTACCTGCTCCTGGTCAGCTGCCCGAAAAGCGAGGTGCGCGCCAAGTTTAAGTTTTCCATCCTCAACGCCAAAGGAGAAGAGACCAAAGCCATGGGTAAGTCAGAGCTACGAAACCATAGACTGTATAAAAAAAAAAACATAAACTGTACGAAACCCTAAACAACGACTAGTCTGCTAGTCCTCATTTCCATTCTCTGTAAATGTCCACCACACGTTCATAACGTCTCTCGCTTGTCGTTGGAAATATGTCGTCGTTAATAACATGAAAAGCTATTCATGCCTATCCTGCGCATAAGTTTATGTTCAGTAGAAAATTAAGGATTTCTCAAAGTTCTGCGAGGTTGAAAATTAAAAACTTCTGCCACACCTGTGTCTTAGGGGCTCTGAAATTTGTAAATGCGGGAGGTGGGGAGTGTGTCTAATACTCCGAGTGCGTCTAATAATGTGAGGGTATTGATAGCCATATGGGCTTGTGTAATCACTGCTGGTTGGATTCATTTCTAGTAAATATATAATTCAAAGTAGCGCGGGGCAATTTTGATTTTAATTAAAAAAGACCCAACCTTTTTAGAAGTCTTCGTCAGCCTCTCTCCCTGTTGATGAATTGGAAATGAATGTGCCTCCAATTTCTGCTTTTTTTTTTTTTAATTAGGTTATGTTATGGGGAGGAAAAGCAAACTTGTGTGGAATTGAATTAGTGAGGGCCAGATGTGACCGCTTCCTGGTTATCAGCCTTTCTGGCTTACCTCCCCTCTCTCTCCCCCCCCCCCAGTACCCTGCAGCGTACTGTACAGGAAGCATGGAGGAGGGAAGATGGGGAAGGAGGCAGGAGGGGGGGAGGAGGGGAGAGGTGAGAGGCGGAAGTGTGTTTGAATCGGAGGCGTATGCAGTGAAACTGTGTACAACCCCCTGCGGTGCAGGTTTTGTAGAAAGGGAAATCATTTTTCCTGCTGAGAAACATTCCCTCATGTGAACTTGACACCCCCCCCCCACACACACACACACACACACACCTCCCCCTCGTGTGTACTCTAACTCAGTCCCCTCATTTGCTCTCTTAGACCTCTCTCTCTCTCTCTCCTTTCTTTCACATTCACAACGTCAATTTCTTTTCATTTTTATCCCCTTTTTTTTATTCCACTTCTGTCCAGCGACACGTCGGAATAGCAGCTCTTCATTCTCGGAGGCATGAAAACTAAACCTCGCCGCGGTTATTGTCCTTAAAGCTTTCTCTCCTGGCTATTACACTGTATACCGGCGGGTTATGTGGTAATGCAGAGAGGATTTTCCTTGCGGTATGAGTAATAAACAGACGTTGGAGGTGTTTGACTTCACTGCTAGGCCATTTCGTGAGCGTTGCCTTCCCCCTAAATGACCCCAGAAAAGCCTGAATGTAGGGAATACCGAGTGAAGTGAAGAGGATCTCATTTTCCTCCTCTTCTTCTTCTTTTTTTTTGTGTCTCAAGGGGCTTTCAGCTATAAATGGTGTGCTCTATGGTGCACACCCCATCCCATTCTTGCCATATGCCCTCCTCCAATCTTCCCACAATCCCCTTGGGGAGACCTGGGCCCTCCACTTCTCGCTCGCCCTGTCACAGAAGAAAATTACCCCAACTGCCAGCATATTTGTGACAGTTTAGTGAGCTCTCCGTCTAAGAATATGGCAGTAAAGATTGCTCTATTGGTTCTGGATCATTTAGAATCCAATTTAATCCAGGCCTGTAGGAGAAAAAAAAAGGCCAAATAAAAACAAAGTGCCTTAATTAAGAAAGCTTGGTGGCTGCGGACTGTTTATGTAGCAGGTCATTGCTTGGCCTGTTTATACACTGCATCCCTGTGGGGAATTTTTTTTTTAATACAATGCATATTAAGTCTGAGTACTTGGAATAGTTATGAAGAAGGGAGAGCGGATAATCAGTAGAGAAAGGAACATTTTGAAACTATCAGCAGACAGTGTTTGAAGCAGAGCAGAGAAACGTTGCTGTCGCTGGCACACGTCCAAAAACTGATCTGATGGAAATTGTTGAGCTGAACACCTACAGAGCTGAAGTTTTTTTTTTTTTTTTTTTTTTTTGTGAGGTGTCGGTTTGAATTTCTGTAGCTTCTGTAGCTTTTTGGGATGCGGCAAACTCTCACTTACAAGCCAGTATCTGTCTTTAAAACAAAAAAGAAAAAAAGCATAGACCATTTACTCAGTGTTTGATTTTTATCCGGGCTTCGAGCAGGTATAAAATTTGATTTGTGTCCGAAGTGGCGCCGGATTGACGCGCGCGTGTTGTAAATTAAAGTATCCCTGCGGCGCTTAAAAAGATGAGATATAAATACAGTGCGAGGGTTTGAAGGCTGCGCTACGACGGCTGGTTTTGACTGGGAAAAAGCTTGACATTATCTGATGAAGCACAAGCCCATCCGCATCAGTCAGCCCTTGAGCCCCCCCCACACTAGAGAGTATGTGTCTGTGTCTGGATCCTCTGATGGTCTGTACTTGCTAATGGAGATAGATTCAGGCAGCAGTGGCAGCCCTCCACCACCACCCGCTACCCCTCCTCCCCCTGCACCGTACTCCCATACTCGGCATGGCCGCATCATTTCTCTCCCTAGCTTAATGCGCTGGTTCTCTCTTCTGAGGCCGTTGGGTGGGTTGTAACTTGTCTCTTGACACCCTCCTCCCCTCCCTTCCCCTCCCCTCCTCCTCCTCCTCCTCCTCTTCTTCCTCCTCCATGTGCCAGAGAAAACAGCTGCCCCCCTGCAGACTCCTGTTCTGACAGCTCGGAGAGGAGAGATGGAAAGTTCTCATCCTCTGCCGCAAGCTGTTTTGTATTCAAATAGTCTCCTTGTTAAGTCTCCCCTACAGACAGTGGTTTTGTTGTGCCGTAGCCAAAGGCTAAGTGAGCTTATGTGCATATCAGCTGGCCAGAGAGTCTAGTTAGTGTGGGCTACTTCTATATTTTGGAGCTGGAGAATCTTTTGTTTTTTTGGGGGAAGGGGAGGGGAGGGGTTTCAGTTAATTTGAAGCTCTTGGTGTGAGCTTGTCAGAGTCTGTTGCCCTCGGTAACTGATGGAGGTGATCAGGCATTCTGTGTGGGTGAGTGGAGCAATGCTAATAGACTAGAAAGCTATTGGTCAGTCTTTACATAATCAGATGGTATTGACATTGGTAGAAAGAATGTCAATAGACATGTTTGTGCTGACACTAACTTATAGAGCTCGATCTTCAATAGAGATTAGATCTCTGAGAGAGCGCGTGCGTCATGTTTATACGTGTTGTGCGGCTGCTTTATGTGAACCGATGCCAATCAGCGCGTAGAGGGAGGGGTAAAGCTTTAAATTGTGTTTTTTTAAAAAAAAAAACTCAGCTACTAGTAAGATAAATCCTCGTATGTCAGTAGACGGCTTCCCTAATCGCCCTTTCACATCGATAGGTTTTGAGGGTTCGGGATGTGAGTCTGGTCCGTGGGCGGTTGAAAGCCGCGGTTATAGCGGGATAGAGGGATTTCTGCTCAAGTCGAACGTGTGAAAGATAAGGCCAGGAGAGTGACAGACAGGAAGAGAGAGATGTTGACTCTGGCTGCTGCGTCGGCTGTTATTTTTCGAACATGCCAACTCGTCTTCTGGCGACCTTCTCGTTCTGTGTGCCAACCGTGCCCCTGAGCCCCGTGTCTGAATATGGATGCCCTGCTCACTTAAACACTCTGGCACCGCTCCCGCTTTGCCCCCCCCCCCCCTCCTCCCCCTTCCCCTCCCTCTTCCTTTCTCTCTGTCTACCGACTCAGGCCTCATTTTTCTCACTTTTCCTCATCACCTTCAGTCTTTTTTTGGCAGGGCGAGAAACTTCACTCTTCAACGCCTTGGAACTATCAAAGTGCATTTTAACGTGGTAAAAAAAAAAAAAAAAAAACACAACTCGCTCTTGTTCTTTATTGAGATCTACCTATACATGTCTAAGTTATAAGTGTGAATTTTCACACAGCCTCCATGACGACGTTCCCCATAAGTTCATCCTCGCCGCAAAAGAGCGCTATGACTCCTATATCTACGCTTATTAATCCTTCTCTCATGCCGCTCTTCTTCGTCATTCACACTTTTCCCGCTGGATATCTCGGTGGCGCAGACCCCCTCCGCTACTATTCCAGCTCTTTTTGGTATTCTGGCAGAGCGGTTGCACTCCTGCCACCTTGGCCAGCTCGCTGAGAGAGCGAGAGAGCAACAGAGAGAGAGAGAGAGAGAGAGAGAGCGCCAGGCAACGATCTGACCTGCAGTTGATTCTCTGCCAGTGCAGGTTTCTGATGCCCCACTGGAGATGTGGCAGTATGGCATTAGCTGAGCTCAGCACACACACACACACACACATGCATTCACCCTCATCATTGCTGCCTTTATGCATACACACACACACACACATAGGCGCCTAACTGTCACGGGTGAGCGCTGAAAGAAGTCACACCTCTCTCTCTCTTTCCCCCCCACCCACCCCTGTCCGCTAGAGTCTCTTCCAGCGTTCCCTCTCACCTCTCCTCACCTCATCCTCTCCTTGTCTCACTCACGCCAACCTCTCTCCTCTCTCCTCTACTCACACACACACACTCCGAGTTTAGCTTCAGATACCGCCACAGGGGAAGTCCTCACTCATCGTTGCCAGTCTTCAGTTTCATACCCAAATAACGCAACTTCACAAGGACGTTCTACGCCTTCGGGGTCTCACGTGCGTCGCGTCTTATCAAACATGTTTAAAAAGACATAAAAAAAGAGAGAGAGCGGGTGAAAGTCAGCGGAGTTTCAATCGGACCCTCGAGAGGTACCGCGGTTTCGCGTCAGACACAAACAGTATCGTAAACCAAGGCCGCAGAAGTTCGACTCTCTTTCAAAACCTGCTTAGCTTTGCATCAGAGATCTGCTCTAAAAAAAACAAAAAAAACTTAATGTCTTTTTGGAAACGCTGACACTCCCCCCTCTTTTACACACACAGCGACAGAACAATGAATAAAGTAGAGTGCTGTGAAAAAGTGGAACGCATAGATTTGTATTTTTTTTTTTTTGCATTGGCTTGCATACATGCTTATGTGTGTGTGTGTGTGTATATGTGTGTGTGTGTGTTTGCACAGTGATTCCTGTCAGCTTCTTTGCGTACACAGTCTCTAGAGGCAGGGGATTACAGTGAAGGACCCCCTGCATGAGCAGCGGTGGGAATAACTGCATATGCACTGCACTCCTCTACCAATCCCCTTCTTTGGGCTGCCTTAGATCCAAACAGGGGATGGGGATATGGGGATATAGGGGGAGGGGGGGTGTGGGGGGGTTTGACACAGGATCTTACAGCAGCATTGACACTTCATCTCAACACTTCCCGCTGTGATCTGTCAGCAGATCTCCTGTCAGGATCTCTACGCGAGAGCAGCCTGAAGAGAAATCCGTTTTAAACGTGCGGGGGCTAAAACACACACATGTAGCGAGCGGCACGCCGCGGAGGAATTAATGTTTTGCGCGTGAGAGGCGATGACCTCTCGGTATGTGGTTTAAATCCGCCTCAGTTGGCTTTTTAACAAGAGTCTCAGCCACTTCATGCCCTTTAAAAACATGTCTGAGGAAGTTCTAAAGGGGGCGTCTTCATCACTACTTTCCTCCGTCATCCGGCATTAAGACATGAATTGAATCGTGGATATATGTCGCAGAAGTCTCAAATGTCATAAATGTTTCACTTGAGAGCTTTGAAAGTACGGAGTCAAGTCGAGTTCAGTCAGAATCGTATTATTTCACAGCTAAAACGTCGCTGTGTGCTCACTATACTGCTCACTATACTGCTCGCTCATGCATGCACGTGTCGTATAGTTGTTTTCGTTTTCAGTGCATTCTTTCAGCCGGACGTTGGGCTTCATGCGAGAACCATTCCCACAAACGGATTCATTCTTAAAAGGCACATATTACGGATTAAAGAAAATTCATGAATTTTCCTTCATGTTTAGAATTTTCTTTGATAAAACAAACAAACATTTTCCAGACCTGCTTTTCTCCACAAGAGAAAAAACCCTCCACATATTTGACTTATATTGTCTTACTTATAATGTTTTAATGTGAATAAATTTGATATCAACTAAAACAAACTCAAAGAAAAATTAATATTCTGTTCATCGCCGTGGCTGCCAACTTACTGAGAGGTTTTTTTTTTTTAGATTTTCTGACTTTCCTGCCTCAGGGTCTCTCCGCAGGTCTCCGTCCAGTATCGTCTTTTGTTGCCGCTGACAGCGTAACATCACCCGCTGCAGGCTATAACATTCTCTCATCTGATATCTCCGTGACTGTCACATCTCTTGACCACCTCTCATATTAGTCATGGATCACTTTACTTCAGAAAGACTTTTTTTTTGGTGCATCTAATGTCACGTCAAACAGGTGTTACACTCTTGCTTTTTACTCTTTTTGTGAAACTCGTCTACAAACGGAGCCAAAACGTGAAGCCTTATATGGACGTTTTAGGGTTGTTGATCAGACTGACGATCAAATCTCATGAACGTGCAGCTCCTGATGAACAGGTGATGTTAATGAGACTGAAACGAGCCGCTCCCGACAACTTTTTGTAGTCGAGAGAGTTTGTTTAATCCGACTTCGAACACTCGTACGAGCGAACCTCACAGGAAAAAAAGAATTCTTTCAGAATAAGAAAATGTTCTTCCAAGACGCCCATTGTTCTTATTTTCCATTTTAAAAAAGTGTCAAATAATCGTTCTTCTGATAATATTTCTGACCTCCAGGGATATTATTAAATTTACATTAAATTTATAGTTTGAAATCGGATGCCTCTCTCTCACAAATCACAGCCTGCCACAGGCGCATCACCGCCCATCTTAATACTCACAGTGTGTCCGTTCGGTTTGAGTGCATCCTGCAGAGTTGACATAATGTATGTCGACCCTTTTTGTAGTGCAGCCAATCTGATTTTAGTGATTTTTAGTGAATCAGTTCCTGCTCAGTCTCAACACAGTCTCAATCATCCGGATGCACGTCAATGTCACATGGTTGGCGGGTCATCTTCGGGGGGGAAAGACTCTTGATGACATCTATAACAAAGGAATGAAAAGACCCGATTCATAAATTGTCTTTTCAACATTTCCCTGCAAGGTTTGAGGCCATTTAACCCTTTTTTACAGGACACAATAACACACACACATACAGGCTATAAGTTATTACTTCCATCACGTGGTGAGCCATGTCTGCCCTAATGAGAACGGACAAACGACGTCTCTCCGCGCGCAGGAAGAAAAAACGGTTCTGTCACCGAAGCTCGGCTCAACTCGAACACATTCAGAAATCCCACCACCACCACCGCGGCGCCCAGGGAAGCATTTTTCCCTCTCATTAACAAAATGGCGAATGATGTAATTTCTCTAAAGAATGGTGTTACATCCCTCCAAACGGAGCGCCGCTCACTTGCAGAATTTATGTGTTAACGCCTTTGCTTCCTCTCTATTGGCAATTAGCTCTAATTTGCTGTGATCTCCGCGGCCGTCATAGTCGATCGCTGTTATCTATCGACCTTGCAGTCGAGCGTTTGTGACTGTTTAGGTGACTGTGGTGAAAGCGACGGCCGCCCCCACAGCGCGACTATTGTACACACAGGAACTCCGGCACCTTTTTCCTGTGTCTTTTGTAGTGCGACTGAGTGTTACAGAATCCTTCCTGCCACTGTCAGAGATAATTGGCACTACATAAACACATGATAATTGGACTGCTTTGATCCCTGCAATTTCTCACTTCTTGGCCAAAGAGGCACAGCAGTTCTGTCTCATGTTTACCACTAGTCTTTATGTGGCAGCGAGAGGATAGAGAGAGTGAAAAGAGAGAGAGGGAGAGAGAGAGAGAGAGAGATTCTGTTTTCTTCTGAAGTGTTAAAAGCTCCCTGCAGGCAATACTTCCTGCACCCAGCCTCTCTTTCGCCATTGTTCCTCCGCCGCTTATGGCCATGACTCATAACAAACTTTCTCTTTCGCACACACACACACACACACATTTCACATTTCACACACGCAGAGGCTTAATGACGTTGTGAAAGTCTCCAAATAATCTTGTTTCTCCTTGCTTGTCTGCGTGTTTTCTCTTTTTTTTTTTTGTCCTCCCTTTTTTTTCCAGAAAGCCAGAGGGCGTACCGTTTTGTCCAGGGGAAGGACTGGGGTTTCAAAAAGTTCATAAGGAGGGACTTCCTGCTGGACGAAGCCAACGGTCTGCTGCCCGACGACAAATTAACACTTTTCTGTGAGGTAGGCCTCGACGAGCTCAAAGTCGTTCCCATGGCGCGAGCTGCGCAGTCAAAAAATGATAATCCTGATTAAACTGCTAGATTATTCATCAAACGACATATTTCATACATGGCAGATAAACACAGAGGAACCTTTTCAGACCCAAACCGTAACGTTGGATTATACTGATTGAGAAGTGTGCACACATTAGTGAAACTGTTTGGATTACCCTCCAGAATATTTAAATAAAAATGTAACCCAAAATAATGAATACTGTTGAAATACCTAAAAGTTCTTGTTTATACTGGTGGGTTTTTTTTTGCCTCGCAGTAATCACAACTGTAATTCCTGTCTCACTCATCTTTTTATTCAACACTACCGCCTCATTGTATGTCCCTGTTAGTGAATAATGTATGTTTTTATTGGTACTACATAGCCTCTGGGTTTAGATCTCTCTCTCTCTCTCTCTCTCTCTTTCTCATCACCAACATACAAGCTGATTGTCATTCAGCCGGCATGGTGGCTTGGCTCCCGACACCTCTGATCCAACGCTGGCTGCTGCTCCTCATTGAAAATTCCCTTGTTGTTTTTCAGCTGTAACACAGGGGGCAGCAGAGGTCAACTGTCCTCTCTCTCTCTCTCTTTCTCTCTCTCTCTTCCTCTCTCGTTCCTCCTCTCTGCTTCTCATAACGGAGCCGGGGAGCAGAGAAGAGGTTAAACTTTTCCGGATATGTTAATGCCTTAGTTGTAATGCATGCACCCATAAATGTTTAAAAAGCATGGCAGTGGCTGTTTAAAACAATTCTAATTAACCCTGCGGGTATGGAGGAGAGCATGTCTTGAAGTTTTCCCTTTTTGTAGTGGAGCAATGTTCAAGTCTGTTTAAAGTGTTTCCAAACTGGGCTTATTGACAGAGGGATAGGAGGGGCAGTGCTGCTTCTCCAGAGCCATGTGGGATGGAGTTGGGGGGGGGTAGGGGGTTGGTTTGGTAGAGCAGTTGTGTTTGTGCGCGTGTCTCGTTTCTTATGCATATATTGTGTGTGTTTGTGCGGGCGTGTCTCGTCGGGACGTAATTTTGAGGATGAGACTGTTTGCTGGAGAGAATGAGCTGGAGAGGAGAGGGATTAGTTACCTTGAAGAGTCCTCTCTCTCTCTCATTGAATTCATCCACTCTCCTGGAGGGGGAAGAAGAGGAGGAGGAGGAGGAGGAGGAAGTGGTGGTGGGGTTGCTGGTTTAACTCCTCAGTGGCCACTTCCTCCCCCATAAATATCTGCTCTATTGTGTTAATTAGCTGGCTCTCCTGCCTGATGAACAACCAAGACAAGGAAAAACTTGATTTTATATAGCACACTTTTGATACAAGTAAAAAAAGTTATTTGTGCTTGTAGAACAGGAAAACATTTAAGGAGAAAGTAGATAAATAAATAATAAATAAAAAGATTTAATAGTAGTTTTCAGGCTCTACAGAAATATATCAATTAAGCTTCACTGGCCCCAGATGACCCGAGAGGTCTACAGAGTTCATCTTCTTTAAGTCGATGGCTTGATCTATAGTCAGTCAGCAGTGTGTTCAAATCAATCGGGGAAAAGGCGGTACAGTACGTCAGGAGAAAAGCAGTCTGGAAGTAGGATGTGCGGTAAACCGTCAGATTGCCAACAGTGAAGTCTGGTAGCTTTTTTTCCACCACCACCAACATGTGGGCAGGGCGTTTGGCGTGTAGTTGAGCGCCGGGTGTACGGCGGTAAGGAAGTATGGAGCGGGTGTTTGAATCTCTTTTCCTGGTCCTCTTCCATGCGAAAGTGAAGCCCAGTGTTTACCGTCAGAGACCTGGCTCCGCTTTCGTCCAGATGGTCCCGTCCTGCATCTGAGAGAGCCCCATCGCCCCAGAGCCCAGCTCTCTCTATCTCCTCTCCTCTCGTCTCTCATCTCCTCCACTTCCTCTCCCCCCCCCCTCCATCTTATCTCTCATTCAAACCCAATCTCCTCCTCCTCCTCCTCCTCCTCCTCCTCTCCTCTTATTTTCCCTTTTTCTTTTATCTCCCGCTGCCTCCCATTTCGAGCATCACACATTTCTTACCCTACCTTTCAGCTCTTCCCCCGTGTCCCTCGTCTCCTCTCAGCTCAGCCTCTTTACTTTTTTGCCCTCCCTCGCCTCCCGTCTCTCTCGCTCTTTCATTCTGTGTAGTGTAGAGTGTCAAATAGAGGCGAAAAGGCTATGAGGAGAAGCCAGATCACTGTTGGAGGGGGATGCTGGCTCAACCTCTCCTCCTGACCCTTGGTCCCTGTGCTCGGCTCAGTTGCCTCCGGAGACATTAGTAATTCAAATTTAGCACAGGGAATCTGGCTATATGTCATGTCGGAGAGGGCCTGAACAACACCAGCAGGAGCTCTCTCTCTCTCCCTCTCTCTCTCACTCACTCTTTGTCTCCATCTTTCTTTCTGTCTCCATCCCTGCCAAAGCTCTGCAGACACCTGCAGGTATTTAATGAGGAGATAGCTCCCATTAAAGGTGCTGCGTTGGCTGTCAAAAGAGAGCATGATGAGGGACAGAGAGAGATAAAGAAGGAGGGAGAAGGGAAGCACAGTAGGAAGAGACTACAGGAAAGGACCTTCTCGGGGAAAAAGGGAGTGGGCACGCCAGGTGGCATCGAGCCACGGGGGTTAAGAACAGACAAAGAAGAAAAAAAAATGAAGATGATACTGGATAAAATAAAAATAAAAGGCTATAAGAAGGTTTTAAGATTTCTTAGAGGGAGGATGTTTTCATGCGGATGAGACATGTTTTTACTTTGCTTTTCTCTTCCCCTCTTCTAACGAGACGCAGAGGTAAAAGGAGGTTAAATCCTCTCTCTCTCCCTCTCCTCAGATTTCTTCTCTCTCAGCACCGCGGGTAACCTCTCGCCCTAAGGTCACACCCGTTGTTATCTTGCCGTTGTTATGTTAAAGTTTTTGGAGTAATCCACAGATGTTGGGGGGTCCTGCGGGCGGCTGCCGGGAGAATCTCAACGAGTTTTGCGCCGCCCGTTCTTTCGCCTGCAGGCAGTCGCCGCGTCGGCTGTAAGGGTTACTACTCTGGAAGTCTGTTCGAGGGGGGAAAGAAGAGGTTGTTTTGGAGGAGAGGAGTTAATGGTGAAACTTGTCTGTGAGTCATGTGAGTCAGAGAGCTACTGCTGCCACACTTATTTATTTTATTTCACAGATGAGGCCCCCCCCTACTCCAGACTTCAGTCCACATCTGGACTAACTAGAAGTCTAAACTGGACAGAGAAGAAACTTTAACTGCGTCATGACAAGGACTGCTTTGGTTCGGCACGCGGTTATCACGTCACCTCAGCTGTCATCAGTCAGCCACCTGCTTGTCACGGCGATCTGCGAGTCAGGAGCTTTGGTTTATAAAGTAAAACGGCTTGAACGGATACAAACAGAGAAAGGTTGACAGCAGGAAAAAACATGCATTTAAGGATGACTGCGCTCAGAAATACACGTTCATTTCGCCTGAGGGGAGTACAAGACCCTCTGTGCTTGATTTGCGACGAAACAATGGCCGTAATGAACAGCGGGAATGCAAAACACCACCACGACACCGAAACACGCCCGTTTTTTTAAACTTTATCCTGAAAACAAAAGTGAACTTGATGAACTCCTCGTATCACAACTCCAGCAGAATAAGTGTAAAAATCATTTTCAAACATTTTTCAACAATGACTGCAGTGAAGCACTCGGACTGCAGCAGACTCATTAATGAACACTTACACCAGTGTCTCTGTCTGGCCATTGCACCTTTTTATGCTCAAGGACTTTCTTACACAATGAATATGTCCCTTCTCCTATTAATACAGAAATGCTATTCATGTAGAGTTCTGGAGTTTTTGCACCTTTACTGGACCTTTGATGCAGTGGAAATTTATTAAGTGGACCTCTTAAGACTTGTATTTGACTACGCCTGTCATAGTTCATCCACAGGCCACACTTTATGGTAAGTGGGCTGCATTTATATAGCGCTGTTTCTCAGAGTGCTTTGCATTACACGCCACATTCACACACACGCCGACGGTACGGCCTTCAGGAGCGATGCGCGCTGCAATGTCTTGCCCAAGGACACGTCGGTAAGTGGACCGGAGAGGAGCCGGGGATCGAACCGCAGATCCTCCGATCAGTGGATGACCTGCTCTGCCTCTTGAGCCACAGCTGCCCGACATACTGATATAAGTTTGCCAATATCGACTGATGTTGTCCTAATTGTGTTCTTGTCACCTGACCAAGTAATCAGTTGCTAGTAGACACAATTATAGCACACACAAATGTTTTGGTGTTGCTATAAAATATAATTTTTTTTTGCAAAATTGTCACCAATCGCGTCACAGCTATCATATCTCGAAGGGAAAAATTTTTTATTTTGAAAAGGAAAAAACATGTAATTTGGAAGCATTAAAATGATGGATCCAAATGTCTGTTTTAAAAGCAGCTTTCAAGTGTAAAAGCTGAACTGGAACCCGTTGATTTTTTTTTTTTATCTTTCATCCACAATCAAGCTGAATATTCCCTCCGTATATCAATCGCCATGAGTCATGGCGCAGTATGCAGAGGAAGAATGACAGTTGATAATAACTGGATTGACATTGATTTTATTGTCCTTCCATTCAAGTTGCGAACACTTCTGAAATTGAGAACGAGTGCATACTTGACTGCTGTCTGATTTGCACATAAATTAAGTGAGGGGGGGGAAGATGAGGAGAGTTTTTACTTGATGTCACTTTGAGTTTTTTTTTTTTTTCTTTCACAGATACTGTATCATCCCGTGAATATATCACAGATTTGTTAAAGGTGGCATATCATACTTTTTGTGATTTCTCTGTTATTTCTATACCATCATGATGTCTTATGTTTATGTTAAACATGATGAAAGGTCCAAAACTTGAGGTGAGTGTATGTAAAAATATGTAAACACATGTAAACATATGTTAAAAAAGGGCTTCAACCTGCTCCGACTGCTTCATTTGCAGTGTTTCCTCGTGATGACATCATGCCCACAAATGGCCGTCCATTGGCGAGCCATCGTTGCTAAGGTTATTCCGCTGGCATATGTCGGACCAGGTTCAGGCTCATGTATGGATGTTGTTGAGAAGTTTCCATTTTGAGTAAAGAATGAGTGAAAAAGAAGTAAAATACTACTACTACTGTTTGTTTACGTAGCTGGAAGTCTCCTGAGTTTATGCGTCTGGACGTTAACCAATCAGGACGGAGGGGGCCCTTAAAGAGACAGGACAGAGGCTACATAAAGGGCCAGTACAAGATAAATAAAGATTTTTTTTTAACTGTAAATCATGCAAAGATATTCCACTAGAGCCCCAGAATAAAAAAAAATAGATCTGGAAATATGCATGATATGTCCCCTTTAAGATAAAATTACACTCAAACTATAATAAACATTTATATTTTAGTGTTCACAGTAAAGTAGGGGGCAGAAGCAGAAGCAAAAAGCTGTTACACATGCTTCTGCACTTCTGCGTGAGACACAAAAGGGTGATGAGAGGGCATATGTGAGGCTCATCGCCTGCATGTGTTTAACTGGAAGATGAGCCAGTGTTTTCCTCTCAATCGGTTTATCTTCTGCACATAGAGGATCTTTGATGTGATTTCCTATAATGCATAGCGACGGGCTTCTGGGCCACCGCTAGCCAGTCGGAGGTCTTTTCTTTAAGGCTCCTCAGCCGCGTCCCTCCTGGAGCGAGGTGGCGGCGGCGGGAGAATAAATGAGTGGGGTGCTGATGTTCAGCTGTTTCCTCCTCTTCCTCATGGTGTTAGTGCTCCTGTCGGTGGGTAAGCACTTTGCCGGGTGACAGCACCCATCCTTCACAGGGCCCTGCCATATGCCGTGCTGCTGTCAGAGGAGACGACTGCAGATGCTCCAGCTGCTCCTTCCCTGCACGCTGAACAACACACACACACACACACACACACACACATAATACACACACACACACCACCACCACCAGCAGCTCTGAGTGCAGGATAAAGAGGCAGAAGTGGGAAGAGACACAGGGAAGAAAGGAAAGGGTACACATAGAAATTTGGGTTTGTGTTTGCAAAAAAAAAGGGGGAAGGCACACTTTTGAGGGCAAGCTCCTTCTCTTGCAGTGGGATTTTTTTTTTTTTTTACTATAATAGCTTTTTGGCACCCATTTTTATGCCACAATGGATCCTTTAATTGATGCCGCTGCCTTTGCAACACTTCTGCACCAACGCCACATCCATAGGTCTTTTATATCCCATCAAAAGCCCTTTGCTTCACCCAGAGTAAATACAGCAGAAATTGAACAAACAGGCAACTTTCCCCCCCCTTGCTTATTTATATATTTTCTTTGTCCAAACATTTCCTTCAAGCACTTTAGATCGGGCCTCAGAGTCTCAAAGCTATCACTTTAGTGCCTGTGATCTTCCAGTGGAGAAAACAAAACTACTTAAAAAGAGACCCGAATGGCTGGTGCTCACAGACGGCGTGCAGAGGCTCGCGCTCAACGCCAGTGGTGATACTGACTGCGTGGAGACACTATGTTTAAAAGTCTGCGTCTGTGTATGTGCATGTGTAAGAACAAGGTTGGCCAGGCACAACAACGCGCTTGGCTGTGATTCGGGGGACGACTCTTGTTCAACAGCGTGACTTCGAATCATGCATGAAATATGTCTCTGTCTCTGTGCAGATTCACCCAAATGACTCCGTGTCAATGGCAGGCCAGCCTGTCTGCTCCTCTGTCTGTCTGTGATGAAGCCCTTTGTTATGTGTGTTATGCGGTTTTTACCCACATGAGCGCCGTGGCCTCACTGATGGCGGTCTCAGTCTGTTAGTAGGTTGTGCAGTCGGTACGACACTTTGATCCAGAAGGAATTATCTCAACAACAACCGGGTAGATTGATTGATTTGTTTATTTGAGCTTTTATTTGAGCATTTTCTGGTGACCATATGGGCTTACAGGACACTGGGGCAATAACAAGGATGGCCACATGACAAATCACCACCTACAGATCCACAGATTCAACAAAAGTACGTCTGAAAACAGTCAGTTTGCAAGACATGAGACATGACCTGTTATGATGGATACGGAGTTCTCTGTCTTAGCTGCCATTTATCTCCTATGAATCTCATCATAACAATAACAATATTTCAACATTAAAAAGCCAACTCAACATATTTATCACCTTCAGACAACAAAAAAACAATTCAGGATCCTTCAAGTGAATCAAGCAATTCTTGTCACTGTACACAGGGCCACCGAATACAACAATGAAATTCATCCTTGCCACCAAGATCACAAAAAACACACAAACATTGCTCTTCAGGAATAGCTTTTTTTTTTATCTGCCTGCCTCAATTGCCTGAAGTAAAGTACCAGTTCTTAACTGAGCACACAGGGACCTCTGCCCTCGCTGTAAATTAAATTTTATATATGGTTCTGAGTGGCAATCTTCTTTGATTTGGACGCAATTTCTGAACTTTGGCTTGTTACAAATTTCCTCTTTCCCTTGTTCCATATAGATCTTTAATAGTTTTGTTTGACTGCATTTTATACCATATATATTTATACCGTATATATATAATGTGTTATATATATATATAACATTCATGCTGCCCATATGATGAATTGTGAAAACACTTATAATCCCTTAACTTTTCATCTTGCACCATCATTAGCATCCTAACATGGTAAACTAAGATGGTGAATATGGTAATAATTATACCTGCTAAACTAAGCATGTTAACATTGTTGTTGTGGTCATTTTACATGCTGATGTTAGCATTTACATTTTATATAATCAGATTACAAGATAAACCTGTGTGCAGGTTTGGCAGCATGATAACAATAGAGCCTTATAGAGGGTAGATTTATTCAAGCAAACGTTAGCTCTACGTTAGCACTGGATTGTTGTTGCTGCCATACTTTGTCCGAGTTACTTAGTTTGCTATCTAACTGATAATGCATTATTGATTTGGTGCTAATATAGAAATATTATAATTATTAAGATTTCATCTTGCTAAGTAGAAAAACAAAATAATTTCTAAAGCACACAGGACAAGACTACATAGGTCAAAACTACAATGTGAATTCCTGGATGTTGAATGTTCATCGGCCATTCTCTGTAGTGGTTCCAGTAATATTTGTTGTTACAGTTTACTGAAGTATCATATCACAAACATTTGAGATAAAAAAAGGGTTTTAAATGCAGTTGCAAGAACTATCTTTCCACTCATATGTTGGGATATTTGATTTGAAAGAGAACTTATTTTAGTTTAATTATAACTATTCTAATTATCTGTATTTGTACAGTCAGTCAATCACACAGCATGGCGCGGCTATGCTAACGATGCTAGCCATTGTGCAGGCTGATAAAATGGATCTGTCGCTTTTCTTTGTATCTGCAGGCTGATGCTTCTGTCAGTGTTGGAGCCTCCGTGTGAGATACTTCAGTCGGTAAATGTGTGTTTTTCGGGACCGGCTCACTCTCAGTCCTGCTGAGAATGAGCTGAGCTCGGGGCTCTGCTGAAAAACGCCCCCTGAGGACGTAATATAAACCGCTTCAAACCACTGATTCATTTTTAAAGAGCAACAGCCAATGGGGAAACCCCAACACTGAGCCTGCTGATCAACGGTGCAACTTCATCACTCAGTCAGTGAGTCAGTGACATATATACACTGGGGGTTATAGAGCTGGTCTGTAGCCGGTCCAGCCAAGCAGACCTATCTCCACCATGCTGTGCCAGCACTATGTAAACAGTAAGCCTTTGAAATGCTTTCCTTCCCATATTGGTTTGGAGCAGGTGGTGCAATCTGACATAGTGCTCCTTTAAAGCTCTGCTGTGATGTACGGCCTCACAGAGCTGCTAGCATTGCTGTTGGCTCTTAGTCTTGTTCTTCCTAAAACATTAAATCACTTTTTGTGCACCTGAGGAAAGACCTATCGGACACTATATTAATAGTTGAAGTAAATAGACTGTAATTAAAGAAAGCGAGCTTCTAGCTTATTGTCTTCTGAGGAGAGCGAGTGCAGTGTTTATTTTTGACTTTTGCTTAATAGCGTTGGGATTTGGGGCTATGTTTGCTTAATGGTGTCAGGACCGAATCAGATTCCGCTATTATTCTCTGTTTTAATCAGTACAGTCACCTGTTGCAGCTGCCGGAGGGCCGCCACTGTAAATCTGGCTCCTATATTGAGTCTGCCTTCTAACTGAAATATCCTATCATTTCTCTGAGTGTTTTTGATTTTTGTAAGCAATAACATCCGAGAGGGTGGAGAGGATGACTAAGAAAAGGGAGAGGGAGATAGGGGAGCGGCAGAGTGGGTCTGTGACATAGAGCCTGTTTACTCTGTCTGGCTGAAGTGGAGGGCGAGTCATGCATTATAAAAAGCTGGTGATGAGTTTTGCGCTCGGGGGTTCAGATGACAAGTTTAAAGATCACAGATCTATTAAGCTGTTGCGGATGAGAAGTGTATGAGCGCTGGAGTTAATGGTCACTTGTCTAATTGTTTAGCTAATAGAGATCCACCTTGTTATGTCTTAAGCTGTGCGGTGTGTAATGAAATATGTAATTTACAGCATTGATTCAGGTTAAATTGTTACCGAATTTCCACTCTACATGGAAACAACAGATAATGAAGTCCATGATGAAGCCATCATACAGTTCTGCTGCTCTCTTTCTGTAATTAACTTTTAATAAATGTGTAATGAATTTTTGGAATACATTTGTTTTGTTTCTCCCAAGTGGCGTCAACACAACTGGCAGTGAACCCGCAGACTAATATCAGACGGGATGTGATTTTCAAACGTGCTGCAAACATAATACAGTTAATGTTGTAAAAGGTAATAAAACATTTGTTTTACTTGTATTGTGCTATCAATCCTGTTTTAATATGTTAAACTTTAACAGTAAGCGCCGCAGAGCTCAACAGCAGGTTTTCTTTTTTCCGACTGCCCCAGCCAGCCAGATTTTGAACCATTTAGTTTGGTCGCCCTTGTTGAACCGCTTTTCATGTATTGCATCCTTTGCTCTCAGTGTAGAATTTTCACCGAGGCAAATGAGAGCGCTGTTGAACTGATTTACTCAGTCGGACATAAAAATGGAAAGTAAAGCGTGAAGTAAAATTGTAAATCTGATACTGACACAGCCACAAAAAAAAAAAAAAAATGAAAGAAAAAGACAAAGCGGTAACCTCAGCAAAAGATTGTAGGAAACGTACTGTAATAAACAGCAGAGGGTGGATTTGGATTTTGAGGAAAAAAAAAAAAAAAAAAAAAGTGACATTGAGCTGCAACATGTGCACAGAGTTTATAATTTGAATGCAGTGAATGAGGTTGTTTCAACACCATTTAATATATTCTTGCAAAGAAGGATCTGTCTTTCCTCAGCTGCTGCAGATGGCCTGACCTTGCAACTGTATAATTCAAATTTATTCCGCAGACATTAGTCTATCAGTATTATTTTTATTTAGCCTTTTATTTAGCATATGTGTGTGTGTGTGTGTGTGTGTGTGTGTGACACAGAGAAAATTAAGAATATAACCTTTGTTATGTAAACTATGTTCAACCAATCTTCACTCCAATAATCCTGGTTGCCATTTCTGAAACTTGCTTTCAGACCTTGCCTCTGCCATGTTTGGCATGCATATTAATTCCTGATAAGAATGACTCAAAAAGATAATAAATGTATACAGAAGTCTGGAGTGATCAGCTATAGGCCACAAAAACGTAGCTGGCTAAGACCATGTGTCACCATATTTGCCTCTTAGCCGTCAAAGATGGAGGCTGTACATTATTACGCCAATCAAACATGCTTATTTTCATGTTAGATATAACAACATACAGTATAAACAGTCATAAAACCTGTTTTCCGTAGTTGGTTTGTTGATGAAATGGCAGCTATAACGACCTCTGAACTAATATTCAGTTAGAACAAGTTAAAGTTGCTCAAATTTTAACAACCTCTGTCGAATTTTGTCATGAAAACGTGTCCGTATGTTGCTCACTGCATACTGACTGCCACATCCAGTTACCCAGCAGCGATAAGCCTCAGACTCACTTCAGTAAAACTATGCAATGTGCAGATTCATATAACGTTCATGCAAATGAGATCAACAAGAAAATTGCCCCCAAAAGAAAAGCACATTTCCTTTTAGAATCCGCTGCATGTCGGTGCAGCCGGTGTTGTGTTGTGTTGTCTCTGTGTGTGTGTGTGTGTGTGTGTGTGTGTGTGTGTGTGTGTAGTATGATGAGGTGACACTGTGAATGTGTCCGTGTGTTTGTTTGCGTCCCTGATCTCTGCTCGTGTTTACATGTTTTGAGAAATGCACAGGACTGAAGAGAGAAAAATGAGACTCGGGAGGTAAAAGAACAAGTGTTCCATAACTTAATGAATTTCATTTGATTTTTTTGCTTTTTTTTCTTTTTCAAACTATTTCATGCATGGCAAAACACTGTAAATCCATAAACAAACACATAAACAGGCAGAAAAAGATTGATGCATTATGAATAAATCATCTGGGTACCGAAACTCAATATTAACTCTATGTTGCCTGGAGGGTTGAGAGGGAGCTTACGACAGATCCATCTTGATGTCTGAGAAACTAACTGGGAGGCGAGCGATTTAGTCGGTACTTATCTTGGGAACTTAATTACCAAAACAAATGAGGATTGCGGTGATAAAGAGGCGATGATTCTTCACTGTTATTCTTTACCTAGGGTTGTGTACAGAATGGGTTTCTCTCATCATCACCATCATCATCATCATCATCATTAACGCCATTCAGGAATAAATAAGAGTCAGTCAGTCATTCAGCCGGTTTGTCAGTCAGTCTAGCAGTTTAGCTTAAAGCTACGCCACTGCTCATACTATTCATACTCATTAAAGAAGGATATCTGATTATTTTGGTGACTCTTTAAACTTCTTATCTTGTGCCACCATCGGGTCAGTATTTTACCTTGACTAACACTTTGAGCCACATCTCCAACAGATAAACCCTCATATTATTGGTGAGCGTCTGATCGTTCCTGTTGCACCACTATCAAGCCAAATTAAGACTTAATTACCTGAGCAGACTAGATTTAAATTGTGTACATATACAGTGTATTATGTCCGAAATAATGGGCTAAAACTGGACTTTTGAGACACATACTGGTACTGATATTTGAGAGTTTAAAATATATAATAACAATATATCAGCCAATAGAGATTTTTTTCACATAGACATTTTGATAAGGATCCGTTAAATGTGTTTTACAGTTGAAAAGTGAACTTTGTCAGTGCTCTCTGACAGTAGACTAGTCTATACTACAAAGCTAATATACCTGTGATGAGCTAATATCGGCCAGTGTTTGTACTCTATTACCAAGAGGATGAACCCTTCCCCTTTTGGACACTAACAGCTGAAATACATGACGCTTCATGTAGGTGACGTGGAGTTAGGTTTTTTTTATTAACTGCTACATTAACTGCATCTTTGTTGCTTGTGTGCCGGTCATGTTTTCTGAGCCTCCACAATCACATTTGCCATCCGACCAGTCCCTCAAAGAATCAGAAATATCTCATTCTATATACTGACTTTTTCAATTTGAAGTTATTGAAATGTTTATGGACGCGTTCTGCTGCGTCAGACATGTTGTTTCTGCGCCGGGTGAATTAAACTGATGCAAAAGGCTGCGTTAGTGGGAGCGTGTTGTTTAAGGTGCCCGTTAGACAATGAAATACAATCCAGGAAGTTGAGTTGGAGCTACATTTAATTAGATTAATTAGATGCCAAAACACAACACAGGCAGGATTTTACATCTCATGGAAAATTATCACCTTAGCAACCGTTTTACTTTTCATCTCGACAATCGTGAGGTAAACGGTCAAACACAGCGTTCATGTGGAATGTGCGCTTGCATGTATGTGATTGGTCCGTGCGGCTCCTCGCCACGGATGATGTTATATTCCATTGCAGCAGGAGTCGAGCCCGGTTGGCAAATTTTTATGCTGGACGATCCTGCATTGTTTTTGCAGAGCGCTCTGCGTCGGCGCTCCTGCGGTGTAAACACACCGCCTCCATTCAAATGAACCTGCCCTTTGTGCTCCCTCAGGCCAAAATGCTAACTTGGTATACAAGATATCTCATAATCTGTTGAGCAGATTGCCACCAGATTTGGTGAGAAAGTTCATGGTGAGCATGAATTTACTAGAGTGCCACCATCAGGACAGCCTTTACATTTTAGCTCCATCACTAAGATGAACAAATCAGCAACATTTCACACTTCTGTAATGATTGTTGTGATAGAAATTGCTGTTTGCAAGGGTCAAATGATTATCTTGCATTTTTATCATCCACTTATGTAATGATAAATAACCAGGTGGATAAAAGTGCACTTTGAAATCATAAAAAAAGCAGCCAGTGTGATAAAACTAAGTAAATGTTTGAAGACAAGGACGCTGTTTTACTTCAAATACACCGTTTTTATGTGAGCTGTTGTAATTATACGTTCACAATAAATCCATTGTGATACGTTTACCAAACTATCCAGCAAATACAAAGGCGTGTAAAGCGTCTACATGCCTCTCTCCGCTCGTCCAGTACGAGAAGGGGGGGGGGTTTGGCTGGAGGTTGACAGTGACTGGAGATGACAGCTAATGGCGTGAAGACTGTCGGGGCAGCCACTGTGTCTAAATAACCAGGTGCTGCGATTTAGTTTCTGCCTGGTTAAACAGTGGAATAATTGGTCAAGTTAGCCAGTAATTAGACCGGCTCTGCCACGCTGCGTCTGAGAGCCCCAGCGACGGCTCCGCCATGCTAATTGGGCTATTTATACCGAAACACATTGACCGGGCTCGCTGGTTTCCCCTTCCAATTCGCTTTTCAGCACTTGTTTATTTATTTATTTATTTTTCCTTTCAGTGTGTACTCAGGACACAGCGCCGGACTCGCCACCCTCCTCCTCCTCCTCCTCCTCCTCTTCCTCCCCCCTAAAGCCATTTTTCATTCCAACTTGAGCTCACTGAACTTCTGTCCTCTGCCCTCTGTTTCTTTGTCCGTCTGTCTATCTCTCTCTCTCTCTCTCTCCCCTGTTTTTTTTTCTTCCCCCCTCTCTCTCTCTCTCTGTTGTTTTTTCCTCCCGCCTCTCCCTTATAAACAGCAGCTCCCTTTCTCCCAGGCTTTCTGTATTGCTAATCAGTGTTTTATGAATGCCAGTGTCTGTGCGAGGGACTCTGTCTTCTTCATGTGAATGCGAATGTGTGTGTGTGTGTGTGTTGGTGTGAGCATTCCTCTGTGAGTGTGTGGAGATGCATGTACGTCAGTCAGTCAGACCCCCCCTGGAGTGTGATTAATACAGCCAGCTGTGGAAACCAGACTGTCACACACACACACACTCTCTCTCTTTCTCTTTCTTACACACAGGAATACTTCGAATACTCCTTTCTTCAGAAAAGTCACATTTTCTTCTCACTGTATCCCTGTCGTCTCTGTGCCAGAAATGAGCCGCTGCTTATGAGAAGCCATCTCCAAGTGTAGGTCCCACCAATAGCTTCCTCACGTCTCCACTCCTCTTTGTGTGCGACTGCCTCTCTCTCTCTCTCTCTTTCTCTCTCTCTCTCTCTCTCTCTCTCTCTCTCTCTATTCTGTCTGTCCTTCGCCTCTGTATCTCTGCATCTGTATTCTCTCTGCCTTTTTTTTATCATCCCTATATCTTCCCCTAATTCTCTTCTTCAGTTTTATTATCTTTCTTTTTGTCTCTCTCTCTTTCTCTTTCTCTTTCTGTCCTTTCTCTCCCCTTCAGGCTAACCCTCAAACCTCCATCAGGAGCAAACAAGGCTCCTTGACATTCAATTTCCTGCTCGCCACGCACTTCTCCATTGTATGTGCTTCTCCTCCTTTTTTCTAAGACTCTTGACTCTTGACTCTTTGTGTGAGCTGAATAGGTGGATGGATGCGGCGTTGGGCGAATAGGAGGGCAGATGGATGGATGAGGAGGGAACTTGGCTGATTTTTTTTTGTTTTTTGTTTTTGGTGGTGTGTTTTTTTTTTGGGGTGTCAGCCTCCCTGACTGAGGCTTTAACAGCAAGGTCACTTTGTAGGGATGTTGAGGGGATTTTTTTTTACCTTTTTTTTTCTTGACAACACTAAACTGAATGTGTTTAGGAGCCGGCAGCAATGAAAACAAGGGAAAACAAAAGATTATCTAAAAGTTTTTTTTTTATGTGGTGTCATGTGGGGTCAGGTGATCTGATCATGTCATAATTGTGCAGACAACCAACTTAATAAACAGCACAACAAAACACTACAAAACACACTTTAATATGGTGATTTAAAGGTCCAGTGTGTAATATTTAGAAACATCTAAAAGAACAGACATGGTAAAAATTGAATCCATTATTTAAAAGTACATTTTAATTAGCGTCTAATCAGCTGAAAATAATAACTGTGATACTTGCGTTACCATAGAAATAAGCCATTTATATCTACATGGGAAGCGGGTCCCCCTCCACGGGTGCCGCCATGTTGGATCGCCATGTTTCTACAGTAGCGCATATGTTTAAATTTAATGTTGTGCTTTAAGAATGCCTGCGTGTATAACATAAAAACATGTCACTTAAACTGTCTGTTAAAATACGTGATGGAGTTAAAGTATATTAGAATCAAAGTGACGCATCATTATCCAGCAATATTTTACTTTATTATATTTAATACTCTTTATTACACAGTTATGATATTGTGCAAAGCTTCAGTCGTATGATCCTGCAGAAAACTATTTAATCAGATACAGAAGTGAGGTAAGGAGAGTATTAAATGATTATTATTAATGATTACTTTGAAGTTCTGCAACACTGAAATTGTGGAAGTCGTTCTCAAAAGTGCTGCAGCACAGGGTTATGTGTCGGTCATCAAATATTTCTGCTTAATTGAAACTTGAGAAACTATTTGTTTCTGTCAGTTTGGTATGTGAAATAGCCATGAATACACAAGCACACACAGAAGAAAACACACACACACACACACACTCCAGAGATGACGACAGCGTGAATCAGAGCATGCAAAGAACTTTTTATCACCGGCAACAAAAACAACAAAACCCTCCGCAGTTGATCAGTTGAAAATCAGAAAGTTGCTGTTTCTTCTTAAGTATTTGACTTCATGGTCAATGAACCAGGATAGTTTGTAGCAATGAGACAACTGTAAGAGTTTCATGTCCATCCAGCAATAAGAAGCACTTTAACAGGCAATTGTTTAACACATTTAGGAGCCTCGATAGCTCAGTATAGTTCAGCACAGCGTGATCGATCGCTCCAGATTTCCCCGTTAGTATTAATATAACGCACAAACACAAATCTGAACTAACTCGCTCGCCTCTGAGTGAGACTACGCTTAACTAACTGCCAGTGTTTGATTAGATAGCATGACAAGCATGTGCAAAAAAACTGCAAGTCAGTTAATCCAAGCTGTCGGAAATGACTCTGTAATTAGTATTGTGAGTATGACGGTATGTGTTTGTACTCACGAGCCCGCGTGTGTGTGTGTGTGTGTGTGTGTGTGTGTGTGTTTGCAGTGAGTCCTGTTGAGAGATAAATGAGTCTGGTTGACATTGTCTTGAACAGGTGGTGTAGTCAGTGGGGAAGACACACAGACAATTCTCATACTCAGACACACACACACACACACACACACACACACACACACCCAGTTTGACTTCAATGCTGATTTTCTGGCTTGTTTGAGAGTGTATCCAATCTGATTGGATAAAGTCAGAAGAATAGGGTTGTCTTTGAATAGCCCCCATATTGAGTGGTTGATGTATTGATTACAGAGGCAGAGAACCCACATTAATCATTCACAGCGTGTTTGATTGACTGATATATTGTCTTTTTATGAACATGGCATGCTATTTATTTGCGTCTGTACGAAGCAG
Source organism: Euthynnus affinis (assembly GCA_029490765.1). Lineage (NCBI taxonomy): Eukaryota > Metazoa > Chordata > Actinopteri > Scombriformes > Scombridae > Euthynnus > Euthynnus affinis. The sequence goes on from CM055856.1 coordinate 2,720,321, forward strand.
GGAGGGTGTGTTAAAGACGCAGCTCGCCCTAAAATTAAAACCCTCTTTATGTACGTGATACTGTGACTAAAAAAAGAAACCGAAACTTCATTATCCAGAGCAGAGCTAGACAAGACAAGTGTTGATTCCCGTTCACGTGATCTCCACAGGTGAGCGTGGTTCAGGACTCGGTGAACATCTCGGGCCAGAACTCGGTGAACATGGTGAAGGTTCCTGACTGCAGGCTGGCCGAGGAGCTCGGAGACTTGTGGGAAAACTCCAGATTCACCGACTGCTCCCTGTGCGTCGCCGGCCAGAAGTTCCAGGCGCACAAAGCGATCCTGGCAGGTAAGAGTTCGTTCATCACATGTGGGGGAATGGGATAGATATGTATATATGTTTATACTTGCGTAGCATTCATGTGGTAAAAACGACTTGGAAAACATCCGTCACTTCCTGTTTTCTGTTTTCGGTGTATGACCTACAGACTTGTCTTGTTTTCATCATTAAAGAGGTCATGATAGGACGCAGCGTGTGCGACAGTGGGCCTCATACAAAAAACATTCATACACACACAGATTCGTCCTGAAAAGGCACGTATGACTCATTTCGCTATATTACCATCATGGCTGCCAATTTACTGAGAGGATTTTAATATGTGATGATTTTTTTTACTGTTGTATTTACATTTCAGTAGTTGTTGTTAACAGCTGCCTCGGGGTCTTTCTGCAGGTCCGTGTCGAGAATCATCTCGTGTTGCAGCTGACAGCGTAACATCACCTACTGTCTCCTGTTAATATCTCTGTGTCTGTCGCATCCCTTGACCAGCTCCCATCACGGACTCTCCTTCGCTTTAAAAACATGTTTTTTTTTTAGCATCTAACTTCACGTCAATACATTCATTCCCTCTTTATTTCTGTCACTCTGCGGCGCCGCTCTGATGAAGGGAAGTTGGCAGCTGGATTCATATTTTCTAATTGTTTCAGGTCCTCTACTACTGACCCTCCTAATTTTGTTTTTATGTTTTTATCTGCTGATTACTGAAAACAGGATGTGAAGCTCCGCCATGTGCACTTCTTGTTTTTATGCTTTAGTCACATTTGTGAATGAAACTCGCCCACAAACGGAGCGACGGAGCGGAACGTGGAGCCTTATATGGCAGTTTTAGGGGGGCGCCGATTACGCTGAGAGTCGAATCTCAGGAACGGTTTGTGAAAAGATCAGGCAGTTAAAATACTTTGTTGACTCTGATTTGGAAGATTCAAACAAACAAACCTCACAGAAAAAAGAGACAGAGAGAGTTTTAGGATGATAATATAAAAATATTCTTAAATGAAGCCCAATGTTTCTTACAGGTATTAAGTGTAGAAAACCTGCTGAAGAGCAAATAATGAACATTAAAAATGTCTTTTATGTTGCTTTTGTTTGTCATTTAATCACATTATATTAAAAAAAACACCCCAAAAGATCTTTTAGTCTCTAAAACATGAATAATCATGACCTCCCAGAACCAGAAGTAGCTTGTTTTGTCCAACCAACAGTCTGAAAACGATGATTTGACATCTTTTCTTGACGAATGACAATAATGAATCGCTCGTCAAAACTGTTGTCGATTGACTTTCCTTCGATTGACTAATTGACAGATAGTCTCAGCACTCGATCTCTTCCAAACTGATGTATGCGGCGCAGTTTCTGTATTATACATATTCATTGCAGAGTTTGTTATTAGAGAGTTTTAGTTTCAGTCTAAATGCCGTTTCGGATGCTTTTCCTCAGTGACAAGAACAGAATTCCTGGGGAAATACTTAATCAAATGTTTAATTTTAATGAATAATCTTGCTTACCACGGGGATGGTTAAATTTGAATACATTGAATAACCATAAAAAGCATCAAATGGCAGCTATCGACACCTTCAGCGGCTGTCTGCGTCGGGTATTGGCTGGATTTACTATCGGTGACGCACGTCTACGTTACGCGTAAACACAAACACGGGCGACACGGTCGTGAGCAGCCTGTCGCGGATATCGACACTTTGATGATACCGAGCATCAGATGGTGAAAAGTTTAAGGAAACCGGTGAACTGTGTGTCTCTGCGGAGGCAAAGAGAAGCTGTTGATTATTGGATTTGTTGAAATGTGTGTGTGAGGAGCCATTTTAATTATGTGCTGCTGTGGTTTGAGGTCTTCCCCTCTCTCTCTCTCTCTCTCTCTCTCTCTCTCTCTCTCTTTCTCTCTCTGCTCTACTTGGTCCAGACGACGTCCCTCCTCCTTGTTATTCCCCCTCTCGGCCGTTCCCGTGACAACTCTCCCGGCTGTTAATCGCCGTGGAGACGGACAGAGAGGGATCAAACGAAGGAGGGAGAGTAACTCAAATTGGCTCCACATTGGCCATGTGATCTTTATACCAGTCCATCTCTCTCGTTCTCTCTCTCTTGTGTCTCTTATCTTCCCTTTTATTTTATTTTCTTCTTTTTTTTTTTACATACCTTACCTTTTACTTTCATCTTTCTCTCTCGTCTCCTTCTCTCTATTCATTTTCCCCTCCTCCTTCTACTGTTCCCTCTCTTTTTACTCTTTTCTTTCTCAGTCTCTCACCCTCCAGTTTTCTCTCTTCATCCCTCCGTTATTTGTCTCCCTGTCAGTCTACATTTCTTCATCTCTTCATCTCCTCTCAAATGTTGCTCAGCTCCCTTTACTCCCCATCTCTGTCTATTGTTATCTTCCTCCTTCTTTTATTCTCTCCTCTCCCTCTCTCTTCCTCCTCTCTCTCGCCCGCCCCTTCTCTTTGTTGCTGCAGTATGAGCTCACCAGTATTAAGCTGCACCAGACAGACATACTGTTGGTTTTGTCCCCACAGTCCTACCTTAGACATTCAATGCCAAGTTTGCTTTCGTGTGTGAACGTTTACGACACACCGGTCCGGCCGAACTAGCTTCAGGATCGAGGCCCATAACGAAGGATGACACACAAACTTTTTCAGGTTTTGTTTTTCTGTTTCTGACTCACCATGTGATCAAAGGGGATTGCTTCCTAAACCATGTATCCGACTCTTCATGTTCCTGACATTTGCAAGGACAGAAAACTCAGTCCTTCAAATGCTCTGGCTTTATTATTGTCGGTGACGGGAACGAACAAAAGAATCGACAATAAATCCAGGTGTGTTTGACTCGATATCCTGTGACCTGGATGACTGAGAGTCTTTACAGACAAGCAATCTTCCTTTCTAGTTCTCTTTATTATATTTTCTGAGGGAAAGAATCTCCATCATCGGTGAACTGATTTTTACAAATCAACTGTCCAAAAAAACTTTATCTGTCTGGCTAGCTCCTCTCATCTCTTGTGTAAACAAAACAAATTACCTCTTGAGAGAGCGCAGGCATTCACATTCTGCTGTTGAAAGGATCTTTTTATGTCTATTTGACGGATTCTCTAAACAAGCCTGCCAAATGAACAGCGGGTTAACTAACCATTCAACTTTTTTTTTTAGCGTCTACAGGCTTTAATCTTCTCGCTGCTGTAAGCCTGTCCACCTGACACCGGCTGAAAGATGACGCCACTCCTGTCAGATATTAATCTCTGTTACACACTTAAAAAAAAAGATTTCAAACCTTTCTTTCTGAAAAAAAAACTGTTTATGTGCAATATACTCCTTAAAATTAAAGTTATAAGGATATCCAGAGGTTCAGCTTTGACCCGACCTTGGATGTTACTCTTACCGTGAGCCATAACGTGAAGAACACTCATGAAAACTGAATAACCTGGAACTAAGTGAGATTTAGCTGAATTATAGATATTCCTGACATTATAACCACTACTGTATGATCATTTGCTAACTTATGAATTCCTTTACTCACATTTTACTGTAATCTTCAGTTTTATACTTATTTGCGGCTTCTGCAGGGTTGATGGATGACATCCAGTTAAAAAAAAAAAAAGATTTCAAACCTTTCTTTCTGAAAAAAAAGAGTATCTTGTAAACAACAAAGTTAAAACTGTTTATGTGCAATATGCTCCTTAAAATTAAAGGTATAAGGATATCCAGAGGTTCAGCTTTGACCTGACCTTGGATGTTACTCTTACTATGAGCCATAACATGTGAAGCACACTCATGAAAAGTGTTAGTTTTGTTATAGATTTAGCTGAATTATAGATATTCCTGACATTATAACCACTACTGTATGATCATTTGCTAACTTATGAATTCCTTCACATGCTCACATTTTACTGTAATCTCCAGTTTTATACTTATTTGCGGCTTCTGCGGAGTTGATGGATGGCACCACGTTTCCAAATGAGTAATTAAACGAGCAGCTAGCACCGCAGTTAATAACTCACTATTAAGTACTTAAATTAATTAGCATATCACTGACTTTGACACATAGTTAATAATGTGTTAAAACATTTGTTAAATTTTAATCACTAGTTAATTAAGCATTCATTAGTGTACAATAATGTAAAGTGTTACGCAGTGAGCACATAATCAAACTAAGTGAGAGAGGGTGTCACTGGTTATATGTGAAAAAAAAAAAAAAGGGCCAAGTCCTAACCTTCGTACATACTCACTCTCCACTCCGCTGTTGTACAACCAGCTGGCGATCGACTCAGAGATCCATCTGTGAGGTTTCAGAGCGCCGGCCTGTTGCCGAAACCAACCGCTGTCACGCCCGTTGACGATAAGAGAGAAAAACACAGCGCGTCGCTCGTCGCCTTAAGCAGAACGACAGAGACAGAGAGATGTGGCGATGATTTCGACCGCGCTGAATCATCACACAGCAGTAATTCCAAGTGACAGAAGTGGGGTCTGATTTATGTAATTTGATATACTGTACGGTCGTAATAAGCCGAGCGCTGCGGTCGGACCTGACAGGAAGTGTGGACACGTAATGTTGGAGATTAAAGATGACTTCTCCAGCTGGGGTCGATGTCTGGGGTAATAAAAGAAGAAATACTCTGTGTTTTGGCTTTAAAAACAATGGAGTGTGTTTGAAATCACTTGTTTTGGTTTATTTAGAGTGTGAATACATCTGCATCTGGGTGAAAATTGGATTATAAAAATACAACTTCCTTCACACTGACTTTAACTGTTGGTTTTTTTTTACTTTACTTTGAAGGACTTCGGCTCTCATTCCTCAGCTGTTTCGCGTTTTGTCTCCATTTTTCTGTAAATGGAAAATCTGAACTGTTCTTGCCTCGAGAGAGGACTTGTAAACTGTTGAGAACAGCGTTCTCCTGCAGCGGGAGACAAACATCTCTGGATGTGTGGGACCTGGGACATACAAACTGGGGGAAAATCACTTAAAGCATGTCTGCTCCTTGTAAAAAAAAAAAAAAAATAAAGAAAGAAAGAATTTTATTGCATGAAAGTCTTAACAAGCATGTTAGAGGAGTCTCCGTTGATTGGCAGCAGGTGAGTATGTTTGAAAACATGGAGGACGGATCTTAATTAAAGCATAACGCATTCAAATCAGCTCCAGTCAAGTCAGTCTATCAGCGTTAAATACTGACTTAACAGTCGTCATGAGCCTGTCAGCAGGACATGAGCTGCAGAGTTGACACTTTTTTTTTTTTTTTTTTTTTTTCCACGTAATGCTTCTGCTGCTGTCACTACTGCCAATCATCCACCTCGCTCTCCTCTGGCCCTGTGGCAGCCTGTTAACACATATCAGAGACCTCACTGTGTATCAACATTACACACAATAACAATCTCTCTCTCTCTCTCCTCTCTCTCTCTCTCTCTGTGTCTTTTGTTTCTCTTTCTGTCTCAGCTCGCTCGCCGGTGTTCAGTGCCATGTTTGAGCACGAGATGGAAGAGAGCAAGAAGGTGAGTCGAGCACTTGACTGTGTGTTGTTTCCTAAACCCCCCTCGGTGGCAAGTCGAATGTCTAAATTCTAATCTTTCTCTGTGTTGCGTCAGGAAGCGCTCTCACCTCTCAAAACATCCAAGTGTGTTCGCAAGTGTTCCTTCATGTTCTTATTGTCTGCAACTCTATTATCTGGTTTCCTTAAAGAGACTATGTGCAGTTTTTTTATTTGATAGAGCACCTCTTATGTCGTTCTGAAGGCTTAAAGTGTTGAAAGGTTGAAAAATGAGACGATACAGGTGAACATTAGTGCAGTTTTTCAGTGCAATCATCTCACTGTCACCGGGATGGAACAGTGGTGGGAGGACGGTACTGATGTGCATTGCTGGCGGCCATAGTGTAATTTTTTGGGGGGGGGCGCTATCCCTTGGTGGTGCAACAGTTGGAAAGCTTCAGATTCAACACAAGAGCTCCCCCATACTGGATATTTAAGACTGACACGGGTATCAACATTTGAGAGTTAAAAGGTCTGCAGAAAGAGTTTCCAACATGGAGGAAGGTGTTGTAACTTATTAGCTGTTTGCTCTTGTTTAACCATGTTGTTTGTTAACCATGTTATTAATATGTCTATTGTCCTGTTAGGGATAGAGATAATTAGCTTCAGCTAGCAAGCTCAGAGATCTTTCCCTCCCTTCAGTAACTCTTTATTAGATCAAATGATGTGATCCTGAGAACAAATACAAGGGGGGAGAATAAACAGCCCAGTACATAAAAAATAGAAAGCTCAGAGATCTTTTGTGACTAGCTAGCATTAGCACATTATCGTTAGCATATTCCCAACTAGCTCGTATGTTGGCATACAGTAGTAGTGAGTAGCCACTACGTCTAGGGCTGCAACTGATGATTATTATCAATATCTTTGCCTAAAAAGATGCCAGAAAATAGTGAAAAATTCCACAGTTTTTAAATCTTATTTTGTTCGACCAACAGTCAAAAACCCATAGATAATCAATCGATTAATTGCTGCTGCTCTAACTACGTCACCACATTTCATACATTCACATAAATGAAATGAATAAATCTGTACTCAACTAAAGGAAGTAATCTCTTGTCTGTCTGTATGTTTGTCCTTCACATATCTTGAGAACCGTTCATCTGATCCACTTCACACTTTGCTGGCGCTTTGCTGGGGACCAGAGGAAGTGCAGTGTCGATTTTGATGCAATTTGTACACGCGACACGATCAATATTAATAAAAAAGGGGGCTCTGCGACTGCATATCATGAGAGAGACGAGGGGAGGACGTCTCTCGTTGTTTGATAACGTTAAAAGAGGGATTTTGTTGTCGGCTTTTAAAAAAGACAAGAGATAAAGAAAGAGAGAGAGAGAGAGAGATGGCGAGTGAGCTGGAAGCACGAAGCAAGCGTCACAGAGAGACAACAGCGGTGAGGAGTGACGGCGCTGGAAAGCTTTCCAAGAGAGAGAATGACAGAAATACAACGTTTATTCTCTGACTGTTTCACGGCGGTCACGTTCTGAAGCACAAATAAACAACCATCAAACACTCAAACACATGATTTACTGTGGCGACAGACGCTCTTAGCTTCTGTTTCCTCTCCCCTCCTCTGCATTTCTCCTTTTTCATTCATTCATCATAGATCCAACTAATGTAGCAGTAAAGGCAAAGAACAACCAGACAAATCGGTGTTGTTTTTTTCCTCATGAGTGAACGCTGTGTTTTAAGCACGGCGGCTGAGCAGCACGTGCGAGAGGCGGAGATGTAAAGCATTCAATGAAATAAAGGAGCATCTACTTTAACAAGTTCAGATTTCTAAATTAAAAATACTCCTATGAGAAGGAGACAGGGCATATCTTGCTACCCAGCATGCATCAACATGCCACAACCTGGTGGACAGTGAACGACCTAGACTCAGTCACACATGTGTGGAGCGAGGAGAGGGAGTGATGGAAAGCTTCCTCTGTAAATGAGACAAATAACTGACCAATCAGTGGTCTGCAGTGTTTTCACGTCACCTTTTAGCATCAGCTCAGCTCGAGAAAATGGCGTTTCACATGACGTAAAAGTAGGCAACGCAAACACAGCTTTTAATAAAAAAAATGGACGGACTCTCAGGCTGCTTCACTTGGACCAGTATGTCTCATATAAACACAAATCTTTTGAGCAAACACACCTACTGAAACAATCTAAACTGAAGCCACAGAAAATAAACAAAGACCCTAATATGATCGATCCACTTCCTTTTAGGACGCTCTCTGTTATATGTATTTAACTTTTAAAAGGCAACCTTCGTTGTACTTGAAATGAGAAAAGACTCACTGTGACAGGACTTAACACCTGAGTGTAATAGAATAGGAGCTTCTTTCATATTGTTTGGCGTTTATGCTCATTCACACCTCACATCAACAGTGTTCATTTTTATATGTATGGAAGCAGCAATAAGTGGACGCCAATCAACCGGCCTGTCCTGAACAGGCATGTTTTGAACGGCTACTGCACCAGTACATTTAAATTAAAGTAAAATCAACCAATATATATGGTGTGTGCAGTGATTTTTCTACTTTATGTCCAGTGTAAGAAAGCAAAAAAAGCAAAAAAACAGAATATGAAGGGAAATATCTTTATTGGACGACCTTGTTTTTGCAGACGGTAACCTTGCTCATTTACTGATTTCAGTATGTTAAATGTGCTAACCTTTGTGTCAAGCACTTGTAGCATTTTGTATAAAGACTTATACAGATGAGCTGAATGAGTTCATATTCGGAGCAATTTGTATTATGGATGTGTGGCTGAGTGTGTTTGTTTGGACCGTTGCTTTCCTTTATGTGTCCTTTGTGGTGTTTTGTATGTTTCCGTGTGTGTGACGCAGGGAGCCCTCGTTCATCTGATAGGAGGTGGTGAGACTGAACCTTCGGTGATTTAGCCATCATGTCAACGGAATATTGATGCCTGCGCGGTTCGAATGGGGAAATTATAAAGCACAGAGCCAGGAAATGCATCTTAATTGCTGTTTAAGTGGGCGTCTTCATCATAAAGAGGGAGAGATGGTGGGCCACGTCCCCATACGATTCAGAGAAAAACAGATAGATGGGTTAACACTCCTCTGCAGCACTCTATAGAGGAGAGACAAATGAGCTCATAAAGAACCACTCTAATAGAGGACTGCTCTGTGAATAGAGGAGAGCTTCAGACACTGTAACTACAGGAGGGTCGCGTGTTTATGAGACACCGCTGAAAGCTTGCATTCTCAATGGATTCCCTAAAAATCTTGGTATTTTACCTGGAGGTAGGGGGATGGGAGGGGGTGGGAGGAGGGTACCTTACATCATCCGTCACACAGAGTGTTGTGTGCCTGATGCGCGGTCTCGTTGGCTCGCATCGGGTCGTCTCATCACTTTTCGGATAAGCTAGCAAAACTGGAACCTAAAAAGTTGTTTATCATCCTAATCTTTGCCTTAACCCCGAGATTGAACCTACAGGAGACCTGACGCCTAATTATAACTTCAAACTTATTCTTTTTTGTGATCATTGATTTATGCAGATGCACTTCTTTTGCTCCTTGTGCTGCTGGCTTGACTAGATTTCCCTGCAGATTTTCAAAAGACTTTTACCTGACTGTTGATAAATTCTCTAATTAAGCATCTTAATATTTGACTGTAAAATATGTACATCTTAATAGTGCCAGAATATATTGACATTTAGATGGACTAAATAAAAATCTACTCAGATTAGGGTCTGTATTCTGATATCAGTAGATGCCCAAACGGATTTAGCAGTTTCTGTATACATAGGAAATTATAGGAACACATGAATAGTTCCTTCTTCATGCCTTCTTACTTGACATGCATCAAATAAACTGATCTCATATTGTATGTGTGTATTATTTTCAGTCTAGTTTGCCTAATTTTCCACGCTTTAGGAATAAAACTGGCTCACACTGCTCCACTCAGTCCAACTTCTCATTTTCACTGAACCAAAATAATTCAAGGTTTTTTGTTCTGCATTATTACAACGGTTCACGCAGGTTAGCAAATAAAGTAGCCTGCAATTAAACTTACGTGCAATTTATTTTCATCATCTCCCAGCTCCCCCACTTACCTTCTTCTATCGTCAGTAAATTTCATCCAATATTTTCACGGCGCATGTTGTGACATTCGACCGTGAGTGTGACTGGATGGCGCAAACTCAAAGTAGTAACCTAGATTATTTGTACAGAACTAACTCACTCTCCATAAACGTGCATGAATGTGGGTGAGATAACGAGTTTTTTTTAGGGAGTCTGGCTTTTGCAATAGTGAAAGAAGCACTGTTAGTTTTTCCTCACGTGACTTCCATTGTGGTTATGTTGTGCTATTTTACATCTTTAATTAACACTCCAACACTTTGCTGTCAAAAAAAAAAGAAAAAAAAAAGAGCTGAATAAAAAGTTTTCATCTTCTACGTGCGCCTACAAACAAACAAATAAGCTGTGAGGAGGAATGTTATTATTCAAGTAAGAGGACTGAGGCTAATTTAGAAATGAAATGTACATGCAGATTCAGTGTGCACAACGGAGCGAGCAGAGGGTTCACGTTGTTTTTTTTTTTTTTTTTACCTGTTTACGCTGCATGTGTGCTTACATGCCTTTGTGCGTTTATCTGTGTTCCTGTAAAAAGGCCACCGTGGCGCAATCCGCCTTGCTTTCAGGCTCCATCTATCCATTATTCTGCTGTGTGTGTTTATGTTGCCGTTGAGTGGTCAGAGTTGACACAAACGCACTAAGCTGTTGGTACACCCAGCCTGACCCCGCTGAAACGCCGCCGGTCACCGTGGTGACGATAAAGCACTGTTATAATTGGTTTACTCGCTTTGTTCTACCTCTCAGTGCGGAGGGAAAAGGTTCAGGTTACCGTCACTGTGCCGGCGAGCGATAAAGCCTACTTCGCTGGCTGCAGGCTCCGTCAAGGAATGAATGCTCAGGATTAATTCTCAGGAAGCGGCTGAAAAGAATTAAATAAATGTACTAGAGTGTAGTTTTGAGTTTTGCTGAAACGTGTTCAGACTTTTCAGAAGGCTCTTTTTTTTTTTTTTTTTCTTATGTGGCTCTTGTTTTTTTTTTTTTTATCATTGAATGGCTGACTCTCCCTGTGTGTTTGCTAAACAAGGTGAATGAGTTTAATTCAGGTACGTTTTTTTTTTTTTTTTTGGGAATATTCACATGAAATAAAGAACACTCTGCTGCTTTGTGTGGTTTTGAAGGTTTGTCAAAGCACCTGTCTTTATCTTTTCTTGCCTTTTTATTCCATTAAACCCAGTGTGTATTCTCCTCTCCCGTCCTCTCCTCCCGTTCAGAACCGTGTAGAGATAAATGACGTGGAGCCAGATGTCTTCAAAGAGATGATGTGCTTCATCTACACAGGCAAGGCCCCCAACCTGGACAAGATGGCTGATGACCTGCTGGCTGCAGCTGACAAGGTACAGAGAGAGAGAGTGTGTGTGTGTATGCACCTGTTACTGCCTATAATTACACACAAGCCTGTATGCATGATAATGTCTCCAGAAATGCTAAATGTTCTGCAATAAAAGTGCACACATAACCCACGACTCCTCATTGTTTGTACCAAATGCCCCGTAAACTCAAGGTTTCCTGTCTGTTCATCCACAACCACGTTTTACTCCGCTGCTCTTCTCTTTTTTTTTCAGTTTTTACTCTGTTTTCCAGTTTTCTGGGAGCTTACTGCATGTCCTTTTGTTTTAATAGTATCATTTTTTCACTTTTAATGGCTCACAACAGGTCCAGTTTACTGTTTAACCACTGAATCAGACAATGATTTACTTATTAAATATCAAATTTTTACAACGCAATAACCTTGTCAAAAGATTAGAAGCCATTATAAAAACTGTCTTCACAGGCTGTGCAGAGCTTCTTGTAATGACTAAACAGAACTTCATGTGGAAAACTGGCGGAGTGTCCCTTTAATCTTGTCAGCTCGTCTCTGGAGAGAGAAACGTTGGTATATCTTCACACACAGCTTATATCCGGCACGCGGTTCTAAATTAGCGGTTTTCTCTTTTAAAGGGTTCGGCCGGTACGAAAATCAAGAGGTTGCAAAACAACAAGCATAGCGAATCTCTTTCAACACGTTCCCGCACATGTGCAGTGGCCGCTGTCGTACACAGAACTACTCTCTGGAGGGTTAAAAAAAAAAACAAAACGTGATGGCTGTTATTAGTCTTTGGAGCCGTTTCTAAACAAACTAACACCGCTGCACATGCCTAAAAGTCTCTGCCACAAAGACTTTCAGGCATGTGCAGCGGTGTTAGTTAGTTGTGTGGCTCATCGACATGTTTTAAATAGTTTTTGGACGACAACCGAGCTCTACAGCACAGAGGAACAAGACACACCGGGGCTGAAAGCACTTTTCTTTTTGCACTCTGTTGCTGCCTGTGACAGACGTGTAAAATCACCTTCTTTTACATCATTAGTGTTAGTTAATACCCCACTAAATTGAGATTTGTGGTGACACAAAATCTCTTGTAGTCTCTAAGACTCATCCTGAAGCATGTGTGTGTAAGTATGAGTGATTATTGTTCCCAGCAATTTTGTAATTATTATTTTTTTTTTACCTCTCAAGTGATCCCCCTTTTCCCCATCATCACTTTCCCTGAGTCTGCATAACTGTCAGTGCTCCTTCCCTCCGCCATCTCTTCTCTTCTTCAGTCTATCCCTTTCTGCCGCCACGGTCGAGTAATTCCGTGTTTCCGTATCATTACACAGCGCAACATAAGTTGCTGGTGGCAGCGTCGTTTAAGTAATTTAGTTTACCTGCTGCTTCTCCCCTCTTTTGTCTCTCTCTCTCTCTCTTTATGTCAATGCCAGTATGCTCTGGAGAAGCTGAAGGTGATGTGCGAGGACGCCCTGTGCACCGGTCTGTCTGCGGAGAACGCCGCAGAGATCCTCATCCTCGCCGACCTGCACAGCGCCGACCAGCTCAAAACGCAAGCTGTGGACTTCATCAACTAGTGAGTTACACGGCCGCAACTGACATCATCCATCTTGAGAACTGCTTCCACACTTAGGCAAACATATTTTTTTTTTCTCTCCCTCTGCTTTACACACACACACACACACACACACACACACACACACACTTTGCTTTTTGTCAAAGGAAGTCATTAATTTTCAGTGGGAGCAATTTTTGTCTCCTGAGGAAATTGAATTTAATCCCCAGATCAGACCATTTTGCTGCCGTATCATATTGGGCCATTTAGCAATAAACCTCAGCTGCTGATGTTAATCATGTTGCAGGCAGCCTGTTTAGGTAAGATGGGGCCTATTAGCATCAATGACCGCTATTTATGTCCACGGAAAAAGGTGATTGATCCGGTATTTGAATGCCCCGGTTGAAACAAAAAAGCTCAACACCTTCCCGCTGTTTTCTGAATCCTCCACCTCTCAGCCGCGCCACATCCGCCGTCCTTTTTGTTCCCTCCTCTCCTCTCTCTCTTTTACAGCTTTGCTCTATCCCCTCGGCCTTGTTCCTGCATGCGATCCATCTCACACCCTCCTCCCTCCCCCCTCTCTCTTCTCCCCTCCCTCCCTTTTTCTCCCCCCTTTTCTCTCCCTCTCCTGTTCTGTGCTTAAGAGCTCATGTGTGCCTAAAGGTGTTCAGTAATGCAGATTTCAGCCCCTAATCCCAGTCATTAATTGTGGTTATGGGCGTTATGACAGTTTAATTAGTTTTTTGCGACAGCGTTGTTGTGGCGGTGGGAAAATTGGCCACGGGGGGACTCCTGGCCAACGTCAACCCTCCTCCCGCGGACACAATCGACAGCAACAAGAGCAACAAAACAAAAATCAATTTAGAGGACGAATATAGAAAACGGACGACACCGAGGAACCAATAATCCCCCCCCCCCCCCCCCCCCCCCCCCCTGCCAGTAGCACCTCAACCTTTTTCCAGACCAGTCCTCTACAAGCAGGCGTTTAGTTGAGACAATAGGAGTCCTCTTTCTTATTTATTCATCCTCTCCAGGGACGTAGCAGAGAGTAGAGCCACCCAAACTCTCTTTATCCACTTTGTTTATAGAAATGAGTGTACACACTTCTTCTTTTTTTTTTTTTTTTTTTAGCCTAACATGACTCTTTAGGCACCAGTAAATTCCTAAAATAAATCACAGTAAGTAGTGCAAACGTGACGTCAGTAATATGAAGCCAGGGGTCTGTTAAGGCAGGAAAAAAAACACAGGAGCTTTTCAGGAAGTCGTTTTGTTGTTGATAATAGTGGTGGTTTGCCTTGTGATTACTGCTGACTGGAGGTCATAGTTTGGTCTCTTTTTAATTTACCTTCACATCACTGCTCCTCTCTGCCTCCCTCTGTCCCCTCCTCTCTCTCTCTCTCTCTCTCTCTGCGGACTTTCATTACTCTCCCTCACCTCCCTCTTTTTTGTTGTTGTTTTTTTTTTTTTTTTTGTCGCTGCCGTTGTCTCTCCTCCCCGCTGTGGCAGCTCTCCTTGTGCCCTCTCGCTGACCTGTTGCCTCAGCCTCAGCAGCACCGGCCATTACTGTAAGCAGGGGTTCACTTCCTCCGCAGAGAATAGGGTCAGAGGTCGGCTGGTGGTCTGGAGCTGATGTGTGGACAGCATATGACCACACACACACACATGCAAACACACACACACACACACACACACACACATAAACGCACTGTGCCAAGTTTGTGAGTGCCAAGAGAAAACACGCCAAGACACAAACACACACACACACACACACACACAGACACACATATGCTGTTGTTTATGTACACATAATAAAACATGAAAAATGTCATTAAAGGCCACACAGCGGTGTGCGTGATAGTGCAGCCGAGCACCCCGAGGGCGTCAGGAGGGTGAAGACTGACACACACGGTCTGCTGGTGTGAGCTCACATCTGTGGGAGATGATGACCACAAGTAAAACTCATCAAGCAATTACTCACAGAATCACCAGATTTATCCAACTTTTTATTTGCCGCACTGGCTCTCAGTGCCGAAGCTTGTGAGTCACACTCCCACGCAGAATCCAAGAGGTTCAAAATATGTCGGAAAAAAAAAAAACCCAAACTTTCAGTTTAAGACTGTGGGGATTTCCCTTTTTGTAATTTTAAGTGAAAATCAAAAAATGAATGATAAATTAAGAAAAATTTCTAATTTATGAGGCTAGTTTCAGTTTCAGTATTCAGATTTAGAGTAGAGAGATAACAAAGTGTTAACGTACTACAATGAGTCGACACATTTTAATCAACCAAAAGTAGAAAAGTATTATCTTTATATAATATGTATACAGTATATTAAGTATTTTAATGTTGTAACTGGTTAAAATGGAGCATTTTTTAAACAACTTTACATGTTAGTTTAATCATAACACTCATCTCAATCATTCAATCATTTTTATAAGATAATTTCAAATGAATGATCTTTAATTACCAAATTAATCAGTTACTATAGCTGAAACTGTTAAAGTGATGTTCAGATATACATGTTACTGCTACAATTATATTTATGTATCTTGTTTTATATTATATCTATGTATGTATCATCTCATATTATATTTATTTTTCTGAGTTTTCTCAAAATTGTGTGAAATGCTGGAGAGTTTTCTGGATTCAAGCGATTAAAGTGAAAAAAAAAAATGTGTGAAGGGAACTGTGGCTGCATCTAACAATGGTATGTATCATTGATTATTTTCTCAATAAGGTGTCAATCACTGTTTCCCAAAGTCCAAGGCGACGTCCTCAAATGTCTCGTTTTGTGCAGCCCAACCGTCCACAACCTTCAGTTTACTATCACTGAGGAAAAATATCACATTCGAGTAGCTGGAAACAGAAAATTTTAACATTTTTCTTTAAAAAAAAAATGACTGAAAAATTAAAATAGTTGGCGATTGATTTGCTGTCCATCAACTTATTGATTAATCGACTAATCTTTGCAGCTCTAAAAGCAACATCAGTTTTTATGATATAACTATGATTCGACAGACTTTTATCATATTTTCTCAGACATCATATGTCCATATATTTATGATGTTTGATGTTGATTTTTAATCCCAAACTCTGGAGAAACTGGTTTATTAATTTGTTGCATTTATTTGCATTTGCTGGTTGGTTTACTTTCTATCTTAAAACTTTTTTCCCCTCTTTTCTCTTCAGTCACGCTGCTGATGTGATGGAGACATCAGGCTGGAAGTCCATGGTGATCTCTCACCCCCATCTGGTCGCAGAGGCCTATCACTCCCTGGCCTCAGCTCAGTGCCCCTTCCTGGGTCCCCCGAGAAAACGTCTCAAACAGTCCTAGTGGTCCGGAGAGACTCTTGTGTCCCTAACCTTGCTGTGTCCTCCTGCACCGGCAACCCCACTGCTCCACCCTCCCAGTCCTCCTCTCGCTCCTACGGCTCCCAGAGACACCCAAGACTGACATCCACAACTCGGCTAGATATTAGCTTGGGGGAGATTCAGACCCACAACTCAGCTGGGAATATGAGAGATTTACAGGACTGGAGCCACAGAAGAGGTGCTACGCATCTCTGCAGGTGGGAAGGGGGGTGAATTCTATAAGATCTGAACCTGGATATTTATGGATTGCAAGCTCAAAGTCTTGTGTATTTTATATATCCTTCATCTATGATATTGAAAAGCCAGAATCTTATTCTGCTAGTCCGCCACACGGAGAACTGATCTTCTGGCTTGAAAGCGAAAAAGTCAGTGCTGAGTCCCTGTAAATACAGTTTTATGGCATATTGTTTTTAGAACAGTCTTTCCTTGTACAGTATAATGTCTCATGTGTGTTAAAGTCCAAACCGTCCTTAAAAAAAACACCAGTGAAGAGTGTCAACCAACTGGAAATGTGATTAGAGCTCCCGTTGTTGATGGTTTAAACAGTTCCTGTTTGTTGTTTTTTTGTAGAGCACAAGCAATTCTCCTGAAGAGCAGAAGAATATATATTTTGGTTTTAATAAAAGAAGACAAAACTGAGTGTGTTTTAATGTTCACATGGTTTTTTTTATTCTCCTGTTAAAGGATCTGCCTTGAAAGTTTCTATATTTTTCATATCCTTGTGCTGTAGAGTTCCGTCGTTGTCCAAAAACTATTGAAAACACATTAATGAGTCACACTGTAGCACTGTAGAGTTTTGGGTGTGGTAGTTTGGCTCCAAAGACTAATAACAGCCATCGAATTTTCAGTCTCCTGAGAGTAGTTCTGTGTAAGGCAGATGCTACTGAGCATGTGCGGGAACGTGGCTATGTTTACAGAGCTTTGCTAGCTTGTTGTGCTACATAACACAACCTCTTGACTTTGTACTAATGTTCTTTACAATATATCATGTACATTACACAGAACTGCTCTCTGGAGACTGAAAATGCAACACTGATATGTGTCTTTTGAGCCACTATTGACGTACTTTTAATATTTTTTAGCAATAACAGAGGTATACATCATAGAGGAACAAGACATATCAGACCTCTTGAATTTGTACTAATGTTCTTTACATCGTATATTACACAGAACTGCTCTCCGGTGAATGAAAATGCAATGCTGAAATGTGTCTTTTGAGCCTTTCTAAGCAAACTATTGACATGTTTTTAATATTTTTTGGCAACAACGGATGTATACGGCATAGAGGAACAAGATATATCAGGCCTTGGATGCACAGACAATGCTTGTACAGTAAGTAGGATCAATTCATTTTTAGTTTGGCTCTGCAAATGAGCTTTGTTGACAGAAAAACACACGAAATCCCCAGCTGTATCCTTTAACCACAGTATATCCCTTTATGACTGAAACAATGCTTTGACCTCTCAACTTATAAAACACACTTGGCATGTGAGTGTCTTTTTTTGTCCTTGTTAGCTTCATTATTTCTCATTATGCAGTTTGGCCACATCTACCAGTTACTGGCTCATTAAGGCTCAGCCTCTTTCAGCTTGCCGCCACATCAGTGCATGTGAGTAACATATTTCAGTTTCAGGCTTAATCCTGTCGTGATCAAAGTTCAATCCCACGATGTTGGTGCCACTCACATCGTCTGATCACAAGGGCTCATATATCCAGCTGCGTTAGTGTGTAGACTCGGTTCTCTCTCACGGTCACAGGCCTGTTTGACTCGGTGTCTGCGGCCTTGCTTAGAGAACACAGAGGTCGTAATCACTTCGCAGGGAGTCAAGCCTTTCTCTTGGACTGTATTTTAACAGGGATTTCTGTGTGTTGACCAGAGTCGAGGCCCAGCATGCTTTAAGGAAGCTCATCCCTGAGCCCTGCAAATCGCTCCTCATCAAACAGTCAGTCCTGGCCACTGATCTTTGGGGGATATTCTGGCGTTGTCCTGGTGCTCATCAAACGGAGAGAAGGCTATTATTTGTGGTACAGACACTATGCTGAAGCTTCATGCCAGACCACATATCTATCTACAGGACTGAGCAGTAATTCAATGTCATAATTTAGCTTCGTTAAGTCCGCCCAACCCGACGCATTAACAGCGTTCTCTCTAGGCTTTTATCATTAAAGACATTTTGACATGTCAAAGCAGGAAAAGTCTAAAGAATATGGTCTGAAAAGTGTTTTTGTGAAGATTCATTTTGTAGATTACATTATTTTACTTGTGTTTATGATTTAAAAACAGCATTACAATAATTATGATGGCTGATTTCCATTTAACTTCAGTTTCAGGGGTATTGTTCATGCTGACTCACTGTCATGACTCACTGTGACACTTTATTAGAACAGAGCCTTATTAGTAACACCTGTGGATGTTTCTAATAACATTGCCCATGTCATTAGACAGACTTAAGACAAGTGGTACTAATAAGGATAGGTGGGTAACATAGTGATATATTATTGATTATTGGGACATGTGAGAATAGATGTCATCATAATACTGTGATAAAGCTTTTATTAGTGTTTTCTTGGTATTTAAAGTGACACAGATTTCTGAGTTTATTAGACTGCTGTAGCTGAGTTGACTCATCAGTCAATGAACATCTTTAACTGGTCATCATCCACAAATGTCAAAATATTTTCTCTCCCTGTAAAACGTTTTCAAATGCTTGAAGACTCATCTTGAACTCAGAGGCGTACACAAAAATGTATCTCATCAAACGTGATTTTGGGCAACAGGCTAACTGCACCTGTCATGTAAAACCACACTTGCCCACTTAGGGGTCTCAGGTAGCAGAGCAGTATCATAGGAGGAGGTGTGTTTGGATGTCTGTTAGCAAAAACTTTTTTTTTCATTTCCAAAAGAAGTCACTTCATCCTCGTCTTCCTCCTCTTGATCTAACAACACAGGTGAGAAAGATGTGTGTGGAGGCAAACAGTCAAACAGTACAGAAGCTAAAGACACTGACTTCTGTTTCACTGTAACTTTAATAATGACTTCTTTACTCATTTAAATATCTAATATTAACAATATATTAATGATTTTCTGATATCGATACACACTACCGGTCAGAAGTTTTAGAATACCCACATTTTTCCAGTTTTTTTATGATAATTAAAGCAGTTCAAGTCCAGTGGATATCCTCAAACAGTACAAAGCTAAACTATAGTTAAAAGAGGACTATAGTTATAGTTATAAAATTTCAGGGATCAAGTAATGGGTTAACAGCTTGTCTGTATAAAAGCATGGATGAGGAAGCGTGATGGTCTGGGGCCATTTTGCTGAAAAATATAAGCAAAATTATATCATATATTATAAATGAATGTTCATCCCAATGAACCATGTTTCACCGTTATGCACTAAATTAGACCAAATTCTTCACACATATAAAACAATAACTTCAGTTCCTTAATGTATTTTTAATTACAGTTAGCTTGAAGTCATTAATTTAGACAAAAAGTTTACGTTAAACAACGGGATTATCGCAACAGGATTGTGCTGTTAAGTCATGTCGAGCATGTTGAATAATTCAATTCAGTTCAATTTTATTTATATAGCTCAAAATCACGACAGAAGTCATCTCAGGGCACTTTTCATATCGAGCAGGTCTAGACTGTACTCTTTAATTCACAGAGACTCAACAATTCCCACATGAGCAAACACTCGGTGACAGCGGCGAGGAAAAACTCCCCTTTAATGGGAGGAAACCTCAAGCAGAACCGGGCTCTAGGTGGGCGGCCATCTGCTTGGACCGGTTGGGTTGAGAGAGAAAGAAAGGGAGGCGGGGTGGGTGGGGATGCACAGAGAAGCAGAACAACAACAACAACAATAGATAGAGGCCATATTAATATCAAGATATTCAGTCTAATTATGTTTTATTCAAATAATTGCCAAAAATAATTGCTCTGCCCGCCCCAAAAATACCCTCCATGAGTGAGAAAAGTAGCATCGCCTTGTGTCAACTGAACTCCACACCTGCCAGACATCCCACTGAGTCGCATACTGAAGCACTGAAAGACTGAAGCTGGAGCCAGAAAAGGGAGAACAGGTTTTTGTTAGCTTACACTTTATATTGCCTGACAACCCTAAGATAAGCTTTGCAGCCAATATTTCCGAGTTTGAGAATTTTCTCGTAAAGGTCAAGGTGTGTGTGTGTGCGCTGGACTAAAAGGGTGTGGCAGGCATATGGCGCTCTACGAGTGGGCAAGCATGTCAGCACACTGTGCTTTTTTTTTGGGAATGTCCCTGAGATAAGAAGAGGCTTTGTTAACTCGAATCGTGTGACCTTCCTCATATGAGCTGGAATACGAGGCATCAGGGTGTGATTTTTTTTTTGTCTTTCTAGCTTTGATAGTCAGCTTGTGTAGCAGATTGCAGCCAACCTTCTGTGTCTTTGTAAAGATGTGCGTGTGTGTTTGTGTTTGTGTGTGTCTCCATTGGCCTTAGATGAGACAGTCAGGGGGAGATAGATGGAGCGATGCATGTGGAGAGGCGTACTCGGTTGTTATGCATGCTGTATGAGTCTGTCACTCCCTCCCTCCTCCTCGCTCTTCCTCGCATGCCTCTGCCTCGCCTCCCCATCATTCACTCCTCCTTTTATGGGAGAAAGGAGAGCGAGGCGTGGCAGGTCAATGCTGTGAAAGCTTGTCACAAGCTCTGCGTCTGTGTCAGCCCCGCCGTCACTAAAGAGGAGGAAGAGCCGGGCCGGAGATTGATGCCTGCTGGTGTGAGCTGCCCGGCAGGAGGAGGAGGAGGAGGAGGAGGGAGGACAGGAGTGGGGACAGTGGGAAGTGGAGAGTGTTAAAATGTAATCTTGACTATTTTGATATTTTATTTACTTGCGATTTTAAAAATTTAATTTTTGTCGTGAAAGGTGGACTAACAAAGTGAGAATTTCATTGTGTGCTGTGACCGCCCGTGTTTATAAACTTCATGAATCTTGAATTTTTCCCCCACTTGACACCAACTCAAGCATCTCCATGAATATTATAACAGCAGAATTTCCACTTGAACATTTGACTTCCTTTTTTTATGTCCTCCAGAAGCTCATGAGATGAAGGCTAACCCTAAAACAACCTCACCAACACTGTGACCAGAATGTCAGATATTTTGTTAGATTATCTCAGTATATTTTAGCTTTTACTTATGCAGTTTACTACCAAAGTCTATGAATTTAAAGCACATCTTTCTGATGAGACGTACTTAAAAATTAAAGATGTATAAGGTGTAATGAACCTTATGGATGGTTAATAATTTATCATTGCTCAGATCAGTAATAAGACATCATTAAAGGCAACCTTTGGATTATCAGTTGGTGAAAAATTCGGTGCTTGGCTGTTTAGTATATATATATATATAGCAAACAGCCTACCTGGTGACTTGACAGTTGAATATCCATGTTTAGATTAGACAAGATGTGTTTTGTTTCAAGGAAAGTACAGTTTTACAGTGTCTAGCATATTGTATTTTTACTTGTAGTGGGCTTAAGAAGTGATGTGAAGGCAATTTGTTTATCTGTGGCCACAGGTTTAAACAAGGTTTTTACATATTGGATTTTTGATGTCGTCTTTGTAGCGTTTGCTAATGTTTGCAATATACAGTACATACTTGAAATCTTCGTTAAGGGACAGAAAGTTAAATATGGTCCCTGCTTATTTTCTGGCTAAAAGGGGACGTTGTACAATGTTTTCAGAAATTATAAGAACTGGAAACACTGGAAAGAAAAGATTCTTCAGTCTTAAATTGATGCCTGTGTAGTCCAAACATTTCCTGCTGTCGCTACTTCAAATGAAAAGCTTCTCGCTGGTGAACCACTGTGTGGCTTTTATTATGGAGCATGAACAGGAAATGCAAAACTGGCTGCACTGTTTATGAGTAAATATTGGTCTACACAGCAGAATGTTTTGTGCTGGTTGGTCATCAGATCAGTTTTATATATTGCAAAGGAGGATGGGTAAAAAGAGGACACAGCAACAGTGAGCTGGTAGATGAAGAGCAGCAGGCAAAAGGCTCTTTTACTGCAGATGTGCGAACCAGTGCGCATCTAATATGTCATTAAGGTAAACAACTTATTTTGTTCTGCTGTCCTGTCTGAGGGAAAAGCATTCGCACTGCATCACAGATATAATTGCAGCAGTTCACTATTCATCGTGGGTGTTTCTGCCATATGGAAGAAGGCCATTAAATTTTTGTAAACATGGAACGCACCATCCCTACACACAATTAAAATAAGGAAATATGTTTGTTGCTGTTCAACAGTTAACAATGAATAATTGTCATTTAAATTTCAATAAATGAGTACAGAACAAACTCTTTAAAAGTGCGGTTTGAAAGTTTACAGCATTACATGAATAACTGTAATTTACTCTAAAATGTCTGGTGCTGTATACAGTGCCAATACACAGTAACATGAAATCACTGTATTTTATTTTACAGTTGTGTACAACTACTGTAACTGTAGATAAAATATCATTACATTACTGATTCATTATACAATTTCCTTACTGTGATTTACAGTGAAATACAGTATCATTAAATTACTGTGTTTCATTTTACAGTTACAATATTGTTACTGTAAATATAAACGCAGTAAACTTATTGTAATTTATTTTGCAGTGTTTAATTTTACAGTAATTAACTGGCGGCAAGCAACAAGTAACTTTCTCTAATTTATTTTACAGTAATTAACTTGTCATTTGCTGCCAGTTAATTACTGTAAAAATCACGGTAAGTCTCCTACAGTAATACATTTCCACTACATCAAAGGTGTTTTGTGTTCCCATTCTTCATTTCATAGAAAATCAAGCGCAATGGTCTCATATGTCCCTCTGGCAAAATGAACATGTATTTTTCATCCTTAAAATTATGTTTTTCATTGTCAACCTTCAACCGGAGCTCCTACAAACTATGACAACCTTGCTAACTGTGGCTACTAGCAGGTGATGTGATAGCGATGTGCCAATCAAAAGCAGTCCTTGTCATATTGCGGTTAAATTTTGTTCACAGTCCAGATTAAATTGTTAAATAGTCCAGATCCAGACCACAGTCTGCCACTTTCATCTGTTGTCCCTGAGACAAGATGTGATGCATGAATAATTTCAGAATATCAGGAGGCCGCTCTAATGGATGTTTTGGGGGCTTTATCAATGACTTTTTCAGAACTTATATCATACCATAAATCTAAGAAGTATTAATAAATGTTAATAAAGCCATTACTTACTGCTTGTTAACCCTTTATAAACTGTGAGTCATCACAAAAGTAGTACCCAATCACCTGACGCAGCATTAACGGCATATTATAACCTTTAAGAGGAGATATTTGACTATTTATCTCTCATGATACCCCAAGTAATCTACTCAAAAAGTGTTCTGTGACAGGCGAGGGGAGCTCAGGCCTTGGGGTAGAGAAATGTAAGGATGAAGTGACAGGGGTAATGGATAGATAGAGGGATGAAGAGTGATCGGGTGTCATACAGGTGGGATAGGGCCAGACAGATAGTGAATGAAGGAGCAATGGAGGATGGATGGTCGGAGCACTTCAGACATTGACAGCGTTGAAAGATTTGTCTTCTTCGTGCCCCATTTGTCTTGTTTCTCCTTCTTCGCCGTGTCCGAGCGAGTTAAATCTCATAAAACTATTTACTCTGAAGGTGAAGCGGCGACGGCGGCAATGGAGGTTTTCAGCTCGTGATGCTGTACCTGCTCGGGAATGTTTGGAGATTGCCATTTTAGGAGAATCCTCCACTCTGAGGGCGTCGTGCACAAACAAACGAACAAACTGCAATCTGCAATGAACTTTTTGCTAATAGCGTCGGATGTAGAAATTAGAGGAGGAAAAGAACCAGACATGGGAGTTGAGTCTCTCTCTCTCTCTCGCTCTCTCTCACACACACACACACACAAAATTACGCATATATATATGAGCTGCTAATTGCTTTGTGTGCACCAATCCGTCCTGCGAATGTGCTGGTGCAATATTGCGGTGCTGTGGGTGTTTGCCCGGCTCATAACCGCAGACCAATGTGGCGGAGACAAGCTCATATATTAAGATAACCCCGAAACGGAATGGAATTGTATTTCCCCGGCGGTTCAAACGACTTCTGTGGTTGTAAACTGATAGTGGATGAGATTTGGCTTTAATGAAGCAAGACTTATTGTGCACAGTGCAACAGAGGGAGGTGCACGGGTGTATGCGTTTCATTATTTGAGTGTGTGCTTGAATGTGAATGTTTGTGAGTGTGTCCTTTTTTTTTTCCTCTCTCTCAACAAGGAGCGCTGTTATCTATAGGCACATGTTTGCTTGTGAGCTCTCACGGTGGATGTTATTGTATCACTATTTTTCTCGCTCTGAGGTTTGGAGTGTGTGTGTCTGAGGGCTGTGATTTATTTTGCCTGAAATAATCAAGTGAAAGGTTTTTATTTTGTACCCGTCCCCCGGTGTAATCTTTCTCAAGGTTGTGTGTCTGCGTCTGTGTATATGCACAGGCTGTAAGAGTGTCATCTTCATCCGTTTATTAGAATGTTCCCTACTGGCCTGACTGTAATGAGACCTGTGGAGCTAAGCAGTGATGGAGTTGAACTCATAAGTACAACACTCATCGCAACAGGGAGAAAGAGAGAGAAAGAGAGGGAGAGAAAATAAAGTGGGATGGTGTAAAAAAGGCCACAAGAAACATGGCTCCTCTGAGGAACACAGTCCATCCTGGGTCAATAAGTAACATGACTAATTATCCCAATTTTTGTAAAAAACCTGATTACTGTTTGTTCATTTATGACTAATGATCGTTACGGGCCGACACCTCGCATTTTACAGTGAGAGCTGGGATAGCTAAAAATCCTGCAGGTAATGAGGGTCACATGATTTTCTTTGGAAATATCCTCTTCTATTACAAGCGGCTAAGATTTCATCTAAAATTAGCACGGCGAATGTTTTACTACACACCTCCCCTTGGAGTATTAATCCTGTCCAAATGGACTGAAGATATTATGGAAGATGAGCTCAATTAAAAATAAATGGAGAAAAAAAAAACACTGCCTATTCTGCTCTGCTCAGGGTCACAGGGGGCTTGAGCCTATTGCAGCATGAAACGCCGTGCGAGAGGATGTGAGAAATTTACAGTTAAGAAGTCAAACGGACAATAAATGCAAAAACTAAACGGCGTCGGCGTCACTGATCGCTGAAAACCGTCTAAAGAAAGCAACGAGGAAAGGAATCAGGAGACAGCCCTTTCGCTCCTCGCACTCACAGCTGGTAAGAGGTTTAACTACAGTCTGTTTAAATCTACAGTACTGTGCAAAAGTTTTAAGCACTGTAGATGTTTGGATTCTTATCCATAATGCAATACCATCAGAGAGGCGTCTGATCGGCCCTAAATGTATTCCGCAGCATGACAATGATCTCAAACATACAGCCGGAGTCATAACGATCTATTTTTAGTGACAAGAAGAACAAGGAATCCTGCGACAGATGGGAAACAAGCTGTGAACACATCACTGACATATTATCACCGTATAAAGTTGTTATATGGCAGACACTGTTATTGCTTACTTGCACATGCAGCAGACATGATGCTACATTCATTCTGAGTTGTGTATATGATGAATATATGTCCAATAATCAGTCCTTTTTAGCTCTGGTTTAGTTTCCACCATCTCCTGAGAAAAAAATCTGGCTTTATAGCTGCTAAATGTGACATTGTGTTCACCGGCTAGTCGCTAACATTGTCTGTTGTTTGGTGCAGGTAGTGTATAGTAAGCTAATCAAACAACCACCTGCTGTAAAAACCAAAATAATGAGATGAAAGAATTGAAGAGCGAGGTGGTAATTCTCTGTGAGCTTGTCACCATTTCGACCCCTTTCACATACATGTAGACATTTGATCCACTGTTGATATAAGAATATTGATTACAGCAGCTTTAAAGCCCTCTAACCTTTAGGTGTTTGGACCGTGGAAGATCCACAGATTGATTAAGTTTAGATATTAAAGAAAAAAAGCTTTCGGTATAATGCAATCCAATACAACATGTATGACCTAAAGACATATCCATAGAGTTGAACGCCTCTCTGACATGGTGTCAACAAAATCTTTACATTACTGTTAGGATGAACTGGGGGACTGTATCAGATTAGATTGGATTGTAATAGTGTACCTAATAAACTGGAAAAGCAATGTAAAACAAATATATAGCGAACCGACACAGACTTTGTTCGTATAAAAATGTTCGCAGCGGCAGAAGTTGAAATTGCTTTTGCTACAACAAAAGAAAATAACAGTGTTCAAGAGTATAAACCTTTAAATGAGATACTCGGCGAGGCAGGTGAGGTCTGGACTAGCGGGGAGAGAACGAGGAGAGATTCAGTGAAGGACAGGAAAAGGGGAAACAGGGTTGTCGTATGAGCACTGTGCTCCATTTGTTACCTGTGCATGGGTAAATGAAAGCCCTCTCTTAGCCTCGTTAAGCATGATGCACTGCCTCAGCCATCGGCACGGCGCTGATTAAAATTCGCCCTCCCGAGTTTGGAAGAGCAGCTAGCTGAGGCTGCACTACTGAACTCTCAAAGCAAATGGGCCGAAAGGTCACAGCTCGGCGACCCCCACAGCCATGCCTTATTTATTTAGCCTTTTACTTCGCCTGCCACTGGGAGGGACGGAGGGAGGGGAGGAGATCTTTATCCATGCTCATATACTGGAGTGTGCTACACTCTTACAGTATGTCTTGTTATCCTGCTGCTCCTGAACGATCAATACTCCACTGGATGTCTGTCGGAGTTATAGAAATGTTAAAATGTTTGTTTTAGAAATTAATATTATTATTCTGGGATACAGTGGAAAGTTTTAGGCCGCTCTCACAGTTGATCAGAGAGGTTTTCCAGACTCAACGCTGTTCATGTAGTGAGTGTTAAATTCCAGAGGATGACTCTTGGGTCCACGATAAACTGGAGGTTTAGGTTTGCTTTGAGTGAGCTCTGGTGTAATCCCAAGGAGTCCCCACCAGACGTGAACTCCATAAGTGTGTAGCTGAGCTATCTGATGGGTCTGTATGACCAGTGATGGGCAAGTTATTTGAAAACTGAGCAGTTGAAGAAGTAATTCAATTACATTACTTTTGTTATCTAGTCCATCAATGATGACAACTCCAAAGCCTCAACTCATGTTGTGCATTTTCAAAATGTGGTTTTCTATTTCTACACATGTAGAAAGCCTACCGAATGTTGAGCTACTGCCTCTAAACACTGACTGCAACGTAGCCCTCGAGAAGTGTTGTCCCTACAATGAAGCTTCGGGGTTCCCAAAACCTCCAACTCTGAAGAGAACCTGAATGTGGCCTCATTAGTAGCTAACGTTAGCCAGCCAGCAAAAAAAAAAAGGCACAAAATGAATGAGACAAGTTTGGAGCTAACTGAAAGTGCATTACTCCTCTTTTGGTAGAGGCCAACCTCCAGCACCTGCTCCAGGTTAACTTGTACCCAACCAGTCTATCCACTGGATACAATACAATATGATAGGACTTTATTGTGAGCTTATGCTGAAGTTCATTTTGCGTCCTTAGACAGTTGAGTTTAAGAGGTCGACACACAGATTAAACATAGTTACACGTTTGACACTTTTCACAGTCTTTTCACATAAAACATCAAATAATCAGAGACACTACAGCAAACTGATATTAGTCAGCGAACAAGCTGACCCCAAAATATCAAAGTAGCAGACTGTCAATGAAATGCAACTCATTGTAATTCCTTGCAATGCTTGTCACTGAAAAACTAATCACATTTCTGTAGTGTGTTACATCCCAACACTGTACATGACATATTAACATTGTTGGTCATCATGTAAAGCGCAGTATGAATCCCGTCAGGTGGTGTGAAGATGAAAGCGTCGACTTTGGAGTGAAGAAAATATCAAAACGCAAATGGCCAAAACTGAGCTGAAAGTGACGTGTGGCGTGAACGCTGGCGCTGATAGCTTGACTGATTCTCGTGGATCAAAATGAACCCTGACTCCCAAACCACTGAAGAAAACTAACCTGGGTCCAGACTCAAGAATCTGGACCGAGTGTAAAGACATCCTCGGTGTCCTGAGGTCTGAATGTGGGTCCAGATGATGCTACATCCTGCCAAGAACAGAATTCAAAAGGAAGCAAGCTTGCAACTTCTTGGATGAATTAATATTGCCTCCCAAAAAACCCACATCATCAGTCACCTTCTACAGACCTGATAAACTCAGTTTGCTCTGTGTAAAGAGTGCCTGGTACCAGAAGGAAGTACAGCTGAGAGAGACTGCAGACTTGTATAATCTCTCCCGTTTCATCTCTCCGTCTCCTCTGCTTGTTTGAGTTTGTTGCTTCAAACTCTTTGATAGGTACAAACACCAACTGTATAATTACTCTGAACGTTTTGGGAGGCTCTTAGGAAAAGTGTGAAGTGAAGAGGAGTTTTCAGTCATTTGATGCTCAGGATCTACTGATAGATGTGTGTTGGGTTTTTTGTAGGGAAGGGGGCAATGAACTCCACAAGGCAGCGTCTCTTTGTAAAACTCAACTTGTTTAGTCAGCCTGCAACATGCTGTAGGATAATGCTGCTACATCCGCCCCCACAAGACGCAGTTGGATATGGTAACTGGCAGGAAAACTTATCCAACTGTTTTTTTGTGATTACATTTTTAAAAAAAATAATCAGTTAAAGTTTGCTTTAATCAGTGATTCTCTTAATTTTCCTGAGTGCTTCCTGATAACCACAGTTAGCTATGACCTACAAGTAGCTAACGTCAGTGCTAGCTTGTTGTCCTTTGCTATTATTAGTAGCTAAATTATTGTTTTTGTCGAAACAAATGTGCAGCATCCTACAAAACTGTCAAGTCAAGAGTTAAATAGTGTCAGTAAAAACAGCTGTTACATGTTTATGAGTTTTCTTTACTTAACATTAAATATTTAGCAGTGCTGGCTAGCTAACCGGCTAACACTACCCTGAGTTTAGAGCCTTTTCACTGTGCAGTTTCATATGTGTTGTCATGTTTTATGTTTTTCAGAATCCATCTAGGGACAGGTTCATGCTATATACTTGTCCCCATACAATTATACATTAAATAAATATATTTTATTATCATTATTTTATATTTTCTTGCTCAATTTTGCTATCAAATGCAAAACAGTGTTAATAAGTGTCCAGATAGTTACTGTTGGGGGGCAGTTTTATCACAAACATAGATGCCAGAGCAGATAATTACTGGTAACGACTTCAGTGTGAACAATAACACATGCTTTGTGAAACTGTGCCCCCTCAAAAAAAGTGTTTACATGACACCGCAGGGAGGTTTTTTGTTTTTTTTCCATTCTAGAGAAACTTAAACTTGATACCCTCATGTAAATCTCAATCTCGCATTGTTGGAAATCATTTGTGGTCTCTAGTTGACCAGATACCTGCGTAAATTAGGAAAAAAATAATTAACAATTAAGCAACAAAATTAGCGTATAAATGGAACATAGTACATTTTCAGTTGGCTTTTCTCCTCGGATTAGCTGGCGCAGGTAGTCCATTAATTGACATTTTCATTTAGTCTTCCATCATACATTAATTGACAGAAAATTAAACTGCATCTATTGTGATTTTGAATTAATCGTTTACGTTTTCAATAAAAAAAGTTTAGTCCAGTTCCAACTTCTCAATTATGCTCAAATTCCTATCTAACTGTTAGTTGCAGCTTTACTTCAGATTGAAATGCAAAATGTCTCATAAAAATGGTCTACGGTCTGGTTTAAAGCGTCTCAGACCAGTCGGGTTGGGAGACACGACCCTGCTCCCTGACGTCATGCTGCATGCGTCATATTTTTTCGAGGTCTTTAACTTTCAAACAGTTCAGTCTTTCTGCCATTTGGAGTTGCGCCTTTTTACTGAACGTAGTGTTTGATCCCCCGAGGAGATGTCTGACATTGCTTTCCTCTCGCCTCTGATATTCTTAACACCTTCCTTTACATTGCACTCATCCCTCCGACTACTCTTCTTCTCTCACTCCTCCTTCGAGCCAATCTCTCCTTCTCCTGTCCTTTCCCCCCCTCCGTAGTCTGCTACCTTTTTTTTTCTGCAAGAGCAGTCATCCCTCCCTCCAGCCTCCCTCATCTTCATTCGCTCCTCTTCTCTTTCTTTTCTCTGTCTTTTTTTTTTTTTTTCCCTTCCTCTCCCTCGGTTCGTGGTGCAGGTCCAGCGAGGTGTAATTGGGTTGTGCTCTGTTAGAGAGCTGCTGGGAGAAGAGCTTTAATCTTTAGTCTCGCTATAAATGTAAAGCGAAGGCTGGAGGCTTCTGGCCGCAGCGGAGACTTTACTGCCTTACTGCACACATACACACACACACACACACACGTTTGCATATTGAATTCCTTTATGAAGATACAATACAACAATACATATAGAGGATTATTCACTTACTGTACTACATCGCTCATGCGTGAATTTGTCCAAACACAAAGAATTACACACATCAACTTCACACTGGTCACATCTCCTTCTAAAAGCAAAGCTCTCTACACTTTCTAGTCAGTGTCAGTGCTTTCAAAAAATACAAGTGTATATGCTGATTCTGCCCACAGCAAGTAAAGCGCATTAGTGCTCTCCAGGTGGTGTGTTGACTAGATAATGAGCGTTGAGGTAATTGATTGGGGGTTGTAATTAGTGGTTAGCTGTCACTGATTAATCACAGTCCGCTACTTCCAGCGTTATCATCTCTGGGTCTCACGTTGTTTTTGAGCATGTGTGTCTGCTTCACCAGGCAGCGATTGTGCCTTTATTCTGATCGTCTCGGTGCTTAGCTCTGACCTGAAGTGGCCTACCGAAACACACAAGCGCGCACTTTTCCCCTCTCCCCTTTTCCCCCTTCTATATCTTTCCACCTATCATGAACACATTTCATAATACATCATGTCCTCTCCTCCCTTATTGCAGTTTCAGCTGTTTGGTTTATCTCATTTCCTTACTGACACCATGCGATCCCTTCAGTCTCGTCCTATCAGAATTATATAAATAAACGGGCGTCTGCAATCGGCGCTCAGGCCTCGAGGCTGTCCTATTGTCATTTGTGATTAGTGCTGGTTTGTCAAATTAGCCCACTTTAATCTCACAATTAAATGATTTAATAAGTTTTGTAGTAGTATCAGATGAAACTTTTGTAAGTGACTCATTTGTATGCTGAAGCTTGTGAAATCGTTTCTGTTAATAGGATAATCCCGGTGCTAATCAGCAAGTTTTTTGCTCAGATGAGGTACCGCTGAGCTTCCTGCTACATCTCCAGATTACTGACAGATAGCCGTACTGCACACTAATATTACACAGAGCTTCAGCGGAGAGAGAGAGCAAACTGATTCATCTGTGAATGTGTGTGAAGTGTGTGTGTTTGTGTGTGTGTGTTTCCACTTACCGATACAGTAGCTCGGTCCTGTGTATGGTTCGTCCACTGATTGATAGTCAGGTTGAGTGCAGCCTCCAGGTCGGTAGTGTCATGGAAACAGGAAGAACCCAACAGTAGCTTGACCTTCTGAGGTTTAAGGATGTAGGTGTATCTGTATGAATTCATGTGTGTGTGTGTGTGTGTGTGTTTCATGTAGTGTATTTGTTGTTCTGTTGTTGTTTTTTCTCTACCTGCCCTGCTAGCTAACTCTGGTGCAATTACTTTTAATTGTGCACTGTCCTTGAAAAAAAAAAAAAACAATAAATGAAAAGAGTGTGTGTCTTTGTACTTCTATCTTTGTGAGGTCCAGTTTGACATTTTTGTCAAGTTAAGACATTTTTGGCAAGGCCTCACTTGTTCAGAAAGCTGTTTTATGGTTACTGAACGAACAAATTTCCTGATGTGATGTAGCTAGTAACTATGACCCACAAACCAATGACAATGACAAGTCCAGTTTCACAATTGATTGGTCAAAATGTATGTATACATCCTAGAATGAAGGCTGATCATCAGACAAGACAGGAAAGAAATTTTGATATATAAACTCTCAAAAACATTATGTATATTTTATATATTTTAACAGATAACACATTTTCCCGTTTTGCTGTTAGTAAAGAAGCATGAATTTCTTTTTTCTTTTAGCACTCTGGGTGCAGGAGAACAAGCTTTAAAATCAAAACAGACATATTATCACGTTATAAAGTTGATATGGTGAAGACGTTAGCAAGAAATGTAGCATTCACCATTCAAATTTGTGTCTAGTATGTCTAGTATTCACTCTCTGAAATATCTGGCTTCTACTATGTCCTCCAGCTAGTTGCTAATTTTGTATGTCAGACCTTTTTGTGCTTGGTAGGTAGTGTACAGTGGGTTTTTCCAAGCAGCTCCCTGCTTCAGCAGAAATAACACTGAGCAGTGAGAGTGAAATAAAACAGTAAAGTAGCAGACCATAAAATCAAAACAATGAGCTGAAAGGTGCTATAAAGCTCTGTAGAGCTGAGGGGAACTTCAGGATATTGTTGTCATTTGACGAATTGTTTATTTAAAATGTAGATTAATGCAACTTTGTTTTTGGTTTGATGTTAAGAGGGTAAAGGTTGGTTTCAAATGTTATATCGGGGTGAGGGAACACATTATGTTAATGAAGGTCCTCATAAGTATAGAATATATATATATGTGTGTGTGTGTGTGTGTGTGTGTGTGTAACATCTCAAATGTGAAGAGAGAAGGGAGTGGGATAGAAAATCCCTCATTTCACCAGTGTGTAGAGGAATGCCAGCATGATGTATGAGGTCACTCGTCCTTCACGAAGCTTTGCTCTATCCGCTTTTGTCTGGCGAGCTGTTCCCACGCACACACACACACACACACACACACACACACACACACACACACACACAGCCTCATAAACAAGCCTGTACATACCTGAAAGGTCACTGTGAGGATGTTGGTCCATCACTTTGGCTATTACCCTTCATTAGCTGTAAAATATCTCTGTCCAGCTGACTCTGTGAAGGAGTCGCTGCTTATGAGACGTTTCGTTCAGGACCTCATGAATTCTTCAAACGGCCGATCGCTCTCCTCCACTTGAAGTCTCCTCCACTGATCGCTCAGGTTAGCTGATGGGTCCAAGCTGAAGTCATCAGGCATTCTCCTCACACCTGAGCGAGATGAGTTTGTGTGTCACCGCTCCTCGTCACAAGTGTATAACATTCGCACACATCTCGCCTGGTTAAAAATTCCATCAAAACCCCAAAGCTGATGCTGTTTTTCTTGCTTATTTTTTTGTTTATGTACGGCTGTATTCCTTCTTTTATTCACGTTCAATCCAAAGTTTTCATTAAAATGCAAAGGATTTTTTTTTTTTTGCCTCTCTCAGTTATTCTTCTTCAATCTGCCAATTTCCCCCCTAACTGCACTTGAGAATTATCTTGACTTGTAAGGCTTTGCAAGTTTGTCTTTCTCTGTTTCTCACCCGTCCTCCCTCTCGGCTGCGCCACGGGTGCGGTTATTTCACAGCGGGGGGAAATACAAATATCTCTGCTGCGCTGGGCCAATTACTCACCCCGACTGCTTGTGTGAACTTTACGTTTTACATATTAGCATTAACTCAGTCACTCATTTACTTTTGATTGCAGATAACTAACTGCACCAAGAATGCCTGACCTCAAAGCTCATACTTCATTTTTTCATTTCAGGATCATGATTAAGAGAAAATTAACAATTAAATGATAACAACAATTAACAATTAAATGATAATAAACAACCAGCCGTATCACTCTGGAGCGGCGTGGTGTGGGCGGTTTCCGTTTTCTGGTGATTTAATGAAAATGAATTGGATGCATGCATCTCTGGACAAGGTACACAGGGGGTAATTTATATAAAGAAACTCATAATAAACTTTATATGAAAAACAATATTCAAAGTGCTTCATAACAAACAAAACTGCATGCAAAACCATTACGACGGAGGCAGAAGAGTATGACAATACAACAATGTATTTCCTTCCTCAGACACTCCTGCAAGTCCTTCCTCATTTCAATCTGCTCTGCAGGTGTGTGTTGGTGAAAACTTTCCTCTCAATTTATGATGCGCACATGGCCAGAAATTTTGTGGAATGTGTTTTGTTTTTTTTTTTTCTTCACAAAGTGACAAGAGATGATGTGTGTTGTGTTAATGAGCCACATCACCATGAGATCCAAAGTGAATAAATAAACGGATGAATTACGGTAGCTGCACAAAGGTGCGTGTGCAATGATGGGAATAATAATTATCATTGTGTTGTCGCTCCAGCTAATGACTATGAGCACGATGCCTTGTACAATATGTAGCAGTGCTCCATTGCTGCTAATTTGGAGTGTGTAACTGCAGTCTGTCTGGAGTTTAAAAACATCTTTCACCACAGATTAAAGCTGTAAACCACAAGTTCTCCTAAGTTTTAATTTTGGCATTATTGCTGAAGTTTTTTTTTTTTTCTTTTTCACTGCAGATTCTGCTCCTTTCTTCATCTAATTAGGCTCATGCAAACTCATAATTTCTTCTTCTATTTATTCCAATTTCCTGTGCAGGATTTTCCTGTAAAAAAAAGAGTGTAAAATATTTCATAAACAGTAAGTAGGTTGAGTCACTCCTGTGTGAGTTGCATGTCCTGCTCCAGTGGGAATCCATTAATAAACACCTGACGTCAACAGTGAGGGAGAGACGGCGCTACTTGATTATAATGAAGGACTTCACAAAAGGGACTTCAGAGACGCGTCTCTTGACTGCACGCATGCAAACACGTGATGCGTGTCCGTGTGTTGCCTTTCAAAAGTAAAGATTTTTGTTTGCACTGGGGTTTTTTTTTTAGATAGCCAGTAGTCTGTGAGAGGCTTTTGTTGACGGACTATGTAGAGCAGCTGACACAGTCTGATGGGGATTGTCTGCTTTGTTCCAACTATTCTCTCCTCCTCTTTTTTTCCCCCCTCTGTGCTGGGGAAAAAGATGCAGCTCAGATCTCTGCTGGACGAAGCATCTGTTCAGCCTGAGGAAGTTCAGGCGGAGTGTGCAGTAAAACTCGTCTGTGCATGTGTGTCGTATGTTCTGCTTTTTAAGCACATGACTCAGTTTATTGTCGATTTGCTCATGTAGGTGTATGAACGTAGGTCTGAACGTTTAGACCTTGGTGAGAGGACATGTATGTGTACAAAATGCTGCGTCATTCTGGCCCACTCTGCCATTCTGCGTCCACTGTGATGTGTTAATGGCTTACGCTATGTTGTCAGATTACAAGGACAGTGACAGAACATCAGGGTCAATGACACCAACATTGGCTTGAGGCTTATGAGACAGTCCCCTCTGATTTAAAGGGCTGAAGAAAAATGAGCTTTGGGATAGATTACAGTGGTGGTGGGAGCCCCTCCTGTGCTGTAACATTACTTAGTTCTATCTCCTCTGTCTTTTTCAGTTATTTGA
This sequence comes from Euthynnus affinis, assembly GCA_029490765.1. Lineage (NCBI taxonomy): Eukaryota > Metazoa > Chordata > Actinopteri > Scombriformes > Scombridae > Euthynnus > Euthynnus affinis. Next base: position 2,755,900 of record CM055856.1, read on the forward strand.
AATTTTTAACATATGAAAAAATGGCGCCGTCAAGGGCTTCAGCCAGCTCTGAATGCTCTGTATGCGAAGTTATCTGTATGAAACGACGTCAGATCATTTAGGCATGCCCACAAATGGCCGTCCTTTCCATAATTTTGTAGTTAAGGTTGTTGCTAAGGTGGTTCAATGCATTGTTTGCATTGTCCACTCTCTATATATTTTAGATCTGATTCTAGCTTCAACACGTACGGATGTATCTGAGAAGTTTACATTTCAAGTAAAGAACAAGAAAAAGAAGTGAAATCCTGCTACTAGCCTTCGGAGCTGGCAGATGTCTGCTGAGGGGCAGCTTCCTAGAACTGACCAATCAGAATAGAGCGGGCTCATCGGGAGGAGGGCCTTAAAGAGACAGGAATTAAAACGGCCTGTTTCAGACAGAGGCTGAACTGAGGGGCTGCATAAAGAGTCGGTTTAAGGTAAATAAGGAGTTTTATGAGCTGTAAATCATGCAAAGATATTCCAGTAGAGCCCCAGAATAGAAGTATAGACTTGGAAATGTGCATGTTATCTCCCCTTTAAGGAAAGTTTCATGCTTTCATACTTACTATTCAGAATTTTCCTTATCTGACTGAAGGTGTTCGCACCTTCTTTCTTCAATCACTCAGATTTTGCCATGACCTCTGTGAGCCAATCACTTCCCTTCCTGGATCAAATCCATCCAGATCTCTTTTAGCTAGGTTTGTTCTGTACTCCACCACTTACACCACCACAAGTGTCAAGACTCTCATCAGGAGGGATATTCCATTTAAAAATATGATCACAGATACAGTACCAGTCAAAAGTTTGGACACACTTTCTCATTAAAATGAACGGGAAGATGTGTCCAAACTTCTGACTGGTACTGTAACTTTTCCTTTTGTGCCAACAATATCAAATAAATGTGTTTCTCAATAACTCTATCCTTTCAATTTATCTCTCCTGGTTGAACTATGTGTGTTTGTTATGTGTCCTTGTGGCAAGTTTATTCTTCATATTTTTTTATGTGTCTTGAAAATGGAGTCTCTCGCTCTTTAAAAACTGCCACTCAACTACTATTTTATAATGACTAAAGCAACCGGATAATGAGTATATTTTCATGCACTGAAGTAGGAATCGCATGTAAATTTTGGGACATAAAAAAAAAAAAAGAAGAAGTTTTACTGTAGTTCATGCAAATGAAGCTGTGTTTTGAGCAGAATTTACTTCTCCTGTAGTCATTTTTGGGGATTATTAAACTAAAAAATGGAGACTGTTGTTTTCAACCACCGAGGACAAACCAGTTCTCAAATTAATAATGTATTAATTAATTAATTAATTAAACATTTCCAAACAGAAAATTGTATTTGTGCACTGATCAGCTCTGTTTTGCATTTCTATCAGCATATTGATTGCGATACTCCAAATGGAAAGAAAAGGCTTAAAGGTAATTAATTAATGAAACATTTCCAAACAGAAAATTGCATTTGTGCATTGACCAGCTTTGTTTTACACTGCTATCAACATATTCTTTGCAGCACACCAAGTAGGAAGGAAAAGCTTAAAGGTTTGTCAAAGGTTTGTTGGAAAATCCCTCAATCTGCCGACGCCAATGACGGCCTGTTGTTTGGTTGGTCCTCCACTTTGGTTCAGACTGAAATATCTCGACAACTATATGATGGATTACCATGAAATTTTGTACATATATTCATGTTCCCAAGAAGATGAAGCCTACTGACTTTGGTGATCCCTTGACTTTCCCTCTAGCGCCAATAGCAGGTCAAACTTTAGTATATTCACCTAAAAGTTTACTATGCGCATTACAGCCTAACCTCTAGTGTGGCTGTAGACTCTGGTTCTGATTAATGTCTTGTTATGATTAGGATTGTAATATTAGACTAAATGTCAGGAAGTATTGCTTTTTCGTACTTCAGTATATTAAGGAAGTCCACTGTGTTTCCCATGCAGTTTTTTGCGCAGGGGGCAGGGGTGGATGATATGAGGGTGGTGTTGTCTGGCCTCAAGCCTAAACGATATTGGTCTGCACGATAGAGGTCTTTAGTGATAGAGGTGGTAATAAAATAAAGATGAGACTGAGCCCATGATATTTACAGAGGGACAATGCGATTACACAAGGAACGTTAGTTCTGCTATGAAGCTCTTGGGTTGTGATGAAAAGCAAGGGGAAGATATTAAACCTGAACCGTTTTGTGAAAGCCTGCCTTTTGCCATCCGCACCTGCCTCAGAGAGAACCTCAGTGTCATGTAAATAAAGAGAGAAAGGAAGAAGGATGATTGCTTTAGAGGGAGAGGGACAGCAAAGGGATGGAGGGGGAGTTCGCTGAAAGAAAGAGCGAAAAGGGCTGGAAAATGTGTCAGTGAAATATATAGAGAAGGTAAATGGAATCTTCTGCGAAATGAAGGATGAAGGACGGCATATTGAAACCTGGGAGGGAGAACGTCGGGGCTGAGGTAAAGATGAAAAGTGAGTGGGTGTGAGAATGACAGTCAGAGGCTGAGGCTCCGCTCAGTATTCGGGGCAGAGCAGAGGTTTGCATGTGGCCGGTGAGATGATATTCAGCTGCTTGAGACCCCAAAAATTCAGTTTTTAGAAAAAAAATCAAACCAAACTGCGCTGACCAAAATTACACACAGTCCAGACAAAAAAACATGAAAGCTGATGCTTTAATATCTCAGAAGGTAATATCTGTAATGGTTTATGCTCTGACAGTATTTCAAAGCTGCAGTGGTTTTAACACTCTTGTGGTCAAAATGGGGGCGTTAGACTGAAGAGAGAGATAATGAAATACAGTATGTACAATATGAACCAAGAATAGCTGTAGTAATACGTTTAATACTGCTGTCCATTTTGATGCTAAATAGATGAACAGCTGTGTTACATCTTATCTCCTCTATTGTACAAATCAAAATGAGGTCTTATAATGAAAATTCAAATTATCCACTACCTATGTGAAGTTTAATAAATAAGATAACAGATTTTTCAACTCCAGTCAAACCGACCCACTGAAACAGGTCTTGCTCTCTTTAATCATCCCTCCTGTTCATACTGATCATTAAGAAATCCCCTTCAACTGTAAGTGATGTGGGACAAAATCAAGTCCTTATTCAAATAAAGTCCTTAATCAAATAAATTGGATATCTTCCACAGTTACAGTCTTTTTTTAATACAATAAATATCCCTCCCTCAGGTCACACAGGTGTGTCTAGTAATACTATTAACAGCTGCATTGCATTTATCAGGGGAACAAAGCCGTTATACCTGTGATTTTATGACAAAATGTCAAAATGTCCACTGTGAGAAAGTTCTGCAGGAAAGTCTCCATTTCGCAGCTAATTTGAGTTATAGCAAGCTTTTGTCATAAAAGACATTTTGACATGTCATAGTAGGAAAAGCACAGGTGTAAATAATAAAATGACTAATAGCTGAATACCATTTATCTGGTATTGTTCATGCTGGCTTGCTGTCACCACTATGACTTACTGGGACACTTTAATGGAGCCATCATTTAATGTTAATAAGCTGCTTTTCCACTACAGGAACTTAACAGCCTGCAACCTGGAGCCTCTCATACCCTAAACATATTGGAAGTTAAAGGACTAAGGTGGTTGGTTCTGTGCAGCTTTTCCACTGAATTTTACAAACCAGTAAAACCTAAAGTGAATAAAATGATACATTAAAATAAAATGAAGTAAAATCAGATTAAGTTCTAAATGTTTTTTAAAAAATGCAGTTATGATAATTAATTATGCATCTGTTCTTTTTGTTTTCAGGAAATTTCGATAGTTTTGTAAAATATGTAAAATAATGAATGTAATTTGCTTGAAAAATGAAAAATTTGTGTTAAAAACATGCTAGAACATCTTAAAAGTATGTTTATCTTGGAGGGAGAGTGCATGAGTGACTCATTTTATTTTCTACTGCAAATAAGTTTTATCATTATCATCATTATTCACTTCTTGTTCTTCGTTTTTTAAAAAGTCTTTCCTGATGTACGCTCAGACGTGAAATGGTGGTTACTGCTATGTTTGTGTTTGTTGACGACACATATTTGTGTCCCTCACCTATCTGGAACCTGATTTAGTACCACCTCTTGAGCAGTGCCAGACTTTATCTCCAGGAACTCGTCTCCAAAGACGGCCGAAGACAATGGAAACAAAAGCAGAACCCGGGACAATGGCTACAAGTTCAGGTATGAGTTCCCGTAGTGGAAAAGGTTAATGTATCACTGATGACTATACTTATTTTGAAGCATCGTTAGAGGCATCATTTATATCTTAACCTCCATATATTTGACAAACAACATCATGCATGTGGCTTTCATTGCGCTGAACTTACAGTCTAAAAACCACGAATTGAAGATTTCCCATAGAGATTCTGCCAGTTAACAAAAAGTGTAATAGGAAGTGTCCGGGGTCAGTGAAAGTATCATGTAGTAGTTTGGGGGTCTGTGCACCCGGCCACTTCGGGGGCTTGAAGGTCACAGCTCTCTATCAGTGCTAAAAGCTATGCGGTCATTTTTGCCCTGCTAATAGAATTAGCAGGCCATCTGTTTTCATGCAGTGTGCCAGCCCGGAACCCCTGCTAATTATGTTATAATATCCCATTCAACGGCAGTCGTCTTTTTAATATTCCCCCAGCAAACACTCCGGGGGCAGGCTCCAATAAAAGCAGGTGGCTGGAGACAGAGATGCAGAAACACAAACCCACATGCTCTGTTCTAATGAAATAACACTGTAGCTGAAAGTGTATATCTTACCCGAACTGGGAAATATGTTCAGAGACTGAGCCATGTTGCCAGGCGACTGCTGCCTGGAATGGCGTGCGTGTCTGTGGTGACAGACAGATGGAGGGAGGAAGGACGTGGTGAAGCCAAGAGGCTGGAGTTGCAGTCTCTCTAAGTCTGTCTGTGTGTGTGTGTGTGTGTGTGCATGTTTATTTGGAAGAGATTGTTGTTTTTGCTTGGCTGTCGTCACTGCAACTATGATAGCAGTGTTTGCTATGTCGCGCTTTAGCACATCAGGGGAGGTGAACAACACCTCTGGCCGAGTTCTCTCCTCTATAAAATGCTATTACCTCTCTCTGCGCAGCAAAAATTGTTTACAACATGTCTGCTATTACAGTTTAATTAGTGGGATATTCTGGGCGTCCAGCGTGGCATTTTTTGTTTGCTCTGTTGGTGGTTTGTAATCTGGCCTTTTCATTTTTTCATTTTTTTTTTTCTTTACAAGGGCTGGCTTTGTTTTTTTGTTGTTGTTTCCTCTGCGTGCCCTTGTGTTTTCAGATTGACCTTGCTCCAGACAAAGTGAGACAGAGACTCACCCGAGCGCTCAGAGTGTGCCTCATTAAATTAGAGTACTGTCAGAGGGGAGTTGAAATAATGCTGCTACACCCATTGTCTGTCCCTCTTTGTCATCTGAACGAGGGCCGTTATATTTTCGCCTCATGTTGCCTCTCCTTCCTCGCAGATGTACCCACTGATGCTGCTCACAGAGGACGTCGCACTTTTTCGCTCTTCGCCGTGACTCTTACTCATGAATAATCTCAGCAGTCCACACAGCTTACCTGACACTTACAGTCGGATGTTAGTGTCATTTTTATTATTTTGTCACGCAAACCATCGGGGTCTAGGAGAGACTGCTGAGGGGAAACAACACACAACATTTGATTAAATTGGGATTTTACACAAGTTTCAATATTGTGCACGTAAACAGAGTTGCAACCAGAAACGTGCGACACATCATCCTGTATATACACAGTGAGAAACACACAACAATTAGAGTGTAATATTAGAGTTATAAAATCCAACAGGGAGGTTTCTGCAGGATGCACAACGCATACTAACACATGAGTGTTTCCTGAAATGCTCTCTAAAAAAATCACAAGCTGGTATGTATTTGACCATCCATAGGGGTCGGATGAAACTACCATCTAAATATTTGACAATTCTTCCATATTATGCAGTCAGATCATTATGTTGCAGGATCGATTTGATGAGTATGAATGGCAATAGCATCCCTCTGATCTAATTTTTTTCCCCCCCACATGCACCTTCCTCATTAGCTCTGAATCTTAAAGAAAGGCACCAAGAGAATGGACTCATTTCATCTCCTCAAACATCCCCCCGTTTTAAACATGAACAAATTGTCCACTGATGAACACGTCAGGAAACCGGCCACGGCGTGGGCCCTACTGTAGCTGCTCTACAATGACGCTACAAGAACAGAGAGATAAGGGAAAGAGAAAATTAATATCCCTTTGAAACTGACAGCGGATATGCCAAATTACTATGCTGCCGCCGTATCTGTGTGTCTGACCAGTTGTGTTGATTGGGAGTTCTCCCCTGAGGTAAAAGACCCTCTGACAGGATTCAAGGCTTTAGCCTACCGTCAGACGCCTGTCTGTAATTTGTGATTACAGCACAAGCAGAAGGGGTGGCAGGGATTAATTCAATCCAACACACAAATCTGATTCCTCACATTTGCATATTAATGAGAAAAAATGTTGAGTGTTTTTGGCAGGTGGCAAAGCAGAAGATGGTTAAAAACTTGGAAAATTTGGATATTTACTGCTCTTGTGTCTGGCGAGTTGAGGTCAGTGTCTGGTTTTGCATGTATTTGCATATATTTACATGTAAATCATGTGATATATACTTGTAGAAATTCCAGTGGCTTTTGTGCGTCTTTCGTTGCTGCTGTCTCTTGTTCGATTATTACAGTTTAAACAGTGATCACACATTTGGAGGATTCCCGAGCAGAGTCTGGTTTGAACAGTTGCTGCACATTTGAAGACTACTGTATGTGTAATAAAGACTGTAACCGGCTGGCGAAGTGTACAGCCTTTGTACTTATTTGGCCAATTAACATGCAATGAATGAAAGTAAATGATTATTGAAGCTAGTATTATGGTAAAGAAACAGTCATATGTACATTGAAAAATGTTTTCCCTTCCTAATGTGCTTTAAAAGTGTGTGATGGGAAAACCCACAGTCCTTGTTTTGTTGAGAAGGTTATCATGAAGACAACATAAAGCCTCAGCTGTCCATATTAGTCAAATCAAGTGGATGTCTTCCAAAGCTTGGGTCTGAAATTTGTCAATAAAAAAAAGGCTGTAATTTTTTGATTGAGGACTATTAGATTTTGTCCCCCATCACGAATATTGAAAGCACATTAGTTTTGATTATTTTAAGACAGACTTGAAATATTGTGAACCTGTTCTTTAAGTATAATGTTGAGGTACCAATACTTTACTTTTACGCTACTCTAGACTTTCTATTCTACTACAATGCAGAGGGAAATATCGTACTTTTTACTCCACTGCATTCATCTGTTTCATATTTCAGATGTCTATGAGTTGTTGAGCAGTTCCACCAAAAAGAGATTTCCCCCTCTAAACGTCTCAGATGGTTTTATTTACAATAGTAAAATCCTACCCACACATTGCTGTATCAGTAGACTATTAACAGTCTAATTAAAATATCAGTGCAGCCACGTTGCTCATATTACTCATGTATGTTTTAGGATATGTAGGATCAAAGTAGGATTTTCAATATAGGATTTATATTTGTATTTTTCTTACACTTTTATATTGTCACTTATATTAAGAATGTATGAAACGACAATGTATAATACAGAGAATTATGGTCCAAATCTGCGGCTCACCTCGACTTTACAGAGCTTTATCGGGTTTCAGCTCATTGTTTAGCTGTTTGGGTGCAACTTAAATGTTTTTGGTTCACTCTCAGCGCTCTCGTAGTGTTGTTTTTCCACACTGTGTTACTGTGATTATCAGACCACAGGACACACCTGGACACACCTCCCACTGTGGGGTCTAGATTCTGCGATTTCCTGCGGTTGTGACTGACTGACTGACTGACTGACTGACTCGTGCAAAACAATCTGGTGTAGCCTTCAGGGTGGTAGCGTTTTCTCTGCAGCAGCCTTGAGTAAAGCTGGCTTTCGGTCTCCGTTGCAGTTGGATGCGGTTGTGGTTTATGAGCCACGCGGCCAGCCCATTAAACCCGGCGCTCTTTTGTAAAGGTTGTCTGCCTCTTAAACGGTGTCATCTTTATGGATGTGTTTCTCTCTCAGGCCCCCTCCTCTCATGTACAGAAATATGCGATATGGCCCTGGTTTAAAATCAGTTGTCCAACACAAGCTGTTTATTATGGCAGACAGGCCAGCTATAGAGCTATAGCTTTAGAGAGAAAAAAAAAAGGGTGAATGTGGAGAGGGAGGAGGAGGAGGAGGAGGGGGGGTGACTGTCCCAGCATGAAATGATACAGCAAATGAATGTCTTCCTTTCATAGATAGCTGCACAACCACTCACACACACACACACACACGCACGCAGAAATACACACAGCAGTAGCTCCACATGCCACATCCCGCTTAGCCCTGACAATATAGCAGCTGTAAAAGTGGCTGCTTCTGTGATCGGACACACAAATCACAGCAGGGGAGATGAGATGGTGCTGTCCCGCCGCTCTGAGAGCCGGCGAGGGCCACGGCTGAGGACAAGCTGCCAGTCTGCTGCCACGGAAAAAAAAAAAAAGAAAAAAAAAAAAAGTCACTCCTCTTCTGTAGCTTCCCTCCATGCATCAATGTCATTTTTCACAGGCCGACTTTGTGGTATATGGCCATTCAGCTGGTCTTTATCTGTAACAACGGCCATCTAGGTTTTTGCTCCAGCGTACTTATGATGCTAACCCGCCGCGTGGATTCCGCTCTTATTTGGGTTTTGCTTCCACATTATCTTTTATGCTCCTTTCGTGCAGAGTCACCTTTGACATCAATTTCACGTGGTTCATCTTGGGTGGCTTTTGAGAGCGGTGGTGCCAATATAAATGTAATACACTGAGTAATAACTCTGGATAAGTATTGATCCTTTGGGATTTCAAGACTGTGTTAAGTACTCCATCTCATCGGCTTCAATCTTTACTTGACAGACAGTGTGTGGTGGCGCTGCCTGCTGCGCGCTCCTTTGTGCACGATCGCAAACACACACACACACATCAGAGGACTTTGTTTACTGTGGAGGCACAAATGAGTAGAGTCAAGGGATGGAGAGGCAGACCTGATTAGCACTGTAAGCTCTCGCCATGCTGCTGGAGCCTGCCCGCTACCTCAACACTCCCCAACCCCTCGCACTCACCTCCTCCATTCCCCAGAGCTGCTAATGACTGCTAATTGTGGCACGGCGGGGGGATGCTAAAAACCGGATATCGCCAGCCATGCCTGGCATCGCCACTGCCCGCCGGCTGGGAGGCTGGTGGCTCCTCATCTGTCAGCTCCATCTATCAGGAAGTTGACTCAACTTCTGTGTGTTTGGGAAAGCAGCCTGATAAACAGTGTTTGCATTTATTATAAGGAAAAGTCGCACCAAAACAGTTCAAATTATGGTTGTGCAATGATTTAAAGTTAAAATGCTCATTAAGCTGGAAATCAGAGCGTTGAGCTTCCAGTGTCACTGAATTAAATCTGTGGACTCATGGAATTATTTTATGAGAATTTTTTTTTTAATCATCAAAATGAGTTTCATTTGACTGCAGGCTTTTTTCAGGTAATATTCCTATCCATCGGAAAATGTGTGCATATTCAAGTAAAACCTTTGTGGCTGGAAGTGGTTACTCATCATCTTTTGCCGTCTATGAAGCAGGATTTGTCCCTTGACGGCGTCACACAACAGTCTGTCTATCAGCTCTTAAAATTAAAGGTGCACTACACCAGTTTTACACATGAAGCCCAGTTATTTGTCAGCAGGAGGACTCCTCAGCCTGTTGGATTTGGAGTGAGCTTTCTTAAATCTTAAAACATCCACCTGATGATGTCATTATTGGGCTTGGGACTTAAATATTTCAACAGAAAGCCTGCATTATAAACTGGAGGTGTGCAGTTTGAAAGAAGTGAGCATTTAGGAGGAATGCATTATGGGAGTTGTTGTTTGGGCTTGACCTGTATTCATTAGTAACTTGTAGTCAGGATAATTTGGTCTCTGCTGCTTTGAGTCCTACAATCTAAAGGGGACATAACATACTTCTTGTGATTTTCTGTCATTTGTATACTGTTTTAATGTCAGGTGTCTATGTTAAACATGGTCAAAGTTCAAAACTGATGCTCCCAGAGAGTCAAAGCCAGCTCTGAATGCGTTTGTTACCTCTACTTCCTCCTTGTGATGACATCAGATTGTCCGTGCATGCACACAAACGGCTGTCCCTTTTGTAGTCTTTGTTGCTAAAGTTGTCGCTAAGGTTGTTCTACAGGTTGCTCACATCGTCCACTTGCATGTTTCGGATCAGATTCAGGCTGAAACATGTACAGATGTTCTTGAAAAGTTTCCATTTTGAATAAAAAAAAGTGAAATCCGACTACTACTGTTTGCTTATGTAGCCTCCAGAACTGGAAACTGACCAATCAGAACATAGTGGGCTCATCAGGGGAGCGGGGGTCTTCAAAGACTGTGGCTAAAACGGCCTGTTTCAGGCAGAGGCTGAACCGAAGGGCTGCATAAAGACAACTGAACTGTAAATTATGTTAATATATTCCAGTAGAGCCCCAGAATATAAATATAGACCTGGAAATATGCTTGTTATGTCCCCTTTAATGGAGGTGCAACACTAAATAAAAGTACCTCTTTAAGGAGTGATTGCAACAAATGCAGTGATAAAACTGATCTGTGCACTATTATAAAGTAAAAATCTTTGGTGGACTTTACCATCAACGGGCCATTTATGAATTGACCTCTATTGGTGACCAGCAGAAACTGCAGCATCAATAGACCTCCTCCTTCTGTACACATCATGGGTTATGACCCCAACCCTTATGTTCTGAAATCTTGGTCACCTCTAATTGATGCAAAGAAAACCACATTTTCACATCAGAGGTTGAAATGAAATGTCTCACAAATAAGTAATTAGCATGATGCAAACTCCAGTCATTTCTGTTTTTTTTTTTTTTTTCATTTGCTCAGATGTGTTGGGGCTCAGTATTGTTCTCTAACACTGAGCGGCTTAAAATAGAAAGTAATTTAAGCCTTTATGGATCTTTGAGGAGACGCAACTTTTGAAGCAATTTTCCATGACAAGCAAATCACATTATACTTGGTTTACAGCCACTTAAAGCAGTAATTCAAGAGTTTCTTGTGTATTTCAAACCAACCATTGCGTTGCTGCCAGAGAGTAAACATTCATCAGTACTTCTTGTAGACAACTACCAGACACTCTGTTAATAACAGCAAATATAAAAACTTGACTGAATGGGCTACAGTTTAAAACCATGTGGCATTATCCTAATAACAAACAGCATTGGGCAAAAATTACATTTATTTGTATGGAAATGTAAGTATGACGAAGTGCATTTATGTTTTCTAGGATTTTTCTGTACGTTTTTCATATGATTTCTTTTTATTTTTCAGAGAAATTGGTGGAAATAGCGCCTGTGGTGATACGTTCGGTGAGTGAAAGTCTTGTCAGGACCCGAGGTGCGGCGTGCGTGCAGCCCCGACAGCTTCCGGCTCCTTGGGAAATTTTGATAAACTCTGCAGCCGTGATGCGATAAATTGCATTCAATAGTTATGTGCTTGCATTTTGAATGACTTGTGGAGATCAAAGTCATTTCGATCACCTCAGTAGTTATGATGTTATTGAGCATGATGTGGTCATGCTGTGTCTGTTTATTTTCGTTACACTGATTGATATTGCTTTATTTTTCTATCCTTTGACAATCAATTGTCACAAATTCCTGTAAACTAAAAGTGAAATTGCTGAAGAGGAAGTTAGCAAAGTTAGCAACAAACAAACAAACAATATTGGATCTACAAACTTTTTTTTGTGTGAAGAAGTTGTGGTCTCAGTGTCCAGAGACAGCAGTTAAAGCTTTTTCTAAATTTCAACTTATTCAGCATTTGATTGGTGAGCTGCTCTCTGTGTAAATCCACTGTTAAGCTCTGTCCATCCTTTTTTAGTCCCAGCGCCGCCTCGCCTGCAGAATCTCCTGCTCTCACCTTCACAAGTCCTCCTAGTCTGTTTCCTTCTGTCTGGCTCGGAGGGAGCCACAGTTGAGCAGGACAAAAGGAGGACATAGCTGTGACAGACAAGCAGGGATATACCGTGTGATATCCTTTCGGCATCCTCCCTGTATTTTCCTGAAGTGTCAATTATAATGCTAGTGGATGAGAGATCAGGAGCCGGCATACAATGTTGTGATAAATTTCTATTTCCCAGCTATGTGGCGCATTTCATTTCGAATGGGATTTGGCGGAAGGGAGAGAGTAATGTTCAGATGAAGTGCCTGACCTGTTTCTTTGTCCTGTTAGCCTCCTCCGTATCGCTCCATCTCTCATTTCAGCGGAGGAAATTTCCCTCTTGTTTCAAACCCAATTTTTTCCAAAACTCCTTGCGTCAGCAGCAGCCCCTGCATCCGCCAGGTTGAAAGCACACACTGTCCAATTAAACTCTCATATTCATGCAAAAAAAAAAAAAAAAGAATAATTTCTTTCTCTTTCTCTCACTCACTCCTTCACCCACTCAATCCATCATGAATATTATTTCCTTCTGTTCTCAATTACCTTTCCCTTCTTCAATTACTCTGCCTTGTTAGAAAAACGTACATGCCTGAACACAATATGAGATACTAATTAAAACCTAAATGCGGAACACAAATTTAGATCTCACATCAGCACCTTTTTTTTTTTCACCTTTTTCCCAGCATCTGCTCCTTGCACTCCACCCCTCCCCCAACCCCTACCCCACATCCTCTTCCTCTCCCTGCAGCAGATGGCTTTGGTCAGAGGTGGACAGGTAACAGACGACCCTGTAACTCCCCCCAGGGCACCTGAGCCCTACCCTGCCCCCGCTGTCCCCCTTCGATTCCCTTCCCTGTCCTGCCACCATGCCTCCTCCGCTCCTCTTGTCCAGCCCTTTAAATACCTCCAGCCCTCTCTGCACCTCCATCCGCTCCAGCACACCACCTTTCCGACCCCTCTCTGCTCCTCGGTGTCCCCCTCTCAACCTCCCCCCTCCCTCACCCCTCCCTCTCCTCTCCTCTGGGCTGTATCTGGTGGGCCAGCTCCCTCCTCCTCCCCCCCAGTGGTGCTGGCCTTCTGGACGGAGCAGATGGTAAGAGAGGGCCAGGAGGAGACGTCCTCTAACCTGGGAGCCCAGCCAGACCTGGCCCACAGTGAATGCCTGATGCCTGCCTAATAGACCTGGACTAGGCTTGCAAGAAATCGTCTCACTCTGTGTGTATGTGTGTATATGTGTTTTTTTCATGTAACCAACATTAGTGTGTTTTTGCTGTTGCAATTAATTGTGTCTTATGAGGTACCACTTGACAATATGGTAAACAAAACTGTGCGAAACTGAGAGGAATGAATCAAAAATGACTTGATAATTGATGAATCGTTAACAAGCACTTCCCTAATAAGGAGGACTATTTCGTAGATACTGATACGAGTTCCTGGAGAACAGACTGGAAGATTATGTGATAATAAGAATTTTTTATATTGCACTTTTCAAGCTTTCCAGATTAAAAGGATTTACAGAATAGAAATTAAAAAAATCTGTAAGCCTCCTTCGTAAGACTTACTAAAATTAGGAACTTGAGAGCACATATATCAAGAAGCACTGAGCCCATATATAAACAGATGAAAGTGCAAGTGCAAAAAAAAAAAAAAAAGTTCATATATAAATAAGTCAAATGTGGATAAAATGAATAAGCTCATATAAAGCAGGTGGAATTTAAATAAAAGAAATAACCACAAATATAAACAAATAAGATGCAAATGTAAGAGATGAGCTCATATAAAGCAGAGTGTCAATAATGTGCCTTAATATTAAAAGATAGTGGAAAATATATGGAAGTGTGAATGAAAATAATAAAATACACTAAAAACAAACACAATCAAAATTTGTTATGGCAATAAAATTAAATAAAACACCGTAAAACAGTGAATATAAAGAGGAAATATTAAAGTGATGCGATAATGGAAAATTGACACATTGTTAAGTGTAGGCCGTCTTGTTAAAGTGAGTTTTAAAGAGACACTTAAAAGCTGCGGCGGAGTCTGCCAATCTCACACTGAGGGGAAGGCTGTTCCAGAGCCGAGGGCCTGTTACTGAAAACGCACAGTCACTCTTGGTTTTCAGACCGGTTGGTGGAACAGCTGAAAGTTTTTGATCAGCTTATCTTGGAGGCTTGGCTCTTGGCTAAGGGGTCAAAAGTTCTTTAATATAATCTTGAGCCAAACCATGAACTGCCTTGTTTATTAATACATATTTAACATGTATTCTAAAAGTAATGGGCGACCAACGCAGTGATTTACTAAACTGGCTTCTGAGCTCTCGATAAACTGCAGTTGTGAGACTGAGTGCGAGTTTAAAAAGGTGAAAACAGGAATTCCAGTAGTCCAGATGTGTAAAACTGAGCATGTGTCTTATCTTGGAGGAGTTTCTTAATTGATAAAAACAAGCTTGGATGATATTTCTGGTGTACTGCTCAAAGGATAAGTGGCTATGAAAAGTTACTCCAGTGTTCTTTGCCATGGACTTAACATAAGTACTAAGTGAGCAAGAGAGGATTGTATCAGTAGTTTGTGATGTTCTGTACCAAAGATTAAAAGCTCTGTTTTACTGCTATTAAACTGTAGGAAGTTAGCTGCAATCAGTCCTTGACATTGGTTAAACAGGAATGTAGTCTGGTTAGATCAGTTCATGTCATGTGGTTTAAATGAGACGTATACCTGGGTATCATCAGCGTAACAGTGAAAAGAGATGTGTCGCAGAATGATATGTGGCCATCAGTTATGCTGAAAACTAAAAAAAAAACTTCCTTAATTTCACAAAAAAGTTTTTATGCTTGCTTGAGGTGGATTTTGGAAATGCTGAAAAAGAGTTTATGCACTAAACAGGTAATGAAAACACATTTGTCAATGAAATAATGACATAGTGAATGTTTAACTCGCATGACTGATCAGCTGTTTCTGCTTTCAGCGTCTTCCAGTGTCTCCAGATAGCCAATACTAGATGACATAATTACAGGTTGCCAAGTTGAAACAAATTCCTTAAGACCACCCTCCATTTTTCTCCGGTCAAGACAAAATAACTATTTGTTTTGTTTCCTGTCGGCAACTTCTTCTTCTACTCTGTTTATTGGCAGATTATCTAAGCCTATACTGTGATTTTATGGTGAAACTATGGGTTGTGTAGCCTAATTTATTCACTTCAAATCACCTAATTTGCATTTTCCTTTTTGCAACATTTCAAAAGTTTCCTCAAAATTCTCTTGCAAATCTAATGGAACAGTTAGCATTAGCATTTATGCTAACCGCAAACATGCTAAGGCTAACTAACATATAGATCTGCTAACGTGATGAAGTCAACAGTCTTGTGATCTTAAGGCCTCAGACCTCAGATGTGAAGCTGTGCTGGCAGGAAGCGTAATTTCTGCTGAGTTTAGGACAGCATAGATTTTTAGGAATATTTACATTGATAAAATACAATAAACATGATGCTTAACCTCAGCTTGTTTGTCTGTGCCTGTTCTCTGTCCGTCTCTCCTGGTGTGGTTGGACTGTACAGTTGTGCTCATCAACACATGGCAAATATATTCAGAGAATGTTTGTTATTGGACAAACATCAATATAAGTGTACCAGTGTACTGTTTCTGTACAAGTCAAAATACATTTTAAACAATTTATTTGTTTTGCTGGATGTTTTATTTATTTTTTTAAAATAAATACTCACTCCAGTGTGTGAAAGCAATTTGTGTTGGTTGTTATTGCCTTTCCACAAGGCCCCATGATAAAATCTTTAAGCTTAGCCTAATTAAACTGTTACACACTCTGTTATTATATTTATTTTTAAGACATCAGCATCAACAATGCTACAGAATATGACATGAATGTGAATATTAATGAATATGTGGTCTGAATATGATGAATAAAACACTTGTTGAGAATCCTGCTGTCTCGTAAAGACAATGATGATGTAATGGGGTACTTCTCAGTAACTACTCAGGTATTTTGCACTACTTTACTTGGAGGTGCATGAAAACAGTAACTAATGTTTAAGTAATTAATATATATATATAGTTGTTACTAGTTTTGTGCCCCTCAGCAGTTGCTTCAGAGGTAATCAGGAACGACTCATGAAGAAAATAGTTAGTATGATTAATTCACAGATATTCATGAACTAATCATTACTTAATTATTCATTATTATAGGATCTTCCAGTCTGTTCTCTAGTAGCCCATGAGTATCTACTATATAGTCCTCCATTAAGAATTATCAGGGAAGTACTTGTCAACAATTCATCAATTATCAGGTTGTTCCTGATTCGTTCATCACTTGTTCCTTAGTAACTACACACAATTTTACATTCTGTATTGTAAAGTCTTACCTGTTATTGGCGTGCCTGCAAATTTGGCTGTGAGGTTTCACTGAACCCAAAAGGCTTTGTAGGTCTAAAATAGTGATTCCCAGCCAGGGATGCCGGTTCCCCAGTGGGTGTGTTGCCAGGAAGGACTTGTAAAGATTGTGGAGTCGTTTAGCTAATTTGAAGTCAGTCACTAATAGGTTGATGACTAATGTCAAGTCAGTTGTTGCACCATAGACTGAGTGTGTGAAAATGAGCTTTTGATTCATCACGTAGCTTCGCTCTTTATTTTTTCCTATCTTTTTTCTTCCTGTTGCTGTTTTCCTTGCTTTTAACAAACATCCTCGGTGTGTCTTTATTGTGTTTATGTAGTTGTGGTTTTGTGTTTTTATGCTGAGTTTGAAGAAGAATTTCTTCTTGTCAGACAGTAACAATCTGAACTGACCCGAAATGAAATGACTAATGGATAAAAGGTTGAAACCTGTTGTCTCTCCAGGTCGTATTAGTACAGATGCAAACTTGACCCAATCTACTGGAAAAAAAAAGAATAAAAAAAGGTCAAGACCAAACATGAACAATTCCAGGATCACTGTGTCTTGTACGAAACTGAAACAATCTTGTCTTACTCATATGATTATTAGGGTTAAAAAATATCTGAAATAGCTGAAAACGAAATTCAAATGAACATATTTGGAAAATGACTCATAGCAATGATGAAGGAGTACTTGAGCTCATCTAGCAGGGATGTGAGGATACAGCAAACATTTTTCAATTAGTTTCAATTATAGTCTAAACAAACACACGTTTTTGTTGTGAAGTGACTTTTTAAAAGGTGAGAAGTTTTTAATTTGAAAATTTCAAAGTGACATTGCTCGGTCTTAACTTGTGTTGATTTGTGTATGTGTGTTGGATCAGTTGTGCATAATGAAAAATATATCTAAACAGTTTCTATGGTAACATGCACATCCCTGGACTGAGGTTACAGATACACGCTACTCCTCCAATCGCAGAGGTCGCACACTGGTGCTGTTTTGATGTTTTAATAGGCGTGGTGAGTCTGATGCTGGTCAGAAACTGTCTTTAAAACTCATGCAACCTACATATTTTGTTTATGGGTGTTTTTTTTTTAAAAGAGACAAACCCAATTTACATGTGTAGGTGAGCTTGATCCCTGTAAGAGCACAATATGATGGATGTGTTGGATTGAGAAATATATTGAGTTGAAAATACATGTGTCCCAGAGGAGGGGAATTTTCTACTGTAGCGGGCGGAGAATAAATGTCTCTATCAAATCTACCTCGGAGAGTTTTCCAATCCTGATAAGTCTTACATCTGTCTGTCTGCTCCCTAATACCCAAAGCTGTGGTTTCGGGGCACCTTCATTGTAAAGAGACAGATATTCTGTCTCCGTATGAAGCAGAGAAACACTCCCCACTCACTGTTTTCGAAGTGTATTTACGGCTATTCCCTAAAATTCATTTAAAATTCATTAATACCACGGGGACAAACTCAATGAGCTCAGCCTAGTTTCCCTCATTTGCCCAGTGAGTCCAAACGGATTGTTGTTCTCCCCAGACGCTGCTCCTCTGCAATCTCTTCCTGTTATTAAATATTCAAATCTCCACCACAATCACTCTGTTTAGTAAACACTCAGGGGACCTCACCAAGATTATTAAAGCAGAGATGATTGCAATGGTTTGTTTTTGTTTAGTTTTGTTCCTTGATATGGCCGACATGCTAATTGCTAAAAGGATCACTAGTTAATTGTTTGGCCATCGTGTAAATATTCCCATCACCTGATTGGATATGACGCTCTCATCTGCAAGTTTTTCCTCCTTTTGCTCTTGTTTTCTTTCTTTTTTCTTTTTTTTTTTGCTCATGTTTGCATGCAATGTAATATTACATACACCCACCAAATTTGCACATACACACTCTCAAAATGATTCCACACTCCTACAGTCTCCCTTCTTTGATCTTTTATTCTTAGGTCCTCGCCCGCCGTCAAATGATATGTAGGAACATTGAATTTATCTTCTATTTCCCTGTTTTACATCATTTATCATTCCCGTCTGTTGTAAGGGGTCCTTTCCTCTATTGTAGCAGATTGTTTCTCATCCGATCTCCAGTGTCACGCTGTTTTCTAATAAGCGCCGCAGTAATTTCTGTGGGTTATTAATGGTGGCACACATCGCCATCCGAGGAGCTCCAGCTGTGCAGAGGCGAGGATGGGCATCTTGTGGCCCCCCGTGCCACCGCGCGCTAGACACGCAGGCCGCCGCCGCCTCCACCACCCCCCGGGGAGCGTGCATGCTTGCCCTGGAGGTGATGCTAATGGGAGATTTTAACTACATTTCCCTCCTTCCTTCCTTCCCTCGCCTTCTCTCCCACTGGTGCTGCGGATATGAGTCTAGAGCAAACACAGGGCACTCTCATTAAGGGACTAGTGCTGGTATTAAATTTGCTGTTATTAGAGAGGCCTGCTTTCATTTCACTGGCACAGCAAACCACAGACACCCACAGGAGACTCAGGATGAGGACTAGATTACACTCAGACGGTGCATGGTGTGCGCGCATGTTTATGTTACTTGGGCCTCCCCTATAAAGGGTGTTGTGAAAAATGGGAGTTGCAGTCACTGCATTCTTCTCTGTAAGTGCCAATTATATCAAGAGACCCCAAGTTTCAAAATAATGGACTGTAATGTGGCTGAGAAGGGCATCACTTTAATGGCAGGGTTCCCTGCTGCGTTCTGGTCTTGCCTCATTGGCTCTCTGGCAGAGAGGGCGGGGGGGGGGTCATTTTTCACATTACTTCTCACCCCCTGCCTGACATGTCAAAGATGGACAAAATCAATATACATATGGCAACAAAGACTCCGCAAAATCAATGCCACTTATTTGATCAAAGACAGTTTCCACAAGTCAGAGCAGAATGTGCATAAATGCCCCTTCATTGTGAACTGGCAGGTTTGCCAGACAGACTCCTGTATCCATATCTTAAGTAGGTGCCCTCTAGGACATCCTCGCCGCCGTTCCTCCGCCTGCCGATACTGCTCTTGTCAGCGGGCCCTCAGAGCACCGCAGGCTGAGTGACGGGAGCGAGCCAAAGTGACTGTGACAAGGGAACTTGCATCAAATTCCCTGACAGTTACCTCAACAACCTCCTCTGATACTGCCATGTCGCACGCATAAGGAGATTACTGAATGGATTTAGTGAATGTGAAATGTGAGTGAACGTTCCACGATACACGCTTTTTTTTTTTTTTTTTTTTTCTTTCTTTCTTCCCTAGAGCCAAAGGAGCCTGCCTATGTGATATGCCGCTATCTGGCGTAGGCACTTGGCTGGCTCCACTCGAGAAGAAGACAGAACAGGTGGCAAAGAGGCGAAAGCAAGGCAAGAGCGGGTTTGTGCTGTGAACACGCAGCAGGTGTCCCGGTCGCCTGCAATGGCAAGAGGCTGAAAAAACAGTCCTTACACACCTTCAAAGACACAAACAAACATAATTATATTTGAGATATACTTGAGGAGGACCTCATTTGACTCTGTATTTGTTGTTGGTGTTTGTGATTGTAGCAGGCAGTCAGTTTTTCATGGTGGCAGGCCCTTCTGTTGGTGCTGTAAAGCACAGCAGTGTGTTCAGCTGTGACTGGGACTCATTAGAGAAGGAGAATGTCCGTCATGGTGCCTGGTTGTCTGTGTGCTGGTCATCCAGCAGGGAACTGGGGGGGAAATGGGCGGTGGGGGACAAGCCTCCCTCCTCAGCCAGCCTACTCCATCCTTTCCTTTCTCTCCATCCTCTCCTGCTTCTTGCACTCCTCTCTCCCTCATTTGCCCTGCTGCTCTGTCCTCCATCCTCTTCTCCTTCCTGCCTTCCTTCCATCTCTCAACGGGGGTTCATCTCTTGTGATTCACTGAAGCCCATTATCAGTTCCCCGCTAACCTCCATTCCCCAGCCAGCCTCTCAACAACAACACACAACCACTCGATCAAATCCCCCAGAGGGCCAGCAGTTTGATTGATGCTTATCAAAGAATCCATTGTTGTTGACCCGTGTTGCCAATCCCAGTCATCATCTGCACTGCTGTTATTGCAAGTCTCATTGTATTGTATCGGTGTGTTGTTAGCCAGGTAATGTTTCTGCTCCATCCCCAAAAAATCTTCAATAATAAAAGATGTGCCAGACAGGCCTAGCTGACATTCCCTTATTTATACCTCAGTAATGTAATTCCAAATACTCCGTGATGGACTCTGGAGACAGGAAACCATCAAACAACGGTCAAACAAAGTTACAGCTATAACAAATACAGCAGAATCAAAATAGATTCACAATTTATGTAACTGCTTTTTGAGCCTGTACACAGCCATTTATATAATTTATATATATTTTACATAAAAGTTGAGGCTATTCAATGTATAAAAATGTTTGAATGTAACAGGCTCAATTAGCCCACAATACAGTCAGACAGTTGTCGTGGAGAGGCGGCTACTCAGCATGTTTCAAGCTTGAAGCTCTTTCACAGGCAGCGTAGAAAGTTTCATTCAGACGTGTCACTAAAAAATAAACAAAAGGAGAAAATGACATGACGATGACATCATGACAAGGCAACTGTATGTTAAAGATAGCACCGGGATGCTAACATTATTGGTGCTGATCGAGAAAAACAATGAATGCGTCTACAAACTATTCAGTGAACACAAAGCTGCTGAAGCTGTCTTCATATCTCTTCTATGAATGACCACCTATCTGTCTCAAAGTTTATGAAGACTTCCCACCATGAAACATGACGACACTCTTTTGAGATATAGTTGGTGACTTTTGAAATTAACTATATACTATATAGTTCCCATAAAGCGGAAATCTAGCGTCGTAAAAAGTTGTACTGGCTGCACTAGGATGAAATATATATTTTTACCCCATATTTTTGAGGGAGGTAATACTTTTCTCCAGTGGTGAATGATTCTCTTTTCTCCCTCTAAATTAAACCAACAAGGTATTGCAATAACTTGACCCTAATGAATCCTGTTATTATAGTAAGATGCAGCAGCCTTTTTAATTCACTATAAAATGCACTAGCTTCTTGTTTATTAATTAATAATTTATTTATTTTTTCTGAGCTACATATCTCTCTCTCCATTGAAGCAAACAAAACTCAGAGTGGAAGTGGTTTTGGCTTATTCACCAAAATCCTTGGGCCTACGAGGTCATGGATCAGTGGGTTGGTCTTTTTATGTTTGTGCGTGTGTGTGTGTGTGTGTGTTATGTGTTTTGACTGTTTGTCTTGTCTGCATGTTTCACTCTCACTGTTACTATATTTCTGGATCTGCTTTGCCTCACTATGTTTGAACAGCGTCAGTATCCTTTTGAAACTTTAAGTGTCGAACTGAATGGTGTTAAAGGACTGAAAATGATTAATTTGAATATTAGAAGCCTTTTACTAAAAAGTGATTTATTTCAGTCATGGATTGAACAGTAGAAACTTAATATTATCACTTAATCAGAAACTTGACTCACTAACAAAATATCTAAAAATGAAATTAAACTGACAAACTTATGCGCTGTACAGAGTCAACAGAGGCACTAGGGGTGATGGTGTAGCCACATATGTGTCCTCTAATCTGGTTCCTGAGTTAATTATCTCTGATATTAAGCCTTTATATTTTGAGTGTATTTTTGTAAAGGTAACTCTGCATGAGAATGAGTCTGTAAGTGTTGGAGACACTTATAGACCTCCCTCTGCACCTGCTGAATCCTTTGACTGTATGTTTTCTGTTATAAACTCTATTACCTGCAGAAATTATATTAGGCTGCTTCAATAAGATTTGGATTGATAAATCTTCTGGTAAAGAGAAAAAAAACATTTTCAGAAATCTGAACCTAATTCAGTTAATTAGTGAGCCCACTCATGGCACACCTAAATGTCAATCTATGCTTGACTGGATGCTGGTTTCACATCCAAATAGATTTTTTTTTAAAGCAGGGGTTATGTCTGACTGCTTCAGTTATCATGCAATTGTGCACTGTAATTGGAAAATTAAATTACCCAAATTGGCACCCAAATTAATTAGAATCAGGCAATATAAGAAAAATGAATACAGATGAATGCATTAATTACTTAATTTCAATTAATTGGGACCAAATTCTCATGATGGTTGAGACTTTCTACATTCTGAATTTATTGATGTCGTAGATAAATATGGTCCCTTGAAAACTATTGAAGCCATGGAGAGGCATCTTCCCTGGATAACTTCTGATCTGATTCTGAGTATTTTCAAGCAGAGAGATAAAGTCTGAACCACATTTCAAAAGTCCAAGGATCCTGCTGATTAGGAAAAGTACAGACAGTTGAGAAATATGAGCAAAACTATAACTAGAAATGCCAAATCCAATTATAAAGAATCTCTTGCTCATGACTTTAAAAATCCTAAACAATTTTCCACTTTTAGTTGCTCAAGCATTTAATCAGCATTTCTCCTCGGTCCGTTCTGCTGTAATGCCTGAACCTTCTGTTGGTGGTGATTTTAACAATGTACTGTCGAGTCACAGCTATTTCACTTTCGGGAGAATAAAACCTGTCTAAGTCCAGGATGCCATTAATAGTGTGAGTATTGGTTGGATGCCATTGAAACCAAATTTCTCAAACTATCGTCCCATATTCTCATGTATCCCTGTTTGCAATCTTTTTTAACATGTCTTTATCAGCTTGTGAAATATCTGTCATATGGAAATGTTCATGTCATTCGTCATTCCCCGTTACAAAGGGGGCGATGTACTTGAACTCAATAACTATTGACAAATTTCAATCATTTGTTCTACTGCAAAAATATTTGAAAAACTTATTATGTTCAATTGTCATATTATCTTAACAAGCATAATATCTTATCACCTTTCCAAACAGACTTTCGATTAAATCGTTACCAGAACTACTGCTTTGTTAAAACTTACAGACAGTATTTTCTCTGCATCTAATGACAGTAAATTAACAGGTCTAATTTTCACCACTACCTTCTTTTAGATAAACTTTACTCTGTTGGTCTTTCACACGATGCTTCACTTTGGTTCATTTCATATCTTCATAACAGAAAACAACGTGTTTCCATACAAGGAAGCAAATCTGACACATTAGTACAACAACACGGTGTGCCTCAAGGCTCAGCTCTTGGTCCACTTCTTCTTTTCCATTGTTATATTTTACGGTAATATATTCTATAACTAATTTATTCCAGATTGATTTGCAGTCTGATTTCAACATCCTACAACACTGTCTAACAAGTAATAGATTACTACTCAATAAAACTAAATCACACACTATGATTTCCAGCACTTGGCAAAGTATTAAATCCTTTAAATCTAAAGCTTGTTCATGTGTTCTTGCCTGTCCTGATGGTACACTACTGCAAAGACTTATCATATCAAATACCTGAATCTATGGCTTGACTCTGAACTTTCATTTAAATGCCATATTATTCATATTGTGAAGAAAATGAACTTCAGTATGGTGTTATTTACCAATCTTACTGATAAAAAATGCTCGTGTCTCAACTCATTTTTTACCAATATTGGATTATGCTACCATTGTTTATCAGACTGCATCCAAAACTAATCTTCCTCTCAATATAGTTGATATTAGACTGCAGATTTGCTCTTGGTTGTCTTTTCATAACTCGTCATTGTACAATGAATGAAACTCCATCAAAAGAAGACAGCGACATTGGCTGTAGTTTATTTTTTTAAATGTATACATTTACATCCATGATACCTTTCTCCTCTAATTATCAATTGAGACACTGAAAGCTCTGGAATAATCTACCTAAATATTCAAGCCATATATTTTCTCCATTTGTTCAAAAATACTTCTTATTATGGGGTCATTTATGTCCATAATAACACCTCCATAATTATGTTTTATAACTTTATTAATTAATGCAACCACTGACATTAATACTTTTTTGTGAATGAATGAATGAAAACATAAACATGCTACCAACCCGGTTCGCTTTTCTCAACACATACTACAGAATTTCCATCTGCTTTCATGTCTCCATTATTTACTAAATGAATGAACAAACTTGCACTTCTAACATTACTCCATCCGACACCAAAAGTTTTCTGTTTCCACCTTAAAGAAAATATACCTGAACAATTATACGTATAACTAATTTGTCAAATTGTGTTAATTTTACAGAGTTTGGCTGGTAGCAAGTCAAGAACATTTTAACCGGGTGGAAATTTAAACACATGAAATCAGTATATATGAAATTCTGTGTATGGTCCTTATCCAGAGATACCGATCAATCCAGTAAATTGACATTCAAGCCATTAAACAAAGGTTACTAAATCAGCCAGACAAAGATACATAATGCAACAAAGTGCCCAGGTTAAAAATCAATTTAGCCTCCAATTGTAAAAATTTTCGAAAACAAAAACTTTTTTTTAGTAATCCACATATTTTTATTCATTTTTCTAGGCATCTGTCCTCGATCCATCCATCCATTTGTAACCCTGATACTTTTGCTGGGTAGCGTTCTCTGGTCGCTCTGGACTGTGGATAACATCAGGGCTACAGCTTCTCTTTGAATAATCTTCTTTAATCTTCTTTAATCTTCTTTAATCGACACCAACATGGTAAAACAATACGACTTCACTGCTGCACGTTACTCTGTTGTTACCGTTACACAGACAGCTGTCCTCCTAAAACAACGGCACGTAGGAACTAAAATTACTCTTCGGCAAGGGGGCACGAATAAGCTACTTAAACGTTACACATATAAATATATAAATAAAAACAACAGTAAAGTGCTGCTGATAATAAAATAGTTGTATAACCTTACTACAGTATATTGTACAGCTTAATAAGCAAGATGAATTAGTATGGTAAACTTACATAATTGAAATAAACCAAAAATGTAGCGTGTGCAGTAATTAATTTTACATATTTTTCATCCATGGGAATTTGTGAGCTTTCCTCAGAGCCACAGCTCTCTGTGCATCTCTGAGACCAGCAGGACCAGTACTGTGTCAGTGTCAGATCTCCACTCATGTGTGGAGCAGCTTAGACATGAGCTCAATCTATCTCAGCACCCCAATACTCCCTCCCTCTCTGTCTCTCTCTCTCTCTGCTTCTTTTTTTTCTCTCCCTTCTCTCCCCTCCCCTCTTTGTCTGTCTCCCCCTCTCTCTCTCCCGCCTAGTTGTCTTTTTCATCTGCTGTCTTTTCCTCTAAAGGGAGATTACCTCCTCCTCGCAGGCTGGGGCTGATATTTCATTTCCAAATCACTGTGGCTCACAGTTGTTTTTACCACTCTTCTCTTTCTGGCTCTCTTTCTTCAATGTAATGAGAGACAAACACAACAGAGGGAAGCTGAAACACAATGGGCATGTTGACATATAAGAGGAGGTGGCGTCTGAGAGGGTAAGGCCTCTACGGTGCTCAAATGAGAAAGGACATCGCTCATTTCCAACCTCAAATTGCCTTGCTCTCATTTCTGACCCTCGCTTAACAGCCTCACTCAGCAACCCAGTCTCACATCAGAATGTGTAATAGCCATGTTGGGCCGCAGCGTAAACCCAGTCTCACATCAAAACGTGTAAGAGCTACACTGGTCCACAGCACAGAGTGTTTCACATTAATGGCTCTAAAATTGTGAGATGCCATGACGTTTTCCGGCCTTTTCTATTGGCCTGCGCCCATGTCATGTGACTCTCATATTTCTGTATATTATTCTTAACACTAGAACTGCCAAATGTATGTAATCATGTTAAAATAAGAAGTTCATTAATAAACTAATTTTAGGAAAACAGGTGTATTAATCATCTAGTGAATTATAGGGGGTTTGGGATAAAACATATATCCGGTGTCATGTTTGCTTAGCAACACTCGTTTTTTAGACGTCTTTGGATAACTATGCTGCTGCATCACAAGCTAGAGCTAGCTAGAATTGATAAATTGATAGATAGATAGATAGATAGATAGACACTTTATTCCTAGCAGCATTACTAAAACAACACGTTATTTTCCAGAATTCATTTTTAACTATTCCTTAAAGTTCTTCCTCTATTTTAATGTGCTAATTATTTTGTTGTTTGTTTATTGTAGCCTACAGTTTATTGAATTTCAAAACCTTTTCAATCTGTAAAGAAATAGCTTAAAGCAACTGTAAAATTAATAAACTCCATAAATTGAATTTTAAACAGTTATTTTATTACTCATTATTTAAAAAAAAAAAAAAGATGAAAATTAACAACTTAACTGCTTCAGGAAATTACATCTTGGCGGATGCTGATGCTGTCGTGGCCGGAGGTAAAAATGACTCCCCCGGCAGTTCCGTTGGGTATTGAAATGTTGGCGGTTCTGGCGTTAAAGTGCGTTTTGATAACATTTCCGGAGAGAAATGTGCATTTCATTTTCATAATCTTGGTTCGGTGAATGTACATCATTTTTAGTTTGTCAGTTATTACGAAGATTTTTTCAGTCTTTCCATCGTTGCTATGGTGGTTGCTATGGACCCTGAAACCACCTAGCTTACCTGTTTGAATTATCTGAACTGTTCTGTTATGTGTATTATTTTATGTAACTGTTTGATGATGAGCTTTCAATAGAGATTTTCGAGCACCCCAGATATGAATTCAATTAGAAATTCAGAATTCGAAGATCTGCGACCGGCTGACCGGAAGATCTACCAAAATACTGGAAGTATTTTCCTTGCTGTGACCATGTTAAGGTTTTTTTTCAATGAAATAGACAAAGTAATATTAAAATTAAATTTAAATTTTTAAAGTAGTAGTAATAGTTTTGAAATGGGACATAAAACTTCAAATGAAATATCGACTGTATGAAAGAAATATGGTCTGTGTTATGAACAAAGAAATGAAGTGCAGGAAATATATGAAGGTGACAAGAACAAAATTACATGTGACATGTGCATAAATGATTAAAATATGCAACAGTGGAGTTTGAAGATGTATGGTCCAATTTGATGAAATATATGAAAGCAAGTGCAGAGAATTAATGAAGGATGTGAAACTGAAACTGTGAAAGTTCAGTTTAATAACCCCGTCTTCATCGTGTTTGTATGGCCATGGTACAAGATTTGATGCATGCCCACACACACACACACTTGCACACACACACACACACACGCACACACGCACACACGCACACACAGAGTTAACAAAACATAAATAAATGTTGTTTTAATTGCCAGAGTCTTCCATGAGTGTGTTACTGACTCAAATCTGTTAACACACATTACAAAGACCAGGCATCCATTTATATCCTGTGCCCTCTGGGCACGACCCTGTCTCCATGGCTACAAGATCATGTTGACCAGTTAAAAAGCTAAAAAATAATGGCTACCCAGGAGGCAGAGTGATTGATTGCAGTTTGCCACAAGGAAGAATCGGCTGAAATGTGGATGTTCCAGAGTCATCTAGTTGACATTTCACCTCATGGGCAAGGATGAGCGGGTCTTCCACCAGCTTCAGTGATTTCCTTCCTCTCTCTCTCTCTACCTTCTGTCAGATTGCCCTGTGGAAACTGCCCTGCTCATATAACTTCATTACTTTTTAATGCAGCCGTAATTACTCCAGCATGTTGTAATTGGACAGAGATATGAGAACAATAAAGGATGTCAGGACAGAGAACAGGATTTTAATTGTGGGTTAATGATATTTATTTTGCGGCGTGCTCTTTTTCTTCTGAGTCATGGCTCAGTCGTGTGGGCTAAGTGTTGGATCTCCGGGGAGAGCGGGAGGGTGCTTATTTCTCTACCGGTGAGGTGAGGAGTTGCTTTCTCCTCTCTCACACTGCTTTTGTCATAGAGAGGCAGCATATTAACCTCGGATCCGATTAAGAGCTGTAACAGAGCCAGGTCGCGCTGTGGCCAAGCGGCCGGGCTCCTCTGGGCTCAGATTAGGCCTAACCCCCGACCGATGTGTCAGTAAAAGATAATGAACTTAGCTTTATCAGCCCCATTTGTCTCCCTGAGGGTCCGCACAGCAGCCTCACCCTGATCCGACGGGCGGGTGTACACTCTGGGAGCAGCACAGGGGTTAATGCTCAGATAAGAATCATGTTGCTTTATCGGCTCTCACTCGAGGCTCCTCAGCTGAGAGCTGCTCTAGAAAAAAACTGCGATTAATATACCCAGGGGGCAGATACTGTGTAAAGATGCACTTATGAATGATAGGAAACACTATTCATAAAGGAGTCATTTTGTCTCCCACAATTACACCCGTTCATTTGTCAAATACTCATGAATGGATTTAACTAGGATTGAATGAAATAACGTATCTCGCCAGAATCGACTGAAAATACAAATTTTGTCATTTTATTTTTTAATTTGTTTTTTTTTTATTTTTTTGAGTGTGAGATCTGAGTCACGCCTGCATTTTCCCACTCCAGTATAGTGACATTTTCAAAATGATTTTGATTGGCCCAGGAGGGGAGCTATAATTACAGATCAAAACAAGGTGACGTATTTGTCACCGAGCGGCCCACAGGGAGACGGCCTCGTTCTTGAGCAACATGTTTATTTTTGTCTTTTAGTTGTTCTAGATGTCCGCGATGATCAATAAGGAAGTAGAGTGAGGTAATGAAAGAGGTTTGCACATAGTAATTAATTATGAATGTCATTTAGCATAATTACAGAGGTAATTACACAGTGTTTTTTATTTATTTATTTATTTTTAACAAAGACCAAATGACACTAAACTGAAGGTCGAGACTCTGCTGACTTTCTCTTTGATATAAAAGAACGTAAAAAGTCAAATCAATAACCTGTTATAACTGATGAGAGATTGACAGGCAAATACATACAACAGCAACAATGTGCGGAGGGATTGACAAAAGGGAAAAAAAAAAGGTGAGGAGCAAAGAGATGTGAGGGGCGTTGCACATCCTAATCAATTACTCTGTTGGTCCACCTGTGGTTCGTTGATGAAGAAAGGATTATCAAGCGAAGAGAGAAAAGATGGAGAGATGAATGAAGCTGCTAGATTAATATCCTGCCACGGCAGCCCGGGGAGAGATTAATTTCCTCTTTACCACCGTTTAAAAAGAGGCGCATGCGTCGAGGTCGGCGGTTTCTTTAATGGAGAGTAAGAGAGTGATCTGTTCTGCTGCATGCCACAGCTCAAACGCTCACACCCACGGAGTGATGGGTAAGACAGTGGATATCATCGGTCAGGCAGCGAACTTAGAGCAAGTCCGCCCCGGCACCTTTTGCCCCGTGTGTGTATTTGTGTGTGTGTGTGTCTGAGCAAAGGTGTGATTGATTGGATCTCTGAGTGCTTGTGCCACTTGGAAGCTAAAAGAAAGGACCTAAGTGTGTGCAGGCATGTGAGCAGATTGAAACGTATGTGTGTGTGTGTGTGTGTGTGTGTGTGTGTGTGAGAGAGAGAGAAAGAGAGAGAAAATATGTAGGGGGTGTGTGGCATGACACGCTTCTTGAGATTTAATTTGATTAAATGAGAGTGCTGTCACTGTAACCAATGAGAAAGATGATCTTACTCCCATTTCTGCAATATTAGGCTGATGAAAATGATGGCATTTTTAGATCTTATGCTCCGTGTCTTGTAATATTTGGTGGAGTTGGAGCAGAGAAGTCTGACATTACCGGGGAAACTAATTGGAGATGTAAGAAATGGAGAACTAATTGGACAATATAGGACAGTCTCTTCATGCAGTTTATTTTAAATGGCGAGTAAACCTGAAGGTCCAGCACAATCAGTTATTAGAGGAATATGACGGCTTGGATTTCATAATGTTACAAAAAAAAACAAGGTGAAAGTCCCAATATACATATAAATACAGTGAAATACAGTACACACATTAACTGACGACATAATCTGCAACTTAATTTCATAAAATAATAAGCCGTGTCGTCTTGATTAGTGTGTTAAAAGACTTGCAATCAATGTGAGACTGATAGAAGGTTCAAATCTTTTGTATGAACTTGTGGTTTACATTTACATCATGAACAACAACGCCTTTAAAGTCCTCATTCTTCCAGCACACCCTGGTTATCACACTGGTCGTGAGTGTCCGCTCACCATTCAACTGCTCAGTCATCAGTTAGTTGCCATTATAAATCTTCCCCCTTATTAGAAACGCAGAAAGCTCAACAGCTGGAAATGCGACCACTCACAAACACTCTATCAAACCGTTGCCTTATTGATTGCTCTCTCTCTCTCATCTCTTTCACCTGGGCTCGGATGGATGGACCTCGAAAGTGTCAGTCAGTCTTTTGAGTCAGACGTCTCTGACTCACAAACGTCTGTATTTGCACCTTTACAGTCACTTCCTGTTGCGATGGCTCTGCTCAAATGTCAAAGTAAATGAGCTGGCCAGGCTGTGCTACCGTATGTGCTCATCAGGCAACTTTCTCCTCCTTGTTGTTTTTTATTTATCATGATCTGATATCTCCAACCCATACACACACACACACACACACAAACACACACACTCTATACTCTCGCTCTACCCTCTCCTCTCCCTTCACCCCCCCCATGGCTCTCCAGGGGCCCGCGGTCATTTGCTCACTTATAGGTTTAATTAAAGGCCTGTTAATTATTTAGGCCATTCCGAAGGGCGAGCACATCCTCGGCCTTCAGTTTGATCAGTGTGTGACTTGTTGAGTGTAGAAGAAGGCCCACAGCTAAACATCAGTTTCTCACTGAGCCTATATTCTCCACAGCCTCAATACACACTGTCCTCTCTAGTGATGTATATTTTAAGTAGGCCTTTCAATATGAATGCTGGACTTTTGTCTCCTCCTTCTGTCAGTGACATTAATTACAAAAACACTGTTAACACGTGCTTACGTCATAGGCTACTCTGTTGCTTCTGTTGCGGCTGTAAAACAGTGGATAAATTGTTTTGAGCATCACAAAACCCTCACGAAACGACTTGTTTCATTATCAGAATTTAATCTGTTTGGTCTGATAACATTCATAAAGCCTAGAAGAGCCACACGATTAAATTATTGTATCCCCGTTCAAGCTAGCAGAGGGCTAACTGGAAGGTAGCCAGCTCTGCGGGGGAAGTCTCTGGGTCCAAATTCAAACAGCCAGAGCAGGAATGTCCTGCCCGACATGAGATTTAAAAACTCTGTATGCTGTGAAATACAGAGATTTATCTGGCGGTGAAAGGCTTAATCAGCATTGTGTGAACTTGTTTGGCAAGGGCTTGTAACTGTTCATTTATATGTAAAAGTCCCACACTGCAGGTTTAAGATGAATGTGTTCATGTTCCTATTTTTTTTTATGTAGTTTCAGTTAAAAATTGCATTGTATTCATTAAGTTTATCATTGAGATCAGTGACCACAACGGCATTGCTACAACAAAGTCACATAGGTATGGTATGGTGAGCACAGTGGGTCAAAGTTGATGTGATTTTTTCTTTCAGATACATTTGACTACCCTTGGAGTTTGTCTGACCAGTCAACCTTTTTGTTTCCAGATCTTAGCAATTAAACTGGTGGTTAACACTTTATGGTAAAGGTACATGAAATATTAGGAAGTGCATATGTATGTTTTACTGGTTACCATTAAAACACTGAATTGATTTTAAGATTCTTTCATTTGTTTTTGAAGCACTGCACTGGCTTATATTTCTGGGCTCCTCATCCCCATTTCTACCACCAGACCCCTCAGATCAATCACTGTCTTCATTCCACTTAAAATCCAGCAGCCACCAGTCATTCTCCATTGTTGGCCAACAGTTTGCCACTTATAATTAGATCTTCTCCCTCAATGATATCTTTAAAACCTCTCTTAAGACCCATCTATTTTCTTTAGCCTTTTCATAGTCATAATCAAGACATGAGTGGTTCTGTTCTGCTTTTATTATTCTTTTGTTCTCTGTGCAATGCTGTTTGTTTTCTGCATTTATGCATTTTCTTTTGATCCTCGTGATTATGTCTGTGATTTTATTTGATTGTAATTGTCATCTCTCTGTAAAGCACTTTAGTCAACATCTGTTGTTTTTAGATGTGCTCTGTAAATAAAGTGACTTGATTTTTTTGAAGGGCCACAAACTAGTACCCATTTTACACCAAAATTAGAGCATATTTAATGTAATATAAACCTACTAAAAATAGACTGACCCCTTTCCCATTGCCAGTAGATAAGTTTGCCTCTCTGTTTTTTTTTCTGGTGTGTCATGTTCGACATCATGGCTAGCAGCTAGTTAGCATGGCTAGCATTGTTAGCATAACTGCGCCATGCTTTGTGCAGCCCTTTGACTGCATTAAATAAGGTGTAGCTGCCATGTTTCCAGTTTTAACACCAT
The DNA here is from genome assembly GCA_029490765.1 of Euthynnus affinis. NCBI lineage: Eukaryota > Metazoa > Chordata > Actinopteri > Scombriformes > Scombridae > Euthynnus > Euthynnus affinis. The sequence goes on from CM055856.1 coordinate 2,788,568, forward strand.
CATGCTAGGCAGGTGACAGATGTGTTTACAGTGTTTGTGTGCTCTGAAAGCGTGGATATAAAGTCACACAGCTGTCTGACTTTTAGACTAGCATGGTAATACTACATAAACATATGGATGAGACTATATTTTTACAGACATCTGGAGATAGAAACAGATGAAAGAGCACACGGAAAAGCTGTGAAAATTAGCGTATCCACCTGGGTTTCATATTTCCATCACTGCCATTCAGAGCTGGAGCCGACACCAATACCCATGACTGCTGCAGAGTCATTCGACCCGGGAACGAATGCTGATTGTACACTTTCCCACTGAAGATAAAAGCCAGATGTTAGTGAGTGTTGTCCAGTGTGAAAGGGGCTTAGGTAATGAAAAAATCTTGCTTGGTTCATTATGAATTCAACAAAATAGTTTGCACCACTGTAACTGGTCTGTTTTTTTATCCTGTCTGTTTAGTGCAGACTTAACTACGAAAAAGACACGAACATCATCAATAACTCAGAAATCATGATGATTGAAACACCTTGCATTATTTAATGTATAGTTCTTGCATTAAGTCATACTTAAGGTACTGTTAATGCTTGTACATTATAGTTCAAGAGAAATTACATGAATGATTTGGTGAGTACATATTAGGATGTTATTACTGAAAGCAATAGTGGCTAAAAGTTAGAAAATAAGACAGAATTCTCCTTTAATGGTTTACTCTATAAAATCTATAGGTGATGTGTTCAAATGTCTTGTTTTATCCAAACAACAGTACAAAAGAAATGATATTAAATCTACAATACTCAGAAAGTAAATCCTCATACTTGAGAAACTGCTTACATCCAGTGGGTCTTTGGCACTTTTGTTAAATAAATCATTGATTAATTATGTCAATTGTGTAACTGTTTCAGCAATAAGTTCAAGTATAAAATGTTGTAGGGTTTGCTGTACCGTTTAAGCTCTCTGGTGCTTATACTTGCATTAAGTCTCAATTTCTGTCCCTGTAGTTTTGTGTTTAGGTTTGGTTAACCAGTTTGCTCTGTGTCAACAATGGTTGTACACTTAGCAGTAATAGCGCTCATGCATAAAGAAGGCAGCGAGCGCGGATGAAATGTATGAACTCACTACCTCACCAGGCTGTGAAGTGTTTTGATTGCTGCTGTCCCGGCCTGTTCAGCCCCTGACCGACTCCTCACCTCCATCCCCAGGGGGGATAATGACACTAATACCTTTAAACGGTGCTCTGCCTTGATGCCAGCACGGAAGGGAAGCTGGGGGGGGTGGAGGGGAGGCACCAGGCCTTTTAAACCAATTTCAAGCCCGTCAATTAAGCTGGTGATTTGTGTTGGACAGAAATCACTCTGGCACTGCCGCTTCAACGCCTCCCTCTACGCACACACACACACACACACACACACACACACTGTTCCTCCTCTATCCCACAATCCTTGGGGGACTCAAAGAGCCATTGATTGGTTGAGCTGTTCGCCCCTCAGACAGATCGATAATCACTGTGTTCTCCCGGCGCTGTGCTGGAGGGGTGAGGCTGGGTAGACGCTCATTTGCCAGTTCCCATGGGAACTGCTTTAAGTCCCACCGGATACAGCACTTTGAAGACCTCTATTTTTTTTTTTTCTCAAAGTTTCTGTTTTCGAAGTTTTATCGAATCAACCTTTGAGGACAGTTAATTTTGTGTCAAACGATAAACTCTTTAATTGGTGGGAAAATTGGAGCAAAAAATTGGTGCCCGTGTTACAGGCTATCTTGGTTATTATTGGTTCTTTTTCTAAAGACAGATGATCGCAGTGTCTGTATGTGTGTGTGTGTGTGTGTGTGTGTGTGTGTGTGGTACCGTAAAATAATGAATTTCTCTTGATTAAAAATTCTCTCAGAGAGCGAGTGCTGAAACCCTATTGATTTCCATTAAAAGTAATCAAACTTTTCATGGTACTAGAGGGGTGTGGGAATATTTTTTTTTCTTTTGATTGTGAAAAACTATTTGACTTCTGCTTTCAAAATGACCACCAATCTACACAGAAGAGTTTGGATCATCACATCAATCAACCCTCCCGTGCCTAGCTCCAATATCAGCTGTTAATAGTCTGAACCCTGAACTCTGAAAGTATTGGCAGGGTATTGCCGAAGCCATGAAAAGCTTGTAAAGTTTAGGGCTGTATCTTCTGATTCATCAATCTCTAAACCAATAGCTCGGAGATTCTCGGGCATGAATCTCCCCTCCGTACTAGCCCCGAATCGTTTGAACTATCAATCTCCCCTCTATTAGACTTGCACTGTCTGCTCCGTGGCCATGTCTTCTCATTGGAGTTATGGGTCGAGGGGAGATGGCGGGGGGGTGGGGGGGGGGGGGGGTGGGGGGGGTGGGGTGTAGACGGATGATAGAGACATGCGGGGGAGGAACGGTGCGAGCAGCAGAGGTTAGAACAGGCAGGAGATATGCTTGGTATTTAGGCAGAGATACATGAGGAATGGCTGTATCTGTCACTTCCTGCCCTCCCGTCTCCGCCCGGTGGTCCCTGTCGCTCCATTCGCTCATGCCGATGGCTCGTAAAGAGTTCTGCGCGGCCCTATGTTCAGGTCATAAAAACGAATTAAAATATTAAATCTGTCAGGGCCTGTCCTCGTAAATAAAGCCATATATTACTCCTCCATCTATAAAAGTGAAAAAGGGTCGAGGCATTTTACGAGGGGGAGAGGAGCAGGCCTATTTCGGGGCCTGATCGCAAAAAAGCCACTGCATCACTGCCCCCACCTGTGGACTGAGCTAATTATTCACTGCGCAGAGCGATGGTGAGTAAAGAGGGATCGATGGAGCGTACAAGGATGAGCTGCGGATAGTCAGACTCAGGGACAATGTGACTGGTTTTGATCTGTAGGCCTATCAGTGACTTAGAGACGACGTAGAAAGGAAAATGATCCATTAGTAAAATCTCCATTAAAAATTTGCGTGTGTGTGCAGACAATATTTCTCAAGTGATAATCTACATTTTTTATATGTAGAAATATCCTCTTTTCCCTACTGTCTGTTCTGACTGATTTAACAACTTGTACTCAGTTCATGAAAGATTTTACATTTGCTCTACATGGCGTCGGGGTACTCGGAGAACAGACTAATCTTTTGCAGCACAAAAGTGATGCAATTAACCTTTCTGGCACATTTATTCATTTAGAATTGATACATACATAGAAATACAGAAGAAAAAAAACGAGCTCCAATAATTACCGTCTCCCTACATACCGAACACCAGAGATAAACCACAGTGTTTCATATTATTTGAAAAGTATCTGAAAAAGGTACAGTACAAGCTAAAACCCAATCAAAGGTAATTGATCCTATTAAATACCAGCCCATGTAACCCAAACCCCAATTTAACTTATTTCTCTGTGTCATAGACCTTTATTATTATCACTGGATGACATGTTCCTTGATTGCAACGAACACAGCTGCTGTAGTTTAGTTTGAGTCGATCCTACAGACACACCATCCTGCTGCCGGAACCACTCATGAGAGCGCCAGATGTGCATTAATCCACGGCTAAAATCAGTCCACAAAAAAATGCACTATTTAATCCTGTCTGATTAATGTTGGTCAAAAACTACAGCGGCAATATATTTAGGGAATTAAACTATAAATTTGTGAGCCATTTTTAAGTTAGGAGGAATAGGAGTTGAGTATTGATATTTTTAATTAAAAATAATAGAATAATACCAGCCTTAAAGCCCCCCCTCCACACAAAAATGTGTTTTTTTCATCTGTTTTCTTCATTTGTCTTCAGCTTCACTGTGCAGAATGATGATGGACAAATCAGACACAAATTATTGTTCAAAGCAGACAATTTCCATATATGTCATACAACATGTTTAGATGGGAGCTTTAAGTTTTACAGTAATGTACTTGTAAGAAACTTTCTGTTAGGTGTGGTATCTCAAAGCTCTTATTAATGGATTTTTCTTGGAGATTTTTGTATTGTCGATAACTAGCCACACTGCAAAGCTTTACCACGATGAAAACAAAAACTAGTCAGTCAGACTAGAGTTACAGTATGTGCTGGTCTCATGACATGCCCACTAGAGGCCTCTGTAAGGCTTTAGTTCAGCTCAGCCTCAGTGGTTTCTATCCACAGTTGACCTACCTCCCCTGGCAGCCCAGTCCACTGGTCCCTGAGATCAGAACCATTAGCATTAGCAGGTGGTAAGGATGTTGGGATGGACGTCCACCTGCTACTGGGCAGCTGCTTCTGCCCGCTCAGCTAATTGGCTGGCAGGTGGCCGGGACAACACATGTGTGTCTCAGCCAGGAAGAAGGAGAGCGAGGACATCAAGTCTCCCGGTATCCTGGACGAAAGATGAAAAGGCTTCTCCGAAATGAAAACAAGTCATGCACACACACACACACGCACACACAGAAGGGTACACATGTGGACACTTCCTACAACCAATTACACACAAGCTGTAACACACACATGCATATAATCTCTCTTATACTTAAACATCTTGCAGCATTTGCTCTCTCACAAACCCAAAATAAACACACACATGCACACTCGCTCTTTTTCTTCCCCTACTTTATTTTGTCTAACACATGCACACACACACACATCTACTCACACACACACAGTCTTTGAGCTTTGTAGAATAACCTTGGCACCAGCATGGTGCCTGCTTCGCCAGTCTGGTAGATAGATGGTCCTCGACGCAGGCTGGCACAGGCTTTTCATTATGTTCACTACCAATCCATAGGAACTGGCCTTGAGATTTGGATTTCTTCCCTTTTTTCCTTTTCTGTCTTTTGCTTCTGGCTTCCAGTGTAGTCTACTGTACTGTACCTCTTTTTTCTGCATTGACAGGCACCATCCTTTTTCTATTGTTTTTCAGTTGCTGTTTTGTTTTTGCCCCTCCTCTCCTCTCCTCTCCTCTCCTCTCCTCTCCTTTCCTTTCCTTCCCTTTCCTTTCCTTTCCTCTCCTCTCCTCTCCTGGCTTAATTAGGATGTGGGGGAGCTGGTTGTCGGTTGAGTAAGCTCAGTATCAGATGATTAATTGCTGGAGGGGGGTACAGCAGCCCAGGGGCTGTATGGCCGGGGGAACACAAGGTTACAGGATGGTATAACCCCCCCCTCCCTCCCTCCCCACCCATCCTCCTCCTTCCCTTCCCTCTCTCCCTTTCTCTTTCTGTCTCCTTCAGCAACTTGCTCTCTTCCTCTTTTCCTCCCTCTCTTCATCTCTGTCTCATTTACCCTCTCAGTCTCCCCTCTCTCTCCTTGTTGATCTGTTGTAAAGCAAATTCCCCACGTTTCCTTGTCTGACCTACGCATGTTGCAGGCGAGTGCCGGCCGGCGCCGCCTCAGAGTGGGAACATCGCTGCACATATGTATGCCGTTAATTAAGATAAAAGGCTGAAGGCAGATGAACAGCAATGCAAACCAGCTGTTCATCACTGCAATGATCATTAGCTCCATGTATTCATTAACAAGCCTGATTTTATGCGTTTCAGGTGGTCAAAACGTTCAGCTGCACAGAGTCTCCCACTGTGAATTTCCAGTAATTCTCGCCTCAAGTGTGTGTTGTGTTGGTCAGTGGTACACTGACCTTGGCTGCCAGCAGGTTGAGAGTGTCAGACTGTGGCTATGATTAGTTTGCAGATAGTGGACCTTGTCTTTGGTCGGCCAGAGGGCAGAAATTCTATTATGTGATTGGTTGGTTGGCACGGCGCTCTGTAGCTGCAGCATCAAGCGGGAGCTAGTCTAGACTCTAAATTTAGATTAATGGAAGGGTAGCTGGCTAAGTTTGTAATTAATAGCAGTGACCTGCAGGGGCTACACGTATTACTAAAGCCTGAACAGAGCTGGACACCTACCTGACCCACACACACCTCACACGCTCTGTCACAGAGAACGGAGACCTCATCTATTTTCTCAGGGTCTCTTTTTATTTATGGCTTGTTTGACTTCACTGCTCCTCGCAAAATGTTGTTCGGCAGGCAGTGTGTGTTTGGCTTATTGTGCAGAGTCACAAAAATTCTGTAGCGTTTCAGGCTGTTCCTGCGAACGGACGGCGGCCCACCTTGAACAAAACGTGTTCCTTGACAAAATGCTGCTTCAGCTCTTTGTGCGAGACTCCTCTTCGACCATTTGGTTTGCACCTGAAAGTGTTTTTCCTTTTGCCGTTCTCTCCCTGCGACTGTATTTCCAGCTGCATTCCACTCAGTGACCCTTTTTTCTCATTCTCTTCCTCCTCCATTTCTTGATATTTTCACTCCCTCCTCCCCCCCCCTGCCTCCCCCCTCGCCTATTGCCGACTTTCTCTCCCTCCATCATATCGAGCTGTCCGTCAGTGTGGGGCCTCGTGTCTCTCTGTCTTTGATGGATGGGGAACACGTAGGAGGAGCAGCCGTCCTTAATAGACACGGCGGATTGAAACGCCGGGGAAGTAAATGTTAAGGGCCTCATAAAACATCCACTTCCCCGCCCTCGTCCTATGCTGCCCTCCCCCACATCACCCGCGCACCTCCCTCCCACAATCACACTCCCCTCCCTCCCAAAATCCCCACCCACACACACACCACCGCCTTATCAGTTGTCTGCAAGTGTTTCTGTTCGTGACTCAGGACTCAGATACCTTTATGTAGAGGTGTAAAGGCATTTAAATTTATGTTGTGCGCATTGTTATCGTATTTGTGTGCAACAAATAGGACCCGATGCATCCCTCCTGTGGCTTGATAATGGTGATGGATGCAGTCACGAGAGCAAGGACCACCTGTGTACCCAATTTGGTGACACTGTGAGTCATAGATCAGATGGTATGACAGTTTCCAGGAGTGACAAGTTGCAGCGTGTATATACAGTGACCGGGGCGGCTCTTCGCCCCTGACCCCAGATAATCATCAGCTCCTAGTGGCTTGTAGAGATGTAGGAAGGGGATTAAAAAGACATTGGTAAAGCTGATTTATTTCCTCATGCCTCAGGCAGTGACAAAGGAACCATGTTAAGGAGCCTCTATCAATACACCAGCGCTCAGGCTAGCATGTTTGCGAGAGGCGGTGAGGTCGGCTTTTAAAGTTATGGCAGCAAGGTGATAGCTGTATCACTGAATAACTCAATTCCCTCAAGGTGGAAGGGTCAAGAGGAGTCAAGGACAGTGGCAAGGCGAGGATGGGTGGAAAGTGAATTTAGCAAGGGAGGGGAGGTTCGGTGTTTCATCTGAAGCATTGACCCCGGTCATAATTCCAATTGCCTGACTTGTTTGATGCAGAAAGAAATCCCTCAGTGTGAAAGGAATTGCCTTACCCCAGCAGCTCCAGAGAGTGTGTGTGTCTGTGCTCTGTATGTGTGTGTGTGTGTGTGTGTATATACAGTATATACAGTATACCTATATGTTTGTGTGTGTGATTTAGATCTTCAAAAAATGGACCCTAAATTGAAAATATCACAGCAGAAAATATTTGAGGCAGTATTATATGTATGTGTCTGAAAAAGACAACCTGAAGCCAATAAGAGGCTCTGCAGATTCAGCCATTTATCATCATAATGCAGGAGGCATCCAGCGATGAATTAGAATTCCCTGGCCCATGCAACCTCAATAATCCAATTATTTGAAAGCCAAAATAGAAGTTATAGTAGTATGCTAAAATCTTTAAGGTGAAGGTCGACACATTACAGGATAGTAAGCCAAATGGCATAGGATCCCTGGGGTGCTATTATTCCCTGATGGCAGTATTTCATAGCTAATGTCAAGACTTGTAAAGGGACCTCTCGTTGAGGTCATGTTTGGAGTTCACAGCAGGACAGCCACTGATGTCATGTGTGGTTGCAGTATGTTATAAAGACAGGAGCCATTCACAGGTTTTTTTTTAGGAGTGCTGCTGATTTGTGTCAGAGTTGTCATCTTTTGTAGGCTGTGGAGCTGACATTATTTTACAGGTAATGAGGAGAAAAATTGATATATCTATCATCCAAATTTACAGGGTGTCAGCTACACCAGCTGTAACGTTCTGTGAGGCTACATCGTGTGCTTTGAGGTAAATGCTAATGTTAGCATGCTAACCACATGCATGATGCTAAAATGCTGATGCTAAGCAGGTGTAATCATCACCACTATCACCACCTTAGTTTAGCATCTCAGCAATGTCTGTATGTATAATATAATTATGTCTTTGATTGGTTCACTGATATTGTAAAGAAAGTGTCAGCTGCTGTTTGGGAACAACTGACAATCTGTTAATTTTCAGTGTAGTGCAGCAAAACTGGGTGTGGTAAGAGGTGAAACAGTTATTCAACCAGAGAGAGCAGTGATATGTTTACACTGTACACTCACCTGGTTAACTGCTGACGTCTGTATTTTGCCCTGCCAGACGTTTTTACAGATATATCGCCATGTTCCCAGATCTAACAAATATAAATGAAGAACAAATGAAAAAAATGATACTCAAGTAGTAATAATCTAAAGCACTGCACGTAAGAGCATTGACCAAATGACACAACACTCTCAAGAGTCAAAAGTCTTCAGAAAAACAGTCTTGTGCTCAACTTGAACACCACTTATTTGTGGGTTAGGAAGATTACAAGACTACATGCTTTTTTAATCAAAATTATTACATTTGCTATGATTTACTCTTTCAGTTCACACAGTTCAAAGTCTCTTTAATGCAGCTCAATTCTGTTTGTGCACTTTTGTACAATTATTTCAGCAATTCAGGTATTTTGTTTGTTACTTGCATATTTTTGTGCTATTTGTGCACTCTACTACATTTCAGAAGACAATAGTATTTATTCCACTACATCTATATCTATAGTACCACACAGCCAATATACATGATGATTAATTTTATTCCTCAAATGCAAATTTTTTTGATATTATTTTTTACTATGACTTAAAGGGATACATCAGTGATTAAGTATTGTATTTCAATAAAGTGAGGGACTCAAAAGAGACAGATTAAACCGGCAAAGTCATAGATATCCTGACTTTCAGTCCCTAGTATGGGTCCAAGAACACTGGATCATATTTTTCCTATTGTGCAAATCAATAGAAGCTCCCCCTGCCTCCGACATGCCCACATCTTTCAAACCCATAGTGCCAGTTTGAAACATAGACTTTCTCGAACCAAGATAACCATGGCGACGGTTATCTTGCCCTTTTTTGTCCAACGTTTTAGACATTCCAATAATATATGTGAAATAATTAATTCACACCAGGTTTATAATTTGCTAAAATGTCAGACTGGGACTTACTGCATGGACATCCATTGACATTGAGAGGTCACATTAAAGTCTGGTCTTCCAATTACCTTCCTGCAATGATCCCAGTCGCCATCGTATCCTTCTCTTTTTTACTGAGTTGTAAATGGGAAAGCCTGGCCACCGATTTCACTTCATTCTCAACAATAAAAGAGTCTTTGCAACAAGAAGTTTATTCAGACGTTTTACAGAGGGACCATGGTCAAACTTTTCCATTTCCTGTGAAGAAACTATGATAGCATGTGTTTCTCTGTCTTTAGAGGAACCTGCTGTTTGTCCATTGACTGCATTTTAATGTTACACAAAGGGAGCTTTACTGTGCAGCATTCGTGGATGTGCTATTTGCAGTGTGTGCCTGCCTGCAGGGGGATATTCTGCTGTTAGGTGACTGTTCTTCCGCTGCCTGCAGCTCAGTTTTTGGGAACCTGTGGGCCCAGCAGGAATCAGGTCTCAGACATGTTTCACAATCAGCCTTCCTCCAAATCTGGAGGAGTCTGCAGACTCTGCACATCGTTGGGTTTGTGATGAACTTGTGCAGGAGCGCTGATAACGATGTGAGCCCAACGCGCTCCTACGACAAGCCTGGGGAGGGAAGATTGGTGTGTGTGTGTGTGTGTGTGTACATTTGTGTTCGGAGGGGGGGTAGTTTCTTGTGAGCAGCCCCAAAGATAACGAGAAGTATCAGGGCCCACAACTCTGTCTTTGACTTATCAAGCAACAGCCCTGCAGTACTGAGGACTGGACTGTCAGCAGAAACAAACCTGCAGAAAGGTGTGCATGTGTGTGTGCGTGTTGCTGCTGCTACTTGGTTAGGGGCAACGGAGGGAGCTCAAAGGAGGTGGAGCATTGCCAGGAGGAAAACATGGAGGATGTGTTGGGAAAGATAGAAGCAAAACCAGGGCCAAAAAAATCCATCAGGCTGCACTTTTTGAAGGACAGCTTCCCAATGAGAGCCTCATCCCATCAACCCCTGGGCTGGGCCTCTGTCTGGCCTCAGCGGGAGAGAGCTCCTCCCCCTGAGATCACACCGCTTCTGGTTGAAGGTTATAGCGTAAAAAAAAAATAAAAAAAATGGACGGGAGGAGAGAACAAGCCGGCTAGAGACAGTGATGGAAAGGTGGAAAGCTAACCTTTACCAGCTCTTGTTTTATGTCTCCTTCTCTTTCTCTTCCTTCGCACGTTTATCACCTGATATGAGCCCTTAGCCGAACGCTCTTCCTCCCCTCTGAAGAGTTTGGCATAAACACTTCTCGGTTACACGAAAAAAGAGGAGAAACTGTAACATTTCACACCTCCTTTGCTCCCTCCCCATTTCACTCAAACACACACAGACACACACACACACAGATGCCGACACACTTGCCAAAGAGCTTGCGCGCGTACACGGCCACACACCCGCCACACATCCACACCTGATCGTCTTCTAAGGGAGTGAATAATTACTTTGCCAAAGGGCACAACTGTGGTCCCTGGTTGGTATTTAAAGCCTTGTCACTGAATTTAAATCACCCCTCCTCTCCATCGCTTCCTTTAGTTAAGTGGAAATGTCCTCTTTTCTGGCTAATAGAGAGATCACAGCCTTTAATGTCTTCATCATGGCCTCCACCTGATCCTGCCACATTGCATGACACGGACGCCCGGCTCGAATTTCCGCATTGGCATCAACGTGTGAAGCAATTTGCCGTCATCCACCGCAATCCGAACCCCGCTTTTTCTTCTTTTTTGTTGCTGTTATTGTGTTACAGGATGCGATGAAGCGTGAAACCCTGAGCTTTGATATTAGTATTATATTTCTCATTGTCTTGTTTTCCCTGCGTAAGAATGATTTATGGATAAAGCGTATTTTTCAAGCGGAGGTAGGGAGTGTTGAATTGATGGAGGTGTGTGTGAAATTCTGCCCTTCTAATTAGTTTATTCAGTTATTCTTTCCTCTTCCCACCATGTTTTAGCCCTAGGCCATCTGTGCTTTCTTTTGCAACAAGCTCTCGCAGCCTCCACCGCCTCCCCCACTGTTACCTCAACCCCTTTCACTCCACTATAATTTGCCAGTCTTTCTCATGGCCTCAGTAGAGCATATACGCCCCGTGTCCTGTGTCCAGTCTGTGTAGAAATACAGTGCATTGCAAATAGGGGTTATGGTGCTCTATCTGGAGTCCTGATCCTGTGTTTGTCTTTGTCTGGTGGTCTTCCATGACGCTCCACGGCTGAGACCGACTCGGCCAACCTGCTTGTCAACTCTACTCTGCTCTCTTATGATTGTCATGGCAGAGGGGAGAGAGACTATTAGGATGCTGGAACATGAAACCACTTATAAGGTGTATGTGTGTATTTTTATGTTTCTGAGAGCGTGTGTATGTGTGTGTGTGTGTGGGAAGCGAGCGCATATGAACATTTGCATTTACATATTTGTGCCCGTGGAAAGAGCGTGACCATAACCACCCAGACGCATAATCCAGAATGTCAAAGAACATCAAGTGCATTTGAATTCAGTGAGCGCGGCGAGGTAAGGTATGTTAATAAATGACATGTGGATGGAGTTGGTATCCAGGTAACAAAAGCCTAATCAGTTTCTATAAGATCTGCAGTTGTGTGTCCAACATGGTGTGGAAACAGACTTAATCGTGTCATACAAAGGTTGTTTTTTTTTTTTATCAATATACAAGTTGGTGATAATCTTATTTTGATTAAACATACTGTACGTACAATTTATTCTGATGTGCCTTCAGTTTTACTAGCACTCATATTCCCCCAGAATTTCGTTCTTCTCAGGGTGAAAAAGCCTCTGAAACAGCATTCACACAATAATGAGACACCAAAATCTCTGAAACCCCAGACTAATGAAATTTTCAGATGGGTTAGCAGGATGACCCAACACACCTATTCAATATTAGGAGAGGTTTTGGGGATACATTAGTCCTTTACATGAAGAAATCATTTACAAAAATAGATTAAAAAAACAGAATTATGGGAAAAAGATTGTCCTCGTTGCAGACTTTTAATGCAGCTGTCATCGGGGAGAAACCTGGGTCATATTAGTAACAGATGACTGATGAAATCAGATTTTTAATAAAACCTCGGCATCAGTCTGGTTCTGTACATAATCAAATTGGTACAACGGTCTAATCCTCGTCGATGATTTCAAAGTGTGAAGGAGCGAGAGCGTGGTGGTTCAGCCTCCACTTTGTTAACACCGTTAGTGAGGGGATGATGTTGCGGAGTGCAATATCTATCGGCAGAGCAATACTACACTTTGTGGTGTAACATGTCCTGGAGGAAAATGACTCATAATTATTATTCTACAGGATAAAATTGCAAATCTGATAGCCTTGTTATTCAAAAACAAAGTGCTAACAAGAAGACCGCGCCATCCCTTCTGTCTCCGCTCACTCTGCTTGTCTCCTGTTACATATTTTGTCTATTTTTCCAGACACACGTTTTCATACCTCAAGGTTATTTTTCTGAATGTCTATTTATCATTTTAAGCTTTGCACGCCTTCTCCCGCCTCCTTGTGCCATGACTAGTTATTTTCTCAATTGACTATAGTCCAGCCTCCCATTACTCATGCTGAAATGCCCTTTCCTCTCTGAGAAGCTCACACTCTCGGATTGTTTTCTTTTCCCGGACAACCAAAAGCGCCCGAATGCGTTGTAAACCCTCATGTCCATTATCAATGATTGCTGCCTACAGTCGCCACCCTCTGTGTGTCTGTGCACGTGCTGCAGTATGTGTATCCATGTGCATGTTTGACCCAATATGCTACTCTCACAGATTTCACATTAACCTCAATCCTGCTTTCTTCCAAATTAGATTTCTATTCTTCTGTCTCCATGTTGACTTATTTGCTTCCCTTTCATCATCTCCGGCAAGGTTATCCTGAGGCAGGCAGCACTTTTATAGGAACAAGGGGGCGTCGAGGAGGGGGGGGGGGGGTGTGTGGAGGGCCTGGCTGTGCCGCCAGCCATGCCTTAATCGATCTTGTTTAAAGGGATGTTGTGAGCTGAATGTTTGAACCCATCCCCTCGTTAACAGTTGTCTGGGATTTAATTAAGAAGTAGAATGAATTTAATGTCAATTACATCTTAAAATGAAGGGGGGGAATGCAAAGATGCACAACAAAGAAACAGAGAGTGAGAGAGTCGGGGAGGGGTGGGGGGCGGGAGGGCGGAGGGGGGGGAAGGCTAATTAGGAGTTGTGTTCATGCATCATTCCAGTTGAAACATTTCCTTCCTCTCTCTCTCAACCCCGTTTCCTTTCTGCTCCTTCTTCTTCTTCTTCTCCTGTTTCTCTCTCTCTGCGTGTATATATCTGCAACGAGCCCTCAGCAAAAAAATTTTTGTCACATCTTTTCTTTGCCGTTGGCACACAGTATGGGTATGCAAATATGAGAAAATAGAAACTTCAGCATTGTTGACACACTCTTCCTACACACGAAGCACAAGCAGGTATAAGACTGGACTCTGTGTCTCTACAATTGAAATGATTTAAGTACTTCTGCGTACTTTATTGATTTTTAGAATGTTGAAAACCACAGTAAATGCCATCATATCATCCATACAGTATATCATCCATATGACATAGAGAAACAAAATGAGAAACCAAAAAGATAAAACAGACAACCTCCACTGCATGACCCACATTTAAATACAACTTTATTCAGGTCTGAGGACTCTTAGCTTTTATATATATTTATATATATATATATATTTATATATATATGTATATTTATGTTTTTGACAGTCGGGGTTTGTTACTATTCTTTGCTGAGTGGACCAATGTTGTCTTGCAGTCTCTAAGGCCAAATATCCACATTTCTGTTGGCACTAGATGGGTCAACAGTAAGGCTGCTGCTGTAACAACACCGTCGTTCATCCCACAGCAACACGACTGTCTTTTAAACTTAGTTCAGCAGCCTTTTTTCTTGAATTCACCCCAGAGAGGCGGAGAGGGGTGGAGTCTCAGTGAGAGTATTGCTGTGAATCTGAGAGGAATCGGTGAGGAGCAAAATAAGGGGCCTCTTCCTGGCAGGTAGCCCGACATGTGTCCGTGTTTTTTTTTCTACATCAGTTCAGTGCTGTAGACCCATGTTGCCCAGCTTTGATTCCAACATGTGTGAGTATCCAGCTTCTCTCCGGATGCCCTGCAGGAGGGGGGGAGAGGAGTATTGAGGTTACTGGGGCGTATCTGTGTCGGGCACTCCGTTGGCATGCTCTCGAGGAGATTTCATGTCCTCACAATCCAGGGGGCTTATGTAAGATGCTTTGAACAGGAGAGGAGAAAATACCTAAACCAGCACATCTTAAGAGCCGTGTGTGCGCACGCATTTGTTTGATGGGATATAGATATAGAGAGAAATAGATAGATAGTGAAGGAGAGAGGGGAGTTCTCTCATTGCTGATGTTCAGTTGGCTCGGTGTTAAACTCACAGAGATTAGCCAGCTCAGCTCAGCACTGTGCACAAGAGGGTGGGCGGGGCAGCAATGGGGGAACTACCCACAGCAGGGTTCAATGCCAGGGTAAGGGAGGTAGTGAGGGTATGGAGGCTGAAGCCAGTCAGCCGGGTCACACGCACAGGGGGAGGACGACAGCGTGAAGACAGCAGGGCATATGGCTGTGTGTAACATGCAGATGTCTGGAGGGGAAAGGGGCAGACAGGGTTGGAGGACGAGGAAATGGATGACTAGAGCAAGAGGCAGTCAGTCTTTCCAGCACTACAGGAGAAGGACCTTCAGGCAAGTGTCAGGTGTTTAGTTTGAGTTGCTGCCAAACCTACATCTATATTGCATGCTCGACTGGGACGCTGTATGTATACCTTCAAATAAATACTGTATAAAGTGTTACTGTGATGTAAGAGAAATCACAATCTGATCACTTCATTCCAAAGTGTCTTTAAATGCTTTTTCAAGGTTGATACTCTAATCTCGTCTGTGAGCATTCTTGATTGTGAGACACTTAAAGAGATAAACCGGAGAGATGTGTGTGTTGTCTGCAAGCCAGGCCACATACATGAAGTATTTACTCAGATAACACAAACACAAGCAAGAGGAGACAGAGTTTCAGCTTTGCCAGATGAACAGCCGTTGACACGGCCGCAGGTGGTGTCGCTGTCTGTCCCCTGCAGACTTGCCTGTGCACTGCTGCCATTTGCTCCGGGCCACAAGTTGATTCCGTCGCACGTGGAGAGGAACTACCCCCCTCTTTAAGAGTAAATTAAAAACTCAGAGCTTTGATGTGCAGATTTACACGTCTTTGTTACTATCTTTAGCGCAGCGGCTGTGTTTTCCCCCTCCTATTCTTGCTCTCCGAGCTCACACGGAGCAGCCAAAGCGATTGCGTCTATGTCTGGCCTTATGCTACCCCCCCCCACAGGAGGACGGCTTCACAGTGACCGCTCACTGCTGCACAGGTCCACCTGGGGACATGATTGCACCGTTTCAGCCAAGCGTGCACATGCACAGATCTCGGCTATATCCCTGATATCACATCACATTAGCATCAAACCGGTTATCTGATATCAGCGCTTAATGACTCTTCACACCTGTCTTGTGACTGTTCATCGTTAATGAACCAAAAAGTCATTGCGACCATATAAGCAGGATAGCAGGTTACCTCTCGGCACACAAAATGTCAGGCTACCTAATTCATAGCTCCATTGTGCGCTGCTCTTCACTGATATTGTTTGTGAGAGCAACATGAGATGGGCCAGCCAGTGGCCATTTATCTTAATGAGCGCAGTTAACTCTGGGCTGAGCTTTGGCTGCCGGCTCCGCGCAAAAAAAGCACAACAATCCCCACGAACGTCCTCTTATCCTCCTACCCGCTGACTTGATTTTTAGGAATACATTTTGCCCTCTCGTTGAAACCTTAATTAGTTCTAAAGGAGATTAAATTATATGTAATTATTATGATAATATTTTCATTTATTCAAGATAACGGGCCGACTTTAGTGAGCACAGTATTTGTCGGGAGAGAGCAATCTCCCTCACACAGTCAAAGTTATCAAGGCGTGAAATCAGGAATCCTGACGGCAACAAAATGTAATCTTTTTCATACAGAGGGGACAATAGAAGGAGCTGCATACTCTACATCTCCTTCTCCACTTTAATTAAAAGAGCTCACTGAATCTCTCCCTCTCTCACTCCCCCACCTCCCTCTCTCTCTTAAGTGTGGAGGGCCAATTCTATCTCTATGCAGAATCTAGTTATTTCCCTCGCACTGAACTTGTCTTAAGCCCTGGCCCTGAATCTGTTTTGCTTTTTTCGTGCAAATTTTATTATTATTATTATTTTTTTTCTCTCTCTCTCTCAAAAGCCAGCTGACAGAACTGCAGGATATATATTTTGCAGGTGTTAAAAGTAAACACTGCACATCAAGAATGACATGATGGGATGATTACATGTGAGCGTGTGTGGGCGGGTGAGCGAGAGAAACTGAGTAAGAAAAAGGAACTTTTAACATGTTCTGGGATCAGTTCACATAAAAAAGACGCCCTTTAAAAAGACCTTGAGTGTTACCTGAATGATCCTGTGGTTGGTTACAGTTTACATTCAGCTGTTCTCTGTGGGAGAAAAAAAAAAAAACAACGCTTTGTGTTCCCTCTGGTAAGTTTCCTATCATGATTGTTTTTTTTGCCTTTACAGTGTACGCTGTTAAACACTGCACGCTGTTCGTAATAAAATCAGAATTTTGTATACAACTCTCCAGTGAATCATATCCCAGCATTTAAATGCTTGCTTTCTCTGAAAATAACTGTCTGGTGACTTTGTAAAAGAGTAATATTATAAATTGTGATTAAAAGGACATTCAGACAACATTCACAAATGACTTAATGGGAGAGAGAAAGAACTTGGCGAGAAGTTGGCATTTAGAAACTGGATTGAGGTAAGAATGTGCGTGTTGGCGGTATTTAATTTACATTACCAGTCCAGTTAATGAATGCTGCAGTTAAGCATTCCAAATGCCTCATTATCTGCATACTGTAGTATTTGTTTTGCATATATGTTTTTACATCTTACTATAGTCAGGCTACAGAGAGGGTTTTTTAAGGTGTCTCGCTGCCACAGCGGCACTGAGGACGATTCACAGCCCTGGTTTCCTCCTCAAGTGATGCAGTCGTTCCTACTCACCCCCCTTTTCCTCTCCCCTCCCACCTCTCCTATCCCCCCATCAAGTGTTCTAGCCCGAGGGCAGGTAGGGCATCTCGTTATGGTAGTTGTAGTCCGGGCAAACCTTCTGGACCAGGCGGTAGTCCGTACTGTAGAAGGAAATGTAGATACAGATGACCTTGAAAGGCTTGGAGCAAATCCAGGACACGTGGCTCTGAATCTGCTCCTGGAAGCAGGTCTTGGACGGGTCGTAGTTGCACAGCGAGGTGCGCTTGCTGCGATCCACCTTCTCATAGTCCACGCGGCAGTTGAAGATCTTGGAGTCCTTGGGGTAGACCACGCTCTGGCGCTCTAGGTCAAACTCCACCGCCTTAACGGGTGGCACCAGGCTGACCGAGATGTTCCCCTGGCCTGTGGAGTTGTGGCGAAAGTAGACGCTGAACGTGCCGTTACCGTGGTCCACAATCTTGCCCGTGATCAACAGATTAAGCCGCACCGTCTTGATGTTGGAATAGAAGTCTCCCCAGCCAAACATCTTCTTGAACTTGCCGGTCTTAACGATGGGCCGGCGTTTGACCCTGGAGCTGGAGGCGTCAGGCTTGAGCAGATCGCTGCCCAACATCTCCCAGAACTCCTGTTTAGAAAACTCCTGCTTGGAGAAAGGGACCGGGGAGCGGTAGGGCAGCTCCAGAGAGGTGGCATTAGCAGCTCGGCTCTTACTGTGAAGCATCCAGCGACTCAGGGGCGAGATCGGCGTCTGCCCGCTCAGGAGGCCCACCGTCTTGGAAGAGTCGTCTGAAGAGCTCTTGGGGCTGGAGGAGTCGTCTTCTTGACCCAGGGCCACCTGGAGAGAGGAGGCGGAGGTGAGGGATCGAAGAAGAAGGCGGTGAGAAAGCAGAGAAAGAAAAGTAGTTATTAGCAAGGTAGAAAGAAATGTGGACAGAAAACAAATTAAAGGTTTAATCAATACTTAATTTACCGTTCATACCTCTAGTGGTAGTAACCATGACATTCTATCAATGTTATATATATAAATAAATGGTTGGAAATGTGCAGGTATTGCTATTATTACATTCTTTTGTTTACCTCGGCTGCAAGAGAAAATACTCCTTTATGTCTAGTTTTCACAGAGCCAATGTAATTCCCTAAGCTCACATGTAATGGGCTCATATGCCTCTTTCGAGCTACTGGAGATGCCAGAAGGATCAAAGAACGGATTCAAAGAGAAAATCCACACCAAAACTGGATTCACATAAAGTCTGTTACTCCCATGGTCACGGGCAGTTTAATCGATATTTGTGAGGGTGGACAATTTTCTTCAGAGGCTGTAATCCTGTAAAACAATAAAGCCCCGTCATTAAGAAATGCCTACTAAAGTTGTTTCTCTGAACAATAGATGTTTGGACCAAAAGCCAGCGCGATTCACGGCAGCAGTTATAAAGCGCTCGTTATTGTGCTGCCAAAGCTTCATCCAAGGTGCGATCTTAATGATTCTCACTCAAACTATTGTATTTTCACTGGATTCCGAAAAAGTCACTTAAGGATCATCTAAATGGTGAGAAATTGTTTTTTTTATATAAAATCTTAAACAGACAAACTTCAGGACCGCTGCTGTGCTTCCTGTTTTAAAATGAGCTGTTTGCTTCTTTAACACTGCGGCGTAGTAGTCCGAGTACAGGAGAAACTGTTATCGCCTCGAAATATTTGGTTTGGAGGATCAAAGTATTTGAGAAAAGGGTAGTGGGGCAAGCAAAAGGGGGCAAGCAGGGGTGGCAGAAGAATAAAGACTAATGTCCAATTAGGACTTCCAGTGTTTTAATTAAAGAAAAAATCCGTATCGGCACACACACACAAAGCTGTCAAATGTTAACATCAACTGAAGGGGAGGGGAAGAGGAGTGAGGGAGATAAGAGTACTGCTGTGCTCAGCAGTAGCTTTGTGAAGAGGATGTGAATGTGAGAGAAAAGTAATGGGTAATTATTCAACAGTAATGATCTATTAACAGGTAGCTTCTGTCTAATGTGCCATGGAAGTATCCAGCATGATTATGTCCTTTGGGTTTGGCAGTGGAGAACTCACACACACACACACACACACAGACAGACACACACACACATGCACATGACGTTTGTGAATTTTGAGTTGTGGTAAACGTGAACAATAAGTGATGCAAATGTGAACGACGGGGTAAGTTTGTGTATGTGTGTGTGCGCCGTACCCGGAGAGATTTTACAGTGATGCATAATGCATGCATCCCTGTCTGTGCTCTGATCCATCTACTGTCTTGACTGCCAGGGCTTCCTTATACAGGCTTAGTCAGGATTATTAAGTCTGACTCATTTTTATTCCATTTTATGCAGGTTTTTCAAGCTCGCTCAGATTTGTTCACTTGCACCGCAGTCAGTCAGCGATATTGATTTTCTGTCTCTCTTAAAACATGTATTTCCTTTCATAACAACGTGTATCGCATTTCAACTGCCTTGCGAGGATTCCCGCTGATGTGGTTGTGGTCTGGTGTTTGAACTGAGATGAGAGGACTCCCCTCTCTCCTTAATCTGGCCTTATTCCCATGGGGGAGTTAGAGGCCAGACACCCTCTCCTCTAGTTACCTGTCTGCTGCTACGCTACACTGCCGCTCAGATCCTTTAGCCTCCCCACAGGGAGCGATAACAGCCCTGACAAGGGCTCTTTCCTCTTGAATCAGATAGTTGTGATAGCTTCTTTGAGAATCCCAAACTCATTAATAATGAACCAAAATTTGGAGGAGCTGAGGATATATTGATTTTAATCTTTCAAATGTATCGTTGTTTTTTTTTACAGGAGGAAGTCGAGGTCGGGGCAGAATGACTTTGATGACAAAAACATTATTTCAAGGCTACTGTTGAAGCATTAGTTTGTGTTTGATTTCTTTCCTTCAATGAGCCGGTGGCTGCTGGGCACATGGGGTAGCACTCTGCCTGCCTCCCCAGATAGCACTTAGTATCCCCTGTGGTCTCCTAGAAAAAAGCCCTTTAGGGTTCTTGAAAAATATGTCACTCTTGATTTCTGTGAAACTGCCCATTGCTTTTAAGATCCTGATCATTTTTGCCAGAAACGCCGCTTGTCTAGAGCGACTCTCACACGGAGCCAAAACTCGTATCTGAGCAAAACCATATTGCAGTGATCTTTGTAGCTTACATATTGAGCAAGGCGTCCCTCCCTCTTTTGCACAGTCTTCATTAGAGAGCCTCAGAGGCCAGGCTGCAGGAGAAGAGATGAAGTGAGCATTGTGCTTCTGTTGAACAGAAGATTTAAGTGTCTGGCACCGCTGGAGGTGTCAGATTCAGTGCGCAGCATCATTGTCAAAGACAAATGTTACAATGAGCTTAATATGGCTCTGACAAAAAAAAAAGAAGTAAAAACTGTAGCCGGTTCTATAATTATTGCTGCAGAGAAAGAACACATACTGTGCAGTTGTCCAAACCACTATGATGCCTTTAAATGCAATTTAAAGGCCCGGCGTTTTAATTTACAGATAAACATTGTCCTGTATCCTGTAGTACAGTATGTATTTTTAGGTATAATTTGCACGTGTTCAAACAGTCAGTGGTCTGGGGAATGCCACATCTCTAAGGTCACAGAGGTCATATTTTATATGGCAGCAAAGAACACATTTTTCATCATTAAATATTATAACAAGCATTACTTTTCCACTCCATTCTGAAAAACTGCATACTGTTACAACTCTCTCGCCAGTCTGCATTTAACTAGGAGAGTATATGAGGTGTAAGATTTAATTATCAGCACACTTCCCACTTTGGCTAATGCAATGTAAGCAAGTTGAAATGGTGTAGAATAACCTCCGAGTTCCCTGTTTTTTTTCTTCCCCCCACAATGACAAGAGATTAATGCAATGCTTCAGTTTAGTGGAATATTTTCACGTTTTAGCTTGCACACCCTGACATTGAGTTTTTAACAGGTAAGCACTAATGTTGAGTATTCATCTCATTCACTTGCTTTCATATTTAAAATCAAGTCCAAGAAGTCATCCTTTGATGATGCACCACAAATGACTTCTTCTTTTTCAGTTCAGTATCAGTGTCATAGTATTAAAGAAGTGTTTTGAAAGACTTCAGCGGATTATTTCTAGGGCTGCTAATGCAATGTGAAAATTTACTGTTCACTAGCTCATACCAAAATATGCATCTAGCTATAAAGCAAGGAGTCTGTCTGCCTGTCTGTCTGTCTGTCTGTCCGTATGTCCTTCACATATCTCGAAAACTATTAATCTGAACTACTTCACATCTGACTGGTGTATTGCTGTGGATCCAAGGAAGTGCAGTGTTGAGTGTGAAGTTGTTTGGATGAGAAATGTTAAAGATATCAAAGAAAACATTTAGTGGATGGAGGCATATTGACTTCTCCAATATGGTGGCCATGCAGCCACATAGCTGCAACATACAGCAACTAAAGGATTCTCTGTCTGTCTGTCTGTCTGTCTGTCTGTCTGTCTGTCTCTCCTTCAATTTTCTTGACAACCATTCACCCGATCAACTTCACGCTTGGCGGATGCATCGCTGAGGGCCTGAGGAAGTGCAGTGTCGAGTGTGAAGTTGTTTGGATGAGCGGTTCCTGAGAAAGCTGTAAGCAGCAATACTAGAGGAGAGCCAGACCAGAAGCAACACACAGCAGCCGATACAGAAAACACATGACGGAAATAAGAATGACACAAATCTTATTTAAGGATAATTTCACCTCAATCAAACTAATGTAAGCAAAAATCTAACTAAAATGGAAGAAGTCTCTGTCTGTCTGCATGTCCGTCCCATCCAATCGACTTCACACTTGGCGGGTGCATTGCTGAGGTACCAAGGAAGTGCAGTATTGAGTGTGAAGTTGTTTGGATGAGCGGTTCTCGAACAAGCTGCAAGCAGCAATACTGGAGGCAAAGCGGTCGGGCACTGCACTAGTGTTATAACATGTACACAGTACAATGTACAGTGAACTGTTGCTTTAAAAGGCTGTATTCAGTAGGGGAACAGGATACTTTCGGAGTAAGTTTGTTTTGTTTCATGAAGCTTGGCAAGATGTATCCCAGCTTTAAGTACAGTAGGCAAAGTGTGGGCGATGGGCAATCGGGTCTTAGTGAGGGGGCGGAGGTTCAGGGTGATTTTGTCATTTGTCATGTGCGCTAAGTGAGTCAGTGAAACGGCTGGAGAGGATGGGAGGTGGCTGCAGGCTCTGTCGCTGTGGTAATTGTGAGTCATTCAGCCTCAATGAGCACAGGCCCCAGGCCTCTCTCCCAGCAGGGAGTGTGGGGAGGGGAGCGAGCCTCACAAGCCTGCCAGCTCCACAGGCAATAATCAGCCTGTTACAGTGACAGGTACACCATTTTAACCCCTTCCCCCTGGTGACAGAAGCACACTATTGCCATAATACAGCACAGAGATAAGGGAGCCACTTAACTGAAATCTGTGCCATAACTCTCACAGAAGCCGGAGACTGGTGACAGACTGGTGTGTCAACCGGGGAATTAGATACTGTGCTGAAATTAAAGTCAGTTAAGTTTACACATGAAGACTTAATTTGTCAGGCTCCTGAAAATGCAGCGGTTGCAGATAAGAGCTCGATAATTCGTAGTCAAGAAAAATGGGGACTAGAGCTGAGCAATTTAGTTGATCAACAGCTGCTCTGATAAATGAGTCATCATATTTTTCCACATTTGACATTATCTGGTTCCAGCTTTTGATGCTTTTCTCTGTTTTATGTGATTATAAATTGAATATCTTTAGATTTTGGATGATTGGTCGGGTAAAACAAGCAATTTTAAAATGTCACCTTGGGTTTTAGGAAAAATTGTTGCAGACCTTTTCTTATAGATCAGCAGCTTATCATATAATCTAGTGAGGAACCCACCAGGAGTTGTCACCTGACATCTAACATTGTTTTGGTTTTGACGTCGGGCCCTTTTGGTTATGGTTCACTCTCACGGCTCTCATAGCATTGTGTTTTCGGCTGCTGCTGGCAGGCAGTCGCCACATATAGCAGCTAAAGAGCCAGATATTTCGATTAATTCACTGGGTGGGCACACACAAGACTCTAAAATGAAATCTTATGATGCTCTGTATCTTTTTAAATGTGTAAATAGGCAAATGTTTGATAATAAATTCGCGACATCAACTTATAAGTTGTCAGTGTTGTGTTCACAGCTTGTTTCTGCTGCCCCTCAGTGGCCAAAGATTAGTTACTGCTAGTTTATATAATAGAGAAAATAGATTGGCAGGTAATAAAAATAAAGGTTGGTGCCAATCTGGGGCTCTATTTGTAAAATTATTTAATTTTTATTATATGTGTATACCACTTAACACTGATGTGCTAATTTCCTGGTGAAAGGACGTCTAGGAATCTTTATTAAAACCAACAAATTAATTAAGTGAAAACTTTTAGATGTCTATAGTTCATGTACACTTCCACAGCATTTCACTGACTTTAATTCAGCAAATACTTCAATTTGAAATGTAGTAATTTAAATGTCCAAACTCTTTTGATCTGCAAATCACCAAACAAACACTTCTTGAGATATGTGTATACCGTATGTGTGCATATGTCTGTTATTAGTTGTAGTTAGTAGTAGTTAGTTTTATTTTTTTCTTCGTACGGATGCAAAATCTGGAATAAAATAAATTGATTGATTGACTGATACAGAGGATCAGCCCGTAGAGCCACCCAGCAGGGCTGAAAGCATGTGCTTGTCCTGGGGAGCTGACAAGTTCAATAAGCACTCAATTTTCCTCTGGCTGTTGCATTGAAATCTTCATCTCTAACATGACATCAATTTTTAATTAAAGACCGAGGCAGCTCAGATTTCTTAAGTGTTCGTCAATTCTTTATTCTTTTTTCTCTCTCTCTCCCCTCTCCCCGTCTGCAGATCTAATATGCTCACTGCAGGAGACTCCTGCGTTACATGATTAAAGTCTGAAAATGGCTGTGTCCTTATAACTAATTATTCTTCTGGCTAGTGTAGATCCAAGAGGAGGTGAGGAAGAGAAAGGTAATTTCACAAGAAACAAGCCATTTGACTCTTAATGAATAATTTACTCCGGCTTCTCGGGGGTCACTAGCTTAGATCTGCAGTGGGTGAACAAACTCACTACACTGAATCTTTTTATTTTAGACTCTTTTTCTACACCTATTCTTTCTTTCTGCATCCTCCACCTTCTTCCCCGGCTCATTTTGGACAGGTTCGGTCGTGTGCTCCCAGTGGATTTGGGCTCATTCTGTATGCTCAGAGAGAAGCCAGGCTCTGAATTGGCTATCAAATTTTTACATTATAAGATATCGACAAGTTGGCGGTGCGAGGAGGGCGGAGAGGGGGCAGCAAGGGATGGTTTCTCCCCAGTCTCTCCCAAGGGAACAGGGAGCAAAGCATGGGCTGATGGGATGAAGCTGATTAAAGTGCTGCTACAGTACTCACACCTGTCTGGTAAAAGCTGGCTGAACTTTACAATCGTCTCATGGAGGTTCAGGAAAAATAAAAAAAAAAGCTCCATTTAAATGCAGTCTTATCAAGGGCTGTTGCATGACTTAATGCTCTAGTATTTCTGATTAATTTTGAACACCTGCCCAGGAGCATATAAACACAAATAGCTGAACAGTTGCTAGATATAAAACCTCAGCTAAAACTAATAATTCTTTCTCTTTGCAACACAACAGCCATTGATATGCTCATGAGCAAGGTGGTTAAATTGCTTCAGTGAAGGTGCTAAGGGCCAAATAAGACCCTTGTTTGACTTTGCAGGTCCCAGCAGGTAATGTGTGCAACAAGACTCTCCTTCCAAGAAAAATCAGTCATACAGTATGTTTACTTCCAAGTGACAAAGCCAACTAATCAGAAAATGCTCCTGTGTGTGTTATTCTGGAGTACACGGACCAAAGACCTATTTTGTCCTTTCATTTTGGAGGATTTGTTAGGAGACATGTGCAACCGTGTGAATGTGCTCACACTTATGAATCAATGAATCTTGGCGTCCGATAATTAGCGGACAGCTCTGAATGCAGCTTTGGTTGCAGGACTCAGTGGCTTCAGCTAGAGGTGCACCAGATGTGTCCACATTTGTATGGCGAACACGAACGCATCCCTGATTGCTTTGAAGCTCTGTCTAGTACATTTGTGCAGGTTGCATGCATATAAGACTACAAACTAATTGATTTGCATATGCCAAACAGCTTGGACAATGGAGAAGTCCCTACCCAAAGTGAACCAAACTGCCACAGTAATCTGACTCTCTTGCAGGATTTAGACTTTTTTTTCCCCCTGTTAGGTAGCAGCAGTCTTTAACAGATAAAACAAAAATGTGAGCAGGGAAGTGAAATCTGATAACACACACTTAATCGACAAACAAATACAACTGACATGCATCCTGACAACAGGTCTGAGCTGCAGTTCGCCTCAAGTGGATTAGAGACGATCTGGAAATGACAGCATTGTTCGGACACTTTAAATGACTTTTGTGTTCTGTGACAAGTGACCCTTGTTGACAGCTTTTGTCCAAATCACATGATAACTTTCAGTGCAGCAAAGAAGAATGTGGTGTAATATAATCTAAAAGTTATGAAAAATGATACTTGGGCAACCCAAGTGTATCACTTCAACACCAGGGACTATAGTTTGTATCTCATTTCCCACCAACAGTAAACATTTGGTCTCTTTTAAGTATTAAGCCAACCTTAAACATAACCAGGCCTCAACTATAGATGCAGGAGTTCAGCGAGGGCTTTTAAAAAGTCACATGACATTTACTTAACGCACTAATAAAAACCCCTTTTTTGTGTTTTTTAAGGTAAGCAGACACCACAGCTCTTATCAGGGTCACTGTGAAGTGGGGCACGGATAAGGACACCGCAGCTCAAATGGACTTTGTCTGGACAAATAAAGGTTAACATAATTATTAGTCATCACTGTCCTATATTCCACAACAATACCATCTCAGTTCAATACAGAAATCGCTGTGCTCTGCTAAAATGGTCCTATTATCCATTTACTGTACTTGAAATGCTCTCTTTCAAGCCCAGCCAAATTCCCTGATCCCTGTGGCTGTGCACTGCCTTAATTGGAAACCCCCACGTAAAGACCCTCAGTGGTGTCTTGTCTGGACATGTGCACCACTCTGACCCTGAAAATCACTGTACCGTTACCGGGCAGCACGCTGGTGAACTGCGCACTCGATGTTCATTCACGCAGAACAGACTGTTTACAGATTGTGAGAGAATTGAGAATATAAATGCGCTTTTGCTACCCTCCTGCTCTCGTTCCTGGCGCGGTATCCAGTGGCTCTAGTCACACCAGGATGCGGTCAGCATGAACCTCAAAGCCTGCTGCATCAGGAAAGCTTAAACTACAGTGACAGCCTGGTGCTCCCTCTTCAAATAAACCCACGTCCCTCGCTCCCTCATGGCCTTTTCTAATATTGTTTGGATCTTGAAATGATGAGATTTTTACTCCGTATTGACACTATTTATAGTATTCCATAACAGTTGCATTTTCACAATGCAGTAAAATAACTTTTACTATTGTCAGCGCCAGCAGAAACCTCTCTGAAATTAAAACGTCTGTTATGGATTTTCCCATCCTTAGTTATTCCTCCGTGTGAAAGTCAAGCGCATCTTTATCTCGATCCCCTGGGAGTTACACCCACTCATTCTACCCAAGGCTACGAATCATTTTTCTTTAAGCTGTGCACTGTAATCCACCCTTCACTATCCGAAAACCGGCAGACAAAACCTACAGATATTCTTTCAGGGCCTGCACTGTCTCCCATGCAGTCTCCCAGAGAGCAATGCCACAATAAATTGTGCTGGTTTTGAGCAGACAACGTATTCTGTCTCAGGACAGCTCGGCGCTTCACTATGAAGGGCTGTCAGTGTGTCAGGGAGCATGCTTTCTCTCTGTCTGTCTCCGTCTTTCTCTCCTTGCCTGTCTGTGCCGTGGTTGTGGGGCTGCTGGGAGCCTGACGGAGGGGAGGGGGAGGGAGGGGGGGAGCAGAGAGGGGGGTCCTCCAGTGGGTTCCTCGGCGGGTGGTCAGGGGGGAAGAGGCGCACCTCTGGGGTCATTCATGCTGTGGTTGTGCATAACTCAAGCTGTTTTACACCACAGGCAGGAAGTTACAGAGGCTGTCTATTATAACACCAGCTGCCCTGCTTCCTCATGTATATATATTGTTCCTGTGATTTCTCATCATTTGTTTACTCATTTGCAAAATAGGAAATAAAATAGGTTAAAACACAGAGAATCATGTTATTAGACTACCACAGATGTGCTGGAAGAGCCAAAAAAAAAAAAGAAAGAGCCATGTGGCTCCGCTTCAAGCACAAGTATCACATTTCTGCAGCAAAAAAAGTAAACAACCAATTATACAATCAAACTGACCGCTACTGTACTGTTAGCAGTGTAAATTTGGCAATGCTGAATCTCTTAACACATGTTTGAGACACTCTGGGGAGAAGTTTACAAAAATTGGAGGCGGATTCTAATTTTGTTAATGGAAGTTGTGTTTTTTTGAAAGTGATGAAAGAACCAAACAATCTGAAGTTTGTTGATTCGGAAAACAAGCGAGAGCAGCAAAAAACTCGTCAAAAAATGTCATCAGTGCAAGTCCCTGTATCCTAAACTAAACAAAATTATAAGAAATATATTCTGTAAATGTACTTAACCAACCCACAACTTATAAAAAAAACATCATTGTGCAGTAAAATACACCTTATGTGCTGAAATTCAACTGATACTTTGCCTAAACTCCCCCAAAGGTTAAGTTCAGCTCTGTTGTTATTTATCATCACTCTGAGGAATGATGGTCAAGTGGTTCTCTCTAAACTCCCAACATAAAGAAACATTTGCCCTTCATTTCCTGTGAATTGGGCCCAAATAAAAAAAAAGAAGGAGTTAGATATCTTCGTATCGAGCGAAGGTTTATTCAGCTTAATCCCTTTAGCTATCTCTCTGACATCACCCCGTCATGATCCTTTATGCCTTCACGAGGGAAAACTACAGGACAGATGTCATCAGCATTATGAACTGTTCTGTCTGCAGTTACAGCCAAACCCTCCCTTAAGATAGGAAATTTTGACAGTAATGAGTTTTGTGTTTCCGGCGTCTGTGTGGGAGACATGAAGAGGGATGTGAGGTGGTGAGTGGAAGCTTATGAGCTCTGACATGCAGATTTCAACAATGATGGCAAAAAAGGAAGACTCGAGAGAGGGAGAAAGCAAAAAAAATAAATAAAAAAATTTGTATTCAGTCTGCTGCTGCTGTCTCACATTTGTGTCTGTATGCAATATACTGTATGCTGCATCAGACAGTGATGTTCTTTCCATTTGTTTTCTCAGGATTAAGGTGGTATCTCAACTTAGCCGGGGATGTATCTGGGTGGACAAGGTCAGCAACCCTGCGAGGAGGACAGGTATCTAAGAAACAAGAATCTAAGACTTTATGACAGGCCAAAACGGAGAGAGGAGTCTGATGTGGTTAGAATTAGCGTCAGATAGCCTCTGCTTTTTAACCTCACACACACAAAAAAATCAGGTTTGCACAGTGTGTGTTTGTGCATTGTTGCACCATGCTGTCTCATGGTGTCTCCAGGCAAACTACAGGCAGTTTTTCTTGGGTTTTTTTATGCCTTGTGTTTTCTTGGTTGTTTTCTTGCTATGTCATGATTCAAGTGGTCTGTTTGCTGTTTTGTACTGCTCGACTTGCCTTTGTTGTAAAAAAAAAGGGGGATTTTGGCTTTGTGAAGGCTTCGTTGTAAGAACATAATTTGTTTTGAATCGACAAGCCGTGTAAAATAAGTGTTTCCTTGCTCCTGGCAAAGTCAAATGGAGGGCGATGATAAAAGTTTTAGACGTGGAAAACATAACAGCGCAGGATCATAATTTCTCAATGTGAATTCATGGATGTGTCATCTTTTCGTTATATTTTTTGAATTACCTATGTATCTGCCCAGAGGAAAAATGTGACACATAAACCTTGGAATATGTATGAAACGTCTTCGCCGAAATTCAATCTGCAAAAAGTGACATTCTGTGCACAGCCACAGAGGTGAAATTCAGTTATCAAGCATGATGGCCGGTGTCTGCGTCTGCACTGAAAGCAATCAGAGGGAGTATAAAGCGGCCCTGTCTCTCATGGCCACAGAGAGGCTACCTGACGTTCATCCCTTCTAGAAAAATCTTGTGTGTGAAAGAGCAGCTGTGAGCTCAGCGTGAGCATATACGAAGAGCAGCGCTCCTGCATCCTCCAGCGAACTCCACGTGAAGGTTACAGCACATGCAAGGTCAGAATTCCTTGGTAAATAAGCTGTTTTTGTGGGTGCGCGTGTGTATTTACTTTACATCCTCTCGTTCAAGCGTGGAGTGAGGATCATTTGTATCTATTTAAGATAACACACAAAACAAGCGCGTTGAATAGACCACAATCGTATTATTTTGTAGGGAAAGTGGAGTGATTTGGGAATAATTGCAGAGGGGAGAATGCCTTTTGTTCACCGGAGCAGTTGAGTTCAATGCCCCGTGCGAGGGCACTTCATTCTTTATTGGTAGTTATTCAGATTGTCGAGGAAGAGTCTCATTCACCCTCACCCCTCCCAGATTTCATTGGCTGGTCTGGGGATTCAGATTGTCAACCTTGTGCTGTGCAAGGTCCAGGCACACTGCTGCAGTTGTAATTATGTGTGGATTACAGTAAGTGTATTTCCTTGGATGTTTTTGTGCAAAAACGTATAAAGAAACCATGATGACTGTCAATGAGGTGTATAAACCTCTGAGGCAGATGTTTAACTCATTTTTTTTTTTTTTTTTTTATAGCACTTATCCACACCTCCTCTCACTTCTTCTCGTTTCCTTCATCTTTACACCAGTCTGCATTTTCTATTTCCAATGTGTCAACTTATCTTGTATAGGCACCTGTCTCTCCTTTGCTCATGGTGTTAGCTCGTTTCATCTTTCACCCGCCGCATCTGTTTAGTGGTGAATTTTGCCCTTAAAAAAGATTGTAATTTTCACATCTTGGCACTGCTTTGACCAACAACTGACCGCTCATCAAAACGACAGTGAAAGGACACCAAGTATCAAAATATCCTCCTAAATTTCCCACAAAATGAGTCTCTTGATATATGCACATTAGCCGTTCAGATAACTGAAACAAATCCAGTCTACTTGTCGAGTATCACATGAAAAACAACTCTAACCGCTGCCAAAAATAAACATAATTTCTCAAGCAGTCAATTACATAACTGAGACGGTTTATATTATTCATAACCCTTCATTCAAATACAGAGAATAATTAACGTTTGAAACCTATCGTTCATCATTTGAACCACAACAGTGGCACCTTGTGTTAATAGTCATCTAAAGTATATTAGTTGCCATTAACAAAAGGTCCCTGGAGACCTAAACCCTCTCTGAGAATTGCGGAGCTATTACAACAGAAAATCATCCAAATCGAATTTTTAATGCATAGTAGGCTTATAAGTTGATTAATCACCGCTCAGTTGCATAGTAAAAAGTTACTTAATTTATGAATTGCTCCATAATTTATCAATGTCACGGGGCTAATGAATTACCCAAGATCTCCTGCTGAGGGATGTCATGTACGTTTTTCATAGATACATGGTCTGGAGAGGGGGGAAAAAAGCTCCAATTAATTTCATTATCATTAGCCACAGACCTTCTGGGTTGCAATTGGCTGTAGCCCTGAAGCTCACAAAACGCTCCCAGAACCAAGACAACATAAGAGTGAGTCTTAAGCCTATTATCCAGCACTCTTGTATCTAGTTATACAACGGCTGAAAAGGCGTTCATCCCTCATATTTTAAGTCGGCGTGTGGTCTCTTCTTCTTCTTCTTCAGAGGAGTACTCTGTCTCAGCTTAGCAAATCTGGGTGTGTTTAGTTCATTACAACCACTGTCTGTTAGACCTCGAATCACCAAAAGGGCCATCACTTTAGTCAACGCACCTGAATAGCACCTTAATAGGAAAACGGTAAGGTCATTCTTGAAGAGACACCAACATAAACGGGTGCATCAAACAGGCACTCAACCTCACTTGAGTATTTCAACTGCACTTATGCTTTTTTTTTTTTTTTTTTTTTTTGGAGCTCGCTAATTTCCTGGCTCCTGTGATGAGTGAGCTACTCAGCCCAGAGGGTTTCCGAGCAGAAGGATGTTTTCAAGTTTTCTCATGTGAATCAAGAGATGATTTCTCATTAAAGGCTGCTTTTTAATAAATTTGCAAACACACACACAAAAGAGGAGTGGGTGATCCGGATTTGGTTGTATGGTTATGTAATTTTGGAAGCATTCATTAAGACTATAGAAACTGTTCATGCCACACATCTGGTGTTTTAGGCCAGTGGGGGCCTGCATGAACTTACTATGGATTTCTTAGGTGAAGTATATGCTTAGCATTACTTCATTTATTATTAGTTAGCTCATATAAAGAAAAGAAAATGACTCACTCACTTTAAAGTCATCTCCCCACCTACAGTATAAATCCTGTATTTAATATCTGACATTGCTGTAAGGTGAGAGTCCTCAGAGTGAAGAATTTCCAAAACCAGCACTGCTTGTCTCGTCTTCCTGTCGATCTTTGACGTATAAAAGTATTCCAGCCTCTGGATTCTCCACATAGCAAAACCATTTTGGAGCAACTGTGTGTAGCTAATGACTGTCATTAAAAAAAACTGATAAGATGTGTGTGTGTAGTGTCTAGTGGAGTTAAATTGAACTCTCAGATTAAACAACTCAATTTTAAAGCTAAATATGAGGGTTATTGGAGGGTAAACCAACTTTTTTTTTGCAGTTTGGGTGGATGACACCAGCTAATGGATGAAAAATATAAAATACTTGTCACAATGATCTAAGCTTACACATGATTTTGTTCTGTTTGGTTAAAAGGTTACACCTGCTTGCAGTTTATTTATTTATGATGGATTTTCACTTTTTGGTTTAATTTTTCCTCTTAGCTATGTTGCTCATTTTTAATTGATCCAATAATATAAAAAATAATGACAGGTTAAAAGACTGATGTGACCCAAAATACGCACAGAGTAGAAAGAGACTGGTGTTGGACACCGACGGCGCGGTGCGCTCTGCACGCTGCCAGCACGAGTGTCCGCTGGGAATAGTGATAGTGCACCCGCCGTACCTTAGCCGAGCAGGGTCAAAGTGAATATTATTGTCTTAGGGATTATAACAGAGAAATATTATAAAACACAGATCGCCAGAAATACGTTTGAAAGCCACGAAAAATATCAGAACAGGCGAGAATTATCTCTGCAGCTCTGCGAGATGCACAAATGATCTGAACATCTGGTAATTTATCATTTTGACCAGCATCACCTCAGCTATCAGTCACCGTTCCCTCATGTTTCAACATACAGATTTAGAGCACTTGTATGACCGAGTTTGGAAGTTTTTGGGGCGCAAATGGGGAGCAGACACCTCACCGTACCTCATGACGCAGGTACTAGGTGTTACCTGGCTGATATAAGATAATTTGGAGCAAAATGCATAAATACCCCCAGCGTGACTTTTTTGCCCACTCCCACTCGTTTCTTACCAAACAAGCGGTCCCGTTGAGGAGAAGCAGGATGAAGCCGCGGTTGGGACGCATCATTCCGGCGCGTAAAACCCACAGCTCCCCCTCTCCGGTAGCAAGAAGAGAAAAAAAAACCAAAAACAAAAATTAAAAAAAAAAAAAAAAACTCCCGCAGAAGGGCTTTTCCTCCTTCAGGAAGACGCTTTTCCTCCGGCACCGGATCCCTTTCGGCTGACGCACGGTCCCATGTCCAAGGCAGGCTGAAGTGCTGCTTCCACAAACCTATAAACCACTTGGAGTCCCCCTCCTTTTTTTGTCTTTTCCCGGGTTTGAGTCAAATTAGTAGTGGTGTGAGAAATCCATGAATATGCGGTAGGCTGTTATTATCCATGCAGAAAAATAAAGAGATCCCCAGCTCTGAGTGAAACGGGTTAACTGGGAAGTGAGTAGATCATATCTTGTCATCGGTGCCCAATGGATGTCCTGTAGGGATGGAGCTGCAGCCTCCTGCAGAAACTGAGCGATGCTGAGACTGGGAAGAGCGAACAGTTTAACAGTTTCTATTCTCTCTCTCTCTCTCTCTCTCTCTCTCTCTCTCTCTCTCTCTCTCTCTCTGTGCCTCTCCCCCTCTTTCCTCTCACCATGAATCTCCTTTCTCTCTTTCGCCTCCCCTCCCTTCCCTTTCCCTCCCCTCATCTCCATCTCTCTCCCCACCTTATCCGGCAATCTCCCTCTTTCTCTCTTTTTCCAATCCCATCCACTCAATTCATTGCACATGCAATCAAAAATAAAGAGCAATTATAAAATAAACGACCAGTAGTCAAACAACAATAAACACCTGCTCCACTTGTATGAGTGTCTCTGCTGTCCGATCCCTCACCTCAGTATTTCTGACGTGAGTTTGTTGAAGCCCAGAACAGACCTCAATAATCTGCTGACAACTTTGTGGGCATTTCTCATCACCGAGCCTGTCATTAAATATAATCATCACGGTGGGAGGGTGAAAGTCATTGATTGGGGGAAGACTGGGTCTGCTTTCACACCAGGCTTGTCACAACAAACACGACTCCTTGTGTCATATGATATCATTTGAGCTGAGGTCTCATCCTAACGCATGCTGTCACATCATGCATGTTACAATCAGGTTAAGGCCTGTTCCCCCCCCCCCCCCCCCCCCTCAACAGGCCAGTCAGTGATCTGGAGCACTGCTGGAGAGTATTGACTTGCATGGTGAGCACCGATAAACCAGTGACCGTCACCTCAGTGTGGTGTGATTAATAAAGACTTCCCCCAATAACGCACAGTTCATTAGGAGCACGTTAATGAACTGAAATGCAAGATATCACTACGGAGGTCCCCCGGCTCCCCAACGGCTCCATTTCTGCTTATTTAGACTGATAGATGAGCTTTACTCTCTCTGTCCATCCCTCTCTGTCTCTCCTCTTTGCTCTTCTATCTCTGCAATCTATCTGATAGGCAGCACAGAAGAAGCTCTGCATCTCTCTGTCTTCAGGTCAGAACCTTTTTTTCTAACAGTGTTATTTTGCCTTGGATCAACCCGTTTTTAAAATCTTTTGATCTGATGTTTTTTCTGCTAATAATGCATGCGGTGTTATCTGCTTGTGCCGCTGCAAAGGGGTTAATTGATCTCAGTTCAGAGGTTAATTGGCTCAACAGACCCAACGCTGATGGAACCCGACCCCTGAAGTTGTAAGGTCAGAGCTAAGGGGTCACCGGAGGAGACGAGGCCTGTGGAGAGGCCCTGTCAATCCGCTGTGACTGAGACATCAAAGGGTTTGGGTGCAAGGGAAGTCTTCGAGACGATTGCTCTTTTCCACCTAACTGACTGTGTGCACACATACAGATTGGCTGCTCATTACGATGCAGGAAATGCTGATGAAAGATGGGAATGAGCTCATCGACTTAGGAGGTTTCTTGATCTCTCTCTCTCTCTCTCTCTCTCTCTTTCTTTTTTTTTTATTAGATTATTTCAGACGCTAAACGTGTCTCTGTATAATTCGAGCCAGCCTCTTCAGTTGCCCAGGGTACCAGGGAGCTCTCTGGGAGAGGAAACAGCAACCTATAAAGGGAGATCCGCTCCCTGGCCCACAATCTGAAGAAACAGCAACCATAATAAAACGCCTTTTAAAACGGAGCACGTTCATTCATACACACACACTTTCACTCCTGCACATAATTATAGGGCCGTAACTCTGTCTGTACACTCTCTGGGGAGCAGCCCGACAAGCAGTTGCTATTTTTTACTCACTTGGAAAAAAAAGAAGAAGAAGAAGAAGCAGTGTGGATGCTAAGATACCCATTATTTGACACCCAGAATCGACTTATCTTAATCTCGTTTCACAGACGACTCACATCAACATGACAAATACGAATGCGTGTTTGTATATTTCCTTTTTATTCCATTCTCCTGCCAAACCCCAACAATTGTGCTCAATCATTGCATTGCTTGACACGTAATCCTATTTCACAGTATAATTCGGTTTGAATGAGGAGCTGCAGGCAACAGACAGCCTGGTGAGATGTCAGAGACCCGGACCGCTGGGTTGAAAGATGAGTGTTGGCTGCCATCTAGCGTCTTTTTTCACTTCTGCACCCTTTTAAGATGGAGGCAAAGCTTCAGTTGTGGTGGCATTAATGGATGGGTGAAGTCCTTTAAAGGGTCAATTCAAGTTATTTTCCGGTTGTATTTAGTCGTGCAGATAGTCTTCATATTAATTTCTTCTGTCACCCCAAAGCCGAGGACCATAATTCAATTTAGTTTGTGGTGCTGGAAGATTTGAAAATTAAAAATGTAACAGCATCTCTTTCCAAAAACAGCTTTCCAGTAAAGAACACGTTGTTAATTAAACGGTTCACTTAAAACAAAGAACAAATGGAAACCAAAGTCTTCCCCACTAATAAATCGCCAAATGTTTGAGTGTACACTGGTTTACTTTTTGAGCCATTTATACAGACTTTTACTAAGCTTGCAACTCTCCAGACTGTGCTCAAAGGAATAGCCCACAATGCATAGTGCTGTAGCATTAAAGTGGTGATGTCTGCATCGTAAAAAAAGAACAAAATAAATGAAACATGGAAGGTGTCAGACTACCTATATGTCACTAACCAGCACTATGTGCACTTTTATGTCTCATGATGGCATGGTGTCATTGCAAAAATGTCAAATTGGGTCTAACAGCAAAGTTTTTCTTATGACCACTTATGACCACTGAGTCAACAACAAACTACTGAGTGCTGCTCTGTTCTTCAGACGTTGTTAAGAGCCCTTAAACCCTCCTGCACTCAGGCACTAACAGTAATGATACAGGTGATGGCAGTTAAAGACTATTAGAGTATTGGAGCTTGGCCTATTTCTTCTGCAGAAAGTAGTTCCAGTGGAAACGGTCTACAGTCTCTGGATCTTCCAGAGTAACTATGACAATGTTTCTCTTTGCTAGTGAATTTTTTAAAGTTTAGTTTTTTTTTTAAAGCGTTCAACGGCACAAACAGAATTACACTAATTCATATCTTAAAACCGAGCAAGATAAAAGCAAAATTATTTGCATGACTAGATATGACTGGAGTGAAGCGGAAAGATACTTTTCTTGGATGAACAGAGCCTTCATATACCCCAAACAGGCTTCATAGGGCCAAAATTCAACACATAGAGAGCATGGATTCTTGATTTTGTTTGCACTTTTGCTCATTTTGCAGATTATTTATATAAATTCATCTCAGAGTGCAAATTCATATGTGATACAGATGTGTTCGGGCAGCTACAAGAACTGCAATCTACTGTATGTGACATAGCAGAGAGCAGAATAATTCTAAAGACTATCAGCCACTAGGGGGCGCTATAATCAAAGGAAACCCCATTGGAGCCATTGAACAGCTCTGGCTCTGCTCAGACTTCTCCTGCATTGATATCAATAACCATCCATCAGACATGAGAGAGAGAGACAGATGTCTAACAGCATGAACAAGGTATTGTGTCAGTGTTTGTTCGCTGACTTTGTTTTTTTTTTTTTTTTTGTCAGAATCACATCAGCTGAATGGAAAGTGTCTATTTCTGGCTGGTGTTCCTGGTTTAGGACATACAGATAGTATCGAACTTCAAGTCTGGAACATATTTCAATCTCTATCTTGTTTCAGTGTGGCTCAATATAAAATACCATCTGTATGTTGAAAGAATAGCAAGAGTGGAAAGGAGAAAACAAATAGTTTAAAGGACCAGTGTGTAGAATTTACTGTTATCTAGTGGAACAGCCTTGCCAGAAATGTAATATAATATTCATTAGTATGTTTTAACTAGTGTATAATTAGCTGAAAAGAAGAATCATTATGTTTTCGTTAGCTTAGAATAAGCCCTTTATATCTACATAAGGAACGGGTCCCCTTCCACGGAGCCCGCCATGTTGCACCGCCATGTTTCTACAGTAGCTCAGATTGGACAAACCAAACACTGGCTCTAGAGAGGGCCTTTCACGTGAGTTTCGTGAGCCACCGCAGGTTCTTCTACATGCTTGGAAGTGGAGGGGATTCAGTCGGTTGCAATCTGCAACCTCACCAATAGATGCCGCTAAATCCTACAACACTGGTCCTTTAAAAGCAGCAGATGAACATCAGCAGTTACTTTCTTTTTCTATCTTTCTGCCCTCATCTTTTTTCCCTCTGCAGTCTTAATCTCTAATCTTCAGAGATATAAATATATGA
This sequence comes from Euthynnus affinis, assembly GCA_029490765.1. NCBI lineage: Eukaryota > Metazoa > Chordata > Actinopteri > Scombriformes > Scombridae > Euthynnus > Euthynnus affinis. Next base: position 2,826,190 of record CM055856.1, read on the forward strand.
GGCACTTCAAGCTAACAATGGACTGATTGAATCTCCATGAGGTGCTCTGTGACAGTGCCCGTCAGTCATTGTGTCCTCTGCTAATCAATGTCTTTCTTGAGCAGAGAGCAGACTGGGCACAATAACAAATCAGGTCAGGAGGGAAGCAAGAGTGATGACAGATGCTGGCACTAGAAAAATAGGGGATCGAGGGACGAAGGGAGGTTTAAATGTGGATCTGGATGGATGGAGGGGAATCAAATCTGCAGCTCTGGAGAGGTCAATACACTCAGGCTCCATTAATAACACACAGATCCCCCTTTTCTTTTGTTTCATTTCCTCCCTCTTCTCAAATTAATCACCAATATTCTCTACCAGCTGTTTGATCATTGGGTCATAAATCGTTTCTGTACTCTTTTTAAAACAATATTTCTCTGAATTGTATCTCCATTGAAAACATTTCCAGAAGAATATTCACCCTCCAAGATCTTTAAAAAGTATCACAGGGGGTTAGTTGAGTTGCAGGAGGGAAAGGACACACATTTGGGACTTGTCAGCTTTATGATTTTCCCTCTTTTTTTTTCCTTATTGAAGAGGAGTGGATTACTTCCAGACACGGAGGTTGGTTCTATCCAAATGTTCCTCCAAATCTTTTTAGGCACACTCATATAGTGGCTGTAAGAACGCCTTCAACCTGAGTGAAATATCTTGTTATGAAATTTGGTACAAACGTTCATTGTTCCCAGAGGATGAAGACTATCCCCTCTAATTTTCACTGAGCGTCACCAAAAAGTCAGCTAAAGGCTAAATGTTTCACTTTTAAAACATCAGTATTATAATTACAGTTGTTAACATGAATTTAAAGGTGCCAGTTGTAGGTATATTAGCACGTTATGGTAAGTGTTCATCTCCAAGCACAGTTGAGCCTAAGTATAGCTGGAGCTGAAAAAAGTTCAGCGTAGACTGATAATTCAATAAGGAAAATTCAGCTGTCTGGCGTTTATGATTACATTTGATTGAATTAGACTCGGTAGATGATTAGACCTCTATAGATGTGAAGCATCCTCGTTAAGCATGGGCCCATGAAGAGAGGAGACAGGACAGGATCTCCCCAGAGTGTAGATGCCGGTGGTGATGAAGTAAAGCCAAAAAGATTTCGTTGGGATATGGTGAAGTCGGAATTTGTGGACTTTGAGAAAGCGGAAGCGATGAAGAAGATTAAAGCAGAAAGAAATGTGAGAAATTCAACAAAAAAGAAATAAAACTTCTCCATTTAACTTTTGCCGAAGCTTTATACTGTAGGGTCGAGCAGATCTGACAAAGCAGAGCTGAGCCTGTCAAGCTGAGAGTGACGTGTCCTAAAATTACTGAGAGTGACATGTCCTCACATTTGGGACATTTGGCCTTATCTTGAACCACACTCAGGCCGAACTTTTTTTAAATTTTTTTACCCCACTTTTAGTTAGAATAAGCAAAGATAACTCTACTTCATCCATCAAACTATTATTATGTTTTAGGTCTGTATGACAGCAGACAGTTTGTCTTGTTTCCTTTTCACTTAGTGTCTGATTTAAGGTATTTATTCCTGCAAATTTCCCTCATTTACTCTTTGTTGCTCAATATTTTTGGCATATTACAAGATTCCCAATGAAAACATGAGAAAACGAAAAGCTGTTTTGTGTCCAAGCTTGGTGATTTTAATGTTTCAGTTGAGTTATGCTTCTCTAATTCTCAGATAAGAGAAAGTCATTGAAAGGAAAAGTGTTAGAAGTTAAATTTTCATCTCTGTAGGCCTTTTAGACTCATGCAACTCTTACCAAACAACAATACCACAACTATACGGTAACTTCAAATGGCACAGCGCCAATTCTTTTCTAAGTGTTGAAAGCAAGTACGGTGGTTTTTATTTAAGAAGACAGTACAGTAGATCTATGTTTCCATTGACACCTGATCCTCCTACGTAATCTAAGAACTATTTTCAGCAAGGACGTGTTGTCATCTGCTCACGTCCTTCTGATCAGTTGTGAGTCCCTGCCTGCTGACACGTCCGCAGCTCATGTTTGGGTCCAGGCGTGTCTAAAGGTGTTAGTGGCTCAGTGCCGCATTGCTGTTTGTTTGGGTTTTGACAACATGGGGGGTGAGAGTGACTCAGTCTTAACACCAGTGGATTTCAGCCTTGGCACCTTCCCTCTGCCTAAAATGTTTAAACTCCCTCTAATACTAAAAATAAACATCTCCAGGAGCCCAGAGAGACAGCTTAGGATTTCCCACTGAGAGGCGCGATGGGGATCATTCAAATTCCCTCTAGTGTCTATCAAATGACACAGTTTAAACCAATCTGGCTTTTTTATATAACCCTTGACCTTAAACAAGCCAGTTGGTCTGCTCATAAACATTTCCTGGACTGTTACCGGAGCCATGCATCACAGCGGTGCACCTCAGGGGCTCAGCCTGAATACATTTGTACTTTTGTCTGAAGCCCCTCCGTAGCAAATCTATTAACGCCGGGGTCTACTTAATCAGCGTGAGTGATGGCCATCAGTATTGGTTAAGCGACGGAGAAAAATAGAAGCTGTGCCACAAGGTCATGCCCCAGTGTTCCCTAATGAAGGCCTTTTCAGTGGTTTGGTTTGCTTAACATATTCATCACAGGAGAAGTGTGAGATTAAAGGAGAATATGAGTGGTATTTAGAGTTATGGTCCATTAACTTCTAAGTCTGGGCTACGTTTTCCTCAATCATCCTGCAGTTCTGTCACTGGTTGCAATAAAACAGCAGTAAAACAAACTTTTCTGGTATTAAAATGAAGATTATTAATTTACAATGATAGAATATCCTGTTCTGTGTAAATTATTTTTCATCCTGTGCAAGAATTAATCAAAAGTAAATTTTTTTAAAACTAGAAAAGTACTCTAAACCTTGAAAATACTGGCTGCACTGCAGAAAAATGCGGAGACAAGAAAAGGGGAACAAATGCACTTAAGACACTAAACAAAATCTAAAGGTTATCATTAAATGTCATCACATAATGGACATCTTTCACCTCACCTTTTAAAGGATCGTCAGTCACCAGACTCTCTCACATGCATAATTATAACCCAGAGAACAGATGACGCTTTGTTGTCGCCATTGTTAGCTTCTTCTTCTTTTGTTCTCCACCCTGATAACAGAGAGGCCTGCAATATGTTTCAACTTATATATAATATTAGAGTGTCCTTTTAAAGATAGTGTGTAGCCACAGCAGGTTGGTCCATATGGTCTATATGGTTATACTGGAGGGAGTTCAAAGTGGAGCCACCATCAGCTGGGATGCTCTGAGCATCAGAGATACAGGGAGGGTCATCAGGCGGGGCTGTTGAGAAGGTGTCCGACTTCAAGGCCTTTGAGCGGGACATGCGTCATCCGCCATTGTGAAGTGGGCCAGCCGATTGTGTGTGTGGGGGGGGGGGTTGCAATGGAGGAAAAACAGCAGGGTGCCCTCAGGGACACGAAGGATAGGGACCCTTTGAAGTGAGTAGGGTTGTGGCTGATCCTCCCAGAACCCCACCCTACATCCACACATCACATATGGACACCTCCAAAAACTACCCCTGGGAGCACTGCGGCTCCCAGACCCATGCGGTGTAACCTGAGAGCGGCTGTAGCAGCCTGTCAGACCACTGATGGAGCCTCCCCATTGGTCCAAACAGGAAGCGAGCTTGACCCCGCGAAGCCCCTGGGTCGAATACGTCTCTTAGAACAGTGACAATTAGATTAGTGTCTCATGCGGGCCCAGACGGCTTTGGGATCCTATGAACGCAGACACATTCACACAGGTAGAAACAGACTGGGGAGCACTTGCATGTAGCTGCCTGGCTCTGAGGCACTCAAGCTCGCTGTAGGTCTCCTTCATTACATTCAGGCCACGGCAGTGCAGCTCATCAAGCGCATGATGTCATCATTTTCATTTTTGCTTTATGATAGGGGGATCAATAATTGAAATGTACTTATCTGTTTTCAATGGATGAGTCATCTAGTCTGCCGTGCTGCCCTTTCTATCTTTAGCCCTGCATTTATTTTTTAGTACAGTTTTTTTTTTTTATGTGAACAATCTAGCGGCAGACACACACACCTCTGCTTTAGGGAGACACATGGAAAGTGTGTTTTATAGCTTTGCGTCCCCCCCCGCCCTTTTCCCTCTTCTGTCTTCCTCTCTTCATCTCGCTATCTGTCGCTGTCCTTTTTTTTTCACTTGAGTAGATGAGGGCACGCCATCATCTCCTTTGCAGACTTTTAAAAAAAAGATGATTCGACAGATTTAATGCCACTGGAGGCAGTTTGGTTGTCTGGTCAAAGCATTTTGCGTTCTATGAGTGCATTTGCCTGCATGTCTTTTCTTTTTTTTGTTGTATGTATGTACTGTATATGTACGTGTAATGTGTGCGCGTGGTCATATACAGTAAGTGCATGTAAGCATGTGGCTGCCTCAAAGGAGCAGGGGTGCATACACAGCCATCAGTCAGAGCCCAGAGCCAGCTTTGCTTTAATGGCTGCCATAATTAAAAAAGCTTTTAGAGGTGGGTGTGCCACTAAAGGGGGCAAGGTGGGGGTAGCGCTGGGTTGGTAGGAGGCGCAGTGCGATCAGTGCAGGACAACTGCCTGCCAAAAATTTTTTAAAAAAGGCTCATTTTGAATGGGAAAATCAAACAAAATGTAATTTCTTCTTACTGTTTTTTTTTTAAACTCCCTCAGATGTGTTGTTAGGCATAAATGTGCGTTGAATAGAAGCTTGTGGATGAAAGCAAGTTTAGGTTTATAACATTCATAGCAAAAATATCCTTTACTTAAGTAGATTATAGCAATACAACAAATATCAACTAAAAGTCAAAGTCTTACAAAGGTCTTGTCACCAAAATGTATTTAAAGTCCTTGCCATGCAGACAAACGACCCCCCTGTTGGAGATATATTACAATATATTACATGGGTAGTTTAATTCAATGGTTCTCAAATTGGGGGGCAGGATTCTCTGGAGGGGCATAGAGCCATTGTGAATGAGGCAGGCATGACTGGTGAGGAAATTGTGCAGTGCTTTCCAAGTTGAATGATTAATTCTTAAAGGGAAAAATAACCAAACAAGATTGCTTTGATTTTTTTTTCTCTCCTTTTTGCTGCCAAAAGGACATGAAAGAAAATGTTTGAGAAACACTAGTTCACTCAATAACAAAGCGCCGTATTGTATCAGCTGACCATGTGGTTTTTGTATGTAAAATCTTAATCAGCAAAGTAACGATAGCTGTCCTGCTAATGGAAAACCACATAAAAAAGCCTCTTAAATGTAAAAGTGAAAGTATAAAGTAGTGTAAAATAGACACAATAATAACACTCAAGCACAAGCATCTTAACATTGTATTAAAGCGCAGCACTTAACTTAATGCACATAATTTCATTGCACAACTGTTAACGTACAGTAACAACAAAAATACCAGCAGACTTTCACTTTCATAAGTGAAAAGTCTGCTGTGCTGTAATGTTGGTTTCTATAGCATGGAGATCCAGTGGGGAGTCAGGAAATTCATGCTGATGCAAAAGAGGAGCGTGGAAGTGCTTCGGGGCCGTCTGCAGCACGCACTATGACCTCAGCAGATATATTAGTTAATCCTGTAATAGATGTCAGCAAGACGGCATAATGACATCCACCGGCCACTACAGTGAGCAGAATCTAGTCCAAATTTGGGACTTTGCTTTGTCTACTATATATAAATATATTCTGCAACTGTGTACAAACTTCATGTAATTACATTAATTCTTCGCCGTCCTTGCTGCCACCAGCCTGCCGTTGTTTACATGTCTAGAAAACATTTATTTTGTTGGCAAAGCTCTTTAATGTAAACGCCGCAAGATCGTGAATGGAAACAATTACACGTCTCTGGACATGCCCCCCGGTGATCTGGTGTAAGACTCCTATCCTAAACACACTGGAAGGCATAAATATTCATCAGAGCCAGAGGAGAGGCCGGATTAGATGCTGGTATGAATGAGATTCAGGAGCTCCTTTATGTTTGAGTCATGATGGAGGAAATACATGTAGCTATGTTCAGCCGCTGGTCGAGATAATGTACAGAAGTTCAATATTATATTACACGCTGGCTCCGGCTAAGAGAATTCAAGTTAGCTGATTTTGACTATTTTCATCGAAACCAGGTTTGTGATTGAGACGGTTTTGCATCGGTAAACTCTGGTTTCATACAGTACGGGGTATACAGTACCAGTGTGTGGGTGTCTATCCATTAGGGTGGTGGCGTCGTGTCAAAGTAAGTTTTGGGAGGTCTGGTAGTGATTAGCAAGGTCCTTAAACTCTACCAGGTTGTGAAAACATTTGAAAACACTTTTCATTTCCTTAGCTTGAACTGGAGAGCATCCTGATTCTCACTCTCTTTCACACACACACACACACACACACACGTAGAGAAGTCTTCCCATGAAGGTAAACGATCCCTCTCTCCCTCGCAGAAGTCCAGCGGAGCAGACCCGCGTTACTGTGGCCTCTGGGGTCATATAGAGGAGGTCAGAGAGTTAAACAGCTCTGGGCCTGGTGTGTACAACTACTGTGTCCCACAGTTTATCTCCACCGAACCTATTGAATATCACAAGAGGGGGAAAACATCCCTCTGTTTACCGCTGCATCCAGAGGTAAGAGAAGCTGTTTTCGGGGGGAGATTGTAGGTGTGAGTTTTGGGTTCAGGCGCAGGTCAGCGTTAAAGAAAGGTCGAGGTTAAAGGTCGGTGTGCTGGATGTCTTTACATTTTATTTACATTAAACTGCAACTGGCAACTTAGTAATGTAACCATGATGCAAACTTGCACATTATTAAATACATACACACACGTTATACTGTATGTAGCTGTAAAATAGATACATCATAATATGTTTGATATATTTTTTTAACAGTTGTTTAACATGCATTACTCAATACTGAGTTCATGTTTTCAAAACTCCAAACAGTTAGCACAACAGAAGTCAATGTTGACTAAATTGTGGTTCATTTTCATTGTTTTGGCACAAAAATCGGAATGGATGTCTTAATGTTTGTTATTGCTTGTGACATTTTTGTTTTATTATCTTGTGTAAACAGGGCACCCGTGCAAAAAGAGACAGTCTCTGCTGTTGTTGGACCACCATGTTTAAAGAAAGGTTGAATGAATGGAAATGCATTCAGTGACCAAATCTTTCAATATTTATAAACTGTTTTCTCGCTCAAACTCAACCGCTGCCAAACCTCTGCGTACTTACAGTCCATTTTTCTGACATATTATTTTCAAAACTGTTAAATATAAGTTGAAAAACATAAAACAAACTTACTGTAAGTTCGACTGACATTCTGCTACGTTCTGCTACAGCTACATCTAAAAAAGAAAGAGAGAAATAAAAACACATAAACTCCTTAGTGGTTCGTAAAAAAAACGAGTACCTCATTTAATTCCTTGATGACCTCTATGAAAGATATGTGCCAGGTGAGGAGAGCGAGCAAGTGAGGTTAATCCACAACGTTTTTTAAAATGTGGTATTCAGGTTCACCTTATACTACATTCCTCAACCCTAGAGAGGAATTATTATTCCTTATGGAGGAGGAAGGTTTATGACCAGCAACATGATCAGAATGAATGCTGAATGTCTGGCAAGGGCGCCAGAGGTAGGGGGTCCAAGGGGCCATCCCCCCCCACCCCTCACTGTTTCTTCCACATTATGTCATAAATTGTGAATCACTGTATTCCTGCAAAAAAATGTTTCAATCAGTCCTGTCTACTCTGAGACATTAGGTAAAATAAAGTAGGAAAACATAGATGGTCACAATTGCGACGAGGCACACAAGAAATGAATATTGAAATTTTGTGAGAGGGTTAATGTGATGATGAAGTTGTATGTCCCGGTTGTATGCAGACGGCATGCGACGGTAAGTACTGTGTAAGGCCAGCTGCAGTGCGTGCTGAATGTAAAAAGAAAAACTATGCCATTCAGAAGCCAGCAAATGTGAAACCACTGTTTCTTAATTAGACGCTTAACTTCCACAGGCGAAATCTATTTGGCACGCGCAGCCAACCAGTCGGCCAACACACACGTTTTTTAACGTTCACTTGAATTTGTTAATTCATGATATTGCATTGAAACGACAGGTCCGAGGCATTTCCTTTTTGAGCAAAGGCAATCAAGGTGCTCCCGAAGTTTATTTATTCTACTGTGGACTATGAATGACATTTTCACAACGGCAATGTCATGTTGATCGTTTTGCGAAGGTGACACCGTAGGAAAGTAATGTTTTTTTTTTCCTGAGTTATCATTAAATATGGATTTGGGGCATGGCTACTTACAACACAAGGACAACATTAGTTTTATTGCCTGCTTGCTGTTACTCAGCCACAGAAGTGCTACTGGCCTGTAAAAGCTTCTATTTAATCCCACAAACACTAGTTGCTTTGTGTTTGAAATTCTACCATTACCCTGTACTGCAAGCAAGCTACAGTTACTCTGCAAAAGTTTAGCGAGAGTCTCCGATGTATCACCACTACATGTGCACACACACACACACACACACACACACACATTTTGGCCCCTGCACTTCTGAAATGAATCCTGGGCCCCTAACGTCTGGACAGACGATTGTGGGAACAGATCAGACATGCAGGTGTGTTACTCAACACAAAAAATGCATGTTGCATCATTTCTAATTCATTTCTATCATTTCTAATTTCTAATATTTCTTGTCTGTGACACATACACTGTAAGGTTGCACAATCCATGCAACTGTTGGTGTTTTTTTTTTCAGGTCATTGTGCACTGAGTGACAAACTTTTTCTTCATGGGAGACGGACTTCGTCAGTGTTCTGGTACAAGAGTCGATCCTGAGATTTGGATGAAGTGTTTGGGTTATATTTGTGCGTTCGTGTGAGATTGAAAATGTTTTACTGAGCTGAGTGCCGCTGAAGAGAACTGAAAAAAATGAACTCAGTATTGAGAAATGTGTTAGCGATCGCCAAAAAACTGTAATGAGGTGTAATGATTTTCCCCCTTGCATACTCTATACTTGTCTCAACCTCATCATGACTGCTGCTGCTGTGCTCGGGTATAAGCTGCCAATTAGCACATCGTACTTTACTTTATATATATATTCAATTTGTGCATTTTTTTTTAAACTGTACTGTAATTTATTGTGAATGTTTAATAATCCCAAATACTGTCCTGCCATTATAAATGCTTTACAGTATGTTTTTTGCTGTAACATATTATCTGCTCTTGGAATGACCCTGTAATTCCCTGTGGGGATCATTAAGTTCCTGTTACAACTGATGTTGTCCACTGTTTGACATGGTGTCAGTGGGGTGTACGGGAGGAACTGGAACCCTCTGGCTTGATCCACAAATGGGGAAATGGGTGGCTGAGTGGATGGAGGTGGAGGTGTTAAAGTGCTTGGGGGCAGACAGAGTCTCCAGTCCTCGGGTCCAGGTGGGGGCAGTGGGAGTTTCTGAGCTGGTTCTCATGTTCAGGAAAAAGAGCGGGCAGGCAGGCAGGGGTGCAGGATCTGTGCAATTACCCTATTTGGGTTACAGGGGAGCTATTTATTTGCGCGGTTTGACATGTTTCTGTCGACCAGGGGAGCTGTGCAGTATGGAAAACCGATAACGCTGAAGTGTATTTATTTGTTCTGCAGGCAAGGCAGCCAAACAGAACAAGGCAGGGGAGAGGAGCTGGAAATGAGGAAGTTAGAGGGTACACAGAGACAACTGAGTGAGTTGTTCAAAAGAGTTGGGCCTTTAGGTTTGGTCCCAGCATGCTGTTCGCTGAATCCTGTGGATTTGTGGGTGGTAGAGAGGACACGTCCTCCATCTGCCAGTACGACTTCATAGACCATAACACGATCCTGGCAGCTGACCAACAGTGACATCAGTTATGTTTTAACATGCGGTCCAGCACACAATTAAAACTCCTCTGCACATCCACAGCTTTTTTTAAAAGGTACTTATCATGTTTCATTGTGATTTTTATACCTTAATGAAGTCGCATGTCCATGTTGAACAAGGCCAAAGTTCTAAAAGATGAGGTCAACGTATATAAAAATGCTCCCTACAAATCCAAATCCAGGGATTCAGCTTCCTCTGATCGCTTTACTTGCAAAGTTACCTCTTCTTCCTCCTCATGATGACATCAGGTTGTTCATTCATGTCTTCTGCAATCTTTGTTACTGATGTTCATGATGTTCATGTTCACGTCCGTCGTCCACTTGCATATTTTGGAAGTATGGATGTATTTGAGAAGTTTCCAGTTAAGAACGAGGAAAAAGAAATGAAACTGTACTACTACTGTTTGTTTACTTAGCCTCCGGAGCTGCCAGAAGTTGGCCGAGAGGGAGCTCGACAATCAGCACAGACCGGGGTCATCAGCAGGAGAGCCTTAAAAAGTGACTAAAGAGCTAAAACAGACAGATAATAATATATAAATAAGTCGTTTTTTGTAAATCAGGAAAAGATATCCCAGTCCCAGAATATACAGACCTGGAAATGTGCACGATATTTCCCCTTTAAAGCCACACTAACAAAGGCCTAACATCATTCTGGTCCTTTCACCTTTAATTGTGGCGCTACAGATCCCCTCTGTTTGTCTTAATTAAGCTCCGGTTTGATGTACTTTTGGTGGCAGGGAATCAAGAAGTGAAGAATCAAAACACGAGCGCTTGATCCAAAGAAAGCAGGCCTCCGCAGTGTTAGATATTTGGCCTATGAGAACACTTTAATCCAAAGCACACACAGACCAGTATGGGAAACATACACACATCAGCAAACTATTGGCAGTTTACTGACATAACATCCCATGATTTCTGGGGGGGAAGTTCAAACAGATTTTAAGACGTCACCGCCACTTGTAGGTGCTGATAGGCAAAGTTGCCCACAGCAGTTTAAAATACCATGTTGTTGATAATACTGTCAGCACAACATCCTCTCCCTCCCTCCCTCCCTCCCTCCGCTCATGTGTGAGTGTGTGCATATGTGTTTTTCATTCTACTTCACTCATCCCTCTAATACTAAAACCAAAACCGCATAAATAAAAATCAATCCAGAACAAAAAATACCATACACAGAAATAAGTCAGATCATTCCCGTCGTTATCACCATTGTTGTCATCCAGCCCAACAATATTATCTCCTTTTTTCTCCTTTATTTGACTCTCTCGCTCTCAAACGAACACACAAACACACGCTTCTCACAGAGGGCTAATGTTGTCCATGTGTATATCTGGCAGCTATTTTAAACTCCAAACCTTTGCCCTTGAACTGTACTTAGACCATTCCTGGGTAAACACGGCTAATCCAGCACTCACACAGACACAGAGGATGTGGAATCAATACAGCAAAGTGCCGGTATTATTCCCCAATATTACAGGCTTTTTAAATTCATAATTCACTTCACTCTGTTTGTAGCTTTTTTCTGGTGGTCAGAAGAGCAGCTCGTGCCTCTCACGGTGGGAACGACGGGCTGCTGTGCATTCCCACGGCGTGTCAGGCATAAAAAGTGGCTTGAAGGATAAAGTCAAGCATGACTGCTGCATCCAGATCCTGCAGAGATGCCCTCCTGATGGCTCTTGACACTAGATTACCGCCGGATTACAGGTGGACTACCCGCTGAGCAACATGACCGGATATGAAATGATTCATTCCTGCACCATACGTATCGTTCCAAAGATAGTTTTCGAGCCTTGCTGCTGATGGAGGGGAACCTGACGTTGAGGAGCAGCGGAGTCCTTCCCCCTTTTGATACTGTTGCTTATTTTAGAGCGGATATGTATGAATATCCGTGTGTGCAGTGCTGCTGATTGAAGCGGTTCTATGCGGTGACTAATGAAAATGTCGTACATGACTGGTTGTCTGATGGGAGTTGAAGTTGTTTGTCGAGGCACTTTGTCACCCGGAGAGTCATTAGGTGCTTATGATGCTGATGGTGACTCACAAGTATGATTGATTATTCCTCATAGCAAAAATCAACTGCAGTCTGGCTATGTTTAAAAAAAAAAAAAAAAAAATATCAAGTGGCTTTCGAATCATAGTTTGATTGCATTGCTGGTTCACTGCTGCAGGCCAGCTTTATTTCAACATCATTCATCCTTCTGCTGTGGCAGGAGATGTCTTACATGTGTTACCAGCATATGTCTCAACTTGTAGGATCCTTATCATACTCTGGTCTTCTTGTTTTATTCTTGACTGTTTACACTGCACATCTTTCTCTACAGGGGGCTAATCCGCTGCTTTTCAGATGAAAGGTGTCACGGTTGAGATTTTTTGTTTTCATCCAGCTGTGTGTTTGCATCTCCTGCAACAAATGTAGACCCATTTTTTTTCTATCCCTGAGACATTTCAGGAATGCTTATGATAAACCCCTAAATTTACATTCCAGCCCTCGTTTGACTGATACTGATTATTGGCTCTTCACTTTTTTTTTCCAAACAGCAAGCTTGCCAGCTGCGTTTGCTTGCCAGTGTGAGGTTTTTTTTTTTTTTATCTAATACAATCATAACAATAGCTCAGACCTGTAGCATCTATTGGGTTCAGCATCATTAATTATTATTGCATTGAGTACTGCAAAGTGTACAATTATGTATTTCTCTTTTAAAGGAGAGAGTTGAGTGCTGTTTTATCCATTTTAATAGGACTCAAAAACAATCTCTGTCCAAAAAACGAAGGACATTTGAATAAAGTTGAACATTTGTTGTGTAGTGAGTTATTATTAGATTAGTGAAGCCCTGTCAGATTTTTTTTTTGTTTTATGTAAATGCAGTGGCAATGACACACATCTCATTTTTTCTAATAAAAAACAATAAAGAAAAAGTGACATTCAGTCTTATATGTATGCATTTTCCATTTTCATCTAAACCACACGGGATTATACTACAATATTGGATCTGGAGGCATACAGCCCACAGTGGGTTTGAATGTATTTCACTGCTCAAATTAGCATTTGCCAGCAGTGCCACCGGGTCTGGTAAACTATTTACTTTTGACAATCGTCCTTCCTTTAGGTTCAAAAACAGCAGCTTGGGTGAGTTGGAGAAATTGAAAAAGACTAAACTGTTATGTGAGGAGAAGCTAAAATCAGTCACAATGTGAATGTTTATACCAGAACATATAGATACGGTTAGCTATCTTGCACACATGTGACTTTTTAATCCGATGTGAGCAACAATTTGGAAATAAACATTAAATTATGTGGTATTTTTGTCAGCCACAGTTGTGTGACAGGCAGCGCTGAGAACGTCAGAGCAGAGCCTCTGATTGCAGTAAGCAATCACTGAAATTAGTCATTCTATTAACACAAAGTCACTATTTGACAAATGAGCTGAGGGAATGAAGGAGTGTTGGACGGGGAGAAAACTGGTGAGAAGTGAGGAGTGAAGTTTTATTTACAGTTCACTCACAGAGCAGCACCTACTCTCTCCACCTCCTGTAGGTAGAGGGGAACGTTTTCATCAAGGTGATTCATCACGACTGAGATGTCCTATACTTTCTTATCTGATGTTATTTGGGTCGAGGTCCCTGCCCTGCTCCGGCAGCCTCGGTGCTGCCCAGCCCCATGATGGATAGTGCAGAGGTGCAGTGATTGTGATTCACAGTCTCTCTGAAACAAACCTCCTGCTCCTCCAGGCGCCGAGAACCCATGGTGGCGAGGGTCGGATACGTGGCATCGGCTATGTTCTTTGATACGTGGTGTAACACGAACTCTCCTTACTCACACAGGAGTTCCGTTGCAAATGTGAATGAGACTGAGAATGGCCCTGAGCTCGAAATTGCTCAGTGTCACATCTGTGAAGGCTTGGTGAGTTTTTTAAACTTTGACTGATAAAGCAAATAAGGCTGGGTGAGCGCAGCTCGGGCTACAAATGAAGCACTGTTCTGTCGAGACATGTAATGTCTGTTGTTGTCGTTTATTTTCACACCCATTTTATGCTCGGTACACTTCTGCTGACTTATTTGTTTTTCCATCACTTGAAATAGGTGAGCATGACCTTGACTCCAGCGCGCTGATCTGGGTAACCAATAGGGAGGGGGGATCAGGCCATGCTGGAGCCCGGGTGGCCTCAGAAGTGGGACAGCAGTTAGATTAACAACTTGAGAAGATTTGTTTATGAAAGTCAGGGAGAGAGTTTCTCTCTTGGCTTTGTGAGGGCGCAGAAGCCCTAATTTGTCTGGTTAATGCTGCTAATCCTGCTCCTGGAGATCGTCCGGGGTCTGCCTGCCTCCCTGCTGTAATGCCTTCCAGGCTGCTGTCAAAGGGAGGAGAAAATTATTTTTATTAATCTGTTTTTGAAGGCTCACAAGGTTCTGCTGTAGAGTCTGCTATCAGCGTGAGCGATGATCGAGCCGAGACAATAGGTTTAGGATGCGCATTAGAGCGTCCATCTTCCACATGCGCACACACTCACACACACACACGCGCGCATATACACATCCAGCTCCTAACACCATCTCCCAAAGCAATACACATATGCACAGTAAAAAAAAACAACCAAAAAATCACAATTTTTCATGGCTGACTGTGAGAAATTTTCTGTCAGCATTTGATCACAAATGATAAAAAAAAAAACTCAGGGGAAAAAAAAGACTATTAGACTATTTTCATTTCATGCCTTTGTTTTGGAGAAAGCAGCCAGTTTCTATTACAGTCTTCTGTTTCTGTTTAAACTGAGCCAGGCAGCCGCCCAAGACTCAACAGAACGAAAAAAAGAGAGAGAGAGAGAGAGCAAGAAAACAAGACTCTCAGCTGGCAGCACCATCTATTGTGAAGCCGTATGTCTTTGTGAAAAACTATCTCAGCGTAGCTCCTTCTGTGTAATCCATATAATAAGCTCGCTTTGGGTCTAAATACCTGATGCTGCACAGTACAGCACAGTTCTGCTCCGGGTGTAATTGTCTGCGAGTCTGTTTACTGCGGTCGGCCTCAGTGTGGAGCTCGGCTTGTAGACAGTCGAACTTTGTTACCAAAATAATAGACTTTACGACTGGTTGTATTCCGTTGTTTAATTTCCGCTGATTGAAAGACACTGCTGTCAGTGCTCTGGATGGATTAGCAGCATTACGACTCAGGCAGCTGCTTGATGGACATGCTTACAAAGAGGATTGCTGCTGAACACTGCTGACTGCGATGATGATGGCTGATTATCTCAATTTAAACGACTGTATCATCCCCTGGGGTTATACACAGCACCCCCCCTCATCAAGTTTCTGTATATATATCGACTGCTGTTTTGCTTCCTTTACAACATGCATTGGACGTTTGTTGAATGACACAATCAAAAGATGTTTCTGATTTGCTCAGCTACCTCCCTCCCTCCCAGCTGTCTCGTCTCTCCTCCGATCCCCTAATGCATTCACTTTTCCTCACAGGAAGTGATTTATTGTCAAAAACATTCCAACTACACACAGATCCTACGCCTTTATTTCTCCCATTTTCTCGTCTCCTTTCTTCTTCTTCTTCTTCTTCTTCTTCTGGCTTCAACCTCTGTTTATGCAGGCTCATCATGTAGTTTTATCTGCTTCTGGTCTCTCTGCGGCTATGACGATGCAGTGCCGCTTTATTTGTGATCCCGTCGTTTATTTGCTCCCCTTTTGTTTGTTTTTTTTCTTTCACTGGTATGTTTGTTCCCTTCTTTTGTTTATTATGGCACGGATAGCTTGGATTGGATGTTGAGAAAACCTGGGAGACACATAATTTTCAATTTTCAAATTTAGTTTCTGACTCAAGTAAGGCACTTTTTTTTTGTTGCTTTTTTTTTCTCTCCTGCAAAATATATAACAGTAGCGCCACAGAAATTACCTGTTTGGTTTTGGCAACACCAGCAAAATTGCATTCTCAAAAGCCAAACTGAAAAAGCTCAACTTTCTCTCTTTGTTTCCGCCACTTTTCTCTCAGTAACTTCCACATCTACACTTCCCATGTCCTCATTGTAACTCATTCTCTCCTTTTTTTCGGTTCTCTATCCTCTCCCCCCTGTCTTTGTCTCACCACGTTTTCCTCTTCTTCTTCCTCTACCCTCCTGTTTCTGCATCCTCAGAAACATCCTGTTCATGGCTCCATATTGACAAAAACACAGCTGGTCTGGGTCTGCATGTGGGCCTGCTGCTTTAGCTTTATTTATGCCTCTGTTCTGGTTAGGCAGCCGAGCTCTGGAGCAGATGGCTGCAGTGTTCAATTGGACTCTGCTATTGTACCCCTCGTAATTGGTACTTGGAACCAAGTGCCTCATTAATTATGCAAAAGGGACTGTTTTAATGCATAGCGAGCTGGTCTTACTGAAGTGTAATACTAATCGAGTGAGTGCTTTGCTGCATTATGCATCAAAGAATGTGATTTATTTTTAAGTGTGGGCTTGTAACTGGATGGTTTCAAGTTTGAACCTCTGGATAAAGATAGATGGAGTGAAATGAATGAGTGAAGTCGCTCCCTTCCTTTTCAGGCAATCTTGTGGCGCCATTGAAAAAGGGTGTTTAGGATGTTTTCCATATGAGAGGCTATTCACGCTACAAGTATTTTGGTCTATAAACTGTTTTTGAGCTCTGATTTAGTCCTGAGAAGTGGAATGGGATTGAATGAAAGAAAAAAATCTGAGGTCCCCATAAAGATGAAATGTGATGCGGTCTGCAGCAGGTGTTGAAGCAATCTAGCCCACAATGGTTTTGTTAATGTTCTCCTGATGTTTTAAGGGACTGATGGACTTTGTAGAAGTGTCTACATCATGTTTTGAAGTCCAAAATTTGGAGGTGAGAAACTGTGTTGAACTACATGGAGAAACTGGTTGCAATTTCAGTGGATTGTACAGTAAATGCGCCTCGACTTGACTGACGCTCACAATGAAAAACAGTCGTGGCAAAAACAGAAACGTAATCTGTACTTTCTTCTGTGTTTGCAGGTTGAAATGACAAAACCCTGCACTGTTGATATAGAGTGATACACAGAAACACACCGCGGTTTTGGAAGAATTCTCTTGTGTATGAAAGCAAAATTACAAGGGTGAAAAACACTCCTGAAGCGACCTTATGTTCGGAATCAGCTAATCAGCTTAGCAAGTGTGGCAACACCTCCGAAACCTTCCTCCACAGGAGCTGCTGAATGATAAGCTGAAGTCTGCGGTTAGTTTGAGAGGCTCCGAGCTCTGAATGTGTACAGCTATGTGTGAACGCGAGGCAGGTTGTTATCTGAAAACACCAAGTAAGCTAACTTGACCTTTCCTGCATGAGTGTAAGAGTGTTACAAAAAAAAAAAAAAAGGTCAAGCACACAGAGAAGTCAAATCCTACTTTCTATTTTTCCATTTTCCTGTAAGATACATCTGCTAGTTGTCACAACAGCCGTCCCTCCAGTTCCAACATGTGCGATTGATATGTAGGCTTATTTGGTTGGTATGTAAACGGTTGTCACTGGTGGTTTTTGGGGGTATGACCACAATTCTGACCACTGCTGTGTGTGAGACCGAAACAATCGAACGGCAGCGCTCTGAAGCAGTTGGCAGTGTTGGGTGGTGGTCTCCCGAGGTTCTGCTGGTATTTCGACTCTGTGTGTTAATCTATGGTAATTAGAAAGACCCATCTGGGCTATTCTGAGCCAGTGGAGTTTGCCATGCACATGTTCATGCATGAAGCGCTCGGCTCGTTGACTGTTGGGCGTCATTGCGACTTTGTAATCACATCAGGAGAACACAGTTTTACAGAATGTGGTGTAGGATGGCATGTTTATGGTGTTCAATGTTGTTTATACAGTACGGGCCAAATCCACAATGGACTGTGCCCGCTAATAGCTCAGTGAATTGCATTTGCACTCCGCAATCTGCCCTGTTTTTGAGGTTCTGTGTCACAAAAGATTTTGCGCAAATGATATGCCGGCGCAAACACACACGTAAAGTTTTGCAGCTGAGAACAATTTGCCCTCGTTTTGCGTCTGATTGAGTAAGCGGAGCTGTTTCCAGTGTTTCGGGCTTCTCTCCATATTTCAGTACACAGATTGGTCCATAATGAAAACGGCAGAGAACACAAAAGCCTCAAATTGAGTGTCTTTAATTAGCAGAATTGTGCACATACGGAGCTCTCAACAATCACAAACCAACTTTCATGTGTTTTGCTCCTTCTACTTCTCCAGTATTTTGCATCTATAACACGATCTCATGGCAGGTCTGAAACATGTTAGATGTTTCTGAATTTTAGAATAATATTGTTCAGGTGTCACTTGATGTATCCAGGATTTTAAAGAAACACCAGCACTGATGTTCTGTTTGGTGCTCACAGCTGGCTGTGTGTCACAGCTGGCTGCAGCATCACACACAGCAGTAGAGATGAGAAGTGCGTCTCCAAACTGAGAAAGAGGCTGTGTGCATTAACACACGAGGCACAGCGGCGGTAACTTCATTAACACTGGATCAGTCAGGATCTGACGGTAATTAATGTTCTGTATTTTGCTGCACACCTACAGGTCAGCTATTAAACACACATTCCAGGTTTATATGGTGGAATTTTTTTTATAATAAAGCAGCTCTGAACTGCATGGATGAATCCCGAGCTCTGTCAGTGCTGTTATTTTTTATTTTTAAATATGCGATAAGCCCACAACACCACTTGATCCCCCCCCCATGTCTGACTGTAGATTTTGCCCTTAATATCATTCAAACCTCACAAGCTTGAAGATTTGAAGAAAAAGAGAGCGAGAGAGGGACAGACTGAGTGAGGAGTGAGTGCGTGCGCAGTTAACACCAACTATCTGAAGACTCTAATAACTAATTGCGTGTGGCAATTAGTGCTGGTCTTTGTGAATTAGACTGCAAATGGCACAGGTGCACCATGACGCTGTTTGCTTGGCAGCACTGTTTGTGGTGCATTTCACCCTTTGCAGTCGCTCTGTGAATTATACGCTTTCTTCATGTGGCATTTGCACAGGTGTAGCGGCTGCAAAAGCCATGCAACCCCTCTGTGGATTTGGCCCTATGTTTTCTATGTTTGATGATACAATATGCCTGCAAATTATATTCTGTGCACTTCATTTTCAGTTCATAATTTGCTGGATTGCAGTTTTTTGTAATAGTCATGTTCATTTTCCTTTTAATGCTTTAATATGTTTGTTTAAGGACATTGTTTAAGAATTTAAAGGATATGTTCACAATTTTTCAAGTCTTGCCAAAAACAACATTCAGGTTTTTCTTTTGGTGGTTTTTTTGATACACCTCATGGTGCAAGCTGGACTCATCATCAGTGATGAACCCGGGGTCATCAGATATTTCAGGTCTGACTCAGCTGGGAACGATCAAACCCCAACTTGTGTCCAGGTAACGCATCACACCATGCATCAACCTTTCATCCAGAGCCGATGGGAAGTCTTTTCAGCGACTTCTAATGATGATGTCCCTAATGGCTCTTCTTCTTTGCAGCCTACGTAACCCCACAAGTCTCAGGACCTGGTGTAGAGACTGGCCTGTGAAGCCCCTGCAGCCCTTCAGCTGGCTCACAGCAGTCCTTCCACCCATTCCTCTGACACTCAGCTCCCAAATCTACATACTTGGCTCTCTTCCTTTCCCAGGGGACAGTTAGCTATAGCAAAACCACTTGTTTGGTTGCCATGGACATCAGGACCATTTCTGGCCTGAGTGTTGTAGCTGCAAGGGTGTCTGGGAACTTCAGTTGTCTCCCTTAGGATGACCAGGGACTGCCAGTCTCTTGCTGTTGCAA
This sequence comes from Euthynnus affinis, assembly GCA_029490765.1. Lineage (NCBI taxonomy): Eukaryota > Metazoa > Chordata > Actinopteri > Scombriformes > Scombridae > Euthynnus > Euthynnus affinis. The sequence goes on from CM055856.1 coordinate 2,845,891, forward strand.
GCAAACCAACTTGGGCCTTTGGCTGTGGCTGAGGCTTCTTCCGTGCTCGAACAAAGGCGATGGTGCACTTTGTTGGGTGTTGCTGCTTGCTGTAGCTGATGCCATCGCAGATGGTGTCTGCTACTGCCCACAGAACCTGGTCATGGTGCCAACAATACCAGCAGCTGAGGATATGCTCCAAGGATCTCCTTTTCTGGCAGTGCTGGCCAAACAAGCAGGTGAGTCTGCTGGGCCTCAGTCTCTTAGGAATTCACATGCCTTAAGTCTTCAAACAATGCCTCAGGCTTCTGAAGCACCTTTCCAAGATTTATAGGATCTAAAAGAGGGAAAAAGGTGCCTTAGCATGGGAGATATGCAAAAGACATTTTTTTACTGAAAAGAAAGAACTACATGGCTGAAGCTTCATATTGACCTCAGACGTTTAAACACATTTTTGCTTTTGTTTGTCTTGCTGTTGTTTTTGCTCCCATCTCTTACATTGTCAGCACATTTGGAGGTCAGTATGAACAGGAGGAATGATCACAGCAAGCAAAACTTGATTCAGTGTTCAGTTGGGCATCTGACTGTTGTTTTAGGACAAATTAAAAAAAAAAAAAAAAAGTGAACCTGTCCTTTAATATTCTCTGAAAATTATATATCAGGCAGCACAATATCAATAACAAATATACTCAAAGTAAAAAGCAGTGATGTGATTAGTTGATGAAATTCAAATCCTCTCAGACATTGCAATGCTCTTTCCATCTCCTATATCACATAGCAGTCAGGTCAACTTCTATTAGTCAAGAAAATGTCAACATAACTGCATAATCCATCCTATCATATTAACATATCAATGCAATGTTTTACTGTAATATTATACTAGTATCGATTCCCACCAGAACTTGGTGCTCGTGTGTGTATGTGTCTCTGCATTGCAGTATAAGTGTATCCTTATGTGGGCGAGTGGGTGAGCTTTTCCACATCAGGGTAAGGGTGTGTGGTGTGTGTGTGTGTTAGTTTGTGTGCGGTGGCGAGGAAAAGATGGTGAGGGCGAGATTCGCTGGAGCGTGACCTTGTTAAGATGTGTGCCAGCGTCTCACCTCATGTGTTTAATGTAATGTATGAGGTCCAATTAGATCATTGCAGGCACTAATGTGAGAGGCAGTGTTTAGTAAACTGAGTTTAGTACAAAAAACATTAACTTTAAGATTTGTTAAGGACCGAGTGTGTGTGTGTGTGGTTGAGGTGGCCTGTATGGACATTCACTCCAGTTAAAAGGAACATATTATGCTTTTTCTGATCTCCTGTTATTTATATACTTTTATGATGTTAGATAACTATGTTAAATCTTGAGTTTAACCTGTGTAGAAATGCTCCCTGCAAATCAAAAGCTTTCTCTGGACGCTTTGTTTGCCACATTTTTTTTTTCTACTTTGGCAACCAGCTAACATTGGCTCGTTGCACACCCTCAAAAGTGTCCTTCTGTTCTGCAGTCTTTGTTAGTAAGACTTTCCCATGTGTTGTTTGCATTGTCCACTCTCATATTTCATACCAAGATTCTGGCTAGAACATGTACGGATGTATTTGAGAAGGGGGCCTTAAAGAAACATGAGCTTAAATGGCCTGTTTCAGACAGAAGCTGAACTGAGGGCCTGTGTAAAGGGTCAGTAAAAACTAATAAGAAGATTTTTTGTACTGTAAATCATGCAAAAAAATATCCCAGTAGAGTCCCAGATTAAACACGAAGACTTGGAAATGTGCATGTTATGTCCCCTTTAAATAAAAAGCCTATATATAGCTAAATCAGGCTCCATAGAAAGGATATCTTTTGGATGGCTTATATCAAATGATGCTCAGTCTGAGTCCAAAGAGAGAGAGTTGAATAATGACTAAAGTTAAAATATGCACATTAATAACATTTGTACTAAAAAAAATGAAGAATCATGGCAGTGGGTCAGCTAATAGTTAGCTAATACATCATAGCAATTAACCCTCTAGAAATGGATAAAACTTGACAAAAACTTAAATTCTGTTCTTTGCGGGTAAATAATCGGTATTTATATTGTTTCAGCAACAAAACAGTCTGGACAGGAAAAACAGTCTCTTTAATTGTCCACTTAATCAAACTGTTATAATAATTGAGATTAATACTGTTGTGTATTACTGTGAAATATCCTCTGTGCATGAAGACGAGATTCACCAAGTTCAATGCAACATTTAATTGTTGTCATGGCAGCACATTTTTTTTTTTAAATTTCATCTATTTCAAAATTTAACCTTTAGATGCACCCTCTTGTTTTTCAAGGGGGTCCTCAGACACAAAACATAAATTGTTAGTTTCAGCACCACAAACACATCTTATTTCTGTCTCTTACATCCATTACAATCACGACGTTGATGCAACACGAGTGAGGAAACCTTCCTGCTCTTAATACACTTTTAGACTCCACTTTTTCACAGGCTTGTCAAATGTTTATGGTCTGAAGCCAAATTTTGAACAAATTTCAAAACTATTTGTTGGAGTGGTTGTGTTCAGCTTTCATCATATGTTCGGTATTTCTCCCCCTCTCCTCTCCTTTCTTCTCTCTCTCTCTCTCTCAACCCAACCGGTCAAGGCACATGGCCGCCCACCCAGAGCCGGGTTCTGCCTTAAGTTTTCTTCCCATTAAAGGGCGTTTTTCCTTACTGCTGTCACCAAGCGCTTGCTCATGGGTGGAATTGTTTGGTTTCTCTCTCTCTGTAAATGAAAGAGCATGGTAAAGACCTGCTCTATGTAAAAGTGCCCTGAGATGACTTTGTGTTGTGATTTGGAGTTATATAAATAAAATCGAATTGAAAAATTGAATTGCATTTCTTTATAAACATTTTCTGCCTCATAAAATTTTATAAATAATGTTCATGAAATGTTGTTTCTGGTTTGGATCTCTCATTCAGCTTGTTTAATTCGATACGCTATAATTTGCATGAAAATACAGAGGTGGAAACTCCAGACTCTGCGCTCGCTTCCCCTCTCTCTCTCTGTCTCTGTTGGTAGAGAGTGACTTGTGTGTGTGTGTGTGTTTGTCATGATCTCCGTTCACAAGACACATACAGGGATTATTATAGCTGTGGATGGAGGTATGATGATGTCTTTATATGCAGAATTCAATCTCTGTGACAAAGATAAGAAAAATAGGATGTTTTGTCTTGGGATAGAACCGTCCCTGTTCTTGCTTTTCTCCTTCTTCTTCCTCTTCTCTCCCTGGTGGGCTGACAAATGTATCAATTTCACCTGGTTCCCTGGCTGCATAATAGCAAGGTTTAGTCATTCTTAGTCAGATGAAACGCAAAAATCTGTAATGATGATTACTGTAATTGCTGCTCAATTTGTCTGCCTCCACCTCCCCTATCACCTCCGATGTCCCCTCCTCTCTCCCTTCTAAATAATCTGCCATCAGCAGAGTTTTCTCATGCAATTACGCGGAGCACTGTGTTATTGGTTTCCATGGTGAGTTTCCAAGATAAACATCAAAGTATGTGATAGGAGAGTGGCTTATTGATTTAAGAAATCTCCAGGTTACTCTCATAATGCGTCCACATTTAACCCGTGACCTGTCTTTATGTTCTCTGACAACACAGCAGACCGCGGTTGTACCGAGGAGACAGTCGGTCTTCCCCCGTCGCTTACAGATCATCTTGTTATATCCGTCCACCCCCTCGCTTCGCGGTCTCCCACTACCTCAGACCCGACCGACATGAAACATGAAGTTCACAGTCCCAGAGCGCGTTGATGGTGATGACATAGGAGTTTTTCTGCACATGACAAGGAGATTGTGGGAAATGACGGAGCATTCACGGAGAGATTTATCGTTACATGTTTACAGTACAGCTCCTAATTTAATCGACTGATTCAGTGCTGCGTAATAAAATGCAGGCACGCCTCGTTAAAAATAGTTTAATCAAGCTCTGTATAATGTAAGTAAGTATAGATTTATGTATATATCACCTTTCTAAACAAAAGTTACAAAGTGCTTTACAATTAGGAGCTGTTAAATTACAGCTTGGTTTTTATTTTCATAGTTCTGGTGACCATTTATTATCTTTACGATCATATTGTGATCACCAAAGTAATTTCTGAGATCTTTTAACACAAAGAAAAACACAAGTGGTCAACAGAAGAGTGCACGATACAGTAAATAAGTTAAACTTTAAGTTAAAGTTTAACTGAAAAAATGGAAGTTTCAGTCAAAAATCTACAGTTTGCTTTTCTTTTCTCTTTAAATACATTTAGTTGTTTTGGGGGTCTGATTTAGTGGTGTTGCTGTTTTCCCAGAAATCAACAATTATTGATGATAATCAATGAATACAATGCTATAATAATTAATAGGAATGAAAGCCAAAGCTATTAAAATAATAACCCAAGTTGCATGAAACTGGAATTTCTCTTTTATGAAGTATCAACAAGCTGGATAAAAGCCTGACATATCAGTAGGAGTTTCAAAATTCATGGAGAAATATCTCTCTTCATGCCATGCCAAGCTATGAAATCATCTAGTAGACATTGTTTAGCACACGTGAGAGACCTTATAAGATCATTTCAGTTTATTTCAGGTGCACAGCTGGGAGATGGGATTATTCTGGGGACACTTCTGCAATTCCTGTGTCTCGTATCAAACTCTGCAGCAAAGCTCTTCCTCTTCACTCGGCAAGTGAGCACTGACCGCAGGAACATCAGCAGTTTCTCTGTGCATTGTCTTTCCAGTGAGCCATAATGGCTGCTCCAGGTGGCTAGTTTCTGTGCTTACTTTGAGTCTGACTCAAAAGACAAACATTTGAAGTGATTCATTTAAAAAATCACGTTTATTTGAAAGCTGTAGGAGGTTCGGACAGTTCGCCCTGATATACGTCGTTTTGTTCAAGTCCTCATTTGCTTGAACTGCTCTAATGAAGCTGGCCAGTGCAAAGTCAACATGATCCGTAGAGCCACAGTGGCCACATTTATGGGAAATACATATCAGGTTGAAATAAACCGGTAAGTGGATTTATGTACACAAGAATTGTGAACTGTGTCCATCCAGATCACTGATCTGAAAATGTTTCCTGATGGCTTCCATGGTGAAAAACAAACACAAAAAAACCAGACTCTGACAAGTGCATGACCTCTGAATGTCTCTGTTTTCCATACAACAATGCATGTGCAGTCCTATAATCTATAGGATATAACCACAAGTCTCACAGAGGCCTCTCTAGACTTGTTTGTAACAACAAAAATACTGTCTGTTTGTTGCACACAGAGAAGCCGCAGTCCAGATTTCTCGGACAAACCGGCCTCTTCATGCCATATCTCTCGCTCTCTCTCTCCCACGCTGTCATTGCGCCTTTTCTTCACTTTGTGTTTGTGATCAGAGTGGTGCTCACCACCACTCTGTGGTGGGCTGATGTGGTTTTACCCCCCCTCCCAGACATCCTCTCAGGGAGTGAAGACCCTGTCTTGTCATGTGATTTCCAGGCCTGTCTGGAGGCAGCGTGGGTGTTGGCGGGGGAAAAGGAAGAAAAAGGGTGCAACTGGGTTAACTCATGAAACCCGTGGGTCGGCTGTGGTCTAGGCTTTGTGTAGAAAGGTCGTTAAATCGGCTGCTTCGACTGACTTTTTTTCACCCTCGTCTGCCAAACACCACCAACTCATGCCTGACCTCCACTCCCACTGCTGCTCCTTCCCTCCATACCTTTTTACTCTGATGATGGGGAAACACGACCTTTAGTGTAATTACCCTGACTGCATCTCCCTCATTAAACTCCTGCGGTGGAGCCTATAAACAGCTGCAGTATGTAGCCCCCAGTGAGCCATGCAGTATTCACCCTGGACCTCACCCACGCATAACCTAAATACACACATCACACAGCTATTAGCCAAACCTACTACCACCCAGTTATGAGCACAGGTTTGCAAAAAAAAAGAAAAAAGCCTTAACATCAGATTGAGAGTGACGGCAATAAACCAAGATTTCCAACAATCCTGGCAGCAATTTATTGGCAATAGCAATTTATTTCTCTCACATTCGCTGCCAACATCACCAACTTCTGAGCTTCAAATCAGTGAAATCTACCGTATGTTACAGATACACAGTCTGCACGTCCCATTGTCTTCAAATACCAACTGCCAGAAGACAATGGAGATACAACACGAAACACTTGTGTGTGTGTGTGTGTTCACGTGGTGACATTGATGTACGGTTTGTTTACTCCAGTTCTCGGAGCAGCTTGTACCGGGTCACTTGCAGGCTTAGTCAGAGAGTCTTATTGAACTTTGGCTTTGTTCGAAGCCCCCCCCCTCAGGTTCACTACATCCCTCATTTTCATAATCACTAGACGTTTTGATTGTGGAGAGCGTTGTTGACCAAAAGTGCAACAGACTGAATCCATTAATAAAAAGTCAATGAGCACGGTCAATAAGGCAATTTAGCCAAATACATGAATCAACAATAGCGTATTAAAGCTCTTGCCAGTAAGTGGGTCCAGGGGGATGGCGTTTTGCTGCACACTGTGAAAAATCTAATGCAATTATGATCAGAATAATGCCTGGTATTGACCAGTGTGAGAGGCCATGAGGTGCAGGGGTGGGGCTGCTCTGGGGATGACCCCTTCCTACTTCAATGATTGATTGGGTGTGTCTGAGCAATTCCAAGCCCAAATGACTCAGTGTGTGTGTGTGTGTGTGTGCGTGTGTGTGTGTGTGTGTGTGTGTGTTGCTGCGTCCAGGCTGGGCTCACGTTATTAACTTACCCAGGAAGAGGGCACCGTAAATAGCCTGCTGTGGAGCCTCGCTGGGGGACACTGCAGAAATAAAGAGGGGAAGAGCAGCCCCGATAAACTCAATTTGTAATTTAATCCAGGGTGCTGCCATCGATCGAAATCTTCTCCTGCAATAGCAGCCGACCTGCAGCTGGGCAATGGATTAAGGCACGTACCCAACTTATCATCCTCACTCCACCGCCGCCCTCTGTTTCCCCAAATAGTCATGAATTTGTCTCAATGAGCTTACTGTAAAATATCTATTTCTTTCTCTCTGTCGTACAAACAATAACCTGGTCACAAACACACAGATACACACACGTCTTGCAGGTTTGAATGCCAGGCAACAAGCCCATAAGACTGGAGAAAACACAGTAGCCTTCTTTGACTTTTCAAAAGGTCTTTATTATTGAAACTGAGAGGACTTGCTTGTCCCCATCACACCAACATGGCAAAGTAGACGTGAACCGAAACAAATGCAAAGATTTCACAATATGATGATAAAAATCCGTAGATAGTATTTTTAAAAACTTTTTCACATGGCTATGCAAAGATATTGAGTGGATCGGTTACCCATATTACAAGAAAAAGCATATTTTTCCACTTATCCACAGTGGTATGCAGATCATTTTTGTTTTACTTCTCCAATTTTTTAAGATATCCATCTCTGAGATATCTGCCGCCACCCCAATAAAGTGGTGGGTGAATATAATTTCATTTGTGGTGCTCGGAGTGATAAAAAAAAAACTTTCTGCTGTAATATAATTCACTTCAAATGTGTAAAAATCTACCATTGTTGTATTATATTTAATGTGCTGAAGGAATTCCTTTCAGCACAAGTAAAATATATAAAAAATGATGGTTGGGCTCTCTGTGACCCCCAGACCGTTGTCTTTTAAAGCCCTCAGGACTAAGGTTAAGTGTGGTCCTTTTTTACAGCTGTATAATACCATGTCATGGCGGGGAGGCGCTCCCTATTCACCTCTGCTGCGTTTGATGTCTGAGAGACGATACCTGTGTTAACTACCAGCTGTCAGCCCGGACCAGTAGCTCCCTCCACACCAGGGAGCAGGTTTACATCAGTCACGGATAAAGTGCCGTAGCTCCCCTCTCATCTACACCTTCTTCTTCTTCTTCTTCTTCTCCTCCTTCTGCTCCACATAAGCTGAGTGCATTGTCGCAAACGAGCGTGGGAGGTGGATTTGATGGATGCCTTTCTCCTGTCAGGCGGGTGGTACCGGCAACTCCCTGTAAAATAAACTTTATGTCTCTCTGTTCTTTCCCTGACAGCATTAGGACACCATCTGTGACAAAGGCAAGCCCCGTCGAAGCAGGATAAGATAAACTATACATCAACCTGATTAGAATCTGCAGAAACACTCGGGTTGAACTGTTTGCCATATGGAGCAATGAAACGCTTTGTATTTATACGTTTTGCGACGGTTGAAAGGTGAAAGGGAAAATGTACAGCAGCTTTTCGGTGAAGTAATGTACCGAATTCCCCTACAGAATTTTTTATTAGTTGCGTGTTTTGCTTGCAAAAATCATATAAAACGCTTGAAGTGCATTGTGCACTTTAGTTTTATTGCAGCACCCTTTAACCAGCTACTTAGAGAGCAGGATTACATTCTTTTCTTCTCATCAAATTAATGCCCTTCTTTTTAAGGGTTAACTTTTTATTGGCTGATTCTGTGTATAAGGTGATGTATTATTGGCTCACCCATCTAAAAGAAGCCGTCATGCTTTCACTGACCCCACACAAACCCCTTCATCTTATTTCCCTCGGTAGATAAGGAGAATAGACTCGATTGTTGCTGCGCTATGCTGTGAAAGACAATCCTACCGTTTTGAATGCAACGTAATAGACTTCTTTCTTCCCCCTGTGATCTCTTTTCTGTGCATCTCCCTGCATGTAGTCCATGTATTTTGCGCACCAATACCGTTTGACTCTCAGGTTTTTTTTTTTTTGTTTTATTGTTTCCATGTGTTTCATGCCCGGTCCGGGACTAGGAGGGAATGAATTGATCCCTAAAGAAACAGCCTGCTTCAATTCTCTGCGTCGGTTTAGCCAATCAGCACCCCTGCTGCTCCCACTCACTCTCATGATAGTCTCAGTAGAGTTTCACTAATATCGCCAGGAATGCTCGCAAGCACACACACACACAAACACTATCTATCCCTTCATCTCACCATCTCTCACGTTCAACTCAACCACCAAACTAACCGAAAACAGTCTTGGTGTGCGAAAAGCCCGACGGGTCTCAATCACACTCTCACACAAGCAGGATGATTTGCAACCTATTACTATAAATTTTTTCTCTCCACTAAGATTGCAACAATTCTCTTAAGTGTCAAATGAGGGCCCGTGTTGACTTACAGTCCCCTAATCTCAATACTGCAAAGGATATATCACTGTATCTCTCACTGTGGTCCTGACAGTATTTATGGAAAAAGGCCAAACAGTCAAAGAATCCCTTTATGACTACGATGATGTAACGCTGACCTTTGCCCTGGATGTATATCTCATTTTTATGATTATGGGGAGCATCAGGAATTAGCCAGCTACATAAAGCGTTGGGGGTGGGGTGGGGGGGGTGGGGGTGGTCATTTTAAAGATTGGTTCGAGTTAATTTATTCTTCTGAAATTGAAAAACGGGTTCATTTCATCAGGGCTTTCACTGCAGCCCTCGCGGCGCACACACCCCGTTTTCTACCAGACGTTTTCCTCGGGTCACCGTTTTATTCCCAGACAGCTTCCTTTCTTTTGTCGTATGATTTATGCGCTGGCTAATCCGTCACAATCGCATGCTGGGAAAGATGTTTTCAGCACCATCGCACGCCGTCAAGGGCATGGGTTGTGATTTAGGGCATGGGGATGTGTGGCTGCTGTGAAGGGAGGAAGAGGTTTGAATCCAGCCCGGTCCGTTCGGACAAGGGTCAGTGGAAAAAGTAAATGCCCGGGAGGGAAAAGGGAAAGATTTTTTTTTTGTTTCTCAAGGTTTATTTTCATATGTGTTAGGGAATGGATGGGTGCAGGTTTGCAGGTTTCAATTGAACATGATGGATCAAACATCCTGAAAAATAAACACAAACTCCGAGAGACGCGCACTTTGTCATTCTCTTCATTGCACGTAGAGTAATTCACTCCATCAGCTGTGCACATGTGCGCAAGAATACAGACACAGGAACACACTCAATTACCACCACTGCTCACTATGCAGTAACACCCCAGCTCCCCTGACACTGACTATACTCTAAACAAGCAGCCAGATGAAAGCTGAGGTCTACATCAGAGTTAGCTCGACTCTAATGAGCTGACCAAAGGTAATGGATTGCTCATTACTGCATTACTGCAACTAGTGACTCTTGTCTGGATTCTTTTAAAAAAGGAGAAAACTAACTTTATCCCCGTCTGGCTGTCAACTTCACTGAGACTTTCCTCTGGTCTTGAGGTGGCTGCCTGAGATCTAGGCTGTAAATGAGGGAATTTAAAAAGCTCTGTTAAAGATATTGAACTTTATGAATGAATATTTTTTTTAAAAATGAAGGGGGATTTGATTGAATTATACTCATTCTATGGCTTTGAATCATACAGTGTGAGTATGATGTGACGAGGCATGAAATTGGACATGTGTGAGATTAGACTTTAGATTAGATATGAAAGATGGCAAGATATAAAAGGTTATATGAGAGAGATGCGGTAAGATGTAACAGATGAGACAAAAGAGATGAGAGATTAAAGAGCGATAAGTTATGAGATGTGAGAGTGCTGCTGCTGGATGTTACACTAGTCAACAACAGGCATGCCAGAAGAAGTCTGTTATCAGCATGTTGATATTTTGACTACTTGAAGTAACATCAAAAGCTAAAAGCAAAGAGGACAAATTATTTGTGCCAAAAACTCTATAAATATCTTTTAATAATGAAAAATGTCCGTTATTATTTCCCACAACTCACAGTGATTTCTTCAGATGTCTTGTTTTGTCCAACCAATGGTTCAAAGTCCAAAGAAAATATTCATTGTACACTTATATAAAACAGAAAAACCAGCAAATTTTTGCATTTGAGAACCTGCAAACTGACATTTTTTATTAGAATTTTTTTATTATTATTAATACATTATCAAAAAAGTTGACGGTTCATTTCCTGTGGATCGACTACTCGAGGGGAACTTGACAATCATGACAACACGCGGCACCCACGAGAGAAAACAAACAGCTGTTACAAGTTGAAACGAACCAACAAGGACATGATGACAATTAGCATTAACAGTACACCGGTGTGTGAGTTTATTACTGTAGTTACACCTTTACAGCGTAATCCAATCCAATACGTCAACCATGAAATAAAACTCATTCTGTCCCCCATTGTGTACTTCATGTAAAAGTGGGCGGAAGAAAAGATTAGGGACACTTTCAATATCGAGCTGGATCCCATTAGACTGTGCAGCTGTGCCTAATAAACCGACAAATGATTGTATATAAGAGGTTTAAAGAAATTGCTGATGGCATGCAACCTAATATAACCCACCCTTGTTGCAATGTTTGTGGCGGTGATTTAGCTTCTTCAAAGTGATCCCACTACTTTATGTAATTTTGTTGACTCTCTGTAAAAAATGGTTATGATGATTGGTTGATATGACTATAATCACCGGTGGATTCCACTGTTGGCATTGATCGATACTGCCAGTAACAACACTGGCTATTCTTAGGATCGCTGGGACCGCCCTGCCTTTCTTTTCTGGCAGATCGTCAGTGTGTCAGAGAGAGGACGACTCTGTCATTCACTCAACGCCAGCAAAATGAGAAATTCCTCATTGTGACCCCACAGCCTACAATCCAACACCTGTTTGGTAACGACGGATACGACGAAGACCGAGGTCACGACATTTACCACAGCCTGGCAACACTATTTGTTATGTGTGTGAGTGCCAAGTGGACATATGTCTGCGTGTGTGTGTGTGTGGAGTGTCGTGAATCTAACAGAAAACTAGGCTGATGCTGTTCTGTTTCAAATAGTTGTCAGGTGTTAGACATTACAGTCCCAAAGCCCATCCCCCCGGACATGTTTCACATCTCGGCTCATTCTCTTAAACACACGAGACAAGCCCGCGCCTGCTACCCTTCCTTTCTCCTCCAAACCGAGGCCCGTCACGGCTGACACCTGCCCAGGAAGCGCTTAAAACAATTAGAACTCCCCGGAAAGCTCAAAAAACACTGCCTGCCAAGAAGAAGAAGAAGAAGAAGAAGAAGAAAAATAGATATAAAAGCATAGTTCCCCTTCTTAGATTAAAAACCCTAAATTAAATCAAGTGTGCCATCAGTGTGTGTGTGCAACAAGTGTGCATTAAAGGAGGGTCCCTAATGGCAGGCTTCTCATTCTTTTATTTTATTAGTTCCCCTCTCCTCGCTCAGCCATCTCCTACTGTAACAGCCTCTCTGACTCATCCGCTGCAGTAGAGGAGGAACGGGAGGAGAAGCACCCAAGAGTGGAGGAGTGGGGGGTGGGCACAGTGCCTGCCTGAGGCGGAGTGAGTCACGACGCACCGCAGGACCCATTCATCACGGCGTGACGCTGGCACTGCCTGCACCTTGGCACTGTCCATCACAGCCAACCTGGGCAGCCGTGAAAATTAGGCTGCTTTGTCTCCGGGCTCTTATGTTATTGTTGCCGCTGAGCTCCCCTGCCTGTGGTCCTGTGGTTGGGGATGAAAGGGACGCAGGCATAAGACCCGCCTGCTTATCACGACACTGGTACAGTCTTTACACCTTGAAAAGAAGCATTCTTACACCCTGAATTAGGCTCACCAGTCTAAATTACTTGAACAGAAAAGAGCTCGCCGTCTTCTTTACACCATCCTGCCGACCCCATAACTTTATTCCTTTTATCCAATTAACTAATAACAGAGATACGGTCTTCCAGAGACTCACCAGTGATGGTTGACCTGCAGTGATAAGTTGCACCTCTATTAACCGCTGAGAGGAAAGGTCTTTTTTCTGTATGTTCATCATGTTTTTAATGTCACATTTTATGTCAGATCCCATGATTGGTACAATGATGAAAAGAGTTAATGTGAAGATTCAGGATTCAGCTGTGAGAAGGCTGCATTTACACCACACGTCTTGATGCCCAGTTCTGATTTTCTGCCCATATCTGATTTTTCCAACTGCTTGTTTACATCTATTTTTTACAAGTGACCGATATCCTCTACGTTTATTTACACTTGAAACAACCTGCATGCTTAAACGAGGGTTTAGTTACCGAAATGGAAGTAAAGGATTTGTTATTGTGCACATGAAAATAACGTTATACGTCATTAAAATGAGAAAAATTATAAGACGGTCGCATTTGACGACGATGTGTGAATCGCAATGACAGGAAACATCTGTCCGTTAAGATGACAGTCACATTGGCAGATATACAATTACTGTCAGATTTACACATATGATTGAGGCCTGACACGGATCTGAGAATATCCGATTCCGTGTGCTGTTTACATGTTCATAATACATATCCGATCTGTGCCACATGTGAGCAAAAAAGATGGGTCACTTGTACCAGGCAGTGTAAATGCAGCCTAGGAGTGATGTGGTTTACAGTGCAGTGTAGACGGTTAGACGTTTTCAAGGTGAAAAACAGCTTAAATTAGTTAGCGGAGTGAATCCTTCGGGCGTGTAACATTATATGATGTCTAGGAAATGGAACCAGACTTTTCAGCTTTTTAAAACTTTTGAAATATTTCAAAGTTTAAATAACCATTGTAATCTTCTGCAGCAGGGTCATTACAATAACATATGCTTTTCTGAAAGCATAAAGTATACAAAAGGCATAGAAAAAAAGAGCAGAGCAAAACCAGAAAACAGTAAAATGACATGTGCCACATACATGTATTCATGTATAATGACAGTGTGCTTGAATTGAAAAATTAAATAGATTAAATGCAGCAAATACAGCATGAATCTGGGCAAAACAACAGCAGTAAAACATAATATAAACTGACAATACTATTCTCATTTCTACAGTTTCTATATACTCATAGAAGAATATAATGTGAATTCACATATAGACCTTCAAAATATGAGAAACCGTATGCTCACTGCTTCTGAATAGCTTCCATTACTTACCCACAGAGGATCCAGGTCTCTCTTTAAAGAGGCTTATGAAACAGTTGCAGCTGTTCTAAATCTCCTCTCCTAACATGTTAAACCCACTGGATGTCAGATGCTGAGGAACAGATAGTGTTTAGGGATGAGAAACTAAAGGCTTGCGGTATATCTTCTGTGTGTCTCGGTGCTCTGCGGGTTAGTGTGTGTGTTACTCATTAGTTAGTGAAACCACATCTGCATTTCCATCTAAACAGTGTTCTTGTAGGAGATTAGGAACAATACCGAGATGGCATTGATCTTTTTCCCATGAGCAATGGATGGAAAAAGTTTTTTTTTTCTTTTGGACCGTGGGATACTGTGCTGACCGATGAGTGAATCTAGGAGAAAAAGCAGAGCTGTTAAATCCTCAATTCCTAAATTAATCTGAGTTACAGTCATTTCCTGACGGGATAATGTTGGTTTAATCTCACCTTCCTAACCCCTTCACCTGGTGTCCGCTGTTTTGTTTATTCAGCTCACTTGCCGACCATATCATGTTACATTCGTGTATTGGTTTTCTGTTGTCTTAGATCAAGCTGTCACTATCAATTCTCTCAATTTATATCACGTATGAATAATGCATCGCTTACAGTCATCACCATTTGTTTGAGTAAACTATGATAATCCAAACAGGATTGGATTTGTTTTAAAAAAACAACTGATTTACAGTCACTCTCTTTTTGGTTGTATGATTGAAGTGTTGCATTACCAATACATAGCCTTGGGATGTCTATTGTTTACAAGACTTCTCGTTTTCTCATTTGCTTTTAAATGACGGCATTTCACGGTCAGTTCACAAACATGCGGACCATATGCACGGTTTTATGTTTTTTTACTAATCCACTCATCGGGTCTGACATTCCCCTCTGAGCTGAGAAGCCCTCGGGTGGTTTCGCCCTTCTTCTTCTAAAAAAAAAATGGACGGACATCACACATCTTTAGGAGCCTCCACGGCCCTCATAAAGATTTCATTTACGCCTGCTGAATCACCCCTCTGTCTCACTTGTTTTCTCCATCATTCCTCTTCTCCGCCACTGCCCACACCCTCATTGTAGCTGTCAAGGCTGCCAACCCAGGGCCACTGACTGTGTTACTCACCACTCTCGGCTTCTTTACTGAAGTCGGACTGCTATGTCGTCCCGACCCCCCTCTCCTCTTCATCTGAACCCAACCACCCTGCGCACCACATCCTTTCCTCTACGCCCCCCCCACCCCCATCATCTATCTCCTCTGTGCTGGTGTTTGTTCCGCCTACCTCTCTTTAATCTTATAAAAGTGGATTTCTGATATAGAGAGTGAGAGGGCTTTTAAGTGGATGGTATTGAGGTTGGTATAGAATGTGTATGATGGGTGAAAGGCAGGGGGCAGAGTAATATCATGGGTAGAGGGCAGGTGTGTCCTGTAATGGCTTCTGCCCCTCCATCTCCTATCATCACCCCCCCCACCCCCCCACCCCCGCTCTTCCTCCCTATCAGCCACTAATGAGCCTATATAGACACCCAGTAGTGGGTTTATGATGTTGTGGTGAAAATGAGAGCTGGACACAGAGAGAGAGAAAAAGAGAAAGAGAGTGCGGGTCCATTGGAGCGGCGCAGCACAGCCGGTCACTTACTGATATTGATCCGCGTCCCAATCCATCTCAATTTCCCCTCATATGTAGTCACATCCAATTATGTTTTGCTCCATCTTGAACGCAGCATGTTTCAGCAGAGGCATCTGCAAAAACTGCAACAGCGTGATGAGCTCATGTTTATGCAGTAAAAAAAAAAAAAAAGAAGAAGAAGAGGGAAAAAAAAGAAAGTGAAGATGTGCATGCTGCCTTTGAGGCTTTTTTTTTTTTTTTTTTTTTAATGTGTACAATCCACTTTTCTCTGTCCAAATGCCTGAAATCCCTGGGGTGAGTGTGCTACTCTTTGTTATAACATATCCATTTGTGGAGATGATGAATGCGTTCCCTTCTTCAACCCCCCCCCTCCTTCTTTTCCCCCCACCGGCTGAAAGCTGCTGTCTGGGTGGTAAAAACTTGAATGTAGAGATGCAAGAGAGATGCACAAACCCAGGAGACACTGTCAGACGACTGGCGTGTACTTTCAGTGTGTTCTCTGTGTTCATGATGAATCACATATACAGTACATACGGCACAGTAGTCTTGGTGATCCATCCTCTGGTTCTTATTATACTCAAGGATACACAGAAAAGGAGCCTCTCTGTCTTAATGACAGCAGTTCTTTCAACAAAGACAAGGTCCCTTGAAAAATAAGACATCCAACTATATAAGTAGTCCATACAGACGCACAATCAGCCGCCTGTAAATCCTATTGTGGTCGTTGCACTCAGGGAAAAGCTTTTACTTTCAACCAATGAGATTTTTTCCCTTTTGCTGTTATGTATACCGCAGTTTGAATACTCAGCATTTTTATTACGAATCGTGTGTATTTAGTCATATGTTTGATATATATTTACTTATTTATCCAGTAACTGCAGGCTTATTAGCATTTTAACCATGAAATATTTATGGGTCGTCTTTTTATTTATGTATTTTTTTTTTTTAATCCTCTTTCACCTGACCTAAAAACATACCATCTTTGCAAAGACAATCATAAAAGAAATGCGTCAAGTTTGCAGTGGCTTCAGAAAGTATTCAGACCTGACGGCACGTCACAGATGCTCTCCGTCCAGTTTGATTGAGCTTTGGAGGATCGAAAAGAAAGAAAAGGAGAAACTTTCTGAATCTAGGTGCAGAAAGCTTGTAGAGACTTTAGATGAACAGCTGCTAAAGTTGCCTCTACAATGAAGCTAATAAAATGTCTCAATACTCTTGAAAATGAGGTTTCATTTTGATTTTAGTCAAATTTGCAAAGATTTCTAAAAAAACACGGACTGACTGATTATTGTACCGTATCATGTGTGGTTAAATGATCATAAAAGTACATTTATTACATTTTAAATTAAATCCTCAACACAATAAAATGTGCAAAAAGAAGACTTTTGATTCATATGAGGAACAGACTAAAAAGCTTTTTGAACAATCTCGTGTCAAAAATAAGCTGTTGTTGTGTTTTTATCCTAGAAAATGTTATTTGTAAGTTTGATGAATGTAATATATTATAATTGTTGAATGAATATATCTTTAACACATCCAGCACAGTGTTGAGATTCTGTATCTAATTTGAATCCTAAATGCTTTAGGAAATGTTGCTTCATAATTCATAAGGTTATAATTCAAAAATACAAATGAGCCCATTCTCAATAATGAAATCACTGTGTTAGGAAAAGACTAAAAGGTATAACTACAGTAATATTTAACAGTCTAACTTTTTTATTAGTTCTTTCTTTGTACAGTGCTGTAGGACTGGAAAACTTGTCAAAGAGCTTTTGTACTTCAGTCCAAGAAAACCTGTAAGATGAATAATCCATCCTTCATCCTGATCATATGGGAATAATATACGTGACACAGTTTGGAGGACCTTAGTTACTATGACCCTAGTGAAAGCCTGACCTGTGCCATGTGACAGTCTATAAAGGTTCGGTCTGAAGCTAGCGCTGTAAAGTGTATTTTCAGAAGTTAACTGATTGAGTGGCGTTCTTCGGGAGATGACATTCTTAGGTAAGTTTCCATGGTGACGGTGGGTCGTGGCCGTCGGTTAACTGGGAGTTATGGGACAGGAGATGGTGGCGGCGGTGATGGGGGAGCCGTATAGAAGTGTTAACAGACTGAACGTACACATGGAACTTAAAATACAGCCGTCTCCAGAGTCTAGTGAGAAAAGCAGACATGTCAAGACGGCCTCTATACAGAAAATAACACCTGCTCAGGTCATATTCAAATGCATATTTCTCTTGTTAGAACACAAATATCAAATCATAGATATTGTGCACACATCTATAAAGCGTAGAGGTGGCTTGACTGTTAAAGAAATTACACTTCAGCTGCAGGGTGAAAACCCCAGCAGACCTTGTAATGATACATGATGACTGAATCTAGTTTGAGAATGCAGACAAAGACATGCAGACCAGTTTAAGCTTCAATACAAGTCGATCAAAATAAAGCAAGTTGCAAAACTTTTCTCCAATATATCCAGTTCCCCAAATGTTTTCAGCTAGATTATTATATTATCATTGCTTGAGGGGGTGTATGAGGTTGTTTTCAGTGTCATTATACAGTTTATAAATGTGGTGTATCATACAACTTTACACACAATGTTAACAAGTCCCACAATTTCACCCTCAATTTCAAAACCAATGTCACATACTGTTTGTCCAAATCTTTGTGTGTGTAAATCAAGGCCAGAGTTTGTATGACATGTTTCCCACCAATGTCTGAACACAAATATGTTTATGCCTGCCAGAATGGCCACACTCTCAAAAACTGAGCGAAAAGCCTGTTGTCAAAGAGCGGAGCAAGACACGATAATCATCCAGCGCACACTTTTGTTTGTTGTTGTTGTGTGACGCCTGGCCAATTTTTGTAATTTTAGAAAACTGCGAAAATTCTCAGATGCGACCTCTGACTTCCAGTGTCAGAGAGATGTGAGGGGAGAAGGTTTCAGAGGGTTTGTTTTATTTTGTTTTGTTTGCCACACCCGACAGTATCAATGTATGAAGGCATGTTTCTTTCTCTTTAAAAGCTCCATCCAAGTACACCAGCAGGCACAGGATACCAACAGCACTCCTGTTACCAGTTTTTTAATTCAACTTATCACTATATTTATTGATAGCCCAAACTAATCTGTAAGTCTACAGCTGACACTGACATGTCCATCCATTAAACAGAGCTGAGTAAATCAAAGCTCCTTTGGCTGCTGTTATATAGCTGATCCTGACCTTCATTTCCCTTCAGTGATCAATAACGCCTCCATTAATCCCAGAAAAGATGTTTTCATGTGCGTCAACGATGCACATGGGAATGTTGAGGATGATTTTCTGAGAATGTGGGTTCACTTAGGTTCGCAGGTTCCTGCTGGCTGCACTGTTTGATTAAGCACAGTTTAGGTAGAACCCCTTGAAAAACATACCATGAGTCAACAAACTGAACCTCCAGTTTATTGTCAGTGGAGCTTTTCCAGCCTGTAAATCATGACAGTTCTGTACTCTGGGAGAGATTTGTCCACATTTACAAACATTGATTAAATTGTCCCAGGCCAATTGTGCTTCTTTCAACTTTGTTCTATTCCCATTTAACAGAGATGAGACAACTGCGATAGATACAGCATACTAATGAGGAACAGAAACAGCAGTGTATGTGTGTGTGTGTGTGTGTGTGGGTTTGCATGCAAATAAATGGGACGGTTGTGTAATTTGCTCAGTCAGCGCTATCAATGCTGCTCCTGTCCAAATCCCATAAACACGTATGCTTTGCGGCGGGATACCCACAGCGTCGTTGAAATAAACATCCTACACGCTAACCATCACCTTTGGTTTCAACAACAAACACACACACACACACCAACACACACACACACAAATGTGTTTGACAGTGTTGATTCAATGCTCCGCCGACATCAACATGAGTTGAGGGCACTTCAAGTGGTTTAGCGAGGGTTTCGCTCTCACAGATGTCACAAAGGTGAAGTATCATAAACTCCGACACACTGGCGTACAGTAAAAATCATGGACATTCATATACACACAGTTCAATTGGCAGTATTTCTTTACAGTCAGCCAGAGAGATGAGGGGGATGTCATCCTGGATAGTGTCCAGGTGTGGGGCCTGGCTCTCCCACGTCTGTCATTAAACTCCAGGCCTGTGGGAAGGACGGTTTACTGGGCTCTGCTGAGTGTACTGACCTCAAGACGAAGCCATCAGAGTCGCCTCTCTCAGATCACCGCTAGCAGCTCGCCTGCCATAACTCACAACAGCCAGGCGCCCCCCAGAAGTCCCAAAGAACTTATTTATTGCTCATATTGTGCTATTAAATGAGAATCTCTCAGGTATTTCGCTATGTGCCTGCGCCAGTGATGACATCTTTATTTCACGCTGGCAGCTTTGTTGCTCACCAGGTTGGTGGATTTTGTTTTACTTTCTAGTGTGGATGTATCTCTTGTTTGCCAACATTTTTGCTGTTGGATTGAAAGAACTACACTTACATCAAGCAATTAGCCCTTTATAGCAAATGATTATAATCTACTGAGGAAAAGGCTCTTACTCCCGAGGGAGCTCTCAAAGAATTTCAACAACAAGGATTCTGCTGGTGAAATTAATCCCCCTTTAATAAACACATACATGAACATGAGATCTTTTTTTTTTTTTTTAAATCAACACCAAAAGTTTATCACACCAGGAGGAGATTGGGGCAGTGGAGAAGCAAATGGCACATCAGCAGAGTAATTATATGAATATGATGACCAACGCTGATAGTCAGCTGGTAGCCGAACAGCTGTTGAATGAGCCACTGATGGTGAAGTGCTAATAAAGCAGCTAATACCAACCCACTAATGCAAGTAAGATGTCAGAACTCTGCCTGAAGTAATGCAATGCTCCATTTGTTTTAAGCCCCTGAAAGATTTTCTAACGCTGCTGATCTCGCTGATAATCAACACCCGACACTGCAGTTCAGTGCAGCTTTCAGCTTTCTGTTTTGGTTTGCTGGCTATAGTGTCAAGTTGCTTTGGCTCTCAATGATCCCTCATGTGAAATTGCCAACTGCGGCGGAGAATGGAGTGAAAAAGGAGCATCTAAGCAAGGATAGACATCCTGGATATTTTCCTCCAGAGACGGGGAACCAAACTGAGATAAAATGCAAGTGCTTGATCTGCGATTGCTCCGTCAATTGCTTTGTTTCTAAAGTCAGGAATGAAGTGGCGAGCTCAAGTTGTCCAGCATGTTTTAGCCATGACAGCGTGGTTAGTTGATAGCTTTAAAATGTGTTTTGTTGATGTGCTTATTTGGCTTTTTTTCCTCAGTTTTGAATATGCTTTTTGAGGAATGCATTTCATAAATAATCCCGTTGGTTGTGGTTTTAACAGCTTTTATCCTCTTGATGTTTTCACATTCTTTCATTGTTATTCCCTCCTATGAAGCATTTGATTATGATGTAAATATAAAAGTATTTTTATCACGATGGAAATCAAATGTATACAGATGAGGAGGTCTGCTGAAATGCATATGCTCCGGCTGGCAGCGGATGAGTCAGATCCAGGCCTGGTTGAGAAACCATTAACCAGCTTTTAGGAGGTGGGCAGGAGGGGTTGGAGGGTGGAGGGAAGGGGGGGGGGGGGGCTGTCCCATGCCTATCAGACACACTGCCTGTCTAATCCACACTGACAGCCTGAGGTCCAGTCTAAAAGGGTTTTCTCCCTCCAGCCTGCAGACAGGTGAGGTTTGATGGCTTCTGGGCCCCGGGAAAACACTGTTATAACCCACTGAGTTAGAAGTAATGCAGCTCAGTGAACATTAACTCTGCAGGTGCCTGGTGCTGGATTTTGTCTGCCAGAACAACGCACTGAAATGTGAATTTTTGAGTGATCTCCCATCACACAGCTAGATAGATAAGTAATGTTCAGGCCTTACAACATGTCAGCCTCTGTATCACTTGTAATCGATTTGTAACGGCTATGTGAGCCGCAAATACAGGAACAAATGCCTGTAAGGGTATTGACAGTGACGAATGACTTCTCCTACACGCACCATATTACAATATTACATGTTAAACTAATTAAGTCAATTTCTCTGAAGTCATCAGGTCAGCACTGTTGTATTTCTAGATTTGTTATGAATTGTCTTTATCAGCTCACTCATGTGTTCTAAGTGGTTCCTTATTAAACAGGATTTTTCTTGTTCTGGCTGACTGGGGAGAGAATTGATGCTGTGAAAAAAACGCTTACCACAACGTCTTCTCCTGACATGAGAAGAAATTGGAAGAAGCCAGGCAAGCCTAATGGTAATGTTGCATTCCTCCTTTGATAATATCTGTATGCATGGTTAACCCTCGTCACTCAGAAGGCTGATCCTGGGTGTGTTTGACAAGACGGTTGCCTCTCTACTTTGATGTGTTATTGTGGTGATTTTCTTTCACTTTTATTTTGACTCTAAGGGACATAAACACACGCACACGTTCAGGAAATCTACACTCATCCACGGACTTATGGGTGATTTCACGGTTTGAAATGTAAATGCTGTTGTTTTAAAACAGCATGGCAACTCTTTATTCTTTATTTGGGTCCTCATTAGCTTCCACAAAGTGAACTCTAGTCTTTTTATAGTCTGCTCTGACAGTTGAGTGCAGATTGATTAAGAGGCAGCAACACTTCGAAAGCAGCACATGTATGTGTTTGCCATATAGACTATATATAAAGATAGATGTAGCAAGGTGTGACATCACCTGTTGGTTTGCACTGAAGCTGCTCTGCAGTCCACACTTGCTGCATCTACTTTTCCATTTGGAGTCAGGACCCTCAAAATAAGGAATACACGGTGTTGCCTGTCATGCTCTGGAAACAGACCTCGCTACCTCAGACTGAAGTGAGCATTGTCCAGTGCATATTTAGACTAACATTATTGTATTCAAGGGATATTACTCTTATGTATTGCATCCTGTGAGGGTCTTGTTAGTGTAACTTCTTAACCACAAACACAGTAAAAAAAAAACTATATGTCTACAGAGAAATCACTGTTTGATCTCTAAACAGAAGTTCTGAGAGTCTGAAACAGCTCAGGAGCAGCAGACGAGCGAACTGTCAATCACAGCTGTCAATATACACCCACACGGCAGACATCAAAGCCTACTATATGTCTTCAGATCTTGTTAAGGGAGCAATAATTTCCAAAATGACCACTAGCACACTTATTAGAGACCACAATGCCTCATTGAAAAAAACTGACTTAGTATTTCTAGAGACAAGTTGATGCTTTTTTATTTGGGAGTCAGCGAGAACAAGTGATGTTTTTGTAGCCAGCATCTAGCAGCTGTCAGTGGCTTTACATTTTGAAGTACTTCCGCATTGGCTTTAGCCTCAAGCTGTAGTAGTTGCCGCCTGTTTTGCCTCTCGTTAACTGAGAGCTAATATTTGTATGATGCCTTATGGTGCAGAAACACTGGATCCATTGACAGACGTCAAGTTGATGGTTTCCATTAATTTTCTATGGAGCTCCGGCCACACAGTGCATGATGGATACAGTAAAGCAAGTTAGCAAACTAACTGCTTTATCTGTGTAATTTGGCCGAGTCGCAAAATCAAACTAGGCTGCTCAAATAGAAATCAAGATTCTGTCACTACATTGCATATTTTACACCTCAGATGTTTTCAGAAACATAGTTCTGTCTGTGACATGGCAGCCATGTTGAAAATGGCGGAGCACAAACCAAGCACTGCCAAACTTGCAGTACGTTACCCATCACATCACCCACTGTTCAGTGGTCCAGTGCATCCAGGTGCGTTGTCGCCAGAGTCTATGTGTCTGCACCATTTGATCTCTTCCCTCAGGATTATATGACTCACTCAACCTCCTTTCCGCTCATCACTTCTTCATCATCGTTTTTCTTGTGTACTATTAATGGTTGTCATGGGAATAATAACAGTGATTTGGTTTATTTTAAAGTTTGTCCTACCGTATACGCCTGCAGGCTAGGTCATGATTAGAACAGAGTCCCAGTAACTCTGACATATGGGAAGCATCAACTCTCTCCAAGTTGTCACTTCCTTCCTCTTTATTTTCTCCTCCATGATGGAGAACCGATGGCCATGTCCATTCTTCAATGCCCTTGCCCATTAGAAAGGTCACCACAGGTCATTACTGGGGGATGCCTGTGGACGAGATGTAGACGTTTGGACCAATGACATCCATGCTAGGGTGGAAAACTAACAGGATATGGATTTCAAAAAAGGGAGGGAGCCGTACCTGTATTTGTACTTGCTCTTTACAAGGAAGGAAAGGCTCAGAGGTAATGGCTTGTTTACATGGTTTGGAAAGCGCTGATCTTCTGATTCATTTAATTGGTCTCTGACTCAATCAATCAAGGTATCAATCAGCAGTCTGTGCTTTAAGTAAACATATTAATCGCTTTAGATTTCTGCTCTCCTGATGGCGCCCCAAAGAAAAGGTCAGCGGCAACTCTGAGTGAGAAGACTGTGAAGAATCCCTACTTCAGGCAGTGTTTCCATCATAAACAAACACACTAATTAGTTGAGAAAACACTGCAACTTGGCTTGTGCCAACTGGTGATCTGATCATATATCGATGACTGAATGCATGGAGGGCGATTTTAACTAAAATGTTATTAAAATAATCTATAGAATCTGCACCCTAATGTGCATTTAGAGATGTTTCTCTGCCCCATTAATTAGCATAAGTAATGAATGAATTTTAAATCCTTAAACACAAACCAGTTAGCCGTCTCTTTTCCATGGATCTGACATCTCCATATACCTGCTCATGAAAAATTCACTCTGCACTAGAGTAATTAACATTTTGGATATGATTTGGACTGTGATATTAAAGATAATAATATTAAACAGAACACGATGCCGTGATTGCAACAAACACAATGACGTAACTCACCCGCCACCCGCTCAAATCGCCTATCGGCAATCTCAAGTATCCACAATTGAACATTATGAAAATAGAAACGATCACCCAACCCAAAGTGCAACCATCATTAAATGCAGCATTTAGATGCAGAGAACAAAAGTTTGGTCCTTCTCCCATCAAGACAGGAAATGGCAGGTTATAATGGTAACGGCTCCCGGCAGACTCCCAGGAGCGAGGTATCTGTTTCAATCAGCTAGAGGGCCATTTATCCCGGGCTCTCCATGTGTGGTTTTGAGTTTTTGATGCAGAGACTTACTGGCTCTCCGCTCTGTGGTGGGTGAATGTAGACTGTATTTTGTCATAGAAATTCTAGAGGGCAAAAGGAGGACTGTATTGTCTCTCTTTTTTTTTAATCTAATCTGTGTCTTTGTGAATTGCGAATTCGGGAATTTTAAATGTATTTATGTATTTTATACAGTCTCAGTATCTATCATTGTGTCATACCTCTGAAAATACAGAATAAAAATGTATTTTTCCTTCTTTTTGGGAGAGAATGAGATCCCTTTGTTGCGACAACTTGGGATTATCCATGCTTAAGCTATAGAACTCCTGCTTTTTGAACATAATCAAAAACCTGCAGAAGATATTATTTACTTTGCACATATAGTACTGACTATATTATGGTGAATGTAGGTAATGATTTGATGTTTTGTTGGGGTAAGGCTTACTACCACAAAACAGTCTGTCCACTCATAATAAACACAAGGAGGCTAAAATTAAGACTTTGTTACTGTCTTCTATAAACAATAAAAACCTACATGTTAGAATTTACATTTCTTGTGTGTATTGTTATGTATGTTATGACCAGAGTTCCTTGTTTAGTATGGCTTATCTACCTTTCGGAAAGCTGTCACTTTGTCTCCGCCTCAGCCAATAAGATGATCTCCGGCTGTAGAGCAGCTCCACCAACCAAAAGATGTTTGTACAACTCAAATTGCAATCTGCCTCTCTCACTCTCACTCACTGTCACTGATGTTGGTACTGCTGTTGTTTTTTTCTGAATTCTTTAAATGTGTGGCAGCTGAGAGTTTGGGCCGCAACCACTCTGGTGGTCTTTCATTCCTCTAATTGCAACATTGCCCCCCAACCCCCTCCCACTACCCTTCTCAAGCCTTCTCCACTGCACCATTCCTCCTATCATCAGTGGATTTACAGCCCAATCACTGTTGCCATGGAATGCAGCATCTCACGTGCAACAATAAAACAAGTAGTTTTCATAATGGAGGCACAAGCGGTCTGACCTTACAAGCTCGAGTCGAGTGTTGAGCGTCAGCGGGCTGTCAGCTCTGATGGTGTGGTCGGTCAAACTGCAGTCCTTTATAAGGATTTGTTTCTGAAGTGTTACACTTATCCCTGCTCCAATGGGGTTGAAAGGACACCTTATAAAGTCAAGTTGATGATTAAGTGGCTCCTGCCTTCATTACAGTGCAGAGACAGGCTACTCCAGTCATTAGACAGAGCCCTGCACTACTGTAACCGCGTCGAGGCTGGCTCAGCTCACACACACCTCCTAATGGCTTTCCCAGAGCGGCCCCCGGCTGGCCCGAACTCTTGTAATAAGAGGTTTGGATCTTTAAAATGAAACAGACATGCCATACCTCCAGCTGGGCATGCAGTTGTACAGTACAGCGAAGTGAAACCAGGGGTCCACGTTAGATTTACCGAGCACATAATGGAGTACAGTAAGGCTGAAAGTGCTGCAGGGGTGTAGGGGGATTTTCTCAAGACAGTTCATGAGAACATAACCCTTGGTGTCCGTCCAGACATCTACTCAAATGCTTGCGCCCCCACATGCATGCACTTCACTCCCTTCTTCTCAGCTTCCCGTATCCCAAGCGTGGTCGTATTCATGCTCAGTTAAGAGTTCAATTTGAATCATCCTTTTTTTTTTTTTTTAAACCAGAGAGCTGGACAGCAGGTCTGTGCCACAGAAAGGGATTAAACACTGTCATCACCTTCTCTTGCCCCCAGAGCTCAACACACTCCATCACACCGACAGCAGGTCCCAGTCTTCCCAAACTAAAGCCAAACACATGCCTGCCTGCCTGCAGAGCAGCAGACAGTTAACTCCTCTCTGGTATGAAGCATATGTTGTTGAGACTCGTACCTCCATGACTGCATGCATCCTCAAGCCTGTACAGGATATGGTAGTATTGGACTCTTTATATGTCTATGCTTGGAACAAATTGACCTTACTATCAAATTACCTCATAAATTAAAAGTATCCTCCTCTAGTTCACAAGCAGACTTGAAGGCCATGCCGGTCCTTGAAAATAGAGCTTATTGTTAATTTATATAGAGGAGGCTATATCAAAATGTATTGAACCAATCATGCTGTACCACAATAACAGCCTTGGGTCTCTCTTTTCATGTGACCCGCTGGTGAAAATATTTCCAGTCTGTCCTGAAATTTGAGGAAATAAGCCAGCGTATTGTTCGCATCTTTAGCGCTTTACACCTTTTGCCTCGTGATTATTTCGCCAACACATTTCCAGACCACTGCGGTATTAATGTATAATAATTGCATGGCGCTGGCATGACATTGACATTTTCCATGTGTACATCTTGTTGCTGTTCAGTTCAAAAGGGGATTTAAAAAAAAGAGGTATAAAAAAGGAGCTAGCTTTCATTTATTTAAAATTGAATCAAAGGAAAAATGTTTAAATTCTTCCTGTAAATTCTAAAGTTACAGTAAGAATGGAAGTATTCAATGTCTTTCATCTTCAAATTGACTTTTAAGTTGCCTTTCCCCCCCCTGTGCTGTCTCAAGAGAGTACATCTTAAATTATACAAGCAAAACCTGAATCCAGCACACACAGACACACACACACACACACACACACACTGGCTGGTGGCAGTGGAGGGGAAGGTGGTCATGAGTCTTGGTGCCAACAGCTGGATGTTACCCACAGATTTCAGGAGGATTATTTTAGTTATAAGCAAAAAGGTATTTTGCGGGGGAAGAAGGAGGCAGAGCAATATTCAGTCTGGGATCTTTGCTTCCACACTAGCCGGTGGTCTATTTGAAATCATAACATAAAATATCTGACAGCTGTCTGAATTGTTCAGACTTTTCTTCCTTCACCTCACGTCCTCGCAGATATTTGGTCGACAAAAGTTCTTCAGCACTCTGGATCTTTTCCTGGACTGTAATTTTCCCACATTAATCTAGAAAATATTCACATTCAAAATGATTTAAAAAAAAAAAACACAGAGGTCGAATAAAAAAGAGACATTGGATCTGAGCTGGTTTTGTAACCTCAAATCTCAGGAGTGCGAAAAAATGTATACGCAGCTTATCTTGGACGTGGATCCTGCATCATGATCAGCGAGTTAAAAGCGTTCGATTGGGATTCGAGCCACTGTGTCAATAAGTTCGGTGCTCTCATACGGAGAGTGAAGTCAAAGTAAAACAAGGGAAAGAATAGAGATAAACATTAATGTGGGAAAGAGTAGAGAGAGGGAAATGAAAACCAGGACTGCTTATTCATATACAAATCTTTCACCTCACTGTTTAAATGTCACAGCCTGATGTGTTCAAAAAAAAACACATCCACCCACTGCCTGAGTGGAAGCAGTATTAGCTGGCATAAACAAATGGCATTTAGTTTGAATATCTGAATAAACACTTTTAAACCAGATATTCATTAACCGAGCAATGTCTCCACCCCCCCTGGACTGGTTTTCACCCTGCCAGCACCCTACTAAATGTGAGTCCTAAGACCAGTGAGCCTCTCGTAGGACTGTTTCAGGGTCAAGAGAAAACCAGAATCAGAGAGGACGGGTTTCTCTGAGGAAGGGGGGCGGCTAGAGTATGAATCTGATATGAAGCAGGTTCAGCCCTTAAGCTGAGGTTTAACACAGTTGTAACCACTGGCTGCATGTTGGCTTGTGTGTCACTTTTTATAAGGCAATTATATAAACTTAGCATTTAAAAAGGGGAGCACAGCGCAGGGGTTTTTAGCTTTCTTTCCTGCTCTGTGTTGGGTGTCTGGAAATTTCTGTGGCTCCCATAAAGTGGTCAAACGCTGAAATGTTTCTCTGAAGAACACGGTGGCTTCTGACCTCATGAAATCCATTTCAACATGCATTTTTCATTATGCTTCGCTGCAGCGGTGGGAGTCAGTTTTGATATTACACAACATTTGGTAACATTTTAGTTTTGACATTTTGGAAGTAAAAACCTTTAAACTAAAAATGGTCTCACATTGTAATCAGATAGATAGATTTAATTTGTATCTAAAAATGTAATGCTAATTTTATGCAGATTCTGCTTTAATTATAAAAGCATACACTTCATCATTTGCTTATCATCATTTGTGATTTTTAGGGATCTTGAAATTGCAATAACGGGTTTAGAGTTCATCTATTTGCGCAGCTAACAAAACAAACATTTATTGGCTTGGAACTATTTTATGAGCCAGTGAAGTCAAATAAAAAAGTTCAGGGCGTAAATCTCAACAAGTTAATTCTTTTTGGCTGCAAAAAAAAAAAATCACAAAATACTCTGTGGGGACTGACTTACGTGCTGTGAGCACCACTTACAGCAAAGTGACTGAATATTAAAGGAGTAAGCAGCTAAAGGAGTGTTTGTGCATTTACTTTGTGAGATTGATCAAGCTTGTCACAAACGCCACAAGTAACTAGTATTGACCTTTTCGTCTTCCTCCTCCTCTGACTGCTGGCCCGCTATAATGGAGCTGTAACTGATCCTGTTTGGCTGGTATTGACCCTCTTGTTGGGCCAGCGCTCTCCCCCTTTCACCTCCCTGCTGGAAGCTTTGCTCCTATTGATCTCATTCTTTAAGTGTTACCATAAATTCCCTCCCCATTAGCTTAAACTGGAAGGCATTTTGTCCTCCTCATGATTCATGTGGACAGTCGTCAGAGAGAGAGAGAGAGAGAGAGAGAGAGAGAGAGAGAGTGAGAGAGAGAGAGAGAAGCGTCCTCTCTCCTCTGTATGCCATCTTCTCCAGACTGCTGTTCATCTTCTTACACTCCCTCCACTTATATGACCTCTCCAACCAGCTGCTCTCTTTCCACTCTTTCACTCACTCACTCACTCTTTTGTTTTAAGTGTAGTGCTTCCTGGATTCCTGCACTACAAAGTGCTTCTTAGGGAGAGATTGAATTCACCCCTAATTTGGTTTTGATCCTTTTTATCTGAATCATTTGCCTTGTTGGTGTGTGTGGGCCACTTGCTGTCTTCACTGTTGATATTTTAAATGTACTCGGTGTACTTTTAAAAAAAAAAAAAAAAAAAAAATCTGTATAATTCTTAAAAGGGGAGTTTATAGCAAACAAGCTCTGACAGAACACCTCTCCATGAAAGTAAAGTGCTCCTCTAGGCTGTTTAATGGACTACAGGTGAGTTTCAATAGTTTTCAGCAGTGCGTGCAAGAGCTGGGTGACCTAACATTAGAAAATTATCTTTAAATAAATGCAAAAAAAAAAGGAGAAAATGTTTTAAATTACCATTCGTCAGCAGCAGCAAATATACCAACCAAACACCAAAAGCAGTGCCAGGTCTGCCAGATATGGTTTCATGCTCCTATCACATATCTCGTGATTACCTTCCTCTCCATCAGTCCTACAGCTTCTCGGGTGTCATGTGATCAAGGGAGCCCCGGGTTCAATTCCCAGGTGAGTGTTTTTTTGAAAATCTCTCCGCATCATTTCCCTGACGCTGTTCAGAGCTCTGAAGTGTGAAATGGCGGACGCACAAATCATTCCCGGGCGAAGCCACATGCGAGGCTTTAACGTAAAGGGCTGCAATAATAACGTTGGTCCGGAGCCAGCGTCGGCAGCGGCGGAGAAACAGTTAGATGGATGTCTGCATTACCTGAGTGAGTGTTTCAGTAAGTAGATGGAAATGCTGCGTTATTTCAAATGCAGCTCTTGGACATTTGGGAGAGCAGTCCTTCTGCTGCGATAAGGAAGTCGAGTATTATGCCGCATTGATGCTCCTAAATCATAAACCTAAACTTTTAGCCCGTTTTTAAGGGATTTGTACAGCTCTCAGTGCGAATAAACATCCTTGATTGTGCATTTTGCACGTGTATCTCCAAGTATGTGATGGTTTGCACATATACATACATGTATGATCTGACAGGAAGCGAGGGCTAAATTGGCTTCAGGAGATCAAAGAGGTAATTTAATCAGTCTCTCAAACACACGGCAATTTGTGCAGGAAGTTTTGATTAAAAAGCCTGCGCATCAGTGTAAGGAGCCTCACCCACCTCTATGGCAGCCAGTTAGTTGATTAATACCCCAGAGGACCCGGTAACCAATGGCCAGCCCATTACTACTGCTGCACTGCTGTCTAAAGGGAGCGGGGAGGGAGTGGTTGGAATGGAAAGAAGGGTAGATGGAGACCTGAACTCTGAGCTACAATAAATCATTAGACATCCAACACACACACACACACTTGAATTATTTTATTTGTGTGGGTTCGTACAAACAACAGCCACTTGAAGATAACAGTAACTAGTGTGAAACACTGACGGATACTGTGTTTAGCCATGTGTACACACACAACTGTTCCAAGTAATACAAACAGCAGCATCTCCTCCTCCAATGTAAGTAACTGCAGAGACAGAATAGAGAGGAACAGTACCTAAACATTACGTTTCCTCCCTTTCATGGCACTCAACCGCTGTCAACTGCTCACCACCGGTTACAGAACATTTTTTTTTAAAGACGAAGCCAAATACAAACGCCAACTGTCTGCGTTTGTGTCTGCAACCTGCACTCAGACAGAACACTTGATATCGGACAGGCAGACTGCAGATTCTAAATTATTTATTCCTACAATATGAGTGCGTGTCAGCGACTGCTGAAGGTTAAGGTGCGGTTGAGGTTTAGGTTAATGTTGTAAAAAGCAAACTTTAATTATAGCACATTTCAAAAAACAGTAGCTACACAACAAGCTTCACAGGTGGGAGAGAAAAAATAAAAGAAGGAACTCCAAAGAAAAAGCAGGATTATATATATTAAAACAAACACAGAGAGTGTATTTTATTAGCTGTCTGTGGCTGAGAACCAATGGATTTGTAACCGTTTTAATTGAATTTGTTGCCCGGTACTGTTTTCACAATTTCAAAGTGGTTTCCACGAAAGACTTCAAAGGCTAATTCATTCTCTTCAACCTTTATTGGAGGAGTGTTGAGCTCACTGCATAGCTGTGCACCTACATGCAGAAAAGCTACAAAAACCCATAATAGGAACAGCTTCAGACTTAACAACAACAACCCACCTCCAAGTAAAACAGACGCCTTTCTACTGTCAGTTTCTACTCGCAATAATAACATTCAGACAACTGACTGATAAATAACCTTGGCCTTATGTCCTTAATGCCCCAAACAGCCACCCACCCAGCGCCACTGTGCTACATATCCACCTCATTAGCTCCATTAATCCGGTCTTGCGCCTCTACTGCTGCTTGTATGGACTTTTTTTCATTATCTTGACTGATTTACTGCTCAGGATCGCTGTGTTCAAGAGCCACTCGAATATTCCGTGAGGTCGAGGAAGGAGTTGAATCGTGATCCAACTCGTCGCCCATCTGTGAGGGCTCAACACCCACAGTACAGTGTATAAAAACAGACGGTAGTTGGACGCACGCCGCACCGATTGGAGGTCACCATCTCGCTATGATGTGATCCGAGAATTAAATGTCAATGAGTATTTAATCTCTTCGATTCCCGCGCCGAGGTGTTGCTGGATAAGGTCGCACATAGCGTAATGAAGTGTTGTCATATTCGGTGTAATGTGTTTTTTAGTGGGCTGTTCTTGCGCGGGATATTAAAACTACATTTATTATTCATCATGCTTTGGAATGATTATTTTTGTCTTATTAAGGACTTGCAACGACTGTTATTTGAAGTAATTTGTTCGCTGTCGTTCTTGGCAGCACGCAGGAGGTTGAGATATAATCACTTCACTTTGCCCATCCGCCAGACTAAACACTCCGCCATGTTTTACGAGATTAATCAAGAAAATGCGGTACGGGGACACTCTAATCCACCGTAATATCTCTGTCAAATAAATAGTTTATACTGATGAGACAACATCACTTCTAAGTAGGGGGGTTTTTATAGACTTCTGTGCCTCTTTGATTCAGCTTCAGATCCTTAAAGGAAATGCTCAGGAAATTTTCAAGTGTGTCTTAAAACAACAGTCAGGTGCTCTTATGAAGAGTGAAAGAGGTTTTCCCTTCCTTCCTCCTTCCTGTTCATACTGGTTATTATGAGACCCTCTTTAAATGCTTTCTATGTAGGTGACAGGAGCCAAAATCCACACCGTGTCCACACAGTCATTTAAAAGTTGATGTGAAGCTTATATGAGGCTTCAGCAGTCTGAGTTAGTCATATGAAGTGGATATCTGACACATTTACAGTCTTTTTTTAGCATTAAATTCTCCTCTTTGTGTTTCCCTGTTGAGCTACAGGTGGAAGTATAGCAACAAAAAGAGGGACTAACATCGAAAGATATCTAGTTGATTTGACTAATTTGGACTAAACTGAAGCTTTATCTAGGCTTCAGATAGACTTACATCTTATATAAAATATTTCATGTATATTTGCACAAAGGAGGCTTTTGGATTTTGTCCCCCCCTCAATTACATTATGAAGGGATCTTCTAATTGCCAGTATAAACAGGAGGAATGATTATGGCAAGAAAACCTGTTTCAATGTTCATTCGGGCTCCTGACCGTTGTTTTAATTGCGAACCTGACCTTTAACCTTAAATCTTTAATTTGCAGACTCTGTTTTAATGAGAAAAGGTGTAGCTGGTGGACTATGAAACTATAAAACATATGCCTGACAGCTGCTTCTATGCTATACCCCTCTCTATCTTGCCCACACACACACACACACACTCAGAGAGAGACAGCGAGAGGCCACTCCCTGACCCCGTTCACCAACATTTCCATTAACCAGAGCACAGTGTGATTTCATTACATCGGGCTTAATTGTGTTCGCTGCTTCTCAATGTGCTCTGGTAGAAACAGTGGCGTGAGGGTGGCTGAAGGAAACAGAAGATGGGAACGGCCACTGGGACGCGGGGCTGAGGGGATGTCAAAGCTTTTATTCACTGGCTTTTAAAAAGCTCTCTATTCCACACCACTGCATTTTCCCCTCCGCAGGGCTGAGAGCATGTCTGCGCTGAGAAAATAACCTCCAGCCTTCAAACAAACCACAACAACAACATGTGCACTGGTGTCTATACTAAAGGCCTGATGAAATATAGTATGTTCTCCAGTTTAGAGAGGCAGAGGGGGGGGGAGATGATGGTTGCCAACTCGTACAAGTTTTTTTTTTTTTATTATTCCAGTGAAGTGAAATAGAAGAAAGACAAAAACTGATTGTGTGTCTTCACATTAAAAAAAAGCTTGATTATGTTCTTATTTCTCCTAACAGCTGGTGCCTATTTACAGCTATTGTGTAATCAATTTGAACAGCTGCGGAGTAACGGCAGTGGGAGCAGGGGCCTGGTAGAGACCTCACAGTTTGGTAGAAGAGGAATTGGCCCCATCAGGGATAGAAGTCGTGGTATTTCTGGGCCCATCTGCGGGCGACACCTGACATGATTTGGTTTCCTTCTCCCCCACCCCCCCGCCCCGATTGGAGCTGAAACACCTGCCAGAGTCTTTTTTTCTCACGTCAGTTCATCCAGACACAGACTGCTGTTTCAACTGTCACAACACAGCGGAGAGAGGGGTCCTGTCTGCTAATTTCACGTCAAATAAGTTTCATGAGGGCATGACCTTTTTGTCTGGGTGTTTAAAAACACATCTGTAGCCGGTATGTTTGCCTAATCTGGTACTTTTTGTGTGTACCAGCATTATTTCAGGGTTAAAGGAGCCTGAAATTGGACTTTAAGTGCCAACTTTTTCCAAAAAACACATAACTGAAGAGACTTTTTTTTTTTTTTTTATTCTGGTCTCAACCTTTGAGCTCTTCAGCCTTTGTCATAGCATTCAAACCACTACTACTACTGGTCTAGAGGTCCTACTATATCCCCAACTTGATAAACTAATCAGTGGCACCTTGAAGCCACAATGAGATGATATGAAGCCTCCTCACAAATTAATTGGTCAGCTGCTGCAAGAGAAAAGGGGGGTTCATTAAAGGATGAGAAACAGGTGTGACTGGAAAAAAAAGTCAAGAGGGGAGTGAAGAAGGGAGAAAGAGAAATAAATGGACTTTACCACAAGGAGGAAGTACTTTTTTAAAAACTAAAAATAAAGGCTTTATATCTGGAAAAGTGAAGATAACATCAAGACATCCTACCAGCAACTGCAGCGTCTTCTGTTCTTTCAATTAGGCTCTTACAGTAAATATGTTCGTGGGATCACAAGCTGTTCTCTGATCTGCAGTAAAAGAACAATCTACCTCCAAACCAGTTGAAAGGCCTGTGTGGTTGCACCTAATGCTAATCTAATGAAATTGTATCCAGGCAGTGTTGCATATTTGAAGAGGAGAGTCAGGAGATTTTTATTGTGCTTAGTGTGGTGTTAAAGTAAAACAATAGTCAAACTGTTACTGATCACAAACCTAAATAAATACGTTTTTGCTTGTAACTATGGTTGGATTTTAGGCTTCTGTGGGTGTGTGTGTGTTCAAATAAGGTCGTGACCTTTAACAAGGCAGTTTTTCACAGTGTGTGTTTTGTGGCTGCACTTCATGAACATGTCCTGCTGTGGCTGTTGGCTGGTGAGAGCCAATCCGCACCGCCCAACTCGCAAAAACATCCATAATAAAATAATAATAAAATATCCATCACCCTAACCCTAACCATATGATTTACCTGAAAATAAGAATCATTATGTTTTTGTTATCTTACAATGAGCCCTTTATCCCTGCATAGGGAACAGGTTGTCCTGTTTGAATACTAATACTAATGTCTTTTTATTTTTATATAAAAATCTTGTCTATTGCAGCTTAAAGCATTCAAACTGAGTGTAACGATCTATCACATCATCCCCACTCTGATCCAGACCAGTCAGTTCCCCAAGCCGAGCTAATGTAGTTCTCTCCAGACCTGGATAATGTTTGCTGCGTGGTTTGACACAAGTCATCGGACAGTGTCGATGGATGGAGGTGAAGGTGAAGATGAGTTTGCCCCATACCGGAGGCACCACGCAGAGGAGAGCATCTGCTGTCTGTGAGCTGCGGAATACATCAACTGTGTTGACAGCAGTGTACGCAGAAACCTTTGAACCACAGAATATGGCGTACACCTGTGACACTATGCTATAACACATGTTGCATTATTGAAAAGATTTACATCAATAAGTCTCTGACAACGGAGACAACAGAATGTGCATTAGTCTTTGTTAGTTATGACTTTGGCTTTAGAGAGTCAAAGCTGATTGGTTTAAATCTCCAGCGACCTCTCCCTTTTGCAAATCAAATGTCTGAACCATCAGCTAATTATAGACCCATTGTAATACAAACAGCTCAGTGACGCCAAGCTGAAAGTGCAGTTTACATAACTGACATTCCTAACTTTGCTATCACTGAGCTCATTACAGACAGAAATAGAGAGTTCCACCATTTACAGACGCTGTCATCCAAACCCATTAATGCTCTGCTTGCATTTACATCAAGGCTCGCTGTAGAGACGGGTGAGCTATCTAGAGTCGTGACATGTTCGAGTGATATCTGCAGAGTATCCGTGATGAACATGTCCACTCTCCTGGCCAGCATCTGCAGGCAGGTCTTTGTTTTTGATCTTCCGTCGGCTGCGCGATACATTAACTCACTTCTTTCAGCAGATGTGCTCATAAATGAGTCGGTTCATTTTTCATATTGAAGAGCTGCTCTGTGAGAGTCATTGTAAAAAATCCATCCATACAACCCTCGCTATACAAATATGAGTCTTTAGTACATTAAGCCACCCATCTCCACGCAGACACATTTAAAGCCAGACAGTGACATATTACTGTTATCATTATGTAGTGCATTAGTGGTGCATTATGTTGCTCTTAGCACGTAATGTCATCGGAGTTTGTGCTGAATACAAATTAAGTTTAAATGGTTTTCTGTGTGAGGTGGAAGGGGGAGAAAAAAAATCACTTCCACATCAGTGTTTTAAGGTACATACACACTGTGTGAAAACAGCAATTTTGCAGGGTCATTGCATGTCACACTGTGTGAGATTGGTCTAATAAAATCTTTTTTTGTGATCTAGCATGTCAGATTTTATAATGAAGGATCGGTGAATTGTAGCACACATAAGCAAATAGAGAAGAAAAAAATACTATCATCAATCTGCACTGTTCTCAAGTAAGCCTCTGGCACTTCTATGCTCCACAAATCTTTCCTCTTTGCTAGAGTCCCACAAATTCCTGCTTGTTTAGCCTCCGTCTGTGTGGTTTATATTTTTACATAAACCTTAATCAACACTCACATTGTAGATGTTGGTTCTAAATTTCTAACCACTGTGAGTGTTTTGACACAGGCAGCAGGAAGGTTTCTATCAATCTATTTTTTATGCGCATTTTTAATTCGTGCATATATATAAACCTATGACAAAGTGCAATGAAACACACTCAGCAAAAAGATCATGATGTACATAAAACATGTGATTTAAACGTCCACTGAAGAGATGATGAAGCGAGGAGATATATAAACAGTCTGTGTGAAGCAATGAGACTGTAACGTTCCTCAAAATAAAACCTTAAACACACAGAACTGTCATACTTCTATTTAATTGCATCATATTGTTGCAGTTGGTTATCTCCTTATATTCACATGACAGCAGTGGATAGAAACATGCATGAATTTGCATTTTCGTTTGCTGATTTTCGGCACTGAATTTCCTGGTTAGAAAACCTGGCTTGTGTTGATTGGCCAAAGTTCTAAATAAGCTCCCAGTGTTTCTCAGAGCAATGCAGGAGCACCATGTTTTTGATTAACGACCGAAGATTTCACCATATTTCTCTCCCGGAGTGTTGATGAGTGAAGAGCTGCAAGAAATCCCTGCTCTGCTCCTACAGCCCGAAATCATACAATTCAGAGGAGACGAATCAGCTGAAATATGCAAAGGAAATGACTTCTCAAAGAATTGCAACTGAAGTTAAAGGGAAAAAAATCCAAAGTTTGCTTGCATGACTTAATGTCTTTATTTGATTTTTGTCCATGACACTTTTACAGTCTTTATTTTAATGCTCATTACACCTCCAGAGCTCTTGAAAATGCTTTACCAGTGGATCTTAATTTGAATATGGTTACCTTGCAGATGCTGATCTTGCTTCATTCCCTTCAGATTTGGTTTAATCTGACATTCACAACCTTATTTGGTATAAATTTCTGTGGCCCATGAAGCCTGCAGTATATTGTTTTAGGTTTCAGACTCTATGCCAATACCACTGGTGCCATAACACTAACAAGCGCTTATTTAGTTACTCTTCTCACAGCAATTATGCCATTATGCTGTTTTAATGGCTCTCACTAAGTGCAACTTAACTGTATATGTGTCGTACTGTAAACAGGACCTCTGGGTATTTTAGCATATTTACTGCTACATAGAATATCGTCCGTTTTATCCCTACAACCTGTCACACCCCCTTTAATTAGATACAGAAACTGGGTTTGTCCAGTAGTCCTGCTCCCCTGCCAACAATAAAGACAAGAAGAGCGTGTCCTAAACACTTGCCAAAGACTTCTAAGGTACAGTTGCTCTGTTCTGGTTGTTCTGTATCAGCCAAGTGCTGCTTGGAGAGAAGGAGTGTGAGACCAGAGAGGAAGGGAGGGGAGGAACGCTGGAGTCTAATACTGTATAATACAATTTTGTAGGAGCACTTCCATGAAGATGGTGAGTGGATCCACGTGGGCTGGCTAACGACAAGCACAGCTGCATCTGCAAATTTGTCCAATCCCCTAGTTCAGTCGAAAATGATTGTCTGGCCGTCGGCTAGCGCTCCTCAGGTTCGGATTTTGCTCCTTAGCTTGCAAATTCTCTGTTTTTCTTTCGCGGGGGGAGAAAAACACAGGATCTATTCATAGTCATTTTCAGATGACATTTGGCATCAACATGTCAATAGAGAAGTAATATATTCATCCCGAGCGGTGTCTGAGGAGCGGTTTCAAGATGGGAAACAGCTTTTACAGGGATAGCACAGACACTGGCTTTCACTGAGTGCGGTGAGATGCTTTTTTTGCGATATCAGGTTACAGTATGGGAAAAAAAACAAAACTTCATTAATAAGTTCACTCATGCATCACAGTTTACCAGTGCAGTTACAAATTAATGATGTGGTGACGTCACTCCATTTGGAAAGCATTAGCTCTCCATCCGTAAAGGAGACTTTATGTTTAAGAGAGACCACAGAGTGTCAAACTTTTAAGAGGGATTTGTGACTTAACAGATGCCCATTGATTCCATTTATAGATCAACGTGTCCATGCAAGGCTGGTAAGCTACAGTGAAATCCATCTTACCATGTCCTTTCTTCATTAGTTCTCATGCTGGAACAACACGGAGGCCTTTTTTTTGATCAGTCCAGGGGGTACAGGGAGTCTCTGCAGGTTAATGCGAGGCGGTGGTCATTTGGGGTTCTTTAGTTTCACACCTTGGTTTTTACTCCGGGAAAGCCTTGAGGGAAACGGAGAACTAGCAGGGCTGTTCAGGAATCCAGTGACACTTTAGGAAAACATGGTGTAAAAATGGATGGGAACACTAACTTCTCGAGACATGTGTTTATAAGGCCTCAAAAAGGAAAGGTCTCGATGTGACGCTGTGAGGAAGCAAGAGGCAGCAAAGGAGGAAAGAGAAAATGGTACAGATGGGGCTAAAAAAAAAAGAACATACACAAAGAGTACAGGGGAGATGTAAAAAAAATATCCTCTCTCCTGCTTTCTACTCTGTCTTAGCCGTAGTCTAGTCATATTCTCTTTCAGAGTATTACTCCATCCATCCCCCTAAATTAACAGTTGTCGGATCCCCTTCACCGCAGCGCTGATTGATGACCTCATCTGGGAGTTAACATGACACACTTTGTGTCAACTTTTCACACTGCCGCACTCACGCTATGTATTGTCTTAATTCCTCGATACCTCAAGCCATTCATTCATTTTGCCGCTTATTGTTACCTGAGCTCTCAAAACTCGACCCTCTGCCACGAAGCATGTGGTGAACAGGCAAAGGCACTTAATACTTTTTTGGCCAAGCAACAGGTTATAAATACTGTCAAATGCCTGGTTTTATTATTCAAGAAGTCCCGTGTTTGACTCAGTAAGGTTTCAGTAAGGGAGAGGCTGGGGCTGTGCAGTCCCGTTGTTTCTCAACACCACCCACACCGTCACGGTGTTGATGAAACTACAGAGCTCTGATTGATGACTGTAAGTTCATTCCAGTGCTCTGGGGTTCATCTATAGTATGTGGGTGTCCTCTGAGCCGAACTTCTCATTTCCTGCAAGGACACAAGGGTGACGAGTAAGGCGTTTTTTTCCGGGTTTTTTCCTTTTCTTTTCTTTTTTTTTTTTAAGTTAAAATACTCATAATGTATCAAGGCAGTGTTTATCGCATCTTTTCTATTGTCTATTTCCTTTCCCTAATGGATCCTACAGCCCCTATTTGTTTTTAATCACCACTTTATCTGTCATTAAGACGAGTCAGCAATCAGAGTTTGGTCAGCAGAGGATTTTAGCGGGGAAATAAAGCCTTTTTTTATGGCAATATAGTTGACATGCCAAGTGAGTTATGAAATCCAGCATTGTTTCAGCGTGGCTTTTCCGAACAATAAAAACCACTGTGGTTGGTACGTGGTTTGGTGCAGGAGAGGTAATTATCCATTAGATGTGTCAGATCTATTAGATGTGCTCTTAATGGTCAGCTTAAATGCACGCCACTGTTTTTTTTTTTTTGTTTTCCCTGAAAGCCTGCTCATAATGACAGGTAATGAGCTCTCATACGTGACCAAAGTAATGGTATGAAGTAGCAACAACTGCAAATCAATTAACTGTATCTTCACCGTCTACTCCTCAATTGGTTTCTTATTAATCAACATTCTTGCAATCGTACGTACGACTTATGTGTCACAATATTTGTTGTATATGTGTAGGTTGATCTGTTGGAATAAAAACTCTCGTTCCCATATGTGGGTTTCAGAGCAGCAAACTTTTCTCACACTACTACATGATGCTTAATCCCTTTTTTTCCCCTGTCTTACATCATTTTCATACGTTCTTAGTTAGCTGAAGGGCAGCAGGAGGGTTTGGTCTTCACCAGATAATGAACAAAACCGCAAATAATCCATGATTAGAAATCCATGAGACCAAAGAAGCATACTTCATGAGTCAAATTCTTAAAACTACTTGTAATTCAGGCTTTATGGTACACACTTAAGACTATTACTGGGATTGTGGGAAGAGAAATAATAGTAGTAATCAATCACTTTAAAAGGCACTCTTGTTATGACAGTTAAGAAACTGCAAACATTTACAATGACTTTTATTTCTTCTGGAAAAACTGTCTGTTAAGTCTGATGCCACTTCGAGATGAAAAAAAATGGCGAGTGAGCATGATTTATTATGAGAGTATCTAGACATCTGTCCTCAAGTAACTTTATCTAGTCTGTGAGTTCATTCAGAAAATACCCGTTACATATTAATAATTAATAGGTTTTAGTTCTCAACAACAGCTGCATACCTTTTTTAAATATTTACACAAATGGCCAAACATCTCAGGATCAGTAATATAATCAGCCATGAAATTACAAAGTTCCCACAACAAAAGTCTTGTTACTGATTTTTTATTTATTGATTTGGTTAAGTTTTTTCCGGTTTATATGTAAAAGTAAAATCTGCAATGTCACCAATTACTGCTGCCAGATAAATATAATGGAATAAAAAGTGCAATGTATCCCTCTGAAATGCTCACACAAAGTAAAATCACCTCAAAATTGCACCAAAGCACTCAAACAAATGCACCCACTCTACTTCCCATGACTATAAAGTTTTAGGGATTATTTTGACATTATGCATCATTAAATTCTTCTTTAACAAATTCTGTTATCACATCTCTCTTATTTATTATTATTATTATTATTATTATTATTATTATTATTATTATTATTATTATTATTATTATTATTATTATTAATAAGATGATGACATCATATTTGTCAAACAGGAATTAGGTGGTTACATTGATGAAGCAGCATGCATGTGATATTGGGGCACCACATGGCACTATATTTGGTCCCGTACTAGTTCTTCA
Source organism: Euthynnus affinis (assembly GCA_029490765.1). NCBI lineage: Eukaryota > Metazoa > Chordata > Actinopteri > Scombriformes > Scombridae > Euthynnus > Euthynnus affinis. The sequence goes on from CM055856.1 coordinate 2,887,541, forward strand.
CTACATGAATGGCTATGGTTCCTCATGTAAAATGATGATACTGTCATTTCCTTTTCTTACACAAATACAGTTTTCATTAATTGAACTAATTTCTGCCTCTCACTTTTTTATCTTACTGGCTGCAGCTCTTTCTCAGAGAAGAGTGAAGTTATTATTAATGTTTGTACATAACATGTATTTCTTTAAACTGCCATTATTTTAAAACACATCACAGGCCATGTCCAATCATTTGGCTTTAAAGACTGACAAAAAACTACAAAAACAACTATGTATCTCTTTCACTTTTTGATCTACTGCCAAGCCATAAATCACCTAAATGGAAAGGCGTTGCCAGATTTCTCTCACAAGAACCCAAATGTTAGCAGGTCCTTTATCCTCTCTTACAAAGTTTAATGTTTCCTCCTATTTCAGAGAGCATATTTCAGTCTTAGTTCTTCCTGATTCTGTCCTTGTTTGCTGTTTCCACTATGAATTGTCTGCCAGACTGTAAAACATGCTTTTAACTTGTAACTTTGTCTGCTTAAATATTTGAGGCAGAAGCTGTTTTGTACAAAGCTGTAGAAAGAAAAAGAGAAGACATGACTAGAGTCCCCAAAAAAGTAATGACAGACCTGATTTAATGAGACTTGCAGTTCTAATTAATGTAAGCTGTCAGCTCTTCAGTCACCGCCGCCTGTCACACTGCTCTTGACATTTCTCTTCCACTAGTTCCTTATTAATCAATAGATACATGCGATGCTATGTCTCTGAAGACAGCTCTCTCTATTCTCCTCCATGTCAGTGATACTGCACGTATCTGCCGTGCCCTGCTCTGTTACTGCCAGACCGCACAGCAGAACCTCTTTCAGTCAGGCTGCTGTGTTAATAGGTGAAGTAACGGATAGAAAATAGGATTTCTGTTAACACTGTAAGGACCGCTGTGCTGCCCACTGCTCTGCTCTGCTCTCCCCGTGTCTGCATGGTTTCCTCCCAGACAAACACTAGATGAACTGGAAGCTCAAAATAAATGGCCTGTAGATGTGAATGTGAGTGTAAATATGTTTGTTTATGTGTGTTAGCCCTGTGCACATGGCTGGGATATGCTCTAACTCCTTGTATCATGCACATTACCAGGTCAATATCTATATTCTCGGACTACAGTTTAAAAAAAATGTATTCATCATAAATGGTAATGGTAAATGGACTGCATTTATATAGCTCCTTTCTAATCTTCCGACCACTCAAAGTGTTTTTATAACAAACCAAGTTCACCCATTCACACACATTCATACGCTGATGGCCGGTGCCGCCATGCAAGTTGTCATCCTGCTCATCAGAAGGATCTAATCATTCACACACCAACGGCACAGCCATCGGGAGAAATTTAGGGTTCAGGATCTTGCCAAAGGACATTTAGACATGTGGACTGGAGGAGCCGTGAATTAAACCTCCAATCTGCCAATTAGTGGTTGACCCACTCTACCTCTTGAGTCACAGCCACGCCAATATACTGGTCCTTTACGCAGCCCCCTCAGTTCAGCCTCTGTTTTAGCTCCTGTCTCTTTAAGTCCACGTCCAAATGAGTCCACTCTGCTCTGATTGGTCCGTCTTCTTCTTGTTCTTTACTGGAAATGTAAATTTATCAAACACAACCATGCATATTGGCGCCCAAATCAGATCCAAAGTATGTAAGTGGACAATAAATGAAGCATTGGAGCAGGAAGAAGCCCTGGCTTTTGACTTGCAGGGAGCATTTTTACATACGTTCACCTCAAGTTTTGGACTTTTGACCATATTTAACGTGAACATCTGACATCACAACAGTGTAAAAATAACAGAAAATCACAAAATGCTTTATATACGTGCCCTATAACAAGTGTTGGATACATGAATGAGGTTTTGGAGATGAAAGGGTGAATCTTCTCTGCGATTTCTTTTCTGAGAAACAGAAGAGGGATGAAGGAAATAGGAACGGGTTATAGTGGTGGAGGGATTTTATAACTGAGACAAGCGAGACAAAAGAGTTCAATTCATGTAATTACCAGTAGGGACAGGAAATTGAATGATTATTAGGCGTGTTCTTTGTTCCTGATCCTAAATTGGCTTATTAATTCCTTATCCAACAAAGCTGTTTTTAATAGAAAATTGGCCGTTGAAAATCAGGGATTTTCATTATTTGTTTGTTATTGTCATTGCAGAAAGCAAATCCCCTGTATTTTGCTCATCCTTGCTTTTTCAGGTATTAAAAATTGGTGGGAGGGAGGCGAGTTGCTCTAGGCCATCTCCTATTCTCTGCCTTTATGAATGATGACTTTCCACAAATAGAGTTTATTCAGAGAAGAGCAGAGAGAAATGGAAATAATTCCTTTCACGGCGAGACAGCCATACTTTATTGTCTCACTGTAATTGTGTCGGCCCCTAACACATGCAGGAGATAATGCTTTATCATAAAACTGATTTCCAGGTCCACCCTTTCACTGAGGTGTGCTTTGGAGCAGAGCGAGCTGTCTGCTCACTGTCACCCACACATAATGCTCGGTGCAGATGCAGCAAGACGTGCTGTGGGTACCCAGCATCTCCAGCCCTGAGGAGGAAGGCTCCATAGCAACCCAACCCCTCGCTGGCTGCCATCTAGCTTATATACACAGGCAGCTGTGGCTCAGGAGGTAGAGCAGGTCGTCCACAGAAGATCCCCGGCGGTTCGATCCCTGGCTCCTCCAGTCCGTGTTTGTGAATGATTAGAAACTCCTCCTGATGTGCACGTTGGCACCTTGCATGGCAGCCTCTGCCATCATCATATGAATGTATGTGTGTGTGCGAATGTGATATATAGAGTCAAGTGCTTTGAGTGATCAGAAGACGAGAAAGCCGTTAGATAAATGCAGTCCATTTATCTTTCCTATCTCTGAGAACATCCCTCCTCTCTCTCTCTCTCTTATCTTGAATTTCTCCATATTTACAGCTCCTTATTCATTCAGAAATACTCCGGCTGCTGACGTACTCACACATTTTCCTCATACACCTACTGAGTAAACACACAGGGGATCCCACCTATCCTTTTTTTTATGCATGCATTGGATACTCAGTATTCATGTGGCATCGAGCTGAAAGCGTTTTAGGCACTGCAGCTGCACGAGCAGCAGCAGAGGGCCGAGGAAAAAAAACACAACAGCTCTGAATGTATTCTCGTTGACAAAAGTGGAGTCCATTACAAGGTGAGAATGACAGAGGAATGAGGGAAACTTGATTGTTAAATTCGTTTCACTTAAAAGTCAGATTCTATTTGTTCCCCGGTCAATGATCAGGAGGCAGCCTGCATTCAGTGTTTCACTTCATGTAAGTGATATCAACAGTGCTCTACAAAGCTGAGTTCAGTGTAAGATCTCTTTACCTTGCTCGTTTTTTTCTAGAAAGCATCAAGAATGTCAGAAGGCTAGTGTGATGCCTCTCTGATCAGCGTCAGGAAGCTTGATTTGTCCATGAGAGTGGTTACATGTATGTTTGTGTAAGAGCTGTTTATCTGTTTGTCATATACAAAGTCCCACCAGGATGAAAAGCCGAGATGATTAGAGGGAAGAAATCATGCCATGTCTCGTAATCAAACCAAGTGGCACCTACCACGACTTGAGGTTGAAACCTTTAAGTGCAATGTGACCAACAGCCGCCATATGCTGGCTCCAGAGAAATCCCTGACTCCCAGTTGACTCCCATTCAAAAAGCATCAATTTCTTTCTAAACTACTAAGTCAGTTACTTTTTCAATGAGTCATTATGGTCTCAATCTCTAAATTCAGGCCCTCTAAGAAGGGTGCTTGTGGTCATTTTGGAAATTATTGCTCCGCTAATAAGATTTGAAGACTTATAGTAGCTTTGATGTCTGCCATGTAGGCGGTGATTGACAGCGGTGAGTAACAGTTCACTCACCTGTTGCTCTCCCCTGCTGTGCAACTCACACTGAGTCAGACTATTGTCACAATATTTCAGTAAATTTAATGTTACTTGATCACGATAACTGCCGTGTTAGCACAATTTAGCTAACCTAGCTAAGTGTCCCCTGCTTGTTATTCCCAGTAAACTAGCGTTAGCTTTGTCCAAGGTAGCAAGGATCTGTTTCAAGAGCATAACAACACTATGCGCTCCTTATTTGGAAGGTCATGGCTCCAAACGGAAAAAAATGGTGCCAACCATAAGCTGCTTCATACAGGCTCCAATGTAAACCATTGGGTGACATCACACCTGAATCAAACAATGGAGATTTGTCACACACAAAAAAACTCAGTCAATTTGTTCTGTTTTATTATTTTTGTCCTCTTTTTATTAAAAAATAAGCACTAAGAACATGAAACCAGATGTCACAAATTGGCACAAACTAGTTTTTCCAGATATTACAGAAACAAATTATATTCAAACTGTATGGTTGGGATTAAGTGATTAGGTCTTTTTAAAACTGGTGGTTTCATGTTCCATGTTGCTGAAAGGGACTGTCACCTTTGGGTGTCACAGATAAACATATGGTGAACTGCTGTGTGAATACCGCCACATAACAAAGAAAAGACAATTTCATCATCTGCTGAATATTTAAGTCAGGTTTATTTGTATTGCTCAATATCACATGTAGCATTACAATGAGCTTTACAGGCTGCAACAGTTCCCACACCAACTCAAACCATCTGAGAGGAAAACAATGAGCTGAAAGCTGTGACTCTTAGTAGAATTGATAAACACAAAAATATGACTGTAATGCAACAATGGGATTATTATAAAAAAAAGACATCGATAAATTAAATCCAGTATTTCAAGATCAAACAAGTCAAAGCAACAGGTTCACTGAGTAAAATGGGAAAACCATGAATATCAGCTTCTCGTGTCACTTCATCTGCCAGCTGCTAGTGTAGATTTCTGACTGTTAGATGTGTTTTGTCGGGTGATGCTTGAGGCACAGTCTGGGTATGGATCAGGTTACTGTTTTTAAATGTTATTTATTAAGAAGTTTCTCTCTATTTTCTTTTAGCGTGAGAAATGCCATGAGAGAAACTTCACTGACCCATGTGTTTTGTAGTGAAGAGAGCGTTACGTTTATCATAGGGAGGTAGGGGAGGTGGATGGTGGGGGTGCAAAGTGCAGAACTTTTAGTGGTTTATTGGTTATATACACAAATTATATTTGTTATGAAATGCAACAAGTGTCCTTCAGGTTATTGCTAAAAGTCTAGTGTGAAAAACTAAGGATAAGAAAATGAAGTAAAAGAGATAAATTAGTAAACTTGTGCAATAACAAGTTTACTTTTTCAATATTTAGCCAATAAAACGATCTTTCCCCTAACATTAACCAAATGCTTCGAGTTGTCTAAATATTATCAACAGAGTGAATCTTGTTTATGCAGAAATCATGGGCGGAAATGAACTCAATTATTAGTGAACATTTGGCAACATTAATGACTTGGCAAACTTGTGCAACAACAAGTTTTACTTTCTCAATATTTAGCCAATAAAAACTAAATATTGATCTTTCCCTCACATTGATCAAGTGCTTTGAGTTATCTAAATATTACCAAAAGATCATTTATGGGGGGATGAATTCAATTACAAGTGAACATTGAGCAACATTTATGACTTGGCAAAAAACGAATTTCCCACATTATGTTGTTGAATAAATCTGAGTGGCATTATGCTTTTTTTTATTTGCTTTTTCTTATATGACACTCTATTTCCTTCAAATTTGAGTTGCTACGTCAATGTTTGATCCTTCTACTGGAATATATTGGATTGTGTTGGTTCACCAGGGCTATGAGTTTAGTTATTTTCATTTAGTTTTCTCTGTTTGTGTCACTGGATATTAAAATAACACACTCTCTTCTACCTTGTTTACTGTGTAACAATGTATTCTCCTATATATTTGAATAATGAATTGTACTGGGCATAAAGTGGATGCTGCATACATTACAGTGATATCCTCACTTTAATTTCTCTCTCACAGAGGCTGGAATGAGAAAAGAAAAATAAAATCTAACTCTACCCTGAAATTATTCATCTCTATCTTGATATGAGACGACAGTCAAGTTATGGATGTGGGCAAACCGATTCCCACCGAGTCTCACTCTAACATTTCATTAATCAGCTATGTTGTCCACATCGCTTTATAGCATAGCGAGAAATAAGCAAACCAGGTCCATGCATGGAAATCCATTGAGCTGGTGCATCAGTGTTGAGCAGAGGCATATTTGAGGTTTTCTAGTCAATCTTAACAATAAAAAAAAGTTAAACAAATGGGAATATTTCAACTTGGCAGGCAAGTGTATTCATCTGGTTGATCTCCTGTCATTAAAAGAGCATAACTTTATTATACAGTGTAGCTGATTCCAAGTTTTCCTTTTCTATAGCAAAGGTGTAAATAGAAGTAAAGGTCTGTATACATATGGATTTGATTTATGAGTTTGCACAAAGCCTAAGTACGGCGTGATACCTAGAGACTCATATTTCTAGACAGAGAGAAAACACTTTGTCTTCTTATTCTCTTTGTTTCTAGTCTTAGAAGTCCCTGAGCAACAAGTGCAACGTGATAAATTAAAAGAAGTCTGACTGATGAGGGTTTTGTGGTGGGGTGTGTTTGACTTGGTGGGCTGGAGTGAGGTGTTACAGGATAGGCCTCCCACAGCTGGCCGGCATCACCCTTAAGTCGATTTCTTCTCTCTTTATGTAGCTCCAACTCTAGTTTCTCTCTTTTTTTTTTTGGACATAAAACCGAGCTGGGACAGGGTGGTCCCTTTATTTCTACGTGGGATGCAGGCAGATGGGTGAGGCCAAGGGATGGATTGGTTGATTTGTTAACTGCTGCTGTGTTGGATGGTTTCCTCATGTGCCTCACACATGATCCTGAGCCAGTTTCCAGGCCTGTAGCCAGCTTTCGCTCATTTCTCGCCCTGCGGAGACCTGTGTAAAAACACTGATAAAACACACCAACAGAAACACAAACACTGTAACATGATAAAGATCTCGGTAGGTTTCCGCTTTGTTGAGCCGTTCTGCAGCTGTGTGTCCGTGCGTGCTGTGCTCTTGTGCGTCTTGTATATTTATTTGTTAGGTGTTTCGGCATCGCAATGAGGAGTTAACCCATTTGGATTCGATTGAAGAACTTCGCAGACTCACTTCTTCCTCCTCATAGTGGAAAAAAAAAAATCATTCTCTAGAAATATCCTCCATAGCTCACATTGGGAGCAGATGTGCTGTAGATTGACTGAAACTGAAAACGCAGTCCAAAACATCTCAATACAGATGTGTACCAGTGTTTCAGCAATTTCATTTCAATCCAACCTGTTCTGCTTGCACAGAGGAGTTAGAGGTGCAACATGTAGTGTTTTACGATTTAAAAATGAAAACCACATTTCTCATAAATCCCGGTGCTTCCTGTCAAAAGGGACGTACTGATTTCACCCCCCCTCCCTGTTGTCACTGGACGAAAGGAAACGAAAGGATAACAAATGATCAACAGGCCTTATCGTATTCAGACAGACAAGATAACACTGATAACGCTGATAGAATTCAGCTGGAATAAAGTTGAGTATTGAATCCACTCCAATCAGTTACATCCAGACTCAAAAAAAACCATGTTAAAACGTCCATAGAAACTGCAGTGTAATCCACAATATAGTGAGACAGTTAAATAAACTACTAAGATAAAAAATTTATCCCAATGATTGGAAATGTAGCTTTACTGGCAAAGTCACAATTGTTTGGAGCATACTGAATTTATGGATCAACAGCGGGGGGGAGTGGATTATACTACAAGAGCAGTTTAAAAACCTTTTAATGCATTTAATGCATTTGCAACAAATGGGAGTTGTTTGTCATTGCCTTCCAAAACAAACCCATATAAGCATTTTCCAACCCTCTGTCCAGCAAATTATATTTTTATAATGCTAATGTGTAACAGCAAAGACTTTTTAGAAGAAATGTAATGCCACCAGAATTGTGTTTCCTGTGATTGTACGCTCACCATCCACCAAGACCGCCTATTTCTGAGAGACATGAATGGCTTTTTATGATCCTGGACCCTCATCAGTAGGATGACGTTGTTTGTCATTGCTTACCAAATATGACCATTACAAAAAAAATGACCCTTTTTAGACACAAACAATACTTGGTTAATGATAGGGAAAGAGCATAGACAGGAGGCAGGATGTGAACAGCAGTCATGTGTGTGTGTGTCAAAGGCTTTGCTGAGCCATTCATCCACCCTAAATTCACATCCACCTTTTCTCCTGATAAACAAAGAGTATAATTCACATGGTCCTTGCCAGGAAAAATTTTTAGGCATTTGAACAAATGACATATCTGTTTTTCTGCTGAGGAGAGTCTCTTGTTTGATATGATCATAATTGAACACAGCTGCCGTCCTCCATGAAGAAGAGAGCCATAAACTTTCAGAGGTACCTTTCAAGCCTATGGGAGTTGAGTATTTGACACTCAAAACATAGATTTTTGGAGAAGTATTTCTTTAAAAATTACTCTCTGTTTTACATCATAAACAATCTTCTACAGTCTTTTGCAACTAGACGCTGTGTAAATTTCTGTGCAGCAGGTGCTGATGGAGGCTGTGAACCATTTCAGCAATAGTCAGACGGAATAAAACATTAATTTATTAATTTCAAATTACTAATAAATCACCTAGAAACAAAGAGGCACTAAAACAAACAGTCAGTTTTCTGGCTGAAGATGACTGGGCGTATTTGTGATTCGATGACGTGGTTATAATTTGAGTTTTATCACCCGGAGCATATTTTAATATCTTTATTTTTCCTACAATGGGCATGTCTGTTTCCTTTTATCTCTTTAAGACCTCTTTTCTCCGCCTTTTCAGCTGACATGCAGTCTTGATTAATCTTGACAGAGGGGGGAAAAAAAACCTAGTTTGATTAGTGTCTCCATATAAGTGCACCCTGCTGATCAAATTAAAATCTGCAGTCTATCTGTCACCCCCATCTCGGTCTGGTATGCTGCATTCAGGCTCTCGTATGTAGAAACCAGTCGAGGGGAGAGAGTGAAATTGTAGGGAAACATTTCATACTGCTAATTTAGTTTTGCTTCTTCAGAAGCGCTTGTCTACAGAAATCAGTCAAGTAAAAGCTTAAGTACTCTTGTTTTTATTGTACTGTTGTTGTTTTTTGGAGCAACTACAGGAGCTGTACTACACTATATTTGATATATTAGAGATATATTGACTTTCCTCCTCTTATGACATTTCTGTTTCTGTGGAGGATTTATCACTGTGGCTTCATCTCTGACACGTAACGGGAAGAAAACCCCGCTGGACCTCAGGATGTTTAAGTGATGATAAGATTGCAGGGAGCCACACTCCAATCCAATAGACCTTCACATATGGTCCTAGTTGTGCGATTGCTCACTTCTCCTCACTCTTTATTGGTTCTTCTCACCCTATATTCTTCTTCTTCTTCTTATTCCACATTTCATATGTTTTTTGGACCATGTACCATCATGCAATATGACTCTAGCACCCTTTAATACAATAAGAATGTCAGAGCCTTAGTTTTTATGCAATTAAAAGTCTTAATTTGAAAATATGAACTCGCTTACTGTGTGTTGTGTTACGTGTGAGTCAAAGGAGCCATCTTAAAAGGAGAATCTACTTCTCATGAAAACATCTTTTGCCTTCAAAAAGTAAGCAAAAGATGATTTTTTTTTTGTCTTATATAGTCCAGTGGTTTAAGCTAATTCCCCCACAATGCTCCCTTTTAGATCCTAAGGTTGTGAGCTCAATCCCTGTTCAGAGTAGCACTCAGTAGAACTGAAGTTGAGACATGCAGGTGCTCCCAATCCCCTGATTGAGCACCGATCCCACCTGCGGGCAACATTAGTCTTGTTAGGATTTCAATACTGTTCAGCTTCCAGTAATGCAATGCAATCTATTTCAGCTTTCAGCAATCACAGGCAATTTCATCAGAAATTGCGTTTTTTCTAGTTTTCACTGGCTGCTTGTCTTGCCTCTCTGTTCTTTCTGGTAGCAGCATTTTTTTTTCATGTCATATTCACAAATACTTTAGTGTGTTTTTTTTTTCTTGCAACAAGGGAAAAAAACTAATACAGCTTTTTCTTATGTTTCTTCTGACATCAAATCTGTATACTGAAACTGAATCTGGATATTTCCAACGGATTGGAGATTTTATTTTGACATCTGGAATGATTTGAATGACTTAAAATGTTTATCTATCATGATACAAGCTCACTGAGGTTTTTATAACCCTGATGTCCTCATGTGTCGATCCGAAACCTGACTTGATTTGATAAACTTTATTTTGAAACATGTATAAAAAAAATAAAATAAAATAACCAATAGAGTTTAACATAAGCAACAAACTCTCAGTAAATGAACTGAAAAATACCACCATGTCTGAAAAAGAAGCAGGAGGAGGTTAATACTTCCTGCTCTGTCTCTAATAGTCAGTTCATTAACTACATAATATACTTTGTGTTTGTCACACATCCGAATACAATTATCTCATGAGCATCAACAACAATAACAGCATCCACCACGAGTGTCAAATTCATGAGAGAAGCGAAGCCTGCTCCTCCCTGTACCTCTTAAAAACAACATTGTTTGTACCTCTCTTTGAATTGATTTATACTTCTGCTTCCTCTCTAACCCATTTCACTAATTCACCCCAAAATCTCACACACAAATACTTTTAAGAGGTACGAATGCAATGTTGTTGTTGTTTTTTAAACTAAATTGTCCTTTTTTAATAATTGAATTATTATTAAAATCATAATTCTCTGCACATTAAACACAACAGACTAGAGACATAATGCAATGACATCTCTGTTTATTGTATTATCGATGTTCATTTCATTTGCACACATTTTTGTCTCCTTTTTTTTTTTTTTTTTTTACATTTTTATAGTGTACTTTTGTATCTTGTATCAACTCTAAGAAATTCACATTTACACAATGCATTTTACATTAGTAGGTAAGTACAGTTGACATTCAGCTTTTTCGGGAGCAGGTCCTGAACTATCTGCCTCAGGTTTGTAATAATACTATGACAGAGAATCACAGTGAACAACCTCCCCACAAAGTTCATGTTATGGCAGATTACTATTGTACACGTCCTGTTACCTCTGAAATGGAGGTACACGATGAAACTTACTGTACATGCAAAACCCCTGCACAATAGAGCTGATTTCTATTGACTAATAGCATATGTGAGATTTAGAGCAGAAGTCTCAGGTGACATGTACCTGTATATGATTTTGTAGTGCTACATGACCCTTTAGTTGCCAGTATTTTATAGCATGTTAACATAGAGTATGGTGGCAACCTGTTTGTACTGTAAGTCTCTCTATATTGGTGCCAAGTTTATACAGTTTGTTTGAGTCTCCGAGGTTCATCTACACGTCTGACCTTTTATTTACTAAAAACCTTCATTAGCTCTAAAAAATATATAAAAATGCACATAAAATAATAAAATAAGTGGGGGAAAAAAATGCAACAAAAATGTCAAGTTCTGAACTTAAAGACACCTGACACTGTACACAGGCACTTGAACTGTGGTACACTCTTTGAGTGCATTCATATTACATCTAATAAGTGCTGCAAAATAACACATCAGTTAGAAAAAATACTGATTCCAAAAGTGTAATACTATTCATAAAATAAGCAAACAGGAAAATGGAAAGACAAAAAGCAATTTACAACAACAGAACGAGGGCAAACTGAAACCTTATCCTTGAATGTGTCTTGCATATTTCTGTTTATATTCGGGTTGTACATTCTTTACAATGTGTGCCTCACTTCACAAGCTGCTGCAGAAAGAGAATAAGCTGGTTCAGGGTAGACGAGCGCGCTGCTGGAGGGCTGATTGGGCCTCAGGGGGTGACGGATTTGTCGAGTATGTCGGATTGTGTTTTTTTTTTTTTTTTCTTTAAATCAACACTCTGGTCACTCATACTGTACTGTAGCAACGTCACTGCCATATCCAGGATCAGGATGAATCATACCCGCTCACTCAATAGAGGAGTGAATCATAACACTGTCGCTCTGTGTGTGTGTGTGTGTGTGTGGTCACATGTCCACACCGCATGCACACGTCAACTGAGGAGTTGTGGAGTGTTTTATTTCATTTCCCTTCATATCGCTGCGGTGATACAGAACGAATCACACGTGAAGGAGACCAGAAAGTTTAATTGTCTTGAGATGTTTGTGACCATGCCACGGATCCATGCAGCATCACACGGGATATAACGACTCACTCTCTGTCTTCTTCTTCTCTTACTTACTGCTCGCTAAACTGCACGGGCTCATCTGACAAGTAACCACATCATATGTCGCCTTAAAATTGATCTACATCATGTTGGAATTTGTAAATACTCTCATCAACCCCTATCTCTGTAGTCGTCATTTTTCAACATAGCTGCTTTATATCTGTACCCGCCTACCTCCCTACTGTATCGTACATAAACAGATTGTTTACAGGAACCCTCTGCGGATCTGTTGAAATTCTTATCATCATACAGGAGGGACCCTGAGGAAGTACATGCCCCTTTAGGATTGAACACTAAAGCAGTGCAGTCAAGCTCACTTCTTTTACAAGATATTTATGTCAGCTGCTTTTACAGTGACTGCAAGCAGCGGAAGTGGGAGGGAGTGGGAGGGGAGGGGAGAGGGGAGGGGGGGGTAACATAAAAGTGATCCAGTGTGATAAAAGGTGCCACCCAGCCTTAGGAGTGTGCCCGGACTAAGTGCTTTTATATCACCATGGCGATATAGTAAATGTCAGCGGCCGCAAACTTGGATAAGGGATCTGTAATGTCACGTTGGCGCTTCAAAGAGGGCCTTTGCTGTCCAAAGCATTAATCCCGATGAGAGGCTGCTGAGCGGAGTGGAGCAGAGGGTAAATGAAGCTGAAACCCTGAGGTAATTACTACCTGCCTGTCAGGATGTCTCTCTAATGGGCCCTGTGTTGACGCGAGTGCCGCCGACGATGCATTATCGCCTCGCCCGCTGTTTATCAGGCTCTATCATGCAGACAGAGCTGTATAAGAGCGAGTAGGTGAAGATGATGCTTGTGGTGGCGGGGATAGTGGAGAAAAAAAAAAAGAGACTTTGCCTCAGAGGGGTGTCCCAATTTTCAACTGAGCAAATGTAAAGAATGACAGACGGGATTCCTTGTTGCATTTTTTTTTTTTTTTTAAAGGCCTGAATCATTACATTGTCTGTTTAATGAGCAGTGCTGTCTGCTAGATCACCAATGACGTCACAGCTCCATTTTTTTTTTTTTTTGCTCACTGAACAGCTTCGCTTCCTCCCAGACGTGTCTACTCATCACAATGAGTCAGCAGAGCTCCACAGTCCGGAGATCTTTCTCTCATGTTGCACTTCCGAGCTCCAGAGAGAGAACCATGTGGAGGCACCCTGCTGAATCAGCCCTATAACTTAAAACCACAAAATGAAAGTTAATGCATCCCCAAACAGGAGACAAACATTTGGGTGAGTAACGTTATAGGCGTGAAATTACTGAAATACAATCCCTGGAGGCGTTGTGGAGGGGGTTTATGTCAGCGAGGGGATGTGCAGTAGAGATTGAGGAAGGAGCGAGTCACTAAGGAAAAATAGTTGATTACCAGACTGGACTAGACAGTAATTGACCTTTCCTCCCATATATGAGTCACTTGCATCAGCCGGTGCAGCCAATCTCAAACAATGATGCAAACCTTTCGCAAGACAATGCGCCATGAAATGCGTCCGTGGTAAACGATAAAAGAACAAGAAACTTCAGAAGAAGTTGGGAATGACTCACTGCTCCCCTGCTGCGTTTTGTATAGCAGATAACGGCGGGGGTCTAATAGAGCGAATCCTATAGAGAGAGAGACAGAAGATTATCTGAGAGTGGGACACCAGAGAGGAAGATGTGAGAGGAAAAGGTTGCCACTGCCTTTTTTTTTTGATGTGCAGAGAAAAAAAAAAAAGAGGAGATAATGGAGGAGCTTTCTGCCAATTTACCTTTCAGACACATAGGTTTCACGGTTAACGTTGATGGAATCAGAGGGAAAACGGAAAACGTAGAAAGGGGGCAGAGGATGCTAAGGTAGCAGTTAGTGAGAGTTATGTCATATGTCAACATTAGATAATGGAATATTCAGTTAATACGAGATGCACTGGCGAATCTACGATTATGTATCTGCGGCTGAAGTGACATTGGTACAGATAGTGGTTGATATTGCCGTAGAAGTCTAGTCCAGGCACACTGACAGATTGAGTTGGACTCTGTATGCGGGGATGAAGAGTCAGAATGTGGCCCAAAGGTGCCGGGAGGTCCATCCAAGTCAAGTCTTTCTCCTCTGTGGACAATTCAGATATGAGTCAGAGTCAGTTTTGTTTTCCTGCATGGACCCCCATGCTTTCTTTTCTGGCCCACGATTCAGGTCCCCGCTCTCCTCGCCCTGTTTTCAGCTCTGACGCCTCCTCTTCCTCCCTCTCTTCCTCAGACTTCAGGGGGAGGCGAGTCAGGCTGGGAACCGCCGTCCACCCTCACCACTGCAGAGAGAAGGTAAAAGAGAAATATGTCAGGCTCACGGGTGATTTGTGGTGATATTTTAAAGGGTTTGCATTTAATGAAAACCTTCCTTTCTTATTCACACAATTATGAATATCCTCACTTGTACCAACACTTGTCTTCTTGTGTTTCCCACTGAGCGGCTCCTCTTTACTGAGTCCATTGATTAAGGGCACCTTGAGTGTTTCTCATTAACTGTCCTCCCCACAAAGATTTTAGTCCACCAGCTATCCAACAAATTACCAACATACTGTATGCAAGTCTCCCTGCATGGAAAAACTCTAAACCCCCTCGAGCATCACATTCCTCCCTGCAGGGGGCCCTGTGGTGTCACTCACTCATCCAAACCTGGAGTCATTAGCAGGACGAGGATGGGAGACAAATGCTCTCTTTTCCCACAAACCTCTTAACCTGTTGTCAATTGAGGGAAGCCATGGAAACGGCCCGGGAATGCAGAGGCGTTCCTGAGAGGACCTCCAAGTCCGGTGGGTGTTTTCTCGTCTTTATCAATGCATCCTTGTGCCAGAGGAGTGTAGTACAAGGGGGTTTATTTTAAAGCTTTAGAGGAGAGGGTTCCTTTTGTCGATTTCCCTATAACGTCATACCTTCCCTTTGTTTTCATTCTCTCAATCCCCGCAAATCTTTTTTCCACGCATTGTGCTCTTATAAGTGCGATTGCTATGTACACCCTTCCTCTTTGCTTCCTTTCACACTGATTCTATCCAGCGAAGGCAACAGTCCACGGCGCTCCTCCTGTCTTCCTTCCTGTTTAGACAGACGCTCTACAGTCTACACACTCAGTGACACAGAGCAGAGACACGGCACAGCCATCTGCAACACGTGCAGGCATACGCACAGTGGCTTGCACCTGCGCTTTCAGCTCAACACGACCATTTCTGAACTGGCATTGCACCTCATTTCAGAGGCACCAGTGATAATAATAGCCACATGGCTGTCCGATGTTTTATAGAGTCCGACCTCATTCCAAGAATCAATACAAGCTGTCTTTCACTGCACCAATTCAATCTGCTCTGAAATGTGAACTCACACAATCACAGCAAAGCTTTGTTGCCGACTTCTTCTCTCTTCTTCTTCTTCTTCTTCTTCTTTTTTTTTTATTTAATCAGCACATTCTGGCAATCCTGATTGGATCCAAAGCCACAGTAAAGCTTTTTTAATTTGCTGATTGAGATTGAATTTGAGATGGCTTCATGGTGATCACAAGAGCTCCCAGTGAAAAGTTAAGAGACACTCGGATTGTTGCGTTAATTAAAAAGAAAAAGAAAAAACATATTACTAGCTTTTCTTTTTGGCAGTATCACTGATGTTGCTATTTATCACTCTCTGAGGGCGGTGGTTCATTAAACAACATATGTTATTACTTTTCCATTTAAAATCCAAAATCCATAGATGGATTGAGGCAATCGGCCCCCCCAGACACAGACATGTAAAGGCCCTCTGTTTGTTAGGCAGGAGACGGCTCCTCCTCGTTGATTTTGTATGAATTAATCTTTTAATTTAGTTTTTCTGATATCTGTTTACTGTCAGCTGTCTGAGGCTATTGAATTTCTTGAATGCGACACTCCAAGGCTGTGTTTGAAATCACTCCCTATTTACTATGTAATGCACTATATTCACTGTCCAACATTTTATTTGAGCGTCTGAGTGCGTACATATGGTACGATGCCCTCAAAAGTTTCACAGTGGAACGAGTTTCCATGACATTTACTGTACACGACTTTCTGCTAATAAACCCACAGTGCAGTTCACCACATTTCATAATTACCATTGTGCGTCTCTACAGCCGTCAGATTAGACTATTCAAATTTTCAATTTACTGTTCAATATAGAGTAAATTAGTGTCTGTCTGTTATAAAGGGAGTGGTGTTTGAATAAGGGAGCCAGTTTTTTACTCTTGAGGGTGTTAATCACTATCATTAAATTTGATGTCCAATACAGTTTCTCCATTTTTTCCCAGTAAAAACTTCCAATAAAACATGGGTTTGCCTTTGAAGTGTGTTTAGTTTGCTTCATAGCTCTGCATCTGCATGCACACTGAGGGCAGAACACTGAACAAAATATCATAGAAAACCATGAAAGGAAACCTGTGAGCAGGTTATATAGTCTTAAAACAAGTATTCTGCTGTGCTGTCAAATATAATACATTTGTTTTGATGTAGGTAGCTGAAGTATGCACCACACAGCTTTATTGTGTAGAGGAAAAACTGAACCGGAACAGAATAAAAATAAATATTAGATCTCAAGGAAGCTTCTCAAAGGGATAGTTTGGACTTTTTGAAGTGGGTTGTATAAGGTACTTATCCAAAGCCAGTGTATTACCTGCAGTAGATTTGGGTTGGCACGCTCCCAGTTTGGAGAAAAAAATCCAAACTATCCCTGATCCCTTAATGAATAGGATAAATAAACATGATTGGGACATCCTACTCCTGACTGAGACTTGTGACTCTCCTACAAGAAATGTTTGGAACTGGAGTTTCCAGCTTCCCTTTCTACTTTAGACTCAACCATCAGAGTCAGATAACTGTAAGTACCAATACAACACAGAGTCACCGTGAGAAATTGTGCCTTAAAACACCGCCATTGGACTACTTTGCCTAATATTCACGGTTCTTCAGAAGAGGCACAATCGCAAAGAGGAATAATTAGTTCCTCTGGTTTCGTCGTTCCTGGAATAACGCAACATTATGTCTGATGCCGTTGTCATTCTTCTTGGTAAAGTTCTTGCAAAACTTCCTACAGTGGGAGGATGACAATCAATTATGAGTCACCCGTCTTCGTTTTACTGAAACTGCATTAGTAATTCATTATATACAGTAACTCAGCTACATTATTACTGTAACTTGCAGCTGTATAATGTTACAGGAGGAGAGCTTTCAGTTTACAGCAAGGCCTGTTTTCATCATCATTCCCTTGTGGCATACAAATAAAACTTCTGCTTTTACTCTTTACACTGATGAATAACAATATGTGTAACTGCTGTATGGTTTGAAGCCCTTCAAATTTGTCCAAATCAAGTTGTTGTTTTTTAACAATATCTCTTTCTTTCCTTCCTTCCTTTGTTTTTTTTTTGTTTGTTTTTTGATTGACAGTTGCCTTGACTCCATTTTGTGTCGACTATGAGTTCAAACACAGGACAGAGACGCACGGATGGGCGAAGAAAGCGAGGGCTTAGAGTCTTGTTTAAATTTTAAACACATCCAATATGCACGATATAGAGGGGGAAGCGGGCAGCAAAGGAAGGTTGCGGGGTGGCAGGGAGGGGTGCTGCACAGAGAGACGGCTCTTTTTAATGGAGATGAGAAGACAGAAATGAGGCCAAGCACCTCCTCATGTAGGAGCTCTCACCCCTCACCAGTGACTCATGAAGGGAATACCTCTCTGAATGTT
The DNA here is from genome assembly GCA_029490765.1 of Euthynnus affinis. Classification (NCBI taxonomy): domain Eukaryota; kingdom Metazoa; phylum Chordata; class Actinopteri; order Scombriformes; family Scombridae; genus Euthynnus; species Euthynnus affinis. The sequence goes on from CM055856.1 coordinate 2,905,493, forward strand.
GTCAGTCAAAACACACGGCATTTTCATAGCACTACTTCTCTTTTTAAAAGCTTATTTGACTTGTTTTGACTGGAGCTGCTCCCATTATTGTAGCCGCCAGTAAAATATGGTTCATTGGAAACAGGAAACCCCGGTGATTATCATGGATTTATTGCATGTATTCTCACCCCCCTCGCGTATTTTAACAGACCCCATTGGTTACGGAAGAACCAGCGACCCCCAGCAGGAGAGCATTCGCTCCAATTTTTAATGGCTTCCGCACCCGGAGTTGGTGCTAATGCCAATTAGCACCTGCTAAACGCCGATGCTGGATCGGATTTTGAAAGGCAGTGAGACCAGGCCTGGATCCCGTCTCATAACACCTGCTAATGAGCCAATCAGTTGAAGAGACAGCAGGGTTAAGGGGAGGGGGGGGGAGTCCTCCTCTCAATGAAGCAACCCTGAGCTAATCCTTTTAAAAAAAAAAATTCCTTCTTCTCTGTAAGATGCATTTGTTGGGTGGAAGAATGGGAAGAGGGACAAACACACAAACAAAATGCGCTTTTCCCAAACCTCATTAGAATGTAATGGGTACGCCAGAGAAGACAGTGGTGAGGACTGTTCACAGAATTTACCGGCCATCAGCAGCAAGGAGAAGAAACATGAATGACCGAATGTATAACAAGATCATCAGTGATCCTGTGACTTCTTCTGCTGCTAGAAAGCCTCTCAGGTTCAGATGCACGGATCGAGTGAGAATGAGAGAGCAGATATATACCGGTTTCATCTCTTTAATGTACTGTAAGTGCTATTTGAGTATTGGAGGGAGGCAAACTGCTCTGTGCTGTACAGAGGTCACTTCACATTCCTGCAGCACTTGCTTTTATTCTCCCATTGGCTGTTTTAAAGGTTACCCTCTCTCTCTGCGGATCCCTCACCATACAGCTAGCCGTACTTGTTGTGTTTTTAGCAAGTGTCGGGCAGTGAGTGAAATCTCCAGATCACACATTGATTGGATGGAGAGAGTAAGTAGATGTTTAAGAGCAATGACAGCAGGAGGTGTTAACAGGTCTGACATACTATTAATAATCAATTCTTCGATTCTTTCTGTAACTGACACTTTAAAGGATCATGTTGGTGATTATTCTTTATGATTCTCATTGTCAGCAAATCCAATGAAAACTGACAATGAATCGATCATATAAACAAGTATTGTTGTGTAGTAAAAGTCCAATTTGGCTTATTCCTCCTGTGCCATTGAGCTCCATTGTTGTCAAAAAGCTATTAAAAAGCATTTCTCATGACACATACACCATCCTCCTGCATGAACTATCACTAGTGTTATGTATTAGTAGTCTATAGTATGGTATAGTAAACAAATGTGTATTAATTTGTTGCCAGAAATAGTCCGCAATAAAATCGCTATTTACTCCTGTTTGAGTAATGTTTGCCAAAAACTACTAATGCCCAGCTGTTTTAGGGATAGTTTAGCCTGTTCAAACAGACCCGTGACCTGTTATTAAACATTTAGATTTTCAAGAACATAATGAGTTTGTGGCCACACACACACACACAAAACAGAAGATGGAAAACACTAAAAGATAGACTATCATTCTGTTAGTTAATCAAACTAAACACTCGCTCTGTGTTTGTCTCTGTCAGTGCACTGCACTAGATAGAAGAGGTAAATTAAGCACATCGTGAATTGCTTCATAGCAGATCAGCAAAGGGCATGTTTGCATGTTTGGCTTAGCCCTCCAAGTCGGACAGGATCTTCAGAGTTCATCTTACGAAACCAGAGCTAGATTTTTTTTTTTTTTGTCCAGCTTGCAAGACTTACATGGCAAAATCCATCCTACAGACCTTCAACCGAAATACTTTTCATGACATAGATATAGAGGAGCAGTAAGAGTAGAGAAGGCAAATATAGATCAAACATATTCAGTTACTCCTTATACATTACATTTCTGATATCCACTGTATACTAAGATAGAAACTATGTCAAACCTCTGTCAACACGAAATTATTGATAGTGTACCTCAGCATGTGTTATTGGGAGGCACACAGCCAAACTAATACATAAAACATTCGAGCAAAATCTACCTAATGTTCAGGACACGTCTCAGACGATAGATTCTATATTCCTGCAGAGTAATACTTTATGCATGCATGATTTGGCTTCACCAACAGTCTCTGCTCTTGGCAGCTAGGTGTTAGCGCTGCTGCTGGGTGATGTATTGTTTTTTTTTTGTCAGTCCCTAGAAATGTGTCTTAGCTCCGAGGGAAATGCTTGCACAATGCTGAAAAAACCCCTCACCAGACACGTTCACACTGTCACAAACTCTCACCGGTGTATCTTGACGTAATTGATAGTGACTTTCTTTGGCAGCTAGACTACCATGGTGCAAAACAGGAATCTAGTCAAGACTCGGGTGAGTGCCTTTTGTTTAGTTGAATAGCTTCTGCGAGGAGTCACTGGCATAGTAACATCTGGTCTGTCTCCAGTCATATATACTGTATTTATATTGGTTGGCATTAGAGGGATAACACACACACTTTAGGTTCAAGCACATTCCTTAAGAGTGAGTTTCTTAGGGCTTGGCTCACCTATCTGTTCCTGTGTGTGTGAGTGTGAAGGCTGAGCCTGGACTTCAGCCTGGGCTTGCTGCTGTTGCTGCTGCTGCTGCTGCTGCTGCTCCTGCAGACTCTGACTGTCCACCGAGATGCCGCTGTCACTGTGCAGCTTCTCTCCCTCCGGTGTTACCATCTGGTTGTTCGTGGCCGCGCGGTTATTAGCTGCCTGCTTGTTCTGCTTGCAGCTATTCCACCTGTGGAGAAGAAGTGGCATATTGTTTCATATCATATTGTTATGTTATCCTATGTATGTTTGGATTTCATGAGCTATAAAACAATAACATTCAGAGGCAGTGAAGTAGTAACTGAAAGCTCAGCAAGCAAACAATAATATGTTAAACTCTATTGAATTAATTCTCATTATGCTGCACATTTGCCTTAGAATATAACATTAAAGTAAAATAAAAGGTTCTTAAAATGTTCATAAAGTGTGGGAAAGCTTAACAGTTCTCATCTGACGCTTATCTTCAAGAGATGACCGAGAATCAATGATTAAAATATTCATGAGGCGCAGGGTGCTACAGTACAATTAACAGATACATCTAAGTGTTTACTATTAATAAACTGAGTGTTGAGGAAATTCACATAATTTGCAGTCTGTTCGTGCGCGATAATAAGCACACGAGGAGTATCGGCCAGATGTGTGCATGACCCTACTGATAAATCTGGACCTTGAATTTCCCCCGGTCGGCACTTTTCAAACAATCAATGCTGCTAATGAGCTTGTTTACTTGCTTCCAATGTGTTTTAGTCTGCCTTTGTATATGTCTGTCTGAGTGCTTGTATGTATGGTTGGGGTGTCGTCGCTAATGTGTTTATATGTGCGACCTCTGTAATGCATTATGCTGTGAGTGTTGTGACCTCGTTTTTTAAAGAAAAAAAAAGAGAGAAAGGAACCTCATTGTGTTGTGTTTGATTCTCCAAAATGGGTCAAAACCTCTTTGACCGCGACAGGCCTGAATATTTCACCAGACGCCCTCCTGCCATTTTTTCAGCCTGGGGCAACATCTGTCACTCTAACACCACCCACCCCGCTCACCCTATCTGCCCTATATTACATTGTGGCTGAGGCGCGAAAGCAAAATGGTGCTAATGTATCAAACCGCATCACCTCGCTCTTCGCTTCCAACTGACCTCTTAAAAATGACGTAAGCCACGAACCCCACCACCACGGCGGCGAGGATGGAGCAGTAGATGGGGAGGTTTTCGTTGAGGCCGTGGCCGAGGAAACGAGGGGAGCCGGCGCTCGACGTAGTCGTCTCTCCTCCCGGCAACATGCTTTCCGAGCTGTCTGGGAGGAAGGAGTTGGTGAAGGAAGGTGAAGTCGGAGTCATATCAGAGGTCGTAGAGACATATGTAGGGAGATCAGGATCTGTATGGAGGCAAATGAGAAGAACCTGTTAGATAAGAAGCATGTACAGATATGATTTTTAACCACGATGAGAAATAAAAAAAAGAAATTTCAATCATGACGAGGCACTTTCTCATGTTTACTGAGAGCTTTTTTTGCTGGAGTGTAGTCACCAAGTCCCCAACCAGATGTCTGATACACTGCACACATGCGGCAGCTGTTTCTGATAGACAGATGGGCTCTGGCTGATATGCTGTGTGCAGAAAAAAAAAAAAAAGTTCCTCAACGAGGGGGGCACAAATCTGTCACCCACCAGCCTACCCCACACAAGGCCTGGGCCCTGCACGCCAAGTCTCCACTCTCCACGTTCCCTTCTATGATCTCTGCTTCACTGCATGACATTAAGGCCATATGGATCCATGTAGAACAAAGTAAGGGGCTTTGAGGAGGTCATCACTTTGAGTGTAGCCTTTTGCTGAGACCAGAGAGGCAGGAAAGCTCTGTGCTACTGAATGGGTCTGGTTTCTATCAAAGCTAAGCCTGAAAAGAAGAGTCATTTTCATAAATTGTCCTCTCTCTTTGTGAGCTCAATTAATGACTCAGTGTAGGTTTCCATGTTGCCCGCTCTGATGGGCATGACTGATCGTAAAAAAACACACTAAACCCCCTTTACAGTCTTGTCACATTAAGCTTCTATATTGAAAAGCACTGTAAGTGACACTGCAGTGATTCTGTCAGATAGCAGAGAGGCTCCTTCCCCCCGAGGGTACGCTACTACAGCAAGCCGAGGAGAGGGCTTGTGCTGTCCAGCCAAAACCAAAACTCCCCTGAGCTCAGCAGCCTGGTGGGGATGGAGAATGTGCAGACTGGTTCAGATCTGAGCCTGTAATTCCCAGCAGAACCTGAGGCTGCTCCTCATTAGCTCCATACTGGCGCACATAGGATTAACCCTGCGGAGACCCCTGAGGCTTCCTTCAAGGCCAAAGACTGTGACGCTCTATCTCAAATACTTTAGGGGTCGTCTTATTTCACAATTGGTCTGTTTATTAAAGGGTATAAAACTGAAGTATGGATAACCCAATGCAATCATTAAAGTGAGTGAATAAGATCACTAACTGGTTGCTACATGTTGTAACTTGATTCAGCTTTTATTCTGCATTGTTGAGTCATTCAGTTTACCTGAAAATACACACAGTTATTATTCATATCATATCAAGGTTATTGATGTGACCTGTTTCACCAAGAGGCATATATTTACATTATTCAGACTCAGTTTAGACACTTTAATATGTCAGTATGTTGGTGAGTTAAACTGGTTCAAAAGACAATGTTTTAAAGGGTTAATTCACCTAAAATACAAAAAAAAAAAATCATCTTATTCATGTAGGAATTCAGATCTCCATCTCTGAGATTTTCTTCTTCCACCCTGGTACACTGGAATTTATCATTTACATTAAAATAATAAAATTTTTGAGCTCCTGAAATTCCATTAACTCCCTTATTTCGTGGCGTAATTTTCAGATATTTTGAGACAGATGTCTGCAAAACCTAAACTACCATCTAAAACATGATGCATATAAATGATGGTATATATGAGTTTATTCTACATAGTAGCATTAAGCAGTAAGCTTTAGCATATATCTCCTCAAAAGTTAGATTATTCCCTTTATATGTACTTTTTTCTTTCTTTTCTTTCCTTTTCTTTTCTTTTCTTACTTTATTTTTTAAAACAACTTCAGTCTAGCACTCTTTCTCATTGCACTTGTACCTTCAAATTTGTGGAATTTTAGGCAGAAAAAATGGATTAACTGATTGACGTGACCTCTGACGTGGTCAAAAAGTGGAAAAAAAAAAAAAGAAATTCAGTGGACCATCACAGCCAAAGGCCATCTACACATATATACAGTATTTTCTTTTCACTGACATGGCAGATAGTCAAGTTTCTCCACATTGATTTGTTGCATAATTTACACATGGTTACTCCCTTTAATAGTCCGATGGGACATTGATGGACAACTTATGTGGACGTATCTGAAAAACTTCTGTTGGTCATTAAAAGTCCATGTTGATCTGTCTGCACGGTGATGACGGGGCATTCCTACCTCCCACAGGGGGGGATTGGTTTACTGAAACGGTTGAAAATATCTTTCACAGATAGAAAAACACAGCACATGTGTATGCCATACTTAGAAACACAGAAATGCAGAATGCAGAGGCCTATTTAAAGTAGTGCTATTGATTCGGATCCGTCTAAAAGGAGGGAGCGTCGGTGTCTGTATTACATGCAATCCTTGACCTTTCCTGAGATGTAGTCAGGTTTCCTCAGCTCGGCCATACATCATCCAGCTAATGCAGGGCTGGCTAATGGTATTAGCAATGCAACACGAGCTGGCAAATAGAATAAATGTAAATGGAAGGTGTGAAAGTGAATGAAAGTGTGCAGACGGTCTGGCCTTATATACAGTTTGTCAAAGAAACTACAATCCTTACAGCCTTTCCTTTACCAGACCGGGCTATCATTCATTCTGCACTACTCTAAGTGCCGTCTTTGGTGCGATAAATGTTCCCTCCATGCCTGCATATAAATGCATCAGTTGCACCTCGACACTCGCTGTACATTGTCCTTCTCATTCAGGGCCCAGATGACAACTCTCCTGGGAGTCACATAACACTGACTCAACACAGAGAGCGGCTACAGCCAAAGTAAAATATACTATACATCTTAATTGTTACACCTCCTCTCTTTCTCTCTTTTTCTCTGTGCTGATGTAGAAAACTGTAGACGAAAGGATAAACGTGGGGCTCCAGAGGCTGCATACCTTAGCTGGAACAGAATGGGAGCTTAAAGGCGGCAGTGGTTCTTTTTACAATTTCAATTTGGCTTCGGTGGGTTTAAAAACACCCGTGAAACAAAATAAAACTATAGCCTAGGATTTTACAAGTATGGCGGTGTATGTGCGCAGGGGGGGGGATGTGTTTACTAGGGGGTGTGGACGAGAGGGGAGAAAAAAAAGATTTAATTTTTATGAACCATTGAGGTCTTTATGGTAAAGTTAACCCCAGGGTCTAGTGCGGAGGTTGAAGTCTTAGTTGCTGCGAGTTTCTTGGGTGGAGATGAGCAACTATCAGGCGCAGCACATGCACAATGACCTCTTTATCAGCTGCCAAACACTCTCCCTCTGTCTCAGCCGCTGCCTCTATCTCAATCTTCCTCTGTGTTTGTCGCCTGACGCGCACACATCCATCACACACACACACACACACACATACTACAAATTATTCAAGTGAGCACTCTGTCTTCTGCTAGGGAGGGTTAATAGGGAGAGTGGAGGGGAGGGCAGACAGAGAAGCAGAGTGTTAGGAGAGAGTGAGGAGGGGGTGCAGATGAACAGAGGAGCTGCTGTAAAGTGCTCTGATTAGCAGGAGTAATTATACTGCAGCGGTGAAGGCACTGAATGCACACTGGCCACCTTCCACCGCTCCGCTAGCCCAGCCACTCAAGGGCCACTGTGGGAAGAGATGGAGAGAGCAAATGAGGGGAGGGGAGGGATGACAGGGGTAATAAAAAAAAGAAAAGAAAAAAAGTAGTCTGTCTTTATCTGTTTTTATAATCTTTCCCTCCCTTTTTCCTCCAGAACAAACACTCAAACAGACGCTCGACACTTCACATTTGATGCGAATCTACTCAACTGATGACTGAGCGGCACCTTTTGGGGGAAGGAAAAAAAAAAAGAGCTCCAGCGAGGCCGAACAGGATAGAGACCGTCAACAAGAGATGCAGGAGGGTGTTTTCAATTTCAGATGAAAGAGTTTCCACATATGTGCGGTGTCCGGAGTTTAATGAAAAATGTAGGAGTTAAAATGCGCTTGGCAAAGGGGGGAAAGCGTGCATGCGCCTTGTTAGCCTGCTATCAGCTGTATTGATTTTGGATGCTCATAAAAAGTGTTTGTGTGTCTGAAGCTGGAGAGGATTAAGCTTGTTAATGTGTGTGTGTGTGTGTGTGTGTGCTGCAGTAGAGTGTGGGTGCTCATAGAGGTCACTCAGTGAAACCTGAGCATGAGCAGAAGAAATCCCAGGACTCGTATCGACCCCTCTGCATAGAATACCAGCACAGCACATATGCTGCAGCTCTCACTGTCTGTTTTCATCTCAATTTCTTTCTCTCTCCCTCTCTCTTTCTGTTTCAGTCATTGTATCTTGTAATTGACACTCAGTGACAGCTGGGTATGAACTGGGGATTTAGGGATTTGAAAATACCCCCCCAATCATCTTATTTACCACGTACAGGACAGTGAGAAAGGCAGCGGGATTGAAATTAAAAACATATTTTCCTCTCGTATAAAAGATAAGAGGGCACCGACAGGATGAGAATTGTGGCGGGACAACTTCCTGTTTGCTTGAGAAAACGTGTACAGCCGTCACAGACCGCCAACCAAAGACTGGAAACATCATCATGACCACATGTGACAACAGCCATTACCCAAAGGCCCACTGGTAGCTATATGACGGGGCTCGCCTTTAAAATGGACGTCCCTCAAGGTCACTTACATTGCCATCTCCAGTCACCACCATCACTGCTGCTTCAGCACCATCGCTCAGGACGTGGCGGGTCAAAGGTGACGCCAGCTGTATGGGTGGGCGCTAAATGGGCGGCACAAGGCTGAAGTGTGACTTACTGTACATCTGATATGTGTAGAATGGATATTTTGGGTGTTTAAGGGGGCATACGAGTTTGTTTTAAAGGCTGTCAGTCCGGTCACATTACAGCCTCATCGATGGACTTGGCTTTCTCAATGCCTGCTGACTAACAAGTCTCAATTATACAACAGTATAGTCTTGGTTGGATATTTGTAGAATCTGGGGTCTGGTAGATAAAGGCAGATTTTTCAAGTCGACTTGTTGCATGATTCCAATTACTGTTGGATGGATGACAAAATTACTCAAAAAAGTCAAAAGTGCAAAAGTCACGGCTGAATTTTGAGCATGAGGACACAGATGTGGACATCGGATGGGGCAATGAACTTTTTTTTTCTTGTTCAAGAGCATCAGGAAGAATAACAAATTTGCTAAGTACTTTTTTGCATCATCATCCCGCTCCATCCACCATTTGACTTTATAAACAAGACTAAGAGTCTCCAGCCACAACAGCGGCTCTGTGAGGCTACACTTAGGCACTGTAGTGCTTTGAGCTAAATGCTCACAGTGAATATTAATCTTAATTTAGCATGTTAGCGTGCTACCAATAGCAAAATAGTAGAAGAGACAAAGCACAACGAAGGATGATGGGGATGTCACTAATGTGGAAATAAACCCAAGTTTTGGACAAATTAAAATTTGGTGCTAGATAAAAAGTTAATGGATCACCAAAGTTCTTACAAATCATCTTGAAAGGGATATGAATGTCTGTGTCGTATTTCAATGCAAACCATTCAAGAGAGACATTTCACTAAAAACCACAAATGCCAACCTGCTGGTGGCACTAGAGGAGAAGTCAGGGGGTTTCCAAAGTCAGAGGGATTCATCATATGTGGAACCATGAATGTCTGTACAGAGTTTTATGGCAATCCAACCAATAGTTGTTGACATGTTTCAGTCTGGACCAAAGTGGTGGACAGACAAAGCCTCCAGTGTGGCTAAAAACTGCGAAAACTAAAAAACTACCTCCATTGTTGCTGGTAGAACATCACGTTCAGCCTGTTGCATGTCATTAAGTGATGTTAAGTGAGGTAAATCAGTCCAACCTAGAGAGCTAAGCAGAGGCCGATATTTGATGGTCTTATTTGGAAATGGCTGTGGTGATGATTTATTGATAGTAAAAAGCTAAATGTAGCATCTTTGATGGTGTTTGGCACTCATGGAAGGAAATGTGGTAAATCATCATCTGTGTTATTAGCCCTTCTTCCACCTCATCTACCTCACCTGCTCTCATCTTTCCCCAGTCCATCTCTCCACTGCCTGTCAGTGCTATTACTGTCTATTAAAAGAGGAATTTACACCCTCAGTAAGGTGCTAGCATAGCCACTGTACTACAAAAGGGTAATGGCTGGGCTTTGAGGTTCATTAAGTTGATAGATCCAAATACCTGCCAGCATCTGAAACCATGAAATCCGCTAAAAATCTCGACTAAGTCAGCTTTCCGAAGAGAAATACTGCAACTCAAGCCTAAATCTCTACATTCATACAAATGATATCATTAAAATGTTCATTTAAAAAAGATAATGCATACAGGAGATCTATTAAAATGCCCTGTATTAGCAAGTGCTCCTGCTATTAAGAGCTTTATTTGAAGCATTTAATACCCCCCACATCTTTACAAAGTTACATGGTAAAAACAGACCATGACCACAAACTTCTTCCGAAATTGCAACCAGTGTGGGAAAAAGGTTGTTTTTGTTATGACTACAGAAGATGTCGAGACTACTTTCCAGTTCTCTCTCATCTGATATTACTTTGAAAAATGTTATCCAGGGAACCGAGAACAATGTCATCTAGACCGCCTAACTTCCAGATTTGAGCCTCGTAGCCCCCCTGATGAAGTTGATTTAATGCCTCATCCGGCTCTGGTGAATTTACAACTTCCTTGCATACAAGCAGCCTTTACTCTGAGATACAAGCGCTCAACTCTGCTCCTCCACCGCTGCCCCTGCTTTGTGGGAGAGCAGATTATTGATTGTCTCATGTGTTGACACTGTAGTAGTCTTTGACCTTTTAATGCTAAAGCTTTCAACTTCCTGCTATTTGAAAATCTGACCAGAGCTGACCTCTGCCCTCGCCGGTTCCCAGACACACATGTGGAAGTCACCCCTGCTGGAGTATTCAAATGCAACTGAGGCATTTACGATGCCTCCAACATAGCTCTGAATATGACTGGCAGCTAGTGTGCAGTATGTGGTCTTGTTCTCTAGTAAGGTTGCTTTCACACCTAACCTGTTGATGGGGTTCAAACAAACTGGTGCGTTTATTTCAGTTTGTTTCGGCAGGTGGGAACAAATAACTAAACCAAGACCACCTAAAAAAAAAAAAAAAAAGTCTCTTCTTGGTCCATTTCCAAGCAAATTCTGGTGTGGTTTGTTTGAATTGTGAACACGAAGAGGACGAGGAGAAATTTCAGCATGACTAAAGCTCAACTAATATCAAATTTATTCAATCCATCTGCTGATCGTGGGAACTATTACTGTGATTGTCTCCTATTTCATTTTTGGACTCGTTCACTAAAAGGCATGTAAAAACACAGCAACCACACTCAACTATCCCCCATAATATAATTGCATAAGACTATCCCTTTTTTTTTGTCCTGTTCCTGGCTGTCTGTCATTATTTATGGTGTAATGTATGAGGTAAAAATAGCAATTTCTCAAGTTTCTAAAGACATCTTAAAAATCGCTTGTTTTGTCCAACCAACAGAGTAAAACCCAAAGATATTTGTTTTACAGAAACATAAGATAAAAAATTCATCAGTTGCAGCTCTACTTAAGAATTTGGAAGAGGAATGTTTGGAGTTTTCGCCAATTAATTTCCTGTTAATAAACTAATCGCTTTTAATTTCCTCTGTGAATTCACCTGATGCTGAAGATCCACATGACAGTCGCCAAAACTGTCAAATACATTAGTCATCTGTCAGTCATACGACTTCATGTTTACGCCTCTTGTTTTGTTTCTAATAAGTGAAACGGACCAAAACCAAAAGGAAACAGTGATTTGTCGTCACACCAAAGGAAACCAAGTTGAACTTGACCTACGAAAGCGTGTGTGGAAGACTTACTATGACAGACAGAGTCACTGGTAGGGATGCAAAAAGCCAGCTGGATCTCTGTGTCCTCATCACAGATGGTGCAGGGGAGGCAAGGGTCAAGGGAGCTTTCCCGATCGGAGAAGGTATAGTCCACACACTCCTCACACACCGTGTCGTGGTCGTGTTCGCAGTGCGCGTACACGCCCTGACCTACGGGGCACACCGTACACGGCTCGCAGCGGCCGGTTATCGTGTAGAAGAAGAAGTTGTAGTTGCAGACGCAGATGGCGTCGTTGGAGTCCGTGCAGGGCGTCTCCATCCGCATCAGACCTGTACACTGGGTACAAGGCTTGCACTCCTCTGTGTGGCTGTAGTTCTCGGAGTAGGTCTCACCTGCAGATGAAAAGGACAGGTCAAAGGAGACGAGACCAGACAGAGAGAGGAGAAAGAAGAAATGGGAGAGGGGGCAAAAGAGTAAAGGAGGTTAGAAGACGGAGGGAGCAGGAAATATGAGGAGATAAACAAAGGGATAAACACTGAGTCTAATGACATTAATCATGTTTACTGCACATTCATTAGAAGGGAGGACACATTGATCCACTGGGCTCTTAGTGATTTGTGCTCCGGGACAAGAAAGGTGCTCTTGTTGTGGAGCGAGTCAAAAGCCTGCTGTGCTCATTACGATATCGATCCCGGTGTGTTTGTGCTGCGCTGAGGAAAACGGCTTTAATCTCAGTCATACACACAGAGTGCGGCGCAGGTGCATCCACACGCTTCAACTGATGCACAGATGATGGAGACCTATCTTTAAAGATAGGAGAGTTTTACAGACGAGTCGGTGTGTTATTTCTAAGCTGCTTTAATTGAATTTGTGCCAAATGTTTGCCAATATTTCATTCTCTTTACTTAATGTAAACTCATCTGAAATTTGGGGGCGTCACAATATAATGAATTGTAATTAATGCATTGCTAATTATAAGATGGATACATTATATTGTGTCCCTAAATCTACTGTTGTTAGAGCCAAACAAGAAATTGTGTTTTTAATTAGGTCTGTTCTTCCATTGTAGAATATTTATTAAGGGCCACAGACAACCTCAAACAGCTCCTGCTTCTGATTGGTTAATATTTAGAACAAGTTGTCTGTGCTCGTTAGTCGGTTTGGACGAAGCTATGGAGCAAGAAAAGTCTTTAACTTTGCTTAAAGTATTAGACATGCTCATATTTCTGAAGGAGAAGAGGGGAGTTTTTCAATACTGGTTGAATAAAGAATACTGAGTATGAAGTTTTACTGTAGCACATGTGCACTATACTCAGTGGACATTTACAAGAGACAGAAGGAGCCAAAGTTTTATAGAGAGAAAACTTGACTATTCTATTAATCTGCATTTTAAAGGATGCAGAGCACAATTTTATATAATTGAAAAGTAAGATAAATGGTACACATGATTCCCATGATCATTTGGAGTGTGATCACTAATACAAAGTAAAAAAATATCAGTGTCAGGACATCCATAATTGATGTGTGTGAATAAATATACAGTTAACAAGATATTTTAACAAGACTGAAAGCGTAAAGCCGCGCTTGCAGCTCTGTCAGACTGTACTTAGGTACAGCAGTGCTTTAATTAACATTAGCAGGTTAAGCAGGTATAATATTTATCATGTTCACCATCATAGTTTAGTGTGTTAACATTTGATAATAATCACTAAACACAAACTTGGGCTGAAAATGCTGTTAGTTTTGCAGATATTTGGTTTTAAACCAAAGTTTACTGGTGGTGCTGGAAGAAAAGTCAGAGGATCACTCAAGTCTGTAGGTTTCATTCTCCGGGGACCATAAATATCTTTTATTCCATCCACCAAATTGGTGAGCCAACCATCCCTAGAACGGCACCATTAGAGTGGCTAAAATGTGTGTAATTTCTGGTTTGTGTCAAACATTTACTGAAATTCCAAAGGGTTTAAACTGCAGGTCTAGACGAAGGTTGTTCTGCAAATCGACTGTGCCTGACTCTCTCTGGTAGGATAGAAATATAAATCTGTTCCCTAATAATCAGCGCATGATTCTAAGAGATTTTAAAGGATGGCTCCACTGCATTATATTGATTTTTTTAGGGTTGTTAGCAAAAGAGATAGCAGTTGAGTACACCATTGTTGAACAGAATGAGGTAAAAACTGTGCCGACTAATTGCCTGCTGCTTTTCAATTACTTCACACACTTCAGATTTGCTCTCTAGGAACGTTTGCGTCAGAAGAATCCGGGAAAGTTGATCTCCAAGGAAGTGATGACCTCGAATTAGCTTATTCTTACACGGAGAGTTCCTACGGGCACAAAGTAATCTATTAATATTGTATGTTCATATAGAATTATTTTCAGATATAATTGGATGCCTGCTGAATTATTCATACAGAGAGACAGTGTGTGTGTGTGTGGGTGTGTGTAAGTGAGTGTGTCCTACGAGTGTGTTTTAGTGGCTGAATGAGATGGGAGTGGAGACGCTGACATGGAAAACAGCTCAGATTCACTACAGATGCTGCTTCACTGTTCTCCAAATCCCATTTTACTTTTTTTTTTTTTATGTGTGTGTGTGTGTGTGGCGTTCAACATGAGAGCGGTCACCTTGCAAGAGCCGCAGTTCAGACAGAAAAGGCACAGTGTGTGACGTTTTAATCCCCCGCCGCCGTTCAGGAAACATTTGAGGAGTGGAAAGGTTCAGCTGGAGGTTTTTTTGCATCCATCCAGCAATATGGTTTCTTCACATGAGAGTAAAATGTGTGTCTAAATAAGCATACAGCTTTTTGAAAAATATAACTAACACCAGAGACCGCCTGTTTCACTCTTGATTTCTCATAACAATGCATCTAGCAAGTAAACACTAGTAAAACAGAAAACTGTGTTCCCTCATCCAGCAAAATGAATCATTATTGGGTGTAACTGTAAATAAAGCCGTGACTGTGTGGATGTGCAGAACTCTTAACTGCATATGTGGGTGTCATGTTGAACAACAGCACGTTGTCAGTGTGCGAAAAGCCCTGCGGCAGTGTCCCAGCGCTTGCACATAAACACTTGGTACAGACCGAAGCTCTAAACACCTTGTAAACAGCGATGAAGGCTGTCACGTTATACGGGCAGACTGAGTGGAGCACGCAGAGGTAATGATATAGAGACAGGTAGGGGGAGAGATCAACAAGCAGCTTGATTCGCTCGACGCAAAGTAATCGGAAACAGTCTTTGAGGGTGGTCTGGTGCTCAACCTCGGTCTAAAAAGAAAAGGCTCCAAACATGATTTAGCGATCAAAGTGTTGAGGAAGTGCTGTTGTACGACCGGAAGGGGAAGGGTCAGAGGAAATGGGGCAGTATGTTCGCTCAGTTTCCTTCTCAGATAGACACACACACTCAGATTTTTTCTTTTCTCTACCTGTCAACACCCTTTTGCTCTCATTACTGTCTGGAGGCAGAAGCGATAGCGGCGAATGACACTGACTGAGCGATGGCGACCTGGACGAATAACAGACCTCAGAGGTAAATGATTATTTGAAATTTGTGAGCTCAAAGCATTTGTTTTCTTTGCAGTCAGGCTCAACCGGTAAAGCTCTCTCTCTCATTCGTTTCAATTATCCCACAGCGCTCAGGCTTCCTTGCTAATTTTAACTTGCATGCATGAGCCCCTTCGCAGTCCTTGTGTGCGTAAACACGTCTAAATGTGACCATATGCATCCAGTCCGGTGTGTTCGAGAGAAACAGGAAAGGAGTGCGCGCGTGTGTGTATGTGTGTGCGTGTGTTCAGTTTATGTGTCAGTGCTTTCATCTGATTGTGAGACACTGAAGGGGGCTAAAAGAGAAAAGTAAAAGGCCATCAGGAATCAGGTGAAGAGTGTCTTCTTAAATAAAATATGATCTTCTATCTAATTGTTCTCAATTGAGCGATGATCAGTGCAGCTCAGCGGTCCGAGTCCTCACATTCAGCAATAAAGACGACGGCCGTTGGTAAAAGGGAGATGTGTCTGTGTACTGGGGAGGGGGGGATGCACTTAAAATGTGCCACTTCAGCCCGTGAAGACCCCCCTTTGAAACACTGATGTGTTTCGGCCCCATTAGTGTCATCAATAATGTAGCCCCGGACGGCCTTGAAACTGCCCGATGATCTTCGCAATCAGCACTTTTAGGTGTAAGCTTTTAGCGAGGACAGCCATCTCTCCCGCTCCACAGCGTGTCAGGGTCCACGTTTGAGCGGAGAGACTCCCGTTTTCTTCCCACCAGAGCCGCTGACCCCTCGCCGACTGTGGATCAGTGACCAACAACCTGCGTGACGGCTTAATTTGTCTTTTTTTAAACATGAAACATTTCCGAGTGTAATTATCGCTCCGCTTCATTGGTCCTCTTAGCTTCCATTCAAATTTGAAACCGGTGTTTTAGGATATTACCAGACCTGTTATTAGGAGACAAAAGGAGGCAAGTTGTAATTTAACTGTTACTCTTAAATCCCACATTAATAAGCTTTTGGGGGTTTTTTTTTCTAACTTGAAAAGAAGCTTCCTTTGCTATGGCCACAGACGACCTGCCAAGGGAAAATCTCCATTTCCTCTTTCTTCATCCCTTATGATCCAAAGTTGGAAGTGATTCTTGATGCTCTGTCTCAGCCCTCACCAGACGAGGCTGTGATTCTACTTTCCTTCTTCCTTGAATCCCCAGTGAGCCCTAGTCCAGCCATCCAGCAGGGCTCTCCTCTTAAACGCTACATTGACTTGTGAGGCTCTGCCTTTTTTTTTTCTCCCTCTCAGATCTTCAGTCTAGTTTGCAGGGCAAGATTTTCTGAATGGTTCACAAAGTGAGGCAGGTCCGGTTGTCTCATCTCCCATGACACAAGAGAAAAGTGGAGGAGAGACTGATAAATATTTCAGCACTGCTGACGCTGGCACTCGGCCCAAGCTGAGATCTTGAGGTGGTGGTGGTGGAGGGAGGGGGCTTACGCCGACAGGAAGTGGAGAATTAAGGGGATTCGTGGTAAATAAAGATTCACCCATATTTACCATGAAACAGCAAATGGATGCGTTGCACTTTACTCTTCAATTATTCAGTTCTGCACTTAGAAAGTCACCTAAAAATGTATTTATAGCGTCAGTTTTTCAGGTAAGGTCATTGTTTCAGCTTCTAACCTCCATATAAATGCCACTCTGCCTTATTTTAGTGTGTGTGTGTGTTCCTTTGGGCTTTAGGTACATTAAGGTTTCATCTGCTGAAACTAAAACAACATTGAAAACGATGAAAATGCACTCGCACCGGAAATTGAGTGTAACCTCCCGGGTATTTGAACTTAATTGTTGAGTGTTTATCAGCGGTGAGTAACGCTCCCGTACTGCAGAGCAAGATAATTGTTCACTGTTAGAAGCACAATAGGCTTTTCAATATGGTTTAATTAGCTGGATCAAATGAGTAAAGATGCATTGATGTAACAGTATGCATGATGAATGAGCAGATCGTGCCCTTTGGTGCCTGGCTCTCTAATACCATTTTATCCACTAATACAGACGATGAGTCATAGCAACAGGGAGGAGGAGGAGGAGGAGGAGGAGAGAGAAAAGAGAGGAGACACGACAAGATTTTGGTGGGATTCGCTGGTGTGGAGGAAAAAAGGGGGCTGCAGGGGACAAAAAAAAAATCAGAACAACCATCTCGCGGGCCGACATGCATCATCTGAAAACGGGGCTGCGGTTAAATATCGACACGTCGTCTGCCACCGTTTACAGCGGGAATATGAAAATATATGGAACTATATATATATATATATACGCGACACAAATTCTTCATGACGTCAAAGCAAAGACAAAGTCCAGACGCTCATGAAGCTGTTACATGCTCCTCTACAGACTCCAGGCACCTCTTAGATTCACTCATCCAATTTCCTGCTCCAGTCTATCATAAGCATTGTTTGCTGGTGACTATCACAGTAATTATCCCGCTCACTCTCCATCTACTGGTGTGTCTGGGTTATTAACGATGTTGATACAAAAGCAGGAAAAGTCCACGTTATTTCTCTCTTGTTTTTGCACATTTTTGGTCAATTTCATGCCCCTACTTCTTCAAACATAGACTTTGTTTGACAGAGTGGGTTTATGTGAAATTAACTCACATTACTTTACTTTTTTTTTTTTACCCTATGGCACTGTCGCGCGCTACATGTAGGGAATTGGATCCCTGCCCCTGTACCCAGTGCTGCAGCTCTGGAGTTCCTTGAGGCGAAGAATAACAACTTCAAAAAGGGTGAAATCAGCCAGACTTGTAGATTCATTATAACATAACACAACACAGAGATTAACATCTATTGCGCAAGAAGTTCACGAGTTCAAGGATAATCAAACGGTATCAATTATCTTTCGACGAAAAAAGCATTCCTGCCAGTCTGCGAGCATTCCTCGATAATTAAGGTTTTGATGTTCAATTTATTTTTGCTTAGCGGTTCTTGTTTACAGGCATTATTTTCCAGTGTTTACATGTGATGTCGGTAGAGATTAATGCAATCAATCAATGCTCAACCGAGAGTGTGCACTGACTAAATGACTAAACTGGGCTAATTTTGGATTTCTGCTCCGTGTCAGTCACCGCAAAGTCTCAACCTGCCTCAATTTGCATCTTAAATGAAGGAAAAGGTAGAGACTGCAGAGACTCAAACCAGCAGGTGTGATACATTAGTCTTGTTGTAATTCTGCAGCCCCTCCTGTACTATGCAGTGATGCTCGTGACCTATACTTTGACGTTTACTTAGCGCTCTGGCAAAGAATACAGACCAATATCTTAAAGGGCAAAGAGACCTGCTGCAGGAGACCCCGAGAGAGAGAGAAAGACCCTGAAATCTAGAGGAACATATTTGTTTGCAGCAACAGCTCTTCTTGTCTGTGATGTTGCAGTGTTGGCACCTCTCCCAGCTCTGGTCTGTAGAGCGAGTGCTAATGGTTCACAGCCTGAGCTGAGTTGTAAGTGAACACATTTGGACCCACTTACAATCATCAAACATATGAATTCCTGCCTTATTTCTTGGGACACTTGATAAAGGCAAAGCACACACTCCATACAAATGAACAAATTGAACAATAACAGTGTGTTTTGGCATAGAGGGTTTTTTTGTTTGTTTGTTGTTTGGAGTTGGAGCCCAAGCTGTCATTAGAAGTATAGAAAATGAATGTGGATGTTCAAATGAAGATGATGTAATCATAAAAAAAATAATTTATAGGGTATGTGTGTAGTGCTGGTGATGACATCCACTTTAGCAGCTGTGCAACAGTTTACATGTGTTTATATTAGACTTTGATTGTTTCCAGGTTTAATTTAATCCATTTCCATTTGACACATATCAGGAAGAAGAGTTTCTGTAAAGTCAAATATTAGTATTTGGGGTTGAAAGCGTTAGAATCGTTAGCCTATTAAAGGGTTAATCACAAAAAAACCATACAGTGGACTGTCTTTATTGGAAACACATTCCCAATATGAAAGCTATTTTCTGGTAACATTGAGGTGTTTGGATTTTGTTTGTTGAAAGACATGTTTCTTTCCCGCCTTTCAGTGTTTTGAACACCACAAATGCACATTCACAGGGCTGTCAGCACAAACTTTCCAGGCCACTATCTCAAAGCTTCGGAAAAAAACAAAATTGAAACTGCCTGCGTGGTTTGATACCACAAGTGATGAATGGGTACATGATAAAACCATTTTCTAACAAGGTTTGCAAGTTGTAACTAACAGCTAACAGCTTAATTCGTCCCTTTCGCTTGTATTGAACCCGTCCTTTTATTTGGTAATAATGTTCATGTGTCTGCGGTTATAAATAACAAGTTATTAATAGAAAGCTTTTACAATATTCCATCGAGTATGCAGTTGTAAATTTTAATACATTTTCCAGAGGCTTTTTCCAGAAGGTAGTCCAACATGATTTTTTCACAACCTGGCAACCCAGAAGCTATTTGTATTGGCTGATGTATAAAGCAGTAGTAAATTATTTATTAACCATTCAGCCGTTTGCAACAACTTATGAACCCTTTATAATGGCCGTCTTATTAGAAAGTGGTGCCGAGGTTTTTTCTTTGATTCGATCGGAATAAAAGAAAGGTTGAGTGCAGAATGTTTTAGTTAATGAGCAAATGTAGTTTACAGTTTTAATTTGCTCAAATTGCTCCCAGCCTCCTAAAAAGAGGATGCAATGCAATAAAAAAAAGAAAAAAAAAGAAAGAAAAATCTCTACTCACTGTCCAAACACTGAGCACAGACAGTCTGAGTAGCGCCGCATTTCTTCACCACTCCCTCTCCAGGTGGGCACTCCCTGCAGCACTCTCCATCCTTGGTGTACTGTCCGGATTGACAGGGAAGCAGCACCGCCCGCTCCGTCTTAGATGCCAACATTAGCGCCATCTGGTACACCGGGACAGTGACACAGTGTATTAGAGCGCAGCATTACACACACTCAGAGAGAGCAAGCACATAACAAACACACACACACACAGCACAGAGCCACTGGGACTTGAATATACACAGCAAAACAAATTGATGAAAATTGCTGCCAGGTGTCCAACCTGTTCTTTAAATCCAGTCACTATCAGGATTCTTCATAAATCATGTTGTCTCCGTCTGCATTGGACACACTTTGAACGAGGCACCTAAACTGCCTTAATAGCCCCCTTTAAGGCACATCAACTCTAATAGTAAACTTATGACACACTCCCGACGAGGCAGTTGCCATAAATTCATGTGTGCAGGGACATTACACACATGCCTGTCCTGATTACCGTCTGAAGGTGAGAAAAGCTGTGAACGTCAACCTCTGAGTCCGATCAGTACTAGCACACACACACACACACACACACATGCACACACACCTCTATACTTGTGAGGACTTTTAACAGATGTAATGCATTCCCTGTAGCGTTTCTTATCCATCATAACTACTTAAACCCAGCTCTCACCTTAAATCTAAGTCTAACTTTGACTCTAAGAAGCAAGCTGTAACGCTCAGATGGCGCCTTCAATAAGAGAACCAGCCATTAAAAGTCTCACAAAGTTTTGAGGACATTTGCATTGACATACATTAATGCCCTGGAGACTTACCCTAATTTAAACCAAAAACCAAGTCTTAACTCTTGATTGTAACATCGTGGGGATCTGCTTTTTGTCCCCCAAATGAGAGATGAGTCCCCCATAATCTCGCTGTTGAAATATTTTTGTCCCTGCAATGTGATTAATACAAGCTGCATGCACACACTTTTTTTTCCTACAAAGTAAACCTTCTCTCTCAACCCACAGCTCCCTGTCCCAATTTGCATATTGATCACTAACACACATGCTCACTTCACTGTAAATACCCACAGCATGCAGCCAAAACTGTGCTGTTCCCTCTTCCTTACACAGAAGTATTTCCATCCATAATTTAGTTTAAATTACATGCAAAATGGACTCTTACTTCTCCCTAATCTTGTCTAATCTGTCTAATCTACTCCAGTTATCACCCTCTTTTTTTTCCCTCCCTGTCTTAATGCATCTTTCCTCTCTGATATAAATGCATTACAGCTTTACTGGCAGAACAACTGAGGCTTGTTTCACTGGCGTAACATATAACAATATTAAATAAAAAAGAATTCATATCCAGACGGTTTAGAACAAAGAAAGACCGAAACACTTTCATGTCCTGTAGCTCTTATTATGTAACGAGCAAAGCTCATTTCCACTTATTTCAAATTTGCTGAGACATCAATTCAATCTTTTCTGTCTTTCTCTCTAGCGTTCATCCCTCCCTCCCTCCCTCCCTCTCTCCCTCCCTCCCCTCCCTCTCTCCCTCCCTCCCCTCCCTCTCTCCCTCTCCTCTCTGCTGTGCCTGCTTTCATTCAGAAACAGATGTACTGAGCAGCCAGCAGCTCTCTCAATTCTCTCTCCTCTTGCTCAGTATTTCCCCCTTTCTGTCATCCCCGTTTCTGCTCTCTAGGTGCATTTCTCTTCTGCGTCATTTCTCCTGAATTTTACCACCTGTTATCTCAACATTTCTACTCAAACCGCGGTTTTTATTTGAGTACATTTACAGGATTAAAGTCTATTGTTCTTGTCTGCAAAAATGAACTCTGAAACCTCAAGAGAGTTCCCTCTTGTATCTGCAGGGGGAGGGATTGATATCCCAGGCAGCTGGGGCCAACTTCCTTTCCTGTCACATCTCCCTGGAATATCACTCAGCGTCCAGCAGATTAATGGCAAAGTGAGAGGGAAATTTGTGGACCAGCAACAAGAACGCACATACATGCACATAGAAAACCTACGGCGAGCCCAGCTGGGATATGCTTGGTTTGTACTCTCCTCAATTTCATGGTCAATTTGAGAGTTTATTTCTAAATTTAATTCTACCAAAGTGCACCCGACCGTCGCCACCCTTTAAACCAGCTGTCACAACAGAGCGTCCCCTCACATCCAGGGCTGTTCACATGATGACCGAGCTGCGCGGCCCAATTAGACCAGCTGCTGTAGACATACCAGGGCGGTGAGAGGATGTGCCCCCCTGCTCCGCGCCTGCCATCAGCTTTATCACCATCACCACCACCATCACTACCATCCTCCTTAATCAACTTTTTCACATCATCAGACTCCTCACGTATGACGTCGAAATCATTCACAGCTCATGTTGGATAAGACTTTACTTTCCCATAAGATTCAGCATCTTTATCTCCTCTTCCTTTAAGACCCAAATACACCAAAATGACACTAAATAATTCTGGGCCAAGGCACCTGTCAGCTGCTCCTGGATGTCTGGATGCAGCCCTGTGACTGTGTGTGTGTGTGTGTGTGTGTGTGCATAATATCACATGGATATCAGTTGGTGTTTATCTACATGCAGTATGTTTAACACTGGGAAAAAAACGCCCCATTAGTCCTTTAATATGACACTTTCAAGGGAAACACCTCAGCAATTATACACTGCACATTCACACGATCATCAAAATATGACAAAATATACATATATATCTTTCACAACTATCACAAAATATATTGTATATCATGGAAAAACTCCTCATAAGTCCCTGCAGGAATATTATGAAAACATCATAGCAATATCGTCCAGAATAAATGTTGACTCAAACTAAGCCCCGGTGGAAATATTGTAGGAAAAAATAAACCTCACAGTGTTAAGAAATCTTTTTTTTTTTTTTTTTTTTAATCTCATAAATGTCATAAAGTGCGTGAGGTCACTTAAAACTCATTTCGCAGTCCCTGCAGAGTCTTACAGCAGCAATTACAGCAAACATGCAGCAGTTTACTTGTACAGAATACTCACCAGAGCGCACAAAATCACCAGCGATAAGGTAGTAGTCATCCTGCGTCGCCTGCTGGAGTCACATAAAACAGATCTTGAGCAGAGAAGGCAGCGCTATGTTGAGGAGGAGGAGGAGGAGGAGGAGGAGAGCCGCTCAGCAGGAGTGCTCATTTTAATTCCAGCGGCAAGGATTTTTTTTTTTTTTTTTTTTTTTTTTTTTTTTTATCAATGAGTCCGCACTACTAACGCGTCAGTCAGCCCCGGGACCTCTGGACTGGAGTCAGATGCGATGGTCGGTGCACCTCTCATGCACCAGCACCACTACCACCACCTCACTACCTCACCAACACACACACTCACAGAAAGACAAGAAGAAGAAGAAGAGGAGGAGGAGGAGGAGGAGGAGGAAGAGACCGTCCTGTCCGGAGTGCTGCTCAGCTGCAAGTGCACTGCGGAGAAGAGAGGAGAGGTAGAGGAGGAGAGGAGAGGAGAGGAGAGGGGGCACGTCCACCCTCCAGTTTATTACCCCTGATTCTCCTGCAGTAAGACTATACAACCTGCTCTCTCTCTCTCTCTCTCTCTCTCTCTCTCTCTCTCTCTCTCTCTTTCTTCTCCCATGCTTTAATCTCATAGTGAGATCCAATTCACTGCAAAAAAAGAAAAAAAAGTGACATAAAAAATAATTGACATTCATTATACATTACATACTCTTTCTTGCCCCTTAGTTCCAATGA
The DNA here is from genome assembly GCA_029490765.1 of Euthynnus affinis. Classification (NCBI taxonomy): domain Eukaryota; kingdom Metazoa; phylum Chordata; class Actinopteri; order Scombriformes; family Scombridae; genus Euthynnus; species Euthynnus affinis. Next base: position 2,929,206 of record CM055856.1, read on the forward strand.
AGGGAAATCTCAATGCTGCACCAATCTAATGATCATTTTTGACAATAGTGTCATGGCAACAGTTTGGAGAAGCCAAAAAAATCAGACATGCAGTCTGACAGAGACATTAGTGAGGCATCAACAGCAGGAAACGCTGCAGGTCTTGTGTCTGATTTTTGCCTTCAGTTTTTGATCCAGCACCTGTAAAAAGTCCCCCTCCCTCCCCTGCACTTGTTTTGTCAACACTTTGGACTATTTCCACATGACAGCTCTCCCACACACATAAAAAAAAAAAAAATCTCTCATCATTTTTCCCAGTTTGATGTGGACAAACTTGACCGGCCGGCCGGCACAGAGCCCTGACCGCCGCAACACCCATCCAACACCTTTGAGTCAAACTGTTGTACGACTGCGAGTCACACTGCGAGTTATCACCCGACATCAGTGCCACTCTGATGCTCTTTTGGCTAAATAACAGTAAATCCCTGCAGCCAGCTTCCAAAATCAGGCGGAAATTCTTCCCAGAAGAGAGGAGGCTGTTATAGCTGCAGATTATTGCTCATGGTGTGGGAATGAAACGTTCTGCATTCACATATGGGTGTAATATTCGAGTATCCACACACTTTTGGCCATGCAATATATGTCTCATCATCATATATTCTCTTTATTAATTGCTGACACAGTGCCGAGGCAGTGCTGTAGCTGTTTGTGGTGTTTTTTTTTCTGCTGGATTGAATTATGTTGCAGTGTGTTTCTAATATGTTTTTGCTTCCCAGGAAAAAATATTAGGCACGTTTCAATATAATCTAATTCAAAAGAAAACCAAAACAAAGAACAGCCTTAAAACTTAGCAGAGAAGTGGGTCAACACACAAACAAATAAAGAAGAAAAAGCAGGGATCTTAAGGATACAAGTGTCCCAAATGTGATTCATTTGAGGATGAATGAACCTGTTGTACAAAATCTCATCATTTTATTATAATTCTTTTGCTTTTTGTGGCTGCTTACCAAGCAACATCCAAGGCCAGTCGTCAGCTTTGCCAGGTGCTCTGACTTGTTCATGTTCAGCCCTCTTAAGACAGTATCATCATGTACCACAAGAGGGCGACTCAGCTGAGCTCAGATCAGCAGCTGCTCACACTCACATCTGCGTGATGATTGTGAGCTTAAGAATGAAGGATGAGGTGCTTTCCCATCAACACGTCAGTTCTCTCGGCGTTACACGCTGTGAAAAGTCTGATCTCAGCTGGTCATATGCTCACTGTATGACACCGCTGCAAAATGTGTATTTGCAATGACCTCCCTTTTAAAAAACATTATAATTTAGATTTCAAGTAAGGCTGCCAATGTGTGCTGCATTTTTTTTTTTTTGATAAGAGACAAAAACATTTCTACATTGAATCAGGAAGTGTTTTATATGACACACTGTCCCAAAGAGGATTATTTTGAGGTCTATTGAGGTTTGAGGCACATGAATCATCGAGCCCTGCCTGCTGCATCACAGATGTTTTTTGGGTTTTTTTTGTCAAGATGATGCTAAATCGGATGAGACCACTCCAAAGCCACTAATGTACATCTAAGTATTGTAATTGTGTTTTATGCTCATTGAGGTACTTAGCCTTTACACTTAAGAAGAAAAAAAAAAACCCCAGTGTTGATGGGTATCGATCCGAGACGATGTGACGACGAAGTAGCTGTAGTCACCGAAAATGAACGGTTTTATCTGCAGCTTCAAAACCCTTCTCAATCTCCTCCTGACCCTGCAACTTCCACCTTCTCAAGCACCGATCGCCATCAGCTCAGGGGACGCAGAGGCCGATGCCCCCAGCAGCAGCAGCAGCCATGGGGGTGATTTAGTTACACTGTTGAGATACGAATGCTCTCCAGTATTGATCTTTGGACACATCAATTTCACCACTTCCTACATCCTCCTTCGAGATCACCCCTTCAGCACCTCTGACTAACCCCCCCCCAATTCTGATGACTCTGACAGCGCTCCTCTTCATCAATATAAGCTTCTTTGATTCTGGATTCACATGTCGAGTCCTCTAAATCCAGTATTAACTGTCCGTAATCTCTGCGTTCAGAGTAAAACCACTGTAACATCACAGGTGTGTAGGTAGGTAACGGTGGGCTTTTGTAGCTCCAGCTCTAATAATTATTTTTTTAACACACTCCGGCCATTTTTGTTGATATTGTCAGAGTCAAACAACAGTGTAACAGAGATGTACTACAACTCGGGGATGAAATGTATCCGTCCAATAGCCAGAAATAGAAAAATGTCCTCTGAACGGGAGCTCTATTAGTAGTGTTACGGATATATGAATATGTGCTGACAGGGCCTTTGGTACTGTAGATACATGTATTTTTCTCTCTGCATATATCACATTTCCAGCCCTACTGTATGATTGGTCAGCGAAAGGAAATGGCACATCAGTCTGCAAGGTCACTACAATGACCAACGATTATACTAAAATACAACCACGATGAAGACGACTTGCAGGCCGTCGTTACGGTGAGCATCACAAGAGCAGCGACACATGAATGTTTCCTGAACCCTTTTTTTTTCTTTTTTTTACCATTGTACAGAAATGTTATTTATTGCCGACATGAGTTGTAAACTTGGCTGAAGACCTTATATTGTTATGAGTTATTTTTGTAGTAATGGGTTTTGGCAGCTGAAATGTTTAATTTGGAAAAGTAAAATGTCAAAATTTGAAAGGTAGAATGGATGCAATGATGTTGAAATAAGTCCCAGTCTTGTAATCTGTAGTGTTATTTTCACAGTTCCAGCTTCCAGTAAAGATGTCAAAATCCAACTCTATGTCTTCAACCTACATTATATTGGAAATGTGTTTCGCTCGCAGCGTTCAGTAGCCTGAGTATGTACCAACATGTTGTGTGTGTGTGTGTGCGTGTGCGTGTCTTTCCTCTCTGTGTGTTTTTACTTACTTTTCACATCAAAGACAAAGTTCTTTGGTCTCATGACAGACAATAAAGTTTATTACTGTGATTATGTTTCTTGTAAAACATGTGAATACTATTAAACAATGCAACAAATGCATGTTTTGTTTTTGTTCAGTCAGCAGATGCAGATCTACGAATGCAGTTGGTATGTATTTGAACAGAAACACATTGTTTTGGCTGTGTTCTCCTTCACCACATTGGATTTGAAATGAAATGAGATTTAAAGACCGACATGTTTAAGACATATAAAAATACCCGTATGTGTCATGTGGTTTTTGCATAAAAAACATGAAGTACCTGGTTAGAAATCCTTATATCTCATTCGTCCCCCTCACGAAAAAAAATCCTGAATCTCTGAATGTGACACAAGATGTCTCCTCCTTCAGTGAAAAGTCTATTCTCAGTGTGCACTGGAGGCTTCAAGTTTCCACATCACACATGTGTAAGTGACATATTGGACCTGGATTGGCTTCCAACTAGTTGTGATGTCACAAATCTTGCTCATGGCTACACGGCTTGAACTCAGATTTTTGGTAAAAAGTTCCTCGTTCAACTGACGTATGTAAATCACTTACATCATTCTGCATAGTGAAACTCAAACATTCATGTGAAGTAACAATAAACAAAACGCATATTTGAGTGAAGAGGGACTTGAAATGGGAGGGAGCTTCAATGATGACTTCCAGCTTTACAGGTTTTTGAAGGTTTTTACATCCATGAACAACGTAGCGCTTCAAAATGAGCCTCAAATTAAAGTTGAAAGTCAACCCTTTAAACCATGGTGATTGTTTCTTTTTATTATTCTGGAGTAAAGAGTGAAAACATTTTTTTTTTAAAAGTGAAATTGGACGTACTAAGAGCTGCCTGAAGGACAGGGAGAGTGAGCATAAGTCTGGATAATCCTCTGGGACAACACTTTACTGAGCATCGTGTATGCACTGACTGTCTTTTGAGGGTGGAAAGAATACAATGTGTTTATCAGAGGTGGTGAGTTTTTTTAAAACTGCTGCTGAGGGAAACCTGTTGGATTTTTAAATTTGATACTTGAGTGTCTTAATTAAGATATATAAACAATATTCTTACCTGTACTCATTAACAGGTCTGTACCTATTCATTAATATTACTGTGTATGTTTTTTTTGTACCTGTTGATCATTTCTTTCTGTGATGCACAATTGTTTGATGGAATTATGTTTATTTCTGGCATTAATAATCTATTTTATATCATTTCCTCCTTGATAGGGACCCTGTGTGGTCATCAATTTAAACCATTATGCCTGTTAAATAAATGTTTATAACACAACTTTTCCTCCCTGCTCTTCAAGGCGTGAAGAAGAACTTCAGCTTTCCTACTAATACAAAAAAGCATTGCTGTCCAAACACGCGTGACAGTCTCTTTCTACATGAAGCATAAAGGAAGCAGTCTTCATGTTTCATTGCCTGTTTGATCCCTGATTTCAATTTGGATTGGCGTCAAGTTCTCTTCTGGTCAAACTCAAATGTGTTAAAAGGATTCTTGGCCATGCATGTAAAGAATAGAAGCGATCCGCTTAATCAATCACTTCTTAGCTGTCACACACATCCTGATTGCTAATGTCAAGCAAATAATAGCCAGGTTAACACCGCTTTGTTACAAAAACGTGGCTTGAGATCTGAAGGAAGACGGTGAATTCAAACTGGAGGTATGTATATCTTCTTCTTTAATACATCACTTGGTGGATATAAAATACAGATGTTGTGCTGTTTAGACACAACTCAGCCTGGTCAGGACAAGAGGCTTCTCCTGCTGCAGTTCACCCCAAGTGTGATGTTACAACAGCAGCATGATTTCTTATCTTTGTGCAGTCGGGGTGATAGATTGGGGCTGATATAAGAGTTGGATGACCACTGTATAAAGTTATGGCCCAGCAAGGATAGAGAGAAATGCTATGAGAGTTGAGAGGGTGGACACAATATGTTTTGGACTGACTGCCAAGTAGGGGATAGGACATCACCTGTGACTGGTTATACACAGCCCAACATATAGAAACAAGAATTATAGTTCCCGTACAAAACAGAGGAGGAGAGGCATTCACCCTTCACAAATCGTTTGCAAACATAAACCACAAAAAGTACATGCTGAAAGCTGGAGTCAAGCCAGAGCACTAGAGGAATGTATACTTTTCTCTTGGCAGGCTGTCTTTATGCTGTCATACTTATGGTTGGGGTTTTCTCTCCTCGGTTAACTTTGACTCTCAAAGATTGCTCACGTCCTGAACAGTAAGCTCAAATATCAGACATTCAAAGAGAAGAATAGAAATGGATTTTTAAGTAGACGATCCCATCGGAGTTGTTTAATGGGCATGTAGCAGCATTATTACAGGAACCAGAGAGCTTTTCTTACAAAAATGTCCCCATATGTCACGTATATATTTATGTAAAACACATACTGTAAACGCCGACTGAGCATCTTGAACTATTTCTTCAAAATTCCTGCTTCTTTAGCCCGAGACCGGCTCAAGCTGTTGTCGACTATCTGGCCAAGGTTAGCGGTTTCTACTGAATATTTCCTGCTGATATAATTAGAAAGATGAAATCCCCTTGCACACATTCACACAGTGGAGTTACATGTTCTGAGACACATGACAAAGCCTTTAATGTCATCTCTTTTTTATTCTGAGCAGTGCTAAGCGAGTTAGTGAAACACAAATGAACTCCCCTGCTAATTACAGAAGGTGAGTGATTAATGACTTGCACTGCATCTGAATCCTCTGAACAGGGTGAACAGTAATTTTCTTCCTCTGTTATTTTCATAAGGAGGGTGCGTTCTTGTCTGAACGCATGTGTGTATGTGTGTGTGTGTGTGTGTGAGAAAGACAGAAAGAAAACTGTCCCTCTGGGTAATCTTCTTCAATGAGTCATGTTTACTTAGCATATTCACAAAGCCCATTTTTTTTCCTGAGTTCAGGAGCAATTTATTGGAAACAGCTCGGCACAAAATCAAAGCAGAGTCAGAATTCAGCACTTTTCATCATGCAGTTTTCCTCTCATCTATTGTGCGTGGATGTTCAAAGTTTTTTTTTTTTTAGCCACATATACTGTCCTTCCAGCATACATGTCAAAGTGGAGGAGCAGGAGAGCTGACCTGGAGCCAACAGCTCATGTGGAAAGACAGAGGCAGACATCACACAGCTCAGCTAGAATTTCTTTCTTTTTTGCACTCTTTGTAATGTTCACAGCCAATGTCAGCGCTAAAATGTGATGAAAAGCTTGATGTTCAGGTGTAGCCTTTAACCTTTAAAACAATATTTTTTTTTACATTATTCAGCATGAGATTTGTTCAGGCAGCTTAAGTGCGTGAGCGAGAGTCTGACGCGCGGTGCCTCACGCCAAAAGCGAGAAAGTTAGTAACCCTTATCTGTAACACAACACATGTCATATCATTTAAGGCATTTCAGTTGCCAGGAAGTGCTGATAAAGAAAGCAAACATGATAAAACTGCTGCTTTTTCTAGGGCGCTGAAATGTTTCAATTCTGGGTAGGACGACAGTAAGCGTGCCAACATTTGCTAATCAGCACTAAACACAGAATACAGCTGGGGCTGAAGTGAATGAAGCTTTTCAGGAATTTGCTCATAAACCAAAGCATTGAGAAATATAAAATCTTGACCTGATGATGGATAATAAAGTTAAGGGATCGCCATCATCATCTGGAAGCAATGAATGTCTGTACAAACTTTTACACCAGTCCATTTTTTAAAAAAATGTTGTGACTTTATTATCTGGTACATTCTTACTCTGTACACACAACATTTATCTAACTGTCCTAGAAGAGGGATCCTCTGTTGCTCTTCCTGAGGTTTCTTCCAATTTTTTCCCCATTAAAGGTTTGGGAAGTTTTCCATATGTGAACTGGGGGTCTAAGATTAGAGGATGTTGTATCCTGTTTATTCAATAAAGCCCCCTGAAACAAATGTCTGATTTGTGATGATGAGCTATGTAAGTAGAGTTGACTTGTCTCTCTGGACCAAAATGGTGGACCAACATTGCCATCCACCAGTGTGGCTAAAAAGAAAAAACTGTTTACAATGCACAGAATAGAATGAGAAATTAATAAATTAGTAGCTAAATGCTTATTCATTAATTTGCTGATTTTCTAACAGGCTGCTTTGCACCTTAATTTAAAATGTTAATTAAAATTTGAATTACTGGTCCTTCTCAGTGTAACCCTGAATTCTTGGTGAGTAGCGTCCTCCAGTCACTCTGGGCTGTTGGTAATAAGCGTTAATAAGTTTATCTTGGAATAAACTTCTTTAACGAACCCTGAATATCCAATCTGAACACGTCTGTCGCTGTTACACTCACAACTGTCCCAATAAAGCAACAGCAGGTAGGAACCAAATTACAGCCACGTTTGTACAGGGTATGTGTCAATGAGTCAATATCAAAATACTGATAAAAACACATAGTTAATAGGGAGACATTGGTGTTGCTGCCACCATCCATTTACACACTGTCCTATACAGAAGTAACAGTGAAAACAATGTCATCTGTGGTTGCCGATCATGGATTAAATAGATTTACATGTCTTATTTTTTACAGATGATGAGACAGAGTCTGTATGCTTAGAGAGAGAGAGAGCTTTGGCAGGATACTGTATAGTCTTTTGTAACCAAATTTATCTAGTTTTCAATTTGCCCATTTGCCCAACACAGATGATGACAGTGTGGACGTTTGTCTGTAATTGATTTATCTTTAATTACTTGCTAATGCTGATGGCCTGCGCATGGGACTGATAATTGCTACAAGTGCTCTCTATCCTAAAATGAATCAATTGCTCCCATTGCTATGATAATTTTGCAGGAGGAGGAAAATCTTCCTCCCTCTGATTCCACTTCGAGGCCAAGTGGCTCACAACTGGTAATTAATTACCCTTGATTTAAATATGGAAGTCAAATGTGAGATTTGGACATTTTCAACTTTCTTCAAGTGAGTCTTGCAAAGGGATAATGCTTTAATGTTAAAGCAATTGTATTATGTGTTTTATTTGTTTCAGGTTGGAGCAATCAGTGTAAGGTCTCTCTACAAGAGGACTTCAAGAACTTGAGTACAAAAATATGATCAAAAAAGTGAAACTTGAGGTGGAGAAACTACAGAATGAAGAGAAAGTAATTCAATAAAGTAATTCATTTCATGGGAAACAATTAGACTAAAATGTTCTTTTCATTTTTTCCAGGAACAGGTGAACAAAATATAGCCAAATTGAAGAATAAAGAACAAATAAAGGCTAAATGAAAAGAAAAAAAAGGTTTATTTGTGTGTGTTTAGGCAAAGAATTGCTCTGTGATGGCCTCTTTCACAGCCCTACTAGTAGGGTGGTCTAGGGTGATGGGGTCCACCACATCAGGGGGTTGTTGGCTGATAGAAGGGGGCCTCTCCCGACATATGGTGGCTATATATGTGGAGCACAACACACGCTGCAATGATTCTGCAAATCCAAACTGTGGCCACGATGAGCTGGCTTTCAGTTTCCCAAATGTCACCTCAGTCCTGACCTTGGTTTTTGGTAAGGGCCATGTTGAATCTATTTTGTGGCCCTACATCAGTGTCAGGATAGGGGGGGTGATCAAGGGGCTTGGAGGCTTACCCCCAGTCTCTTAGTAGCACTAATACTAGTCATGACCAGAATCATAAAATGCAGTTTAAAGACCATAACAAAGAATAATATTCAATGTACAGCTTTAAAGTCAATGTAACATCCATGTGCATTTGAAAGGACTCCATAGTGGAAAGAAAGACAATCCAACTGTGACACTTGTGCCATGTGATTATTTCTATATGTGCTATAAGGGAATGACCTTTAATTATCCGGGCTTTTCTGCAGACCCTTAGTGTCCATGCAGGCAATGTGCCAGTATGACCACGCAATGAGTATCCTTATGAATACTACACTAAATGAAAATGAGTAGAATAAAAACAAGGTGGAATATAAATTCAAAATTAAGAGCAACATACTGCTTTTAATGTGCAAATTTAAAGTGTGTATTTTGCATTACAAATCACCACTGCAAGATTTACCTGAGTGTTGAGCTAAGGAATGACTTGCAATTCACACAATCACCTTCATTCTCACCAAGACGTGCAAAGATGGGAATCTTGGTCCAATCTATGGCATTGATCACTCTGGGGAACACTATGAAAGGGGTCGGTCGCATTTAATATACAACAGTAAATGTCATAGGGTCGACATTAATGATAGATCAAGTTGTCAAATATGTTTATGTCAAACTTACCTGCTATGTCATAAAAGCTGTTTTTTTATGGACTGAGTGGGCAGGTGGCCAAGGAACATGACAAAGGCATCCAGTGACTCTGTTACAGCACATGCCACCGTGTGAATAGCGTTGCGGACTGCTCAGGTTCTCTGCATCATCCAAAGCATACATAAAAGTATTCATAGCAAAGTACCGCAGTGCAATGCATACAGTCTGAGGAACTCCAACAATGGCAACATATGGTTCAAGCATCTGAAAAAGGTATGTCATTGCTTCCAATGAGAAACTGTAACTCTCATATAGAAGACCATCAGGAAAAGCAAATGGGTTTTGCCGGTCCCTGAACGTTCTCACCCTTCTAAGAGACCCTCTCACCATCTGCACATTAAGCTTCACAGGCTACAAATGATGATGCCATTTTCCAAGAGAATTGATTGGTCAGTAGGCAGAGCTTTGATCTACTGATCTCAAACATAACCTGCTCTGGAGCAGGCTAGGTTAGGTCTGCAGCATAAGTTACCATGGTGACATACCCCAATAAGAAGTGAACCACTGTCGTAACCCTGAACAAACATGAAGTTCACCTTGCTAACTACAAATCCTGCGTCGTAGTACAGGCCCCTGTCACAGATGTAAAAGTTTGTTTGTTTGTTTGACTATGTCAAATAGAAAGGGATTATCTGTCTGGGAGTGAAAAATGAAAGAAGAAGAAAGAGGAGGAAGAGAAAAGAAAAGCAGAATGGTGGCAAATGAAGCAGATAATGATGAATGATGATTGATGATAGTGGTATAAAAAAGTTAGCTAGAAAAGATACATGTTGTCATGTAATATGCAGCCTAGGTACGTGGCAAGAACTTGACTAGCAAGCTAACAGAGTTTAGCTTGCTAGATATTTACCTTGAGATTATATGAGACTAATTAAAATCTCATCTAGCCTTGGTAAGGTTTGTGAAACCACCCTGTGAGACTGATTAAAGTTAAGTAAATCAAATGGAATAAATTAAATATATAGACCCAAACCTGCAAGGGGACAAGAACAAGCTTCTTCAATGTTACACATATAATAATATATACAGTATAACTTATTCAATATTCTTAATAAGCAACATAAATTAATATTAATATAAACTCAAGTAATAGAAATAACCCAAACATTTAATTAGGAGAAACTCTTTCCATCAGATTGATGCTTATGATGATGACCCTGGCCCACGTGTGCAGAGTGACCGTGTCTTCTCACACTCCCTGTAGTCCCTGACAGGAGAGGGGAGGTGGTGGTGGTGGGGGATTCTGTCAGTGTTGCAGAGGATGGTGATCTGCACTCCCTTCGTGTCCCAGTGCAGGTGCAGTGAAGCATTTGAGTCAGTGTCAGCGCTCCTGAGACGGTTCAGTGTGTTTACAGTGACCCAACACACACAATCACTGAACAGCAGTCCTTTCATACCATGAAGAAAACCAGACAGAGACATGCAGTATTGCCTAGCAGGTGCAATGTCACATGTCTGGACGGTCATAAAAACAGAACCTAAGTGCACTTCCTGTTTCTGTCTCGACACAGCCGGTGGTCATATCGTGTTCGTCTCCAGATCTCCTGCTGTTTGGGGAGGCAGCAGCACTCAAGCACCACGTTGTAAAACATGTCACCCTCCTTCACGATAGATGAGCCTATTATACCTGGGAACTAGAGGCTGGAAGATGCAGGAGTGAGGTTGTATTTACACAAGTGATTCTCAGGAAACTGTATACAAGCTGTTTTAATGACACATTCACTGCAAAAAAAAAAAAAATCAATCGTGACACAAGTCATTTCATCTCATGTTCAGTTTTTTTCTTGGAAAATCTCTGGCAACGAGGTGAAATAACTCAGATGTGTCCACTGCAGCGTTGGGGAAAGTCTCATCTTTTGCAGGAAGGACTAAGCAGATTATTCTATTAGTTTGTGGGGCAAACATTTGATTCAGATGAGCTGCAAGAAACTGAGTAAAGTAAAAAATAATCTAATTTCACCAGCAGATTATATGATGCAGATAAAATTATGTAAATATATTTGCTATGGTTGGAGACTGGGACTAGTTGTTCTAAGAGTTGTCAGTATAGTCTGTAGATTATACAAATTAACCGGGACAGTGGTTCTGGTCAAAGAAAAAAAAAATCTTTACTGTGTTTTTCAAATATAAAACATTTTCAGCTCTCTGAGCACCACAAACAGAAATCCATTTACTTTTTTTTTCTTACTTTTTATATTTTTACTGTGGCAGCAGATGTCTTAGAGATAAATATGTCAAAACCTGACAAGATAAAAACAGAAACCTGAATGGATAGATAGAAGGAAATAAAATCTGCATTAAATGCTTCATTCATTAAATCAACACTTTGACTACTATAGAGTGGACTAATAAAAAAAAAAAATATATATATATATATATATATATATATATATATATATATATATATATATATATATATATATATATATATATATATATATATATATATATATAAAGGGTTTTGAGAGGACCGCTGTGTCTGATGATGAGTTGATGAAAGGAGTGATTTCATGCTTTAGAAAAAAAATCACCTATTTTACATTCATAAATTTCAGAAATGTTGACACAGTTATGTCGGCTATCTAATGCTTTAGAGGAAACTGGCAGATGTTTTTATTGTACTTCATTAAAGTATTAAATGACTTCTTGGTTGTAATGTTTGTATGTTGGGCAGAATTTTTAATTTTTTTCTCCTTCTGTTTCATCTTTTTAACTTTTAATTACTTGTAGTTTAATTGTCATTTCTCTCGTCTTTGTTGGAATGTGCGTTTTTTTCTTGATAGCTTCATTCTTCTTGAAAATAACAGTAAATATAAAGTATGTAAGTGGTTTTGAGAGCGGCCTTTTCCTGGTAAGTGATAACACAATGGATTTTCTTTAGCCTATTCATAGCTCACTTCTCTCCTTGCAGAGAATTGAAGCCCTGGCACAGACAATTTATATAATAGAGGGAAGTAGCTCTTATCTGCTTTCTTACCTGCTTTTCTCCATCTTCTTCATGGTGACGCTCCAGCTAACCACTGTAATCAGCCAAACGGATGAGCTGTTTCACTCAAGGTGATGGTGATGGAATATTGATGGTGCTGCGTGATTTTAAACCTTGATGTCGATCGAGGTGTTATTCCCCGCTCCCTGAAAACGCGGCAGGCACTTCAGTATAGATTAATGTGCAGTTTCATCAGCATCAATCAGAAAAGCTATTGTTATGACGCACGCAAATTGTGATTCAAATATATTCAAATATGAGAATTGCAATTATACTCTCGGTGTTTGCACAAAGAGAAGCAACACAACATCTGCATACAACCCCTGCAGACAGAGACATTTACATTTCGCTTGCTTTGCGCGCATTTTATGTCACGCAGCCATAATGTCCCCGCGATCAAAGGAGTTTAACGTCATGTGAGTAAGGCGGGACATCATCGTTTTTTAAGCTTCCTCTAATCTGCATGAGCATCCAGGAATCATAAAGGCCGCTGCTGTTTGACTTCTTAAGCACCTGGAAGAAGGCTAACATCATCTGGACAAAGACAAGAGAAGGACGCAGGGGAGGCGGAGAGAGAAATCGAAACAGCAGCAAATGAAAAGAGGTGTTAAGAGCAAAGAAGAGGATGGTGGTAAAAAAAAGGGAGCTGTTGACTGAGAGCAACCTGAGGATGGAGGATGAGTATTGACAGTGGGGCACAGAAAGTGGAGTAATATGATTAGCTGGTTGGTTCGTATTGAATAGCAATCACTGATAACCTGATCCTCTTCCTCTACTTTCCTCCAAGCATCCTTTACTTCCAGAATGTGATCTTCCATGAGCCCCGGACTTCCATAAACAACTCAATATTGTTAAATAACATCGAGCTCAATTACCTTTTGTGTGTTAATGCATGCATGCACCCATTTGTGCATTACTCCATATCTTGATTACTGCATGCAACAACATGCAAGGTTGATAAGTGCATTTGTTTGTCTGTGTATTTGTGTTTGTTTGGTGTGTCAGGTTGCCTTTCTGTCCCATCATGCTTTTCATCTCGTCGGCAGCGATCAAAGGCTGTAACCTTGTGTGGGCCAGTCATGTTCATTCATCCAGCATACATGGCTGGCTGCTAATGTCCTGGAAATCCTCAACACAGAGACAAAAAATAAACCCTTGCGGTGTGTCTGCATGCATGTGCATAAGCCAGTATGTTGGATGTGACCATTTACTCTAATTCTCAGCTCTAAACATAACATCTGTATTCATCTGGTTTTCCTCCCTGCTCTTGCGTTTTTTCATTATCTCGTTTTCCAGCAAGCACATTCACATAACTCCCTTTACACAACATGCATCCCAGTAACCTTTTTACATCCCTTTATGTTGTTGTCATTCAAGTCGCAGAGTTCAGGTTTCTCCACTCAACCATACATTTTCTTTCGGAGACTAACGGCTGCAGTATCACATAGCTACAGACCATTTAAGTCAGTCAAGATTTGTATCAAAGCCAGACCGAATTCATACATCCTGTCACATATAAAATGCAGTCACCACCAAAAACCGATGTTTAAATTTCCTATGTTCGCATGTTAATGTGTCACAGCAAATGAACACATGTCCGTTCTAGCCTCTAAAGCAGCAGGTGTCTCATGTTTTGTAACCTCTTAAAATGAAACAATATCTTACGGTGACTAGTTAGCAGTTTAAAGTGATTGTGATCATTTGAATAAATTCGGGGACACGAAAAGGCAAAACTGTCCAGTGCTTCACAAGAAAAAAGCAAAGAAAGAGAAAAATCTGATCTAAATTTAAACAAACAGGCCTCTACAGCCATGCTAGCTGCTCTGCTAACATGCCCACAATAACAATAATAAGTAGGAATGATTGTCTACCATATTCACTGTCTTAGTTTAGCGTGTTAGCATGGTAACATTTGCTAATTAGCATTAAACACAAAGTACAGCTGAGGTTGATGGGTATGCCATATTTTTATTGCAGGTATTTGGTCATAAACCAAAGTATTGGATAGTTGGTAAAAAAAAAATGGAATTGAGATCATGAAAGTTATTATAATTAATTCTGATGAGAATATGAATGTCTGAACTAAGTGTCACAGCAATAGTTGCAAAGCTGCAGGAACATGATTTCAGGCGCAGCAGCACAGCAGCACAGCAGTGTAACTTCATTGATTATTTAAATCTCCAGACACGCTGACAGGATCGGTCAGGATCTAATGTTAATTATTGCTCTGTGTTTTTTCTACTCTACTAAAAGGTCAGTTGTTACACATGCAGTCCATACCGAGTTCATACAGTGAAAGTGTTTGGAGTGAAGCAGCCGCCCACCTGATAAATCCTGAGCTCCATCAGAGCTGTCTAAAAAATTCATTTCAGAACCTAAAAGTTTAATTTGGTTTCCTCTGGAGAGTTTCCTCTGTCCTGTCAAGTTTATAACTACAGCTTTTAGCTTTGTTGTTGCAGTGACATTACTGCGCGGCTGGAAACAGTTACAATTACTGAAAGTAGCCTCTCTAATCTTTAAAGTTAGTCATTAAAGAAAACACTCATACATCAGTACAACACACGATAAAGAAATCATCTGGAAAGGTCGCACTGCTTGACATAATTCAAAAAGCAGTATAGCCTACAGGGACCAGTAGAGACGGAGTGTAATGTCCACGGTAAACGGCTGCGTCGTATTCTGGCTCTATTAGGAAATGCTGGTTCTTTACCCTCCTCCCCTATCTTACATGCAGGGTCTATTTATGCCGGACTGGCTCACACATGACAGAAAAATTACTGCAACAACACAGTAATAGATTGCCAACATAAGCTGGGAGGGGTTTGTTGTGCAAAACTCAGGTTGTCACTAACATGAGAATAGCTGGTCCACCTTTAAAGGTCAGTCCACCTTAAGTGAGTCTCGTCAGGTTGTCTCTAAGAGTAAATACAGAGAAGATTTAGCCTGTTTACTAGTAGTTACTGTACAAAAAAAGCATGATTTTGTTGAAGGTTACATTTTTTCAGTGATAATATGCTGAGGCACCCTCTCACCTTTACTTCCCACAGTGATGAATAGTTGTTGAGACTTTTCAAAAAATTTCAAAATCACGAACATTAACCTTATAAGGGCACAAGAGGAAAAGTCAAAGGATCACCAAAGTCATTAGGATTCATCCTCTGGAAACCATTTATGTCTGTACCAAATTGTGTGCAAATCCATAAAACAATTGTGGAGACTTTTCATTATAAACCAAACAAGTCAAGAAGATCTTCATTCATTACCTTCATTCCTTGGGAATCATGACGAGCTGTGCAAAAGTTCATGGCAATCCAATAGTTGTTGATATAGTTCAACCTGAACCAAAGTGATGGATCAGCTGACAGCTATTCATGAGTCACGCTGCTGACAAGGCTAAAAATCTGATATAAATTGATCTGGTGACCCCTCCAATAACTGAAACCTAAATAATCATTACATCAAAATGTTTCCATGTGTTTCGTTCCCAACAGCATTTATACTATTGTGTCAATGAAGTCCTGCACAGATAGCAGTTATGTCGCAAGAGCATGGATGTTAAGATCCTCTATGATATATATATCTTATTTAAGTGCTACTGACGTACCACAGTGATAAATTGCTGTGAAAGCACTCTGCCTCATTGGCTATTGTTGGGAGCTAAATGTCTGAAGGTGAAATCGACTTCAGGGTCAAACCACAAACCCGGTAAGCCTCCATTGATTTACAGAGAGCTCTCCTATCATCCCACTCTGTAATAGCTCATGTAATAGCCACTTGCCAAGCAGATGGTGTCTAAATTTTTAACATACAACTGTGTTGCTTTTCCTCTTTTGTGGTCTCCTGTCACGGGGTTAATGATTTAATGAGCGAGATATTCTGAGAAACAGACACATATTCAAAGTGGAACTGGAATTTGGTTCACTAGTGTGCAGTTATTTCCCCTTAATTGTTTCCTGAACTTTGCCCTTGAGGTTCTCCCTGACCCGGCATACATTGATGGGGTTCAATGACAGACAGGGATTTGGGAAGATGGAAGAGGGGAGTCCTGAGTGTGTGTGTGTGTGTGTGTGTGTGTGTTTGAGGTGGTGGTTGTTCTGGTCCAGGCCAGGTGGCAGCAGAGCCAAATGTACCTCATTTACTTTTGACACAAACTCCTCCATCACCTCCACACTCGAAGCCCGGACCTACTCCTGCACCATTCCAGTGAAATTGTTCCCACAGGTTACATGTGGTGTTATAATGGTGTCTCAGCGGAGCCAGAAGCACCCACATTAACGTCCTGAGTTTACTTGATTGGTATTTATATATGAGTCAGAGACTTGACTGCTGTGAGACTTTCTTGAGGCTTGTCTTAATAAAGCCTTCGTTTAATCTCCAACCATCCATTCGAGCATTCCCGAACGCTTTCCAAGGCCTCAAATGTCTTTCTCCCTTTCCTCCAGCTCCTCCTGGGGACATTTCCAGACATTGGGTGATATGCTCTGATTATACTGATGTTCTTTGAGAAGTTAACAATACAGTACAAAGTCAAGAGGTTGTGATATTTAGCACAACAAGCTAGTGACGCCCATGCATGCGCAGTGGTGTCCAATTTATACAGAACTACTCTCTGGAGACTGAAAATGTGATTGCTGTTTTTAGACTTTGGAGCCGTTTCTAAACAAATTAAATGTCCAAACTCTTTGTTATAAGATACTATGTGTTTTTAATAGTTTTTTAGTCAACAATCGAGGTCTACGGCACAGAGGAATACAATATATCAGGCTTTGGATACATATACAATACTTGTAAGTAGGCTCAGTTCATTGTTAGTTTGGCTCTGCACATGAGATTAGTTGACAATAAGAAAAACATTCCCAGCCATATCCTTTAACCTGACACTTGCTTTGACAAGAGTTTTTTCTCAAGATTTCACTTTGACATTCCCTAAAAAAAAAAATAAAAAAATAAAAGGTCTAGTAGGAAATATTGTTGGCATAAATGTAAAATAGACACATCTGGTGCCTAAAGAGAAGAGTATCTTACTCTTTAGAAAAATAATCCCTTGAATACCTTCCATGCCCACACTCCCTGTGGCACCACTAAAGCCTCTCTCTCTCTTGTTTATCACAGCATTGACCTAAATTAAATTTCAGCCTCAGTGATTACACTTCCCTAATAACTTGCATCACAGAGCCATGACCTGGACTGATGATCTGATATAGCCGCTCATATATCGTACTCTCAATTTTGGCCTAAAACATGCTGAATCTGTATCACCATGAGGTCATGATGCAGACTTTTTTTATGTGCTGGAGAGGGTAGAAAAGTTCAGTCCTCCTGTTGGGGTCCACTGGTCTACACTGTACCGTATCCCAGACATCACCCCCTGGGGATATCATAGTATCAGAGCATGAAGGGAAGTAGAGGATGGATGAGTCCTTTACACCCGATCTAAATCATCCCTCTCTTCCATCCCTCTTCTCCACCCTTGTTCCCAGCCTTTGCCCATCTCTCTGCCTGGCTTTTTTTTTTTCCAACTGGAAAAATAGCAGGCAGTGAAACGTGATACAGGTTGGTGGGTGGGGGGTCGTGCCGGTCGCTGCGCTGTCCCACTAATGGAGATGGATGTGGGCTCAGAATTGTCTCCCGTGCAGCCTCCATGATAGAGAGAAAAAGAGAGGGAGGAGGGATCTATTTCTCCTGTGCTTCCTCCTGGGCTGCAGAACTCTTTTAATGAGAGGGGAGGGCTGAGCACTCACGATTTGATTTGAGAGAAAGGGGGAGAGGGAGGGGGGGGACCAGAGGGGGATGTAGAGCTACAGAGAGAAAGACGTGGGGAGATAGAAAAGAGAGTGAACGGAGAGAAAAGGAGCTGCAGGAGAATAGAGTGAAGGAATGACATGTTGACAAGAGAGGAAGATAGATGATAAGATGGCAGGAAGGGAGGATTGAGGGAGTAATGATATTCAAAGAGGAATAATACAATGGGAGAAAGCCCAAGATGAAGACTGACAGAGATAAATAGACCATGATTGCCAACAAATCACTCTTTTGCTATTATGCTTGCTATTATGCCTCCAGTAAACGCCCATTCTCAAAATGTCTCCATCCCTCTCCTGTAAACCCACAGTTGAGATTTTGATCACAACACAATATTTTGGAAGCTTTTTTTGGGGAGTGGAAACGGGTGAAACAACAGTGCAGATGATAAGAGGGAAGCTTGTACAGCAAGAAAAGAGCCATATTTAAAGTTTATCTCAAAATACAGCTTTCCTATTAGTCACATAGTAAGTAATGGGAAATAAAATCGCTAAAACTGTATCATTACCTCTTTATAAAAGCAAAATGCTGCTGAAACAATAACAAAAATGTTAAGTCAAAATTAAAATGTTGATGATATATGACAGATGAAAGTAAAATATATGAGCTATTGCGTTAAATTCATGACATAATAACTCAAAATTTGGATTGAAGTAAAAAAAGACTGAGATATTAAGTCATAAATTTTACTCATTTGACATTAAAAACAAAAAGTTATTGTTTTAAGTTATTTATCTAACAATTGTGACTTGGTGTAACAGTCTTAATAAGATAAAAATCTGACTTACAATCTCATCATTTTGACTTTAAACAACAGAAATATCTCCACAACTACTGGATGGATCGGACATTCATGTCTCTCCTGATGAATCCTAATGATTTTGGTGACGGTGACATTTGTGGTTTTGCATTAAATGTCTTGGCAACTACAACTATTTGGACGAATTCCAGTGACATTTGGCTCAGAAATTCTTGTTGCCCTCAGGATGAATTGTAATAACTTTGCCCTGACGTTTGTGCAAAAACTAATGACATTCCCATCGGCCTCAGCTGTGCTTTCTGCTGTTTAGTGCTAATTAGTGAAACACGCTAAACTAAGATGCTGAACATCAGCATGTCAATATTGTCTTTGTGGGCGTGTTAGCATGCTGGTGTCAGTGTTTAGCACTTAGTTGTGTCTAAGTACAGTTTCACACATTGGTCACATTGCCTAGATTTGATCATATGTCATAATTTAAAAAAGGGCTCGTATATATCTCTGCTCACAGGAAGCTACTGTACAAAACTCAAACTGCAAAATCCGAACTCCTAACCACAACAAGTCTTGTTACTTTAAACATCAAGATTTTTACTGAGTCAGTCAAACCTTAAATTATTACATCATAGTTTTGGATTAGTATCTCACCAATTTGTCCTAGGAAAACTTACGATCTCTTGTTTTTTTTTTACTTTAAAACTCAAGATTTTGACTCATTGTATAATTATGACTTAATATCTTATTATTTTGGCCTGATTTGGTCATATATCTTAATTACAAAAGGGTTTGTATATATCTCTGCTCACAGGAAGCAACTATACAAAACTGCCAAATCCAAACTCCTAAACACAACAAGTCCTCCACATTAAACTTCCACACAGGTCATCTGACCATGTGATCCAGAACGACCCATAGGAGCCTTTTCTAATCAGGCGCCTCTATCAGCAGCAATCAGCACGACAACATAATTAGTTTAATCACTGTTAAAAAAGTAATTATATGACGTGACAATGCTGCGGTTAAGGTCTGATTAGGTTTAAGCACAAAAAAACACTTGGTTAGGGTTAAGAAACGATTATGATTTTGATTCAAATTGTCAGTTGAAACGTGTTGTGGGTTAAAGTTACTACTTCCTTTAAGTTAGGCAACCTTTGTCGCAACATTAAATGCTACAATAATCATAGTTATGTTTTGTTTTGTTTTTTTAATTGTCCCAACAAGTTGTCCTTAATGGGAACTTTATATAAAAGCATCATTTCACCCCTGTGGAAAAACACATGACTAATTAGAAATCATTGTTTTTTGGAACTTGGATGTGAAAGAGGAATACGGGCTGTAACTGATTCGATGGATGAGTTTGGTCATTTTTTTAAACTACGTAGATATTTATGATGAATTTAATCTTCACAGTTCAATTAGAGAATACAGTAAAGTGATAAAGGTCATTCCAGTTCCCCTCAGTACAATGATTCAGCAACTTTTGGCGCCCTCTAACATGTTTGTTAGAAATGGTTTATCAACAAAATATGAACCCGAATCAGCTGTAAAGAAAATAACAACACAGAGACGAAGAGGCAAGGAAAATAAGGAAACAATATTTGTCCTATCCAATCCCGCCTAAAGCCAGAGAAGTGTGTTGATTATCTATCCTTCCAATCACCTCTTGCGTTAAAGAGTTCATTGGAATAACAACCCGTGTGGATTCTGTGAGAGGGATAATGAGACCGTAGAAAATATTTTCCTCCAGTGTGAAATCTGTGCAGGAATTTTGGCTTTCGTTTCAATCTAAAGAGATAGCGCTGCACCCTCTAAATATGATGTCGATTAAATCTGGAGTGCAGAAAAAAAAACCCTGGATTGTCTGGTAAACAACTTGATTTTTTTGGCTAAACACTTTATTCATATACGTAAATATTTAAAGGTTCAGCCTCATATGAACAGATGGAAAGATGAACTCAAACTATTCATAAAATCTCTTCAATGCAGACAAATAGAAACGCTGTGAACCTTCTTTTTCTTCCTTTATTGGACTTGTTTATGCTGCTTGAATAGGACCCTCACTCTTAGTTAACTATTGTTTAAATATGCCATAAAACTTTCTACTTGAATCTCCCACAACAAAAAATTATAGAAATACATCAAAGGTCACTCAAACGTAACCGTAGCTTGTTTTTGGCAACTGACATTTCAACCTATTGTGTCAAATTTCTTGGGAGGACAAGCTCCCTAAAAAAGTAGCGAGTCAGGCGTAAACAGAATCAGAAAAGACAGGCAGGTTGTGTTCACTTTACACGGTATCTGTTTATTGAGGTTTAAATTTTCAAGCAGTTATCTCTCACTTCCAATGCGGAGCCACCGACGTGCAAAGTTGAAGCTGATGCAGTTTTAATAAATGGGAGGGGAACTCTGCAATATCGCGAACACATCAGACCCAGGTGGAGACGTCTGCATTTCAAAAACAGCATAGAAAATTGATGCTTTCAGATTTCAGATATGTCAAACCCACGAACAGGAAACTTAATCTAGATCAGACGGGCTTTACCTACACCTAAAAATTGCCACCTGCTTCCCGGATGTTACCGTACATTTTTATTTGTGAGGATTTCAGAGTCGGCCTTGACAGCAGAGGACTTTCACAGTGTTTACTCTGTCAGAGCACTATTAGCCTCTGTATCCTGCAGTAGTATGTGTCTGTGTGTGTGTGTGTGTGTGTGTGTGACTCACTTGAAAGCCCTTGACAAATCCTGGAGGAAAAAAAAAAAAAAAGGCTGTGAATGGAAGCCGCACAGATTCTCTGTTTTCTCTGCAAAGAAAATCGTATAGGCTGAAATCAACTTCCTGTTTCTAACCATTGTCAGATTCCTGGAGTGTTTACCTGTGAACTGGGAGAAGCGAACACGTGGATTCTTCAGCACAGTTGAACACAGTTAATTTCAACCTAAGTCTTTTGATGTTTGTGTAACACGCTGACAGACTGGAGGGAATCATTTGACAGGAAAGGTGAGTGAATCATGAGAGAAATAAATATTCAAATCCCTTCGCATCTTTTTACTCCCTATCTCAGTTTTCCGCCTTCTTATAGCACCTAAAAAGCAGCGTTTCACTTCTTTTTTTTGAAATTTTATCTGTTCTATCACAACACACAGATTCTCCTAAGGATCTGTTTGGAGAACTACACTATATGGCCAAAAGTATATAGACGGTTAGACCTGTTCAACATGGTAATGCCCCTGTTTTTCCCAGTCTGGTGTTGAAGAACTGGGGAAAAAAAGCCTGCAAAGAGCTCTGACCTCAACCTGATTCAACACCTTTGGGGATGAACTGGAACGCCAACTGTGAGCCAAACCTTATGGCCCAACATAAGTGCCCGATCATGCACGTCTTTGTGGCTAAATGGGAGGAAATCCCTGCCACCAGGTTCCAAAATCTGGTGGAAAGTCTCCCCAGAAAAGTGGAAGCAGGTGAATAAAGCCCATGATTTTGGAATAACATGTTCAGCTATCACATATCGGTGCAATGTCCAGGTGTCCACATACTTTTGGCCATATAATGAACCGTGCTGAGGGATGTGGTAAGACTCTAGTTTGTGGTGTTGTTCTGCTGGATCCAATTATGCTGGAGTGTGTTTCTAATATATTTGTTTCTCCACATATGTAAATACAGTGGACAAAATATTAGAAACACCTTTCCAAATACAGCGCTGGAGTTCAAAACAAGACCACCACAGAGTGCAGGCTCAAAACTTGCCTGGGAGCTGGATAAACACAGAAACAACTAGCTCTCAGTAAAAATCGAGATTTTTGCATATCTGGGTGTAATGTTGTGGTGTCCATATACTTTTGTCTACACACTGTGTAGTTTATGTTGTGCATCTTGGAGAAAAGGAGAAAAGGTGTTACTTTCATTGCAAAGTCAGTGTCCATTCTGCTACATGGCATGTTGTTCAACCATTAGACTCGCTTTATTTATATTTCAAGATTTCTAAGAATAAAAAAAAAAAAAAATCTGAAGTGTGATGGATCAATGGACATGAGTCGTGATACGTGTCTTAATCTTATCCAGCAGCGCCCCCTTGTGGAGAAACATGACAAAACTGTGGCTTCTTCATTCAAAGAAGTAATGTTTTGTGACTGCTCACGTAAACTAATCAAACGTGCATATAAATACATTTTTACTGGATGAAATAACAATTCCTTCTTACTTGCTCCATCCTGGATCGCTGTTTCTCCTGTTTCAACATGTATTATCAACATCTTGTTTACTTTTCTCTCTGATTTCCTGTATGGCCTCCCAGCTGTTCTCCAGACTCTGCCTCAACCCTGCCAGATCCTTTCTAATATCCTCAAGGAGATCCAGCTTTGAAAGTTTTCTGTCAATAGATGAGAGCACCTCCCCTCCTCCGGCCTCCCTGACAACAGGGTCTGCAGGTTCAGCCGGTTGTAATGACTCCATGCTTTGCTCCCACAGAGTCTCAAAGTACGAGTCAATGAAAGTTTCCAGTTCTTCCAGGCTGCTGTCGCCCCACTGGTTGATCAGCGCCTGCAGGCCTCCAGACTCAGTCAGCTTCCTGAGCGTGCTCTCTCTCAGTGCAGGGCGGCAGAGTGAATCCACGTTAACAATATTTTCCTCCGTAAGCATCCTGTGTTGTCTTTGAGGCAAAACCAAAACCACCACTGGGTGTCCGGGTGAGAACAGGTCTACTCGGCTTTCACCGTTCAGTCGCAAGCAGCTGCGAGGATCGTCAGTCGGGAACCAGACAGGCAGATTTACCGTTAACCTTTGTTGACCTGTTGGAGTCCACCTCAGGGTGGAGAGTCCAGCCCATCCTGTTCTTCCTGCTGGCAGTGCTACAGTCTGACCATCTTCCCCTGTAACCTCTGAGCAGTTTAGTGTTGGACGCAGAGTAGAAGTAGCTGACTCAGTCGCTGTAAAAAAAGGAAATAATAACACCGGAGTTATTTCATGCGAGGCATAAAAATTCCAACCAATTCTTTAACAACTGTCTCCACCTGTTCTAACAGATAAACCTGCTTATCTCTCCGTTACAGACAGAGACTGCTACCTCATCTTTTACACCATAAACCACTCTTCATTTGATCCCTCCCCATGCTTACACCCGATATGACGTCTGAAGGTATTCATTTTTGTGAGATGTATGTGTTTTGTATGTGTCTCTGTTATATGCTTTTATGAAGTCACTGATAATATATCTCAGTGTTGCTCTATATTGTACATATTCTTTTATTGTTCTCATGTTTATATCCTGTTTCTGTTTCATATCTTTTGTTAGGTTGAATTTCTTCAGAGGGAGAACAGATGAGAAATAGCTTTTTTGGGCTCCTTTGCATTCTGGCACATTTACAAAAAATTTAATACATAATTAGATACAATCAGCCGATATTGGCTGATTATATCTGGTTATATCCAATTACATGTTTATTTGTCTTGAATCAAGTAAGATTAAAAACAATTTGTTGTGTTTCTTCGTCATATTGGGCTATTTTCTATTTGCAGTCATACTTACTTTTACTGTAATTTATTCATGTTTGTCTAATCAAATTTGAAGGATCATTCCACTGTGTTAATGTTTGCAAAAAGCGTAAACAGGGAATATCGACCAATATATTGTTATCTTTGTTTAAAATGCAGAATAAGTGTTTTTAAGCTGTGATAAAAAAAAGTTTTAGTCACACTCTAGTTCAAACATCCTTTTTCGACAACAAACATGTAAAATCTAGCAAATTAGAATAAACTGTGTGTTGTTGTGGCGGGGTAAAACATGAGTGCATTCACTTACAGTCATGGGACATCAGATGTCTGCCGCTCATGAGCACCTTTAAATCCCTTTTACACAGCGTCACTGTGTCCGCCTGCTGCTCTCGTGCTGAATAAACACGTCTCCCCACGTGAGGAGGAGCCAGCCTTTCTTCAACCAGCATCTCCTCTATCAGTTCAATCAGCTGGTTAACCTGAGCTCCATCTCCCCAGTCTTTATTGTCCAGGACGTGGTATCTGTTCCCACACCTCTCGACGAGCCTCTGCAGCGGCTCTCCCTCGGCCTCGATGCGCCGCTCGATGCTCGTGTCTCCCAACCAGTCTCCGTAGCTGAACAGGACCATGGCTCTGCTCCACGCGGGGGCTCGTCCCGCCTCCAGCTGTTTCTCCAAGGCCTCCCTGTTGGCGTCTTTGAATGAGGAGCTCACGTTGACAACCAGAACGATGGCGCAGGGCGAAGGAGCCGTCAGGAGGTCAGAGGTCACGGGGAAGCAGCCTGGCGTATCCAGCACCGTCACCAGCTTGCCGTTGATTTCGGCTTGTTTTTCGGAGCAGGAAGTGGTTTGGCTGTCTGTGTCGAAGCACTCTCTGCTCAGGATGGTGTTTCCGCAGGAGCTCTTGCCTGTTTTCCCGCCGCCAATAAGGACTATCCTCAGCTCTGAGAGACGGTTGACCTTCTCTGTTAGAAACATAGAGAACCAACATCACGGCGAGTATAAACACTGACATCGTTTATCACTCTTAAATGTATCTAACTCACCCAGCTGGGATCTCACAATCCGCCTTTGTCTCTCCTTCTTCATCAGTCTCTCCTTGGCTCTCTCTTTATCTCTTCTCATCTTCCCCTCCAGCTGTTCCATCACAGTCCTCTCCAACTCATAATGCCAGCCGCCGCCGCTGCCAGCCACCATTTCCTCTATCTTCCCAATCAGTCCCCTCACCTGAAATCCATCTCCTTTGGTTTTATTGTTCAGAACGTGATACCTGTCGCCGCATCTTTCAACGAGCCACCGCAGAGGCTCCCCTTCGCTCTCAATGTATTGCTCAGTAGTCGTGCCTCCCAGCCAGTCCCCGAAACTGAACAGCAGGATGACACGACTCCAGGTGTGTTCGCCGATCAGCTCGAGGTGTTCCTGCACCGCCCTCCGATACGTTTCGGTGAAGGCCCTGTCCACACGGATCACCAGCAGGAAGACATGCGGCCCCGGAGGACAGAGAGACAAACTGAGCAGGATCTCCCTCTGGTCGAAGACGGGACTCTCGTCACAGAAGTAGTTCATCCACCAGCCCGGCGTGTCCACCACAGTCACCTGTCGACCGAACACAGCTCCTTCTCCAACCAGGCACTGAGCTGTTCTCCCGAGTCGCTGGCCGCTCTCTCTGCCCAGGATGGTGTTCAGTGTCGAGGTCTTCCCAGAACCCTTTGCTCCCAACAACACAATCCTGATATTAGTAATGGGCCGCAGCCTCTCTGAAAGAATGCGAGGAGGAAATGTAGAGCAGAGGGAGGAATTTATTTAGTGTGTTTATCAAGCAAACTCTCTTTCAATGACTTTTCTGTGAAGCATTGATTCTGTGATTTGCAGGTAAAAAACACATCTTGTCTTGTTGTCAACAAATCCAACGAAAGAAAAAATCCAACAACAATGAACTGATCCTGCTAACAAGTGTTTTCTCTGTATCTTATTCCTCTGTGCTATAAAGCATCCTTGTTGTCCAAAAACAATTAAAACACATCACACCGTTGCACTGGGTGACATACCTCATTACAGTAAAACATGTTCACTTTTACTGTTTACTTTCTGTCTTGCTGCTGTAAATACTCACTTGAACGAATCCACAGCTGAAAAAAGTCTCCAACAAATACACTGTTTACTCTTGTCTGAGTAACACTTGCTAAAAACTGCAGCGCTCAGCTGTTCTAGCCTTTTTCTAAAGTGGTAATATACTGTATATTTGTGAGTCTTTCTAGCTTTAAGTCGAAGGAAAAACAATGGCTACTAGACAGAGTTCCTGAATAGATTGATTGACGTCTAGACTTTGATTCACCTTTTTATCAATGCATCACACAGCAGTTGTCTGTTCTGATGTGATGTTATTTGATTCTTTGTTCATCCCTAAAAACATTTTATTGATTGTTTGTTCTTGGGAATAAGTCTAAGGCAAAGTCTGTTGCATTAACATTAACCTAAAGAGTTGTTTTTAAATGTCTACGTCTTCAGTAGGAACCAGTGGACTTGGAGCTGGTTGCCACAGACAGGCAGGTCAGAAGAGATCCAACACATCATTGGTTTTGGTCTTTTCATGGGATTTGTTCACAATAATAATAACATTATCCTTAAATGTTTACAGATAATTTGTCTGAAAATCTCTTTTACCACAGGCTGTATTTGAAAGAGTCGAGGACACAGGTAGTGATGCTTTTTATGGCTGCAGCAACATCATGTTTGGAATAAATTAAGCGACTGTTTGAGAGCGGTAACAACGCTACAAATTAGGGTGAGCACCATCTAGTGCCGTTTGACTGACTGAATATCTCTGTGAAGTGTTAATCAAAGCAAAACATTGAATATTTTACCTTTTAATAACCAAAAAAATAAGCAAAACATTCATCATTAACGTACCTCTCATGACAGATCTGTGTTTTTTTACTTTCATAAACCTCTGCTGAGCCCTCTCCTGCACTCCTCTCCTCTCCTCCGCGTTCCCCCGTAAAATGCTTTCCTGCATCTCAAACACTCTGTTTCCATTTTCCGTGACAAGTTTCTGTATCTTCACCAGCAGCTCTGTGACTTCAGTCTCATCATTCAAGATAACACTGTGACACCTCTGCTTGCACTTCTCACTGAGCCAGCGGAGGGCCTTCCCCCCCGAGTCTACATGCTCCTCTGCTTGTGTGTGTTTAGACCTGTCAGCTGAGGTGAAGACAACCACGCAGTGACTCCACACGGTCTCACCCAGCAGGGACACATGCTCCTCCACGGCCCTGCGACGCTTCTCCGAGAAGGCTGAGCTCGCCTTGACTGTGATCAGAAACACGTGAGGGCCCGGTGAGCACAGAGAGACGCTGCTTACGATCTCCCTCTTCACCAGCTCAGATGTGTCCTGAGAGCGTAAGTCGCACCACCAGCCGGGAGTGTCCACCACTGTGAGCCATCGTCCGGCCACCACACCCACTCTCCGGGAGCAAGAAGTCCTCTCTTTGGTGACGAACTCCTCTTTGCCGAGGATTAAGTTGCCTACAGAAGCTTTTCCAGAGTTTCTGCCACCAAGAAGCACAATCTTTAACTGTGATGTACACCAGCTGTCCCCTAACAAAGAAAAGCACATCAACAAACAAGGACAAAAACGAGGAAAAAGAGGCAAATTAGTTGTTTAATCCTCATTTTAGGACATATATGTATAGCAAACATTGAGTCCATGAGAAAACAATCAGCAAAATCTATGCAGCTGAAGTTATGAATCCAATAGCTGATAAAGCTGCTTAGTTTCAGACTGTTGGTCTCACAAAACTAGTCACTTAAATGTATTTGATAAATTATTAGGGGTGATTTCTGCTATCTTCTGACATTCAATAATAAAAATATTATTCGATTCAACCCCAAAAATGTACAACATTAAGCCTAAAATGACATTTAACAATAAGAAAGTACAGAGATGGCTCTGTTTTGTCTAATAAAATAAATATCAAATTATAACATTCTCTTAAATCCCTAAATCCTTAATCTTATCACACAGAAAGAAATCACTATCACAGATGTAATAAAGCTACTACAAGACTTCAGGAATCCAAACTTACACGCAGACAGTTCGCTGGTTGCCATCTCTCATTCTGTGCCGTCGATGATCAGGTAAATGTTTTAACACCTGTCTCTGTGCTGTCGGACGAACGATAGCAGAAATTTCTGCTTTATGTGTTTATGAGTCTGAAGGTTGTCTGTAATGAGTAATCAAGCCCACATGCAGTGGATAGTAAGGGCCGCACCTCTCAACAGCAGGTCTACAGTCCACTCTGAGGAAGAACATAACAGTATTTATCATTTACCAAACACAGACAGATTGTAGATTACATTTTGTTAAAACACTGAGTGACTAACAGCAAGTACTAAGATCCTTTGTTCTAGTTAAAGTAGTGATATCACAATAAATATCTCCATTACAAGTAAAAATCCTACATTTGAAATGCAATTTGGTAAAAGTAAATAAGTATTATAAGTTAAATTTACTTAAAATATTAGAAGTAAAAGCACTCTGATCTAGATAGAGCTAGTTTTAGCTGCTTTATAAGGGTCACAAGATGAATCTGAAGGGTTATGAGATGATAATTTGGTTATAGGAAAGAAGAAAAAACATCGATCAGATATGTAAGTTATGTCATGTGAAGCTGTAATCTGAAAGGTAACTGAGGCGGTCAAATAAATGTAATAGAAATACTCAAGTGACCCTTTTCTGGGACCATACAATACAGATAAACATTGTTACAAGCACATTATGTAACAGGTGTAACATGAGGTGATAACTGTATTTATATAGCACATTTCATGCAACAACGCAGTCCAAAGTGCTTTACAGAGACAATAAAAATGAAAGTATGTGTTATTTTTCCAGCATTTGTCCCTGATCATGACTATGATTTTAAAAAACAAAAACATTTGAAAAAATAATTAAAAAGTGAGCAGACAGAATCTCCAAAACATATTTGTTATGGTGATTGTTTCTGCATTTCTATTGTTGCCCTGTTGTGGTGGTTCTTACACTTTATTTAATATAAATCTATGAGAAATTAAACATATAACATTATATTTGGATGAAGGTTTGGGGCAAACAATTATTTTCATAAGGAGCTTACCTTACATTACCACTCTTAAATTAGGTAATTTAACAGAATTAAATACCTTGATGTTTAAGTAATCTAACTACTTCCTGTTCTATATTCCTGTTCCTCAATTATCTAGCAGTGGGCTCGAACCAGCAGGACCTTACTGGCAGATACAGAATCCACCAGTCCACATCAGACGGATCATCACAACATGGAGCAACTTTCTGTTCTCTATCCGAGGATCAAAGAGGATCTGGATACCAGGGGAGAAATAAGAGATCTTTTACCAGCAGAGTTCAGGAACCGTGCTAGTGATCCATCCTTACCTCTCATCCAAAGTGAAGTGTTCCCTGCATACAAGTCCCTCAGAGGGCTGCTTGGAGTTGCTCCACACAGGGCTGTGACCTTCATCTTGCCACTGTATGCCGGATCTATCAGTGACAAACAGATCATGCTATAGTCTGGAATTCTGTCCCTGTTAAGACCTGGGATGGCCATCATGGTTGACAGAGGGTTCCTTGTTGATGACTTTGTTCCTTGTAAAGTCTTACAGGCCGACATTTCTCTCTGGCAGGTCCCAGATGTCTGCCTGTTATGTCAGGGAGACCCAGGCCATTGCAAGCCTCAGGGTGCATGCAGAGCACGTCACACACCAAGTGATGGAAAACAAGTTATTCGATGCAGAGATCCATCTCTAGCTTTTTGGAATCATTAACCAACTATACAGTGCTGCATGTTTCCTGAGAAAACAGACTTCTGGTAGAGGCTCGGGCAAAGAAGCCAGCGGAGGACTTCAAAGTGTACATAGCACTTATTTTCAGTTAAAGGTTACAAATGTATATTGCATAGTTATTTAGTGTGTAAATAGCAATGAATCTATATAATTATAGATACATTGTTGAATATTGATTTCTTGAAATACAGTCAGTTCACTTGTTTTGTCTGGACATACAAATCTTAAGCAAAATAACATATTTTACAGTTATGTAAAGTCTGTAAATAGAAATTATCTGTATATATTTACATTAAATCATTTTTATGTTGTTCAAGTCATTGAATATTGATTTCTTGAAATACAATAACTTTGTTCATTATAACTCAACATTGCTCCTCACCCAGCCGTCACTTCTGAAAAAACACCATGGGTACATCCCAACTCTCTTATTTGATACTTCCTTGACAACAAGACTCACTCACTCTGGTCCACCACTTTGAAGGACAAGTCAGAGAAACTTCCAGTATGGCACACAGTTCAGAACTATTTCAATCAGCATTTTCAGACTCAGTGTTTATATTCATACAGGGTGTGCAAGTGCAGCAGTATATATCCCAGTGAGTGAGTCACATATTAGACCATTAGTCAGTTTAAACCACAGAGTAATTGGCAATACTATTTTGCCTGCAGTGGTTAGAGCAGTATAAGTAATACTGTTATTGCATCTGACAGCTTTTCACCACTAACAAGCATAAGATCAGGCAGATCGTCATTTAGAACAGATATTATCAATGAAATATTCCTCATGTACAGGATGGAGATTGAGGGTATCTACATGCTTCCTTTGGGTTCCTGCTCATGTTGGTGTGGAGGGAAGCGAGCAGGTGGATATTTTGGTCAAACAAACACTCAAAGTTGAAGCTAAGGATGGTGGGCTGGAAACAGAGGAGAGAAAATGTCATTAATCATCTGAGAATAGGTCATACAGGCCTCAACCATACATTGTAATAATCATAATCATAATATCTTTACTTATATAGCACCTTTAAAAACAGAGTTTACAAAGCGCTTCAACAGACAAAGCAAAGGCAGCACAATACAAAAGCAGAGACATATGACACAGAAAGAAATAACAAGTCCAACTTTAAGAAGACAACAGTAGAAGACAATGAAAAACAATAGAGAGATGATAAAAGGGTCAAAAGATTATATAAAGATGAAAAGACAACATCACATAAAAGCAAGTCTGTAGAAATGAGTTTTAAGAAGTGATTTGTAGCCAACCAGAAACAGTCGGCATTCGCTACTTCATTGCAGAAAAAACAATATCAAAAGAAATTACCTTCTTCAGTCACTAAGGAAGGCAAAACACCATGACTTTTCATTCTCAGGTCTCTTAGGAAAAGCAGTAAACAAGATATACTGTGACATTATCACGTTTTTTGTTTGTTTTTTGAAGAAACTCGTTTAGCTAAAAGGATCTAGAAGGGTTTTTTTTTTTTTAATTTCCTACACAATCTCTTCAGTTGGTGGCGGTAATGCATGTCTAAACTGGTTTGTCAACCGCCAATAAACACCGAAGAAGAAGAAGTAGTAGTAGAAGGACGCATGCGCACTACTGAGGTGGGCAAGACGCCGGTTCACTGTTACACAAGCAGCCGAGCTACGCACCAAATCACACTCAACGCTGGTGGTACCGCTGAAGGAAAAACAAAAACGATGGGGGTGACAATTAGAGTCGAATACTGGTAGTTATATCTTTTTATTTTAATTTTGTTTAAATGCTTAATTAATCTACTTCAACTGGTGTCTTTTTCTGTCCCGTAAATCCCAGTTTAAAGACGGCTATTACACGTTAGAGTAGATTAGCTGCTATTAGCTGACGGCTAAAATAAGCTTATATTGACTGTGTAAACACACGGTGTGTACTGCTCTTGTATTTCTTTTTAAATACATGTGTTTTTCTTCCATGTAGTGGAGCATGAGGATACGCACCCCGCTATCAGGAGCTCGCCCGGGTTGTCAAGGGTGAGTTTCCTGATGCGGATGTATCAGGCTTCGTGGGAAGAAGTAGTAAGTATTGTTCCAGATGAATCAATGATTGAACTCTGAGTATCTAATAGTAACACTGGACCTTTATGGTTAACGTGAAACTATAACTTAGGGGCAAAGATCAGTCCAGAAAGCATGCAGCTGATCTTATTTTCTCTATTGTTTTTATAGGCAGCTTTGAGATTGAAATCAATGGGCAGCTGGTCTTCTCCAAGTTTGAGACTGGTGGCTTCCCATATGAGGATGACGTGAGTAACATACACACTTAAAGGATGGGTTCACAGTTTTTCTAAGTCCATCTCAAAATAACAGACAGGTGCATAAATGAACATTGACATAGGTTTTCCTCCCCATTACTCATCCCTCCTGTTCATACTGGCCTTCAGAAGATCCCTCCATAATGTGCTTACAATGTAAGTGATGGGGCCAAAATCCAGATGCCTCCTTCTGTGCATAAATGTATTCAACGATTTCCTGTATTATGAAGCTTCAGTTCAAATGAGTCAAATCAAGTAGATATCTTTTAACATTTCAGCCTTTTTAGTGACAAAGTCTCTCTTTTTGTTACAATATGTCCACAGCAGCTCAACAGGGAAACACAAAGAGGGAACTAAAAAGAGGAGCTAAAAAGACCGTTAATATGGCAAATATCCAATTGATATGATCAGGTGTGTGGGCGTGTTTGTTCTCTAGAAGCTAACCGCTATAAAACAATCACAAAATCACATTTTATTGATCTGACTGACCGGCTTTCTCACTACCACCACTGCCTCTCTTCATTTACTCTCTAGCTAGCTCGACCACAGTTGCTCTCTCGCTGAGTCAGGAAGCCGACAGCAAAGTCTAACTTTACTTTTAATATTGTCAGACAAAGAGAAATGTCCTCCCCTCATCCTAGTAACATCTTTATCCTCCGCCATGGCAGGGTTTTACAGCTCTTATCAGTCTGATTTGCAGCTGTTATTGGCTACCGCATCAATCAACTTTCTCGCTGCAGACCGGTGCGGCGCCGCTGCGGCCAAAACCCATTGCAGCCTAAACACACTAGCCCCATTCAAATGAATGGGAGGATTAGCGTTTTCGCCGCAGTGTCTGATTTGGTCTGAATACAGTCAGACTGCTGAAGCCTCATATAAGCTTCAGATAAACTTTTAAATGCATTTTTGTACAAAACAACTGTGCGGACACACTGTGGATTTTGGCCTCCATCACTTATATTGAAAGCACATTTGAAGGGAATCTTTTAATAGCTGATATGGACAAGAGTAATGATTACAGCGAGGAAA
This sequence comes from Euthynnus affinis, assembly GCA_029490765.1. Lineage (NCBI taxonomy): Eukaryota > Metazoa > Chordata > Actinopteri > Scombriformes > Scombridae > Euthynnus > Euthynnus affinis. The sequence goes on from CM055856.1 coordinate 2,962,643, forward strand.
AACCTCTTTCACTGTTCATATGGGCACCTGACTGTTAGTTGAAAAATTGTGAATCTGTCCTTTAACACTCCCAAACTTCCCTTTTTTTTTAAATGTAAACCGCTACAAAAAAAAACAACCTCTAAGTTTTGCTTTTTGTTTCCTGCCCACAGGTGATGAACGCAGTCCAGGATGCATATGATGGGAAACCAGTACAGAAGATCACCAAAAGCCGTGCACCATGTGTCATCATGTAAATCTCCCTCCGTCTGCCCTTGCTCTCGCTTACCAGCAGCATCAAGACGGGCTAGTGCAGCTGAGTGTATATACTGCTACTACCACCTGCGGTATACCCTCACCCTGTTTAACAAAGACTGGGATGAAACCTTAAATCCAGCAGAGGTGCACTGTGACCACAAGCTCCTTTCTCTGATGCAGAGAGCGACCGCCTAACCCCGCTCTGCCGTCTGGCTCCCCTCTCTGTTCTCACTGTGGAGCTCCAGACTGTTAATGATTACCGTAGCCTAAAATGTAAAAGTTATGGTATGATGAATCCATTCCTGGAATTTCCTACTTCTAAGAACAGAGACAGGGAGAAGATTTTAGCAGAAGGGTTGGAGGGGAGCTCACTTTTGTTTTCCTACAGCCTCACTGACATTCTCTAACTGCCTAATTGTTTTTGTTTTTTGTTGTGTTTATCTTCATTCTTCTCACATACAATTAACAATTATGATTTGAATGCAAGGACAGGACATCATGGTTGCACATAATTTCTAAGCATAAAGGGAGAGACTCTGGTTTTCTGCCTTTGTACTATTCTGTAAGTAAAGTGTTTTTTTTTTTTTCTGAGATAACAATTTCAAATACTCTGTATAGGTTTTGGATAGCAAATCAGTATCATCATCATCATCTGTGGTGGGTGAATGCAAAACAAATCAAATTGGATTAGTTTTAAATATTAAAATGACTGCCTTTTTGTGTGCAGCTGCTTAGCTCTACTTTTTTTTTTTTTGTGCTGCCACCTGTCCAGTCTGAATCTGTTCGGTATTTTTTTTTTTTTTTTTTTTTTTTTTTTTAATGGCTCTTCCTCTGTAAATCAAACTGGTCAGGTACGAGCATTCATCAGTAGTGCTTCTGAAGACCACCACCCACTGGTCTGTCAGCTCACACTAATTCGATGTCGGCTCATTCTCCACAAATCATGTCGCTGTTTATTCTGATGTCAAAAATGTAGTGTTTGAATAAAAGTAATGGTTGTTTAAGTGCTGTTGTTTGTCACTTTTTCATGAAGTCAGTGTTTTTTTTCTCATTAACATAGACATTGTTATTATTATTATCAGTATCATTATCTACGAGTCTTTGTGACCGTGTTCAATAACACACCTGTACTTCCTAATTCCCAGCTGGGTGTGGTGATGTTTAACGTAGAGCCAGTCCTTTGGGTGCTATCTGCATGTTGATATGAGGAGTCTCCTGATACTGATGGTTAGCCACTGCTAGTTATTTCACTGTACAAGTTAAACAGGTTTGTCTGTTTATGGTCAACAAAGCCTGCTTAGCAACAGTAGCTTTAGTTGTAGCAGCATAATTATTTGGCACATATTTCAAAATGAAGATTTAAGTCCGAACTGTTACATCTATTTGTTAAATTGTGTCTGAACTGTGATTTTTTTTTTTTTGTTGACAAAACATCTCTTTCACAGGAGAAACACCAATAATACCACATGTCTAGTCACTTTTAGGAAACAGGAAAGATAAGGGTGGCATTACTAACTTTGTAAAAAATCCTGATTCAGTTCTGTGAGGGAATGATAAGTCATTTAGTCATGCGGTATTTTTTTTGACACATTGTTCACGCTAAGGGGCGCCAAATACAACAAGGACGACCATTTTCAGTCTGGCATCCTCTATCTCAAGCTGGAGGCGCTGTCCCAAACAGGTCACACACACACAGACTTCAAATGCGCAGCAGTCTGACAAACAGCCACAACCCTCGAGGGTGGTTTCACAATTTTGTTCCTCCACAAATTAGTTTTCAAACAGGAAAGCAATGAAAATGTTTTATTTATATGAGAACGGCTCAGAACTCCTACTCAGGTTGTAACTACATACCACCAACACTGTTAGCCACTCAGAAAAGTTGTAGTTTTGCCTTTTTAGCCAGAAAAAAAGCTAATATCATCTAAATTTGGAGCATTATGAAATATGATGACTATCTAGATGGACAGGTAGAGACCATGTAGCACAAACATTTGATTTTGGAAGTGGAAATATAAAGAGAATCATTGATCATCCTCACTGAAATTGTTTATAATAATAATAATAATTTTAAAAAAAATCTCAGCCAGTCTGTGAAAAACACCAATTACTATTCTGACCTGAAAATTTGTAATGTTGGTTTAATTCATGTTTTTATGTAAATGAAATGGAAGTTAAAACATCCCTCTCAGTATTCTGGCCGGTGATCTACTTGTTCTACTTGTGCAGTTTCGTGTAGCGCACTGTGACTAGGTGGGTCTTGTGTCCCGGCTCTGGCTCTCAGTGATAACTCACACTGGCCTGCTTGTTCTAATGCTGATAGACGTCATCTGTGCGGCTGCAGTTGGTCCTCCAATAAGAAGTTTGAAAATGTTCGGCGCCTATAAAAAAGTAATCAAGTTTGACCTTTCAGACAGATGTGTATTCATACTGTAGTCAATTAAAAAGCCCTTGACCACACTAAATCTATAGGCTGCACCAGTGATGAGTTGTTGTTTTACTTTTTTATTTTTCATTTCTTTTTTTCTTTCTATTGATCAGTGTCAAAAAAGGCCACTTTAAATCTACTATGACTCAGTGTTGTAATACATTAAAACATTAAAACTTTTTCACTGCCATTGTAGCTATTTGATTTTGTGTGTGTGTGTGTGTGTGTGTGTTGAAAATAGTCATCAATGACATTTCAAATTTCTCTTCTCATCATCTACAGGCACTGACTGACATGTCATGATATATTTCAGTCAGCTAGGTTTCCCTGTCATCCTTTTCCGATCATTTTCCTAGTTGCAGTTTATTACCGCTACAGCTAAAAACTCCAAATCACACATCAACTGCATGCTTAGTGCTTCATATTATAGATGCTTTAAGTTATATCCTTACAAACTAGGTACTCTACCTATCATATATTTGGATATTTTGTAAATTTTTCAAATCTGGCACTGTGTAAAGTAATATTTCAAACTGTTAAAGTACTGCCACTTAGTGCTTTGTGTTTATGTAAAGTAATGTATGTGCAGACATGTCAAACATGCATGAAACAGTCATATGACATAAGACTGGGAGTGTCTGTATGCTGTATGTTGAGACACGTGCACACAGCAGATAGCTTCTACAGTAGGTGATAACAAAACTGGTGTTTCTGTGCATTGCCTTACTGTTTATTGGATACTGTTGTGAATGTGTCCATTAAAAAGAGAGCTTACTGCTGTCAGTAAACTCTGACAAACCAGATCCAACTGACTCATGCGTGTTGTTTTCTCTCATACCAACTTTATTCACAACATTTAGCCACTGAGAAAGTTTATCCCTCAAGCTGACCTGGTCTTATCTTTGGGGTGCAATTTACTGTATTTACACAAAGTTTTTTTTTTTTTCTTTTTCTTTTTTTTTTCTTTTTTTTTTTTATTCACAATTTAGCACATATCACACACATGCTTCTATACACAGCCACACAATATCACACAGAATAACTGAGGCAATACAACAATAGATCACAGGACAACAACAAAAGAAAAAGGGAAAAAAACAACAACAAATTCCCCCCAAAAAAGAAAATTTCCTATGCTACCACAGTCCGTGGATTGTCCGTTATTCAATGTGAATTTGTCCTTTTATAGTCTTAATAAAGTTCAGTACTGAAGACCATGTGGATTGGACATCTTGCAATCTTAAATGTCGTTCACTTGCAATGTCTTCAACAGGCTAAAAGTTAGTTATCTGCTCCAGCCATTGACCCATAGTGGGTCCTGATTGGGAAATCCAGGTAATAAGAATACAATTTTTAGCAAAATAATTAAGCATTGTAAACACTTCTTTTCTTGCAAGGGGAAACTTATTTTCTACATCAGCATTCAACAAATACAGCATAGGGCATAACTCAAAAGTACAATTACACATATCTTGAATTGCTTCATGGACCTTCTCCCAAAAGGAGTAAACAGCTTCACAATACCAGAATAAATGCATAAATATTCCTAATTCAATGCAATTCAGAAATCTTTCCCTTAACAGAAGTAGCAGAGATAATAAATTGTTCCAACTCAGTGGGGTAAAGTCTAAATTGTCCCTTATCATGTAAAGATAGAATGATGTGACAAACATGCAAGTTTTTTTTTTTTAGTCTGTTCTTGGGGTTTGATACGGTGCACAAATGGCTGTAAAGGATTTAACAGATTCAGAGTCCTCATCAAACATGTCAGAAAAAGTTTTCACACCACAGAGTGACCAATTTTGAAGGTCAGGGTTGAAAGCAATGGGAGAATTTTTGCTTATATGACCTTCTGTACTACATGTAATACTAATCTTTAATACCTATTACAGTCCTGCCAATGTGCTTTCAATGTGGCTTGTAAAGGAGGCAGCAAAGTTTTTTTTCTGACTTTTCTTTAGTTTTTGCTTTTATTGTTCCTTCTTAAACCATTGATAACAAGAGGAGAAAGGAAGTCCATGGAGTTTGCTTTTTTGTAAAGTACCTTCACTGGTCTGCATGTTAAACATTGCAGACCAGTGTTGATTTATTTTTGTCAATGCAGCAGTGAATGTGCTATTGAGTGCATTTTGGTTTAAAGCACAGAGTGGTCAGACGGTCCTCATGGAGACAGGACAGTCAGATGGTGATAGCTAAAGGTGGCAATTTTTTGTGGAGGGTCTCACATGAGTGGGAAGAGTGGATTCATTTTTATATAAGTGCTCCTAAAACATGAAAGAGTTGTGTTAGAAGGTAATCCAATGTTTATTATTAACTATGTCTCGAACAGTAAAGGCTAATTTTGTATCATGGAACTGAAGGAATTTACACAAGCTTAAAAAAAAAACAGGTAATGAATAAGCTTAAGGATATAGACTCGAAAATTGTGTTCCTACAAGACACACATATTTTGGAAGAGTATTAAATATTATTAATAACAGCAAAGAAACCTCAGATACACCTCTTCTAAGACCTTTTGTATGGTTTAATGTCCTGGAAAGGTTTGGGTTTGGAGAAAACTTCAGAAAATGGGTTGATCTGACATATAAACAGCCAACATCATTAATGTTGACAAATAGGAATTTTTCACAACCAATTAATATTAAAAGAAGATGTCACCAAGGTTGTCCATTGTCTTCATTGTTGTTCACTTTAGCAATCAGGGTTTTTGCAATAGCTGTACGATTACACCCACAAATTTATGGAACAACAGCTGAACAGACTGAACACAAGTTACCACTGTATGCTGATGATATCATCTTATTCATTACAAATTTAAGCAAATCAATTCCAGCTTTGCTACAGTTAATAAGAAATTTGGCAAGATTTCAGGATATGCAGTGAATAAAAAAAAGTCAGCAATGAAGTGATCCCATATAATGTGGTAGAATAATTCACTTACTTGGGGATACAGATTGTTCCAAAGATAGAAAATGTTGTCAGTGCTAATTATGGACCTTTGATTGAAGGAATTAATGACTCAGTTGATACCTAAATATCTCTACCTGTTTCAGTAACTGGTAGAATTATTATCTTAAAAATAAACTTTTTACCAAAATCTTTTTCAAGACAGTCCTCTGCCATTAATTTATTTTCAAAAATCAAAAAAGTATTTGTGGGATTCATTTTTAACAATAGAAGTGCAAGGCTTCGTTTGTCTCTGTTATATTTACCATTTGATCAAGGGACCTAACATGTCCAAACTTATTGTTGTATTACTGGGCTGCACAGCTGAGGTCCATTATGTTCAGTTGACACTCCCCATTGGACAGAAATGGAAACCTATGATCTAAAACTAACCTCTTCCCATGTATATATACTCTGACACAGAAAAAACTAAACATTAAGAGTGGCAATCCAATCATTGAACATATGTTTAAAATCTGGTATGATGTTAAGAAGGTATATAAAAGAACTAAACTCTTTGTCACAGTATAGTCCAATGTGAGGTAATTAGTTTTTTTTGTACCAGGAAGAGCAAAAACTACATTTAAACTCTGGGCTTCTGAAGGGCTTGAAAAGATTCAAGATTTGTATAAACTCCTTTCTTAAAGCTTCGTTAAAGTGAACCAAATTGATACACTTTCTAGACCTCCACAGTTTTATAATCTGTTCACATCCTGCTCATCAAAAAATTCACTATAAATTAAATGTTTGGCACAAATATTTGGAAACTGAAATCTCAGTAGAGGATTGGAAATCGGCCTATGCTGCAATTCACACTTGGACAGTAAATGTTCATCTCAGATTAATACATTATAACTGATTAATGAGAATTTATGTAACTCCTGACAACTTAAAAATTATGATAAAAATATACCAGACATATGTATTAAGTGCACAGTGGCCGAAGGCACACTGTTTCACTGCGTTTGGCAGTGTAGAAAGATTAAAGCATTTTGTAAAGAAGTCAGAGAGACATGTATAACATATCCAGAAGGATATAATTATAATAAAAATGAACAAATATTGATGGACCTTAGCTTCCTCAATGCCAAAAAGATAATAGTATTGTTTTGGAGAAAAACCCTCAGACCAAATATTACCTGTTGGATAAGACAAACCTCTCACTAGAAATAATGACTTAGATACTTAAAAATAAGAAAAAAATGTTATGTTAAAGATTTTGATCTGGCAGAGTAAACAGGGGAATGTTACTTGTTGTAAACCATGCAGAATCAGTTTTTCTTTATTGTATCAGCCTTGTTTCTTCTTTTCTTTTGTTTTGTGGAGTGGATTACCAGCGTTAAATAAGTTGGGCTTTATTGTTGTTGTGCTTTGTGTTTATTGTTGCTTAAAAAAATAAAATAAAATAAATATTATAAGTACTTTCATTGTGAAGAAACCAATGACTCCTGCACACTGTTGGTCATTTGTACTCACTCTATTAGTTTGTATTGAGAACAAATGACTGACTGACTGTCTGCAGGATTCTTTGCTTTTTTCAGTCAAGAATTTTTGATCCTACGTACCTGTCAATAAGACTTGGTGCACAAGAACTCACAGACGCCTTAAAAATTCTTCTAAAGTTCAAAAGTAGGCTGCCATATTACCTTAGTGCATCCCCAGTAGGATTTTCTGTTAAAAGCATTAAACTAATCACCTCGTCATGTGTCCATTGATTCAGTTTTCCATTCTTTGACAGCAGCAGCACTGCTGAAACCGTTATCACAGACTTCAGTGTCTTCTATGTTTTAAAAATGTATATCAACCCCTGATGTTTTCAAGTCCACCAGTCTATGCTGCATCCTTGTGTCAGTATCTGACATCTGAAAGGGTTGGACCACCAGTATGCAGTGCCAGGCAAAGAAGTCTTACCCATGTCAATGCACTGGAGACCAACCATGTGAGCTTTAGAGCGGTACAGAAAAAGTAATGTGTTCATCACATCACTTTTCTCAATAAAATCAAGAGGAGATACCCCCCATCATCGTAAGGGAATCCCCAGTACGTAAACAAGATAGTAAGATGCTTTCCACCTGATAAAAAAGGTTGCCCCTTTTTTTACCCTCTTTACCCCCATGTGCCCCTAAGACGGCATGAATTTTAGCATCAAGGCTCCTCTTCAAGCCCCCATCCAGTCTTGAACCTGGTTCATGCTGAGCGGGCAGAGCGGGCAAACTAGGGCTGGGATATCCCTGTCTCAAGGTGTCCCTGAATGATAGGGCTGTTTGTCAGTCATACACGCCTTATCTCCCCCACCCCCCTGCCAGGTTGCTGGGCAACCAGAGGGGTTGTGGGGTACAGCACTTCTTCGGGTCGACGTAGTTTCATGTGGGTGTTCCCGCTTCTCTCTGTGTCTCTGCAACTCATCTTCGTTGGTCCAAGCTCACTTCATCATCGGGCTCGTCTTGACTGACAGAACAGTGGACGTCCTGTTCCCAGTGTTGGAGACCAGGTGGGAGTACCTGCATGCAGGTAGGGGTGTGGCCTTTGCTGGACAGGGGTCAGACACACTTCATGGCACTACTGGACTAGAGGATAGAGGTCAAACAAGATGGATATTTGAATGTATCTTGATTGCAGAGTAGCATATTCTAACATTTTAGGCCCTTGACGTGTTTGACAGATAAGGGCAGGGGATAAGAGTCTAAACTAATATATTGAGTTTAATTTATTTTCTTGGAAATTACTATTCTGTGAGGATTAACCTTCACAAACAAAACATTTTGTTATGCATTTTGTGTAAACATATTTCAAGTCCTTTACTCGTTGGAGGTCAGGGTCAAGTGAGATTCTCATCTTTGAAAAGTTGACTTTGAGCACTTTGAGCCAGCAAGGATGTTCATAATTTTTTAAAATTGTCTTGGCTTTGTGTTAAACTACCTCTATATTCTCTGTAAAATCGCTAAACAGCAAAGTTGTTAATATTCGGCAGCGTACTTGTTCAGATGTACTGGTCTTATCTTTAGATCTGTTTTGGAACCAGTGTTCATTCCCTCTTTTTTTGAGCAAATATGAAGTGGTTGTGCAATAATGACATGTTTTGTTTACTAAAGAAGTCTCTTTGGCTCTGAAAAGAGATATTTTGCAATTGCAATTTTACAAAACAAGTTCCTCACTGTTGTTTATTAAGTTGAAATGTAAAACTATTTACATTATTACATTATAAGATGTATATTGTTGAGTTTTGAGTATTTCTGTCTAAATGTAACAGTTTTGTATTACTGTAGGTTACAGTAGCTGCATATGCTGCATTATAACATTACAAGTTATTTGCTATACCGCTGCTGAAGAAGGGCGTAACCCAAAGATAAGGCTCTTTGCTCTCTGCGTCCTCTATTTTAAACTATAACGTAGCTCACAGTCTCAACGGTTGATTGATTATCTGTCATGAGCCATGGCTCTGCAGACAGAGTCAGAGCGGCTGTGTTGTGTTAGATGGCGATAAAAGTCCTTATTGGGATATGTGGTGGCAAAGAAACCTGCTCTTCAATAGTAAAAAACAACACATACATACACAAGAGTATATAACATATTCATTAGGTGCACCTGTCTGCATTTATACCATGTCAAAACCCACAACCCAAAAATCACCAGTAAAGGAATTAAAGATTTAATGTTAATGGTCCCATCTGAGGCATCAGTTACTTCTAATTAGTTATGGGAAACTTGGTGTAGTTCATATAATTATATATTCTTTTTTATGTTCATTTATTCCTTTTTTTCTCCTAGGGAATGCACAAAGTAGCAGAGGGTTTGAGACTGAAACACATCAATGGAAAACCATTTCAGTTTTGAGGAGGTTGGTCTTTTTTCCCTTTATATGCAGTGTTCAGCTGACATTAAAATACAATGTAAACTCGACAATTGCTGCAAGATGTATTGTAATAACGAAGCACTATAGTTGTTTACCTGGATAAAGTTTCAGGACTATTGCATTATACGAACTTGATGACATTGACATCAAAGCCTTTCTCACAGAGAGAAAAAACCTTGGAAAATAACTCAGGATGCAGACTATAGAGTTGAATCAATAAATCTTGCAGCAATATATATATTTTTTCATCCAACTTTCTTCCAGTAAATGTCTTTCCTCTTTTCTAGGGCAGTGACATGTCATATGAAGACAATGACTCAGCCTTCCCCTCCCCATTCAGACTGTGAGTCCTTTCTCTCTGTCAGGTCTTTCTGTTGAAACAGACTCTTTTCATACACAGGTTGCACTTATATTCATGTAAAAAAAAAATGTTTCTTGCCCTGATGTGAGTGTGTCAGTATATCCCTAAAGGTTGGTCCACTCAATTGGTTATATTTAGGCTTTAGGTTAAAGCTGCTGCATTGCATAAATTACTTTGTGTAATGTGGAGGGTGTCACTTGTAGTAACAAACCCAGTGAGAATTATCATCCAAGTCGTTTTAGAATCTTTTAGCTCATTGTTTTGGTTTTATGGCTTGAAATTTCGCTGGAGTCCATTTTCAACTAAAGTTTTCCACTGTATTTTATCTGCTTAACACCAAAAAGACAAAGTTAGAAACTAACTTTGAACATAGGAGAGCATTTAGCAGCTAAAAAGCCAGATTTTATTTTTCAAAAATCAAAACCGCACTAAAAAGGAAAGTGAATATTGGACTTACATTAGCCAAGTGGCCATAAATATGACTTCAAATGAATGCTTATATTGCTCCAAGTTTACTGAATGTGTAAATAGGCAACACATTCACTGTCTCAACTTTGTAAGGTGGTAATGTGTTAACAGCTTGTTGTGCTGCCCCCATGTGGCCAAAAAAAATCAATTATATTAGGTTTGAGGTTAGAGCTATGTTGAACTCCCAATATGTGGCACAAAAAAATCTCATGGTAGTGACTTGCTAGTGTCCACACCAGTAGACCATAAAAATTCTTGGCATTAACCAAATTACCATTAAATCCAAGTATAGTAGAACTCAGGATTATAGACATCAACTGGCTGTTTTTCCTTTTCTGTTTGTTTGCTCTCAGAAGAAAAAAAATCAAGATTCACAGACATAATTACAACTATTCATCTGAAATACAAGAACTGCTAAATAGCAGCAGAATTAGGACCATGGTCGTGCATAGCTAATTCAAGAAAGGAAATTGGATTTTTACACAGCCTGAGGTCAGGGTCCCTGAGAGTCTGAAGTCAGGGTAAACAATTAAAGAAGCCAAGTAGTCAATACAAGTGAGAAGAGATATGTTGAGCAACCCTGCCCTCTTCTGGTCATGGACAGAATAGCACTAATAACAGATTTTTTTTTTTTTGACTGTCAACCTATATTGAGACCATTACTTGGATGGATCTTAAGCCATTTTTCAGTTACAGTTAGGGGCTTTGGGGTTCGGTTCACTTACAGACACAATAATTGGACTGTGTTTTCCAAAAGAATTACAAATTTTCTGTCACATTAGCATGTTGTCTGTAACATCTGGTGAGACACTGAATGTGTTGAGCATGTTCATCTTTAGTCTCTGTTAATGTTTCTGTCTCTCCACACCACCAGAACTCCACCAGGCCAAAGTGACATCTATGATGTGGAGAGGAGGCAGGAGGAGGAGGACAATGAGCCACCCATGGAAACCATCGTCATCCCCAGTAACATAGAGGGTAGGCTCCTCTCACAGTCCATGCAGCTTTTGGCGATTTTGACTTTTTAATTAACTTTTCCATCTCCTTATTTCAGCCAACCTGAACGTAAACACCAATGCCACCACAAGAGGGGACGCTCAAGTTAGTCTGCATTCTTAATTCTTGCCAGAAGTTCATGTAATTCACTCTCTACTGGTATGTTTTTTTAACTAACCATGTTACATAACCACAGGCCTATGTGGAGCTGAATGAGCTCCAGGGCAGCACCTGGCAGGAGACTGGCCGCTGGATGGGCTACGAGGAGAACCTCAACCCCGCCACAGGAAAATGGGGTTCCTCTCATGTCTCCTATCTCACCTTCAAGAGCTTGATCCAGCTCCGCAAGATCATGGGCTCAGGTAACTTTGGAACCATGAATGAAACAGAAATGACAGTATATGTTACAGTAGGATGAAATAAAACTTGTTTTAGTTTTGTGAATATGACCAGCCTGTGTCTGTCCTCAGGTGCTTTCATCTTCGACCTGAGTGCCAGCAGTCTGTCTGCTGTGGCTGAGAAGGTGGCGGATGAGCTCCTGCGCAAAAATGAGATCCGTGCTGACGATCGGGATGCTCTGCTGAGAGCTCTCCTCATGAAACGCAGGTAACCCACAGGACCCACTATTTCTCTTTTTTTCCCCTACCTGCTAATCATGACGTGAAAATCTTTGCAGAATGTGCTGATTTTATTTGTTCTTCCAGTCAATCTGGGGCACCTGAAGTTACACCCTCTGGAGACATTCAGATGCAGACCTTTTCTGTATCTAAGAAGGTATTAAGCTTTGATTTTTGGGTTAATTTGGGTAATCACTAATACCACATACATGTGTTAACATATCAGAGTTTACGCTTACTATACTGCTGGACTGTTATTTTTGCAGAGAGACAGCTCTGACAACATGGAGGCCTCAATTGTCCTCTCAGGTACGTCTTTGTTGGTCAGAAACAGTCATATGTCTCCAGGTTGTTGTACTGTAAGTAGATGACCAGGTTTAACTCAAAAAGGGTGTTTCCAATAGGTGCTCTGGACCTCTTGGAGAAGCCAGTGGTGGCTTTTGTCAGGCTGAGTGACTCTGTGGTGATGGAGTCTGCCATGGAGATTCCTGTCCCTGTCCGCTTCGTCTTTGTCCTGGTGGGCCCCAGCCAGGCCGAAATTGACTACAGTGAAACTGGGCGCGCCATGGGTGCTCTCATGGCCGACTGGGTGAGAAAGAAGAGAGAGTAGGGAGATAAAATAAGGCACAGCAGCATGTAGCTTTAGGACTGAGATCAAACGTAAAATACCCTGACTTCTATGGAATATGTTTGCTAATAATAGCGCAGGAGAGTAAAAGCTTTCTGTATCGCTGCTGTCATTAGGTGTTCAGTCTGGAGGCTTTCTTGGCCCAGAACGACAAAGATCTGACCAATGCCATCGCTGACTTCATGGACTGCAGCATTGTGATCCCTCCCACTGAGATCCAAGAGCAGGGAATGCTGGAGCCAATCATCAATTACCAGAGGAAGATGCTGCGCGACAGAGTGCGCCCTGTTGACACCCGTCTTGCCTTTGGTGACAGGGTCCGAGGTCAGCATACACCACAGTGCTTATACAGTGTCCAGCAGCTTTCTACAGCTTTCCTCAGATTTGTAGCCTGAAAACATATTTTTACATCGTCCCTACCATACTAATGCCAAGGTGCCATTCTCATCATACATTTTAATGTGTTCTTTATATTATTCTTTAAAATGGTTCAATATATATAAATAATGTTTTGTTTTGTTTTTTACATTAGTTCTGAACTTAAGTTTCTCTCCAGTCTCATAATATTATTGTGGTTAAAATTTCAGATATAAAATGAATTTAAAGATGCTCCATGTACCTTTAGAAGTGATTTAAACATTTATTTTGAGGCACTATTGAGGAGATATTAATGCCAATAGCTGCAAACCATAATTACTGTAAGAAGACAAGACTATCATGAACCTCTACTTTGTAATTGTTGGATTGCTTTATATCACAATACAGGAAGAGGGTGCTGTTCATTCAGTAAATGCTAAAACAAGTGAATAACAAAAAAAAAAAAAAATGTGTATCCGTTTAAGTTGCAAAACAGAAAAAAAACCAAACACATACTGAGCAATTCAGGTGGGATGAGTGATAAGCAGCAACAACCACACACATTTTTCAGGTCTTAATTGTGAGACACTGGTAAAAAAAAAAAAAAAAGAAAAGCAGTATGTGTAGGAGAGATTAGAAAAAGAACCTTGTCTTAAGAGCAACACTATGAGAGCGGACATGCTGTAATCAATATTAATGTCAATTTGATTTGTTTACATATCCAGCTGATGACGGCCCGGACGTTCCAAGGGAAGACCCTCTGGCCCGTACAGGCATTCCCTTCGGTGGGATGGTGAAAGACATAAGGCGTCGTTATCGCCACTACATCAGCGACTACACAGACGCTCTGAACCCTCAGGTCCTCGCTGCCGTGATCTTCATCTACTTCGCGGCCCTTTCACCGGCCATCACTTTTGGAGGGCTCTTGGGTAAGTCACAGAGTATCAGTTCTTTGATCCTTGATGTTAATGTGAGTACAACTGAACCATTTTAACTGTATTCATAACTGTCTCTGTTTTCTGACCCTAGCTGACAAAACTGAGAAAATGATGGGTGTGTCAGAGCTCATGATCTCCACCAGCATCCAGGGTGTCATCTTCTGCCTCATTGCTGCCCAGCCTGTCCTTGTCATCGGCTTCTCAGGGCCGCTGCTGGTGTTTGAAGAAGCTTTTTACGCTGTACGTATAAGTAACATTCTTCACATACTTCACACGTTGGGACCCTGACAATCATTCTTTAGAAATCTATTTTTCCTTCATTAATACGCATTTTGTTTTTTTCATTCCATACTAGTTCTGCAAGGCCCAGAACATTGAGTACATCGTGGGTCGTATCTGGGTGGGGATGTGGCTGATAGTGATCGTATTCATCATCGTGGCTGCAGAAGGTAGCTTCCTGGTCAGATTCATCTCCCGCTTCACCCAGGAAATCTTCTCCATCCTCATCTCTCTCATCTTCATCTATGAGACCTTCAATAAGCTCATCAAGGTTTTCCTCACCTCATCTCTCCATATATTTCACCCAAACCACCACTGTAGTCATCTCATTTGGTGCCTCTTTTAATGCTCTCTCTGACATCTCACCTCTGTTTTTTATCAGATCTTCAAAGCCCACCCTCTGATTCTGAACTACGAACATCTGAATGACACACTGGACAACCCCTTCCACCCAGTCATCAAGGAGCACATCGAATACCACCCAGATGGCAACGTAACCGTTAAGGAGATGGAGATTGAAAGGCCCTATCCCAACACCGCCCTGCTGTCCATGTGCCTTATGTTTGGTTGCTTCTTCATTGCATATTTCCTTCGTCAGTTCAAGAATGGTCATTACCTCCCCGGCCCGGTAAGATCAACTTTCTGCACCCAGAGAACTTTGACTTCCCACATATTACTCATTCTAAATGCAAAGTTGTTTGAATGAAGTGACCATGTTGTGTTTTCTTTACACTCTTCAATCTTATCCCAAACCATAGCTCCGTCGTTTGATTGGAGATTTCGGTGTCCCGATCGCTATTTTCGTCATGATTGCTATCGACATCTGCATTGAGGATGCTTACACCCAGGTAATATCTTTAATGGTTTGGAGCACATTTTGTGGCATGGATTTTGTCTGGTCAGTAACCTTATCTGCGTTAATACCCATGTTTAATTTGATTGGTATATTTATTAAAAAGATTTTGATGATGGGCCACATGATCAGTCTTCCAGTTGGCACTCACACCTTGTTCATTGGTGGATTTTAATCAGTGATTTACTTGTATGTCTTTTATTTAGTCATTTCCTCCAAATAAAAAGGATAAAATTAGTTTATAGCCTCAAATTCCTCTCTAATTCTCAAAAATTAACTTAACTGGAGTAATTCACCATGGAGGAGTTTCTTTACTTTTATTTGTCTCTTTCAGTTATTATATCCATATCCCGGAGATATATTGGCTAAAAAAAATATCATCTTGTCCTCTTGTAGAAACTTGTTGTGCCAAAAGGTGTTGAGGTTACCAACCCCAGCGCCAGAGGCTGGTTCATCAACCCCATGGGAGAAAAGAAGGCCTTCCCCATTTGGATGATGGCTGCGTGCTGTGTACCAGCACTGCTCGTCTTCATCCTCATCTTCCTTGAGTCCCAGATTACGACGTGAGTGACACTATACAGTACATGACGCCATTACTGTCTGCAACTAATGAAAACACTGAATACAATCCAGATTTTTGTTTGTTGTCTGCATACCAATTCTCTACTGTCTCTGCACTGTGGACCTCCAGGCTGATTGTGAGCAAACCTGAGAGGAAGATGGTGAAAGGATCTGGTTTCCACTTTGATCTGCTCATCCTGGTCACCATGGGTGGAATCGCCTCTATCTTTGGGGTGCCGTGGCTGAGTGCTGCCACCGTGCGATCTGTCACCCATGCCAACGCTCTCACTGTCATGTCCAAGGGCCCAAAACCAGAAATTGAGAAGGTGCTCGAGCAGAGGATCAGTGGCATTCTTGTGGCCATACTAGTTGGTAGGTGCTGCTATCTCAATGCTGGATCACAATGCATTGGCATTTTCTTTTATTGATCTTTCAACTACTCTGTGATTCCCAGGTGTTTCTATTTACATGGAACCCATCCTGAAGATGATTCCTATGACGGCCTTGTTTGGCATCTTCCTCTACATGGGTATCACCTCTCTGAGTGGAATCCAGATGTGGGATCGGATGCTTCTGCTGATCACACCCAAGAAATACTTCCCCTCAGATGCCTACGCCACCCAAGTATGCACTATCCTCAAATACGATGTTCAGAACTTCTGATCATTAATATATTTAATACATCCCTATGTTTCAAAATGTCATATACACTAAAATACCATAAAATAGGCTGTAGGTTGTGATGGTGTTGTACTGGAATGCATTATACTAAAATATGTTTATAATATTTTGTAAATGTCTGTCATGTTAGTTTGTATAGACATTCCTATATTTCCTGATATTTCAGTGCATGTACAATATGACAGTCTCACTGCAAATGATCATAATTTAAAGGAGCATTTTGTTCATTTTCATCACATCGTTTGGCTCTGACTTCCATCCTCTGCTCACGTCCTTCTCTGATATAATTTGTGCAGGTGAGCACACTACGGATGCATCTCTTCACGCTGATCCAGTTGGTGTGCCTGGCCGTCCTGTGGATGGTGAAGATTAGCCCCTTCTCGCTGGCACTGCCTTTCGTTCTCATTCTCACCATCCCTCTGCGCATGGTGATGACTGGCACACTCTTCACAGTCAGGGAGATGAAATGTGTAAGTACTTAACTATTATATTCACCCCCAGACTGACTTTATTTTTAAGTTGTCTTTTGTCTTTTTTTTTTTTACATGCACGTTATTAGATATTTAGCTTTCTCTGTTGTAATTCTACGCGTTTCTGTTGCAGCTGGATGCGGATGATGCCAAAGTGAACTTAGATGAGGAACCTGGGGAGGATGTGTACAATGAGTCCCCACTGCCATGAGCAAC
The DNA here is from genome assembly GCA_029490765.1 of Euthynnus affinis. Lineage (NCBI taxonomy): Eukaryota > Metazoa > Chordata > Actinopteri > Scombriformes > Scombridae > Euthynnus > Euthynnus affinis. The sequence continues at coordinate 2,979,532 of CM055856.1, forward strand.
ACCACATCATTCATTAAGGTTTCATTCAAAAAAAACAATTATCAATGACTATTTAAAAAAAAAAAAAGAAAGAAAGAAAATTAGGTGTCTTGTAAACAAATCTTTGCAGTTCCAAACTGTTCTTTTATTTTTTATGAGTGGTAACTTTAAAGGAAGGTACCACTCATTTTTAGGATTCATACATTATCCCTGCAGCTGAATCTGTATTTGAGATCATGGACCACTTTAGAGAACCAATATTAGTCCACATTGTCATTAAGATGTATCACACATCCTGAGTCCTCTCACATCTACATTTTCTCTGTTTAATTTATATATTCCATCTTTTCATGTGGGATCATTAACATGTTTCCACTTTTTTCTTACTAAAGGTATTAATAAGGGCTGTTTATTTACTTGAGTTTTCTTTTGATCCAGGAGAAACATTTGAATTCTGGAAATGAGATGTATTTTCCCTTAAAACCCATTTATAAACTTTTTTTTTTCTTTTCGTGCATTACTACTGCTTGTGAAAATGAATATCCAGTGCTACCACATTGTAGATCACTCCATGTTGTAATAGTGTAATTTCACCAAACCTTACATACACTATTACAATTTAGCTGATTACATGTACTCAGCTCTATATACACACAAACACAAGTAATGCATTTTTATGTGGCTGTCACATTAGCCCCATAACCTCTACTTTGTTTGATCTTAAATAATTAAAATTGTGTTACAGAAGTTTGCCTCATTTTATATATTGTGTATGGTTTACTGCACACTTTGATCTTTCCCGTTCAGTTCACCTAATTAGAATGTGTATGGAGAGATACCTGCTATCTGTTATATCTGCTTGTAAGTGAGGTTGTTCAGCCATATCCTGAAGACAGTGTGTAATTGCTTTTATGATCATAATAGGGATGAGCAGTAGTGGGTGGATAGTGGGTTGATGAGATCTTATTGTTTGAGCTGATAAAAAAAATAATTGTACTGATGATATAATCACGGAAAAATTTGATTTGTAAATGTATTGTATGCCTTTTGTGTTGCCTATCATATTGTTGTGTGCTTGAAACACTGTACATGCTTAGGATTTTCACTTTAATAAACATAAAACCAGCCTTTAAGGAGATTGTGTGTTCATATATATATGTGTGTGTGTGTGTGTGTGTGTGTAAATGCTAAAATATATATACATCACTCACAGAATTAATTGTATCCTGAAAGAGACAAGAGGAGGGGGTTGTTCAGTTGAACCAAGACGCCTGCCATTCAGCTGCATGCTGCATTCACGGTTATCACGTAAACTCATACTTCTCAGTACTTCTGTTTGAGAAAACATCAGAAACTCTTAACTACTTTCAGTCTGAAATAAGAAGTAACACCTTACGACAAGACGACTAAAAGAAGCAGAATGTGGATTTATTGAATCACTTTATTTAAATAAAAGATAAGATTTTATACAGGTTCGGTGGCGAATATAAGAGCGGGGAGGTTGAATGACACTATTGATTTACTTAGCAACCATTAACACATCAAAATGCATCGTCCGCACTTTAGTTCAGGAGTACAGTAGACTCATAAAACAGGTGTGCCTCTCCCTTGTGCGATGATAACAATATTTCCGACAGCATCCGAACGCAGCATAGTTTAACAAGGCCGAGCGCCTGAAAGTAATTTGTTTTCCGTGAATCGGACTGACGGGATTGGACGGCCGCGGGTTCCGCCCACAAACACACAAGGTGGAGTTGAAAAGAAAAAACATGCTGGGCCAAAATGAAGCTGTCAAACAGCCGCTTACAATTTGCTATAAGAGGATTCAGGCAATTTGAAAAGCCACAGAGACTACTGTGTGTAGATATGTCAGATAGTATCATCTAAAGATGGAAACTGGCATTGAAATTAAAGTGAAAATTATGAACTTCTTATAAACTTGAAAAATTGTTTAAATGTTAAATTAGGGGAGTATATGAGGTGAGCCAGTAGCATTAAAAATTATATAACTACTGGCACAACTTTGGCTTTCCATGACAGTTTCGGCTACCTGATCAAATATTCGGTGCGCAAACTTCGGGCTGGAGATCAGACAAGGTCGGCCTCCATGCGTAGAAATAATCGCCCTGGGTTGTGTTCAGAAACGACGGTGCGAGATTCGGAAAAAATGTGGATGCCTCGGCGTGGCGAAATGGTTGGATGGAGAGAGAGAAGCTGCTTGCACGTTGAGTGGAGGGAGACGGCGAGTGAGATGGAGGCGGGGGGGAAGGACCATCTCTGCGGGGACTGGAGCCCAGGACGGACGGCGCAGTGCTGGCTATCGTTCAACCCTCCCCTTCTTCCTCCACAACGACGCCGAGGCTCACGCCGAGAGACAGGTAAGCCAACAACACAGCCGCTCGGTTTCATAATTCGACGAGAAGTTGCGCGATAAACAACCTGAATAAGCTACAAAAACCTCCCGCAAAATTCACCTTTAATGTTTGCTTTTGTTTTGTTTGTAAAGCGCCTCGGTCGGTAGCCTCTTTGTACTGGCGAAATAAACCAACGGCTGCGGTAGGGTACAGACGAGGTCGGCCATAGCCGAGTTTCTTGTCCTCTACAGCGGGGAGGAAACTGGATGTAAGACCGGGAGGTAACGCAAAACGTGGTATTTCCTTAAAAAATTACACCGTGCGACTGGTTTACGCCAGTTCCCTTTATCGAAACTCGTCTGTTCGTGCTGAAACTGGGCTATTTGCGTGGGGGAATTAGCGGTGGTTTCCGCGCCGAGACCTCCATGCGGCTGTTGGCGGAACAGCCAGCCGCCTCTCTCGGTTAGCCATCAGGGATCTCGGTTTAATATCTCACCGTGCAGAGACTCGCCCTCTCTCTCCCCCTCTCTCTCTCACTGACTAGCCCAGAACCACCGACGACCGAGCTCGGAGAACCCGCCTTCTTGTACTCGCTTATACGCTTTAGGGTCGAGGGACGGGAGTCTGCAACGCCCTGGGTTTAAGTTTTAAGCCCCGTTTTTCTCAGTTTGCAGTGCGCCATTGGACCTTGTCACGGTAGGTTTCCATGTAGAGAGCAAGGCTGAAGCATGGCGGATCTGGAGCTGTTTGTCAGCGCCAGTGAAGCCACTCAGTCTCGGATGTTACCATGTTTCCTTTGAGCTATTTCTTATAATTTAGCTACCGTTTACCCGCGCAATTGTGTAGCCGAAATTTCTAACGACGTCTGTTAAAATAAATCCTTCCGTAAAATAAGGTTGTGAATGTAACCGTTGTTTGTTAAAAAAAATATTTTCCATTTTCCTCTTTCTTCCTGCGCCTCCGCAAGTCCTACAACCCCACCACGGTATTTAACGGCTATCTCGAACATTTTAACCAATTTATTTAAATTTAATCGTCTATAACCCCGGAGAAGTAGCTATATAATATATTTAACTTGACTTTTAACGTTAGCTCAAAATATATTTGATGCTGTTTTTTCTCAATATTTTGTGAGCAATAATGTAATCGAGGTCTTCTCTCTCGGAAACAGGACTGTCTTAAAATGCAAGTAATCTTAAAGTTTTATATTTTAACATCTTAAAAGGCGTATATCCATAAATATATTGGTTAAATTCCAATTTTTAAGCTTCATTTGGCGTGCCAAGTTGCCCTTGGCCATGGAAATGCCCCAGCTCTCATTTTTCTATCGTCCATATGTTGTATTTCTTTCTCTCTTTTTTTAAGAAATCTTAAGTTATTCTTAATGTTTCAACGGCTCCAGATGTGTATGATTGCAGCCGTTAAGTTCTTATAAATGGTGGTATCGATAGGTTTTAATGTAGCTGGGTCACACGGTGGACACCTCAGTGAGCTGGGGCCATCAAGGACACGATGAACAACGAGCAGCCGCCATCATTGGAGCAGAGATCGGCTACGCCTCGCTGAAGAATGTACTGGATTTTGCCCTTAAATCCCAACACTAACAGCCCAAAAACCTGAATAAATCGGCCTAAAAACATACTCTTGAAACACATTTATTAACTGTAATACGAGAATATGTTGATTATTTCCCCCCCTCGCTCCAGTCCGAGTAAACATATGAAGGGGAAGATTATAGGTTTGCATGGCGGAGCTAGATCCGCATCCAACGGTGATGAGGCGCCTCTGCCGAGTGGCGCATTTCACTGCAGTGCTTCCAAGCCACCATTCCCCCTTGTCGGAGACCGAAAGCAGATCCCCGTGGTCAGCTGGTCGCCTACAGCTGCCTGTCCGTCCACGTCCATTCGCTTCCTCCTTCCGTGGATCCTCCCCAACCTCCGCTCCGACAGAAAACCCTCCATTACCGAGCGGACTAGACGAGAAAATGGTCGCTCCTGTGTGTCCACGATACATTTGTTGTGGAATAAGGACAGTACTAATGCGCCAAATTCCGGTTGGAAACATTTGCTCGACGGAGACTCCTGTTGTCGTAGCTAGTTGTGCTAGTTGAAGCCCTCCGCAGTGTTATTTGAGATTTGAAGCCGTCACAAGCAATAGCCTATGTCTCACCATGTAGCGTAAACGTTTAAGGGGCGGTGTAATGAACATAACCCATTATGTCGAGCCAAATTTAAATTCCACGACTGGAGTTTTACTTTTATATCACACTCATATTCCCTTTTTATAGAGGGGAAACCACTTCAATCACATGGTTTAACGACTTATATAAAAAATAACACCATCATTAAATTTGCGTTATTTTAAAAAATACAGGTATTATGATTGTAGGGGTTAATCATGAACCCTACATTTTTTGGATTACATTTGTATTTCACATCATAATGACAATGTTTCTGTTAAAGATTGTACTCACTAACTTGATTTTTGGTACTTTTATAGATACGAGACAGCACACCCACAAATGAATGGAGTAATGGAGGCAGCAACCCAAGGCCAAGGTGGGATTACTTTACATAGTGAGATAATTAATTACCTTTTCTTTCTCATAATATCTGATGTTATTATAAACTATATTGAGTATATTTTTTTTACATGCTAATGAAGACAATGTCCCTTTCTCTCAACTTTGCATCATCACAGTGTGGCCACAGGATGACCTCTTAAAACTGTTGGAGGCCATGAAAGTGGCCTTGCCCCAGAAAGATGTGACCAAATACAAAACGTCAGAGTCCCACCTCGACTGGCAGAAGGTGGCCTTCAATTCCTACACGGCAGAGATGTGTAAGCAGAAGTGGCAGGAAGTCTCCAAAGAGGTACGCAAGTTCGAGTGACGTTCACATTGATTGTGAGACAGGTTTATTGTTTGTTAAATGCCAGATTTTGTTATTAATTGAGTGTTTTTTTATTTTTGTGTGTGTGTGTGTGTGTGTCTTAACCACAGATTCGTAAATTTCGGACCCTCACAGAGCTGATATTTGATGCTCAAGACTACATCAAGAACCCTTACAAGGGCAAGAAAATAAAGGTGAGTTAAAACAGATGTTTCATATGACTAATGGACAATTAGCATCTTTTCAGTGTAACTCACAGGTCTTCTTGCTCCCACCTTTTTCTCCCCCCTGCACACACAGAAACACCCGGATTTCCCCAAAAAGCCATTGACACCATACTTCCGCTTCTTCATGGAAAAGAGGGCCAAGTATGCAAAGTTGCACCCTGAGATGAGCAACTTAGATCTAACTAAGATCCTCTCTAAGAAGTACAGGGAGCTGCCTGACAAAAAAAAGGTCAGTCAAAAGCATCGGAGGCACAGAAGAATAGAAAACAGGGATTGTTTCATGTTGCCGTCGTGCTGTTAGATACTGAAGTTGTTCTAACAGACAAATTGTTTTCTTTTCACGTCTACAGAAAAAATACGTTGAGGACTTCCTGAGAGACAAAGAAATATTTGTGCAAAGCATGATGAAGTTCAGGTGAGATTACGTATTATGTCTTTTTGACAAGTATTATTCACACTGGGGTTGTTAAGCAGGGATGCAGCATGTATATAGCAGTTGTTTAATTCATCTGCAGCGATATCCAAGTATGATAACTGTCTTTAAATATGTTTGTAACATGTAAATATAGAGAAGAACACCCGGACCTTGTGGAGAGCATGACCAAGAAAGGTTCAAATGTACCAGAGAAACCCAAAACACCACAACAGCTGTGGTACAACCATGAAAAGAAGGCCTTCCTCAAGGGACACCCAGATGTAAGTTTGGCTGTTTTCAGCACAATGTAAAAAAAAAAAGGCAAAATGCTTAACTGTCTCATGCAACAGGTGCTAACTTCCTCTGTTTGACACCAGGCGACCACCAAGGACATTAAGGACAGTCTTGGCAAACAGTGGACACAACTGTCTGACAAAAAGAGACTCAAATGGATCAGCAAGTCTCTGGAGCAACAGAAACAATACGAGGTGAGACTACATTCATGCGTCATGTGTTACAACAGAGCATGACTGTGAAGAGTGATTACAAAATACCGTGTCAGTAGGAACGCTAACTCTGGGTTTGTTAACTTTATTCCAGGAGACCATGCGGGAGTACATCCAGCAGCACCCAGAGTTAAACATGACCCAAGGGGACATCGTCAAGTCCACCCTGACCAAGGCCGAGAGGCACCTGAAGGACAAGTCCGACGGCCGACCTGACAAACCTCCTCCGTGAGTCGAGTTATACCGCTGACTTGTCCTCGTGTCGTAAGCCACTTCCCTGTGAGTGAGTCATTTAAACGTATATCATCGGTGTTTTATTTCAGAAACGGTTACTCAATGTTCTGCGCGGAGTTGATGTCGAGCATGAAGGACGTACCCAGCACGGAGCGCATGGTGATGTGTAGCCAGAGGTGGAAGCTGCTGAAACAGAACGAGAAGGACGCCTACCAGAAACGCTGTGAACAGGTGAGCTCTGACACATGAACTTGCTTTATTAAAAAAAAGAAAAGGAAAAAAATAGAGCAAGTCTTCAATTTTGTCTAAATACTGTCTTCTTTTTTTTATTTCAGAGGAAGAAGGAGTATGAAGTTGAGATGAACAGATTTCTCAGTGTAAGTGTCTCTTATTTTCTTGTTTTCCTATTTCAACATACAGTATGTTTACACTGTATTGTCCCATGTTTCATATGCTATATTTTTTCAATGGGATTTCTCTTTTGTGTGCATCTGTAGAGTTTGTCTGAGGAGGAGCAGCAGCGGGTCTTGGGTGAGGATAAGGGCGGTTTTAAGAGGGGCAGTGGGGCCAACAGTCCTGCATCCAAAAAGAAGAACTCTAAAGCAAAGGTAAGAACGAGAATACAGCAACAGGAAGTCAGTTTGTGGACATAATGGCTCACAGTTATTCAGATACAGACTGCAGTTTTTAGTACTTAATATAATTTACTGTTTTGCGACTGTGATGTGTTATCAAGGGAAATAAGGTTATCAGTTATAGCGTTTCATGTTGAGCTCAGGTCTCATTCCCCGCATTCGTTTGAATCTTTCTGTTGTTAAACAGTAAATCAATAAATGTCAGTAGATTACTTGTGCATCTAATTTGTTAATTGGATGTCGTCGTATCCATTTCTGATGTTGTCTTATTTTAAAAATCTGCAGGCCAATCCAGAGAAACCCAAAAGGCCCATTTCAGCCATGTTTATCTTCTCTGAGGAGAAACGCCCCAAACTGCATCAGGAGAGGCCAGATCTGTCTGACAGCGAACTCACAAGACTCCTGGCACGCATGTGGAATGAGCTGCCTGATAAGAAGAAGGTAAACCAGTCAAGGTCTTGTAATGTAGGACAGAATCAGTGTCAGGCCAGTAGAGTGGATCACAAGGGTAACAGGGAGTAGACTGCATGGTAGAAACCTGGATTATTATCATTACTATATATTAAATTAGTCGTCTTATCAATTTTCTTGTTGTCTTGCTCATTTAGGAGAAATATAAACGCCTAGAAACGGTCCTGAAGGCAGAGTCTGAGAAGAAGGAGAAGGAGGATCGTAGTCGTCTGCCAGACCCACCCAAGACTGCTCAGGACATCTGGCAGCAGAGTGTCATAGGAGACTACCTGGCAAGATTTAAGGTACGCCTGACACTCTGTCCCAGAATAAAAATAGTAGTTTTGCTTTGGTCCAGTACACCATAAAAAAAACTGGTTCAACGGGTCGCACTGAAAGTGGTGACCTCGTTCTGCAGTGGTAGGTATATCTGAGAGTACAAACCAATAAAGTCACAAAAGAAAGCCGTCCTATCAAATCAAACTGCCAAACTCAAAACACTCACTATGATTGATCCCTCACTGTGCTATGTCCCACCACAATAACCTGTTTTAACAGGAATTACACCACATTAAGGAAGTAATACCATACAGTAAGGTTAGAAACTTTAATTAGTTTACAGTGTTTACCTTTTCCCCACCAGATGTCATTATTAAGTCTCTGATGTCAGTTTATAGCAGAGAATATTAACGCTGTTGAAATTAACACATTAATTTTTAATTAATTTGAAATATTTAACACAATTAACATATTGTCTTTCTGTAGCAGGCTCAGTTTTCAAGCCAGAGTTAAGATCATAAAGAACTAGACTACCTACTACCTACAGCATCTGTTGGTATAAACCATGTCATGATAGCTCGTTGAGAAGTGGAGCTCAGTAATGCTCCAGTTAGGCCAAATTTTGGCGAGAGAAAAGAGTCCCTTTGAACTCTCTCTGTCATTTATATCAGTGCACATACAAAACTATTACCCTCTTAGCTGATATCTAATCTTAATGGCCTTGATGGTTTTGAAAACTGGCACTTCTTTAAAGGCCTGTGTTTTATTATTTCTGTTAGTGCATATGAGAAATAATATGCTTGTCATGCTGACAATCAGTGAATGGCCTTGATGGTTTTATTAGAAATCTGTAATTCACAGGAGAGAATCTGTTCACAGTTAAAAAGACGCTATTAAACAATAGTGTTTGAATTTACTTCTTTGGTGTTGATTCTACATTAATGCCATGATTTTACATTTTATTATCCATTATTACACGCTACAATATTAAGAAGGAAAAAAGAGATTGTGATAAAAAAAATCTAATTGATTGACAGCCCTAAAAAAAAAAAAAAAAAAAAAAAAAAAAAGTTGAGTATATACAATGAAAATATCAAATAAAAATATCAGTATGTTTTTCCTTATTTAGATAAACATTAAAGGTTATAAAATAAGACTGTCTCTTGACAAAAGTATGTAGTCTCTACAAAGGTATGGAGAGATTATATTACTTAAATATACTATAATTTTATTTATGACATTGGGCACAGCAGAGTACACAATCACTATATAATTTTGAGAAAATACACAAGTTTACAGGAACATGTCATGTGACTTTCTGCTTTGTAGAGCGACCGGCAGAAGGCTCAGAAAGCAATGGAAGGGACCTGGAGCACCATGGAGAAAAAAGAGAAGATTATGTGGATCAAAAAAGCAGCAGAGGACCAGAAAAGATACGAGGTTAGAAGAAACTCACTGTCTGTGTCCAGTTAAACTGCACAGCATCTGTAAACCAGAGTGGGAGCTAACAGTTGACTTCTCTCTCTCTCCTCAACAGAGAGACCTGTGTGAGATGCGCTCACCTGCTGCCGCCATTGCCTCAGGGAAGAAGATGAAGTTTGAGGGTGAACCCAAGAAGCCACCATCGTGAGTTCCTCGCATCCAAACCCATCTGTGCTGCCTGTTGTGTGTCGGCTTGCGAAGCCCAGTGAAGTTCAAATTTTTTACTTGCTTTTGACTCTCTCTAGAAACGGATATCAGAAGTTCTCTCAGGAGATGCTGTCCAACGGAGAGCTGAATCACCTACCCATGAAAGAGCGGATGGCTGAGATCGGCAGCCGCTGGCAGAGATTACCTCTGAAGGAGAAGGACCGATACAAGAAAATAGCCGAGGAGAAGCAGAGGCAGTATAAAGTAACACTGGAACAGTGGCTCGCTGTAAGAAACGATCGTTTTATGTTGTTTTATGCCAAGAAATCGTTGACATTGGGAAAAATTCTTATCTAACGTTCACTTCTATCCGTCCACAGAGCTTGTCTTCACAAGAGAGGAACACCTACAAAGAATATAATTCACAAGTAAGTCAGATATTTTGCTCATGGGTCGATGGTTGGTCATGGTTTACATCGGATATGTTTTTACAATTTTTTATCTACTTGCTGTTTCAGAAAAGGAGAACCACGGCAAAAGTAGGAGGCCCGAAGGCAAAGTCCAAGAAATCTGTAAGTGTTTGCTCTCGTTTGCTATTAGATGTGTGTGAAATTCATGTAGCAGCCGTACTTAAACTTCACTTCCCACAGGACACTGAGGAGGAGGAGGACGACGATGACGATGACGACGACGATGACGAGCAGGAGAAGGCTTCCTCTGAGGCCGACTCGTCCAGCGAGGAGGACGACGACGACGATGACGACGACGTGAGTCACAGCTCTCTCCTTTTTTTTTTTTTAGGTCAATGGCGAGAAATTGAAGTCGACCGTACTGACTATTATTCCCTTTGTTGTCGTGTGTTTTGAAGAAGGAGGGTGACGACGATGACGACGAAGACGAGGACGACGACGAAGAGGACGAGGACGAGGCGGAAGACAAGGAGAACAAGTCGGAGGACAGCAGCAGCGAGTCGAATTCACAGGACACGTCGGACTCAGATTCGGACTGAAACGGGGCCCCGACGGCGTCCTGAGATGAACTGAGCAGCGCTGAGCTGAGCCAAGAGTCCAGGGAGCTCTGCCACTGTGCCAACCCTGCTCTCCTCCCACCACCAGAGGGAGCCCCTGCATTGCCTCATCCATTTCACACTCACCCACTTTTTAAGTTGCTGCGTTTGTGATCTACTCATGGAGGGACCCCTGCCCCTTATGTCCAGAAATCAGTTTTCATTCCCTCCCACGGTGTGATGATCATCTCACAGGCTGACGTTATGCCAAAAAAAAAAAAGAAAAAAAAATCAAAACGAAACAAACAACAAAAAAAAAAACAGCATCCCACTGGTTTGGTGATGTCATGAACGTTTCTGCCGTTGGTTTCAATCTTGACTTACAGGTTCAGTGGTTTAAGTTTGTTTTTAATGTCAGGGATAATGAATTACCCTCCAGTGTTTTATTTTATTGTTCTGGTAATTAGTTAAAGACAAGTGGCATGAGTTGTGAACAGGCTTCTTAAGAGCCAAAGAACATAGTATGGTGGATCACTTTAGGGAGGGGGGGGGATGTGCGGGGTACTGAAAATTGCACTCTTCAGAATGTTTCCTTTTTTTTTTCTTTTTTTTTTTTCCAGAAAGTTGACGTGTTCTCTATTCTCAATTTATGATGTAGATTTTATCATTTGGTTCTTAAAGAGGTGGTATTTTTTCAGGAAAAAAAAAATCAAGCCATTATGAATGTCTTTTTGTTGCTGGAAATATTCCGAACTTGTTACGTACCCGTGTTCTCATTTAAAAGGCTACACTGCCCATAAAGGCTTCACCCCCCCTCCCCCTCCCCCTTCCTCCTTCTCTGACCTTTTTCATGTTTTATTGCTTTACGACATTGAATCAAAGTGGATGTAATGAGGCTTTTTGATACTCATTAACAGAAAGTGACTCTTTAAAAACTGTAACATTTACATAGGAGAAATTTACTGCAGTCTCATTTTAAGTGCGACAGACTTTTTTAACGCACAGAACTGAAACCGTTTTTGATCTCATGTAACTCGGCAGCCGGTTGAGTGAATTTCCCAAACTGATGGGCTGATGGTGAGACAAATCTATTCAAGTTTGTCTAAATTAAGAAGGAATAAAAACAAAACAATGATGATATTAAAAATAAAAAAATAGCCCGAGCATCGTTTAGTAGAAGCTTCTGGAGCAAGAAAAGGCCTTGAGTCTATTTATCAGCTGTAAACATCTGGAAACTAATATAAAACTGATCATTTTAAGTATAAATCTAACTTGGCCTCCTCACTAATGCACTTCTTCCACCACCACAGCCTGCTCTAAACAAATTTACAGTTGTGCCATATTCCCTGTTTGTTTTTTAAAAGACAATTAATGTACTCAGCGGGCTCTTCAGTGCCTTGAAAACTTCTCTCGTATCCTTCGCCTGAATCGTAGTTTTCAGGAAAACACATTTGTTTGTTTGTAATGTTTTTTTTATCTCCGCAACCAGATATGTAACTAACCAGCTGTTGGACCACCTGTCACGCTTCAATTACACAAATACGGTCTTTCAGTGTTTGTATAGTCACTTTTTTTGTGTTTTACGTTAGTTTTAATTTCACATTAAAGAGTCTCCTGTTCATTGGTGTCAAATAAACATGATTACATCTACTGTGCTTCAGAGTTGTAAAACAAAAAAAAAAAGTGTGGGGGGCGGTTTGAAACCATTTATAGGCACTGCAGCGTCCATTTCCATGTGTCTGTCATTGAAATGTCATTTATCAAATATAACTGACATGTTTTGTAGTGTATAAAAGTTTATCAATCTGAAACAATTGTGTTCAGGTTATTCAGCTGTTTTTGACTTTTTGTTCTGGCCTGAACGCTAATAAAACAGCTTATTGTGTTTCCAGAGCAGTTTATAAGTGAAGGGATAACACTTTCCAACAGTAGTTTGCTCAATCTGTTTTGTTGTTGTTTTTTTTTTAAAAGAATATGTCTTACAGTTGGTGTATGTTTCTTCTTCTTCTTCTTCTTCTTCTTCTGAACCGTTTTACATTTCGTTTACGGTTTATCGGATTGAATTGTTAAATAGGTTCGTTTTTAATTGTGAGCAGTTTTGTTTTTTGTTTTTTTTTTCGGATCCATCTTGAAATCATTTGTGGATGCTGAACTGAATGGTTTCATCTCTTTGTTTTGTTTTAATTTTTTTTTTCCGGAGTTTGTTTTTGAAATTTTAATGGTATTGACTTAAATCCATATGGAGTTTTTTTTAGTCTGATGCTGATCCCAAAAAAGTGTGCACTTAATGTAAATCTGTCCCTCTGTGTGAGTTTGTGTGCATGCATGCACAGAACTGTGTATATACGAGGGTGTGTGTGTGTGTGTGCGTCTGCGTGTGTGTGCGTGTTTCTTTGCTTTAATGTGTGCTGTTTTTTTTTTTTTTTGCTGTTTTTGTTGCATACCATGATGTGACTGCGGTGTGCATGTATGTGCCTGTGTGGGGACATCATACCAACACCATGAATGTAGATATTGTTAAATCTCTCTCTCAAAAAAAAAATGTTTTTTTTTTTCTTTCCCAAAGGTCTTTTAGTTATTTTTCTGCTCGGCGCTGTCGTATCATTGGTTACCTGAAAACAAGACGGATAACAAGACTTCCATGACTGTCATTTTGAATCTAGGGACAGATTATTACGCGCCGACTGTTAATAATCTGCTATTAATGGACAGATTTTGACCATTATGTATCTCATCACTGACTGAAACAAAACCAGCGTGGACTATTTAAATAACTGGGGGAGGGAAAAGAAAAGTGATTGCTGATATTGATTGATGGGAGTTTGTAAAAGGGATTTTGGGGAACTGAGTGGCCAGTGGAATTGGGGTTTAAAAAAAAAAACAACAAAAAAAAACAATGGTTGTAATTTTTTTGTAAATACTGTTTTTTGTATTGAGTGCTTATTGTTTTTGTTAGTATATTAATTTGGCAAAAACCCTCATCTGTGACTTCTGAGGCCAGTGAGTCTTTCACTCACAGGGAAGAATTTTGGATTTAATTCACCTGTTTTTCAGTTGTTTCTTCTCTCCCTTATGTTGGTTTATAGAGATATCTAAAACAGCAAAGCTTTACGAGTTTGTACTGCTGGTCATTTGACAAAATTTGATGTTTTCTATAGCTGAGGGTGTTCTTATGTCCTTGTAGTTCAAGTATTTGGGCAAATAAAAAAAATTGATCTTTAACAGTTAGACGTGTGTGTTCTGTTTTGCACTGGAAGTATAACTGGACTATATGGTCAAAAATATGTCATAGTTTAGGCTAGGTCTCTTATTTTTAATTTTAATCCAGCATAGAATGATATATGAAACATTAGTGTGTGTTTTTGATGCTTGTTAGCATTGACAGATTTAAACAGAAGGGGCCCCCAGGGTGAAAATTAACTGCTGGGCTCCTATTTTTTCTGGGCTGGCATATTGCTGGGCTGCAAATTCGCTGTATGACAGTTTGGTTTAACACATTACAAGAGTGGTTTCTAACCATTTTTTCCACCTTAAAACAAAGAAAGGTCTACATTAGAGCCCTTGGTAACCAGTTGAAAACACACTGCTTAGTACAGGAACCACCTGTTCACCAAAATTTCCAGCTCCAAAAAAGGATGTGACGTCATGCTTATGATGGAGGTAATAAATGAATATTGATCGTAGCATAACAAACTGTAAACGATGTACACAAGTGACACTACAGTTTGTTGTTTGGTACTGTGATAATGTATTAACAATAGTGATGCAGCACTGGAATAAACTCCATTTCCATTGGCCAATGGAGCTCATCCACCCAAGTCAAAGGTTAACTCTGACCTGCCAGCTGGACTCTGCACCAAAACAGGAACCAGACACTTGACGGAAATGTATTGTGACCGCACCTTGAGGCCCTATCGTGCCATGTGACACTGTGCTTTAATGGTGCCTGAACTTAAAGTTTCAATAAATCAGCACGATTCAGTTGACACACAGTAAACCTGGAGCCTTTCGTGGCCCCCCTTGGAGTTCTGGGGCCCTTTCCTGTTTCAACATACACAATGTTTCCATCGTCAAAGCCAGTTCCATCAGGAAATGGTTTTCCTAGTTTGGTACGGAAGACAACTGAAGACAATGAACTGGAAAGCTGATACAAGCTGGGCCTCGTCACCCAACATCAACGTCCAACAACCTCACTGATGCTCTTGTGGCTAAATGGGAGCAAATCTCAGCAGCCAGCTTCCGAAATCTTGTGGAAAAGCTTCCTAGAAGAGAGACGCCTCTTACAGTAGTGCATGAATGCTCACGCTTCTGCAATAACATGATCAAAGCTCACATTTGGATGTATTGTTTGGGTGTCCACATACTTTTGGCCATGTACCTTACTGTACTGATGACCTCATCCAACCGCTCAGGCTCAACTAACTGATCCCAGATAGCAGGACACAATCTCCTGTTCATTTATTTATGTCTCACTTGGAAGGTTAACGTCACCGGCCTGCGTCAAGTGTGCTAGTTATACCGGAAATATCTTGATTGTACCTTCAAAATAAAATAATCAGTCGCGGCGTAGCTGCAGCTTTTATTGGTCTATGAAAATATTGGCTAAATATAGATGGAGAGGTTAGAAATATAACAAGCTTGTCTGATGATCTCATGTGTATAGGATGCTTTTAATAAAATTGTACTACACAGTATACGGCTTGCAAAATCACTTCCTTTAAATCACTTCTCAAAAATCTTTTTTTAAAAAAAGCCTTTCATGCAACACAGTGCTACATCTTCAACATGCTGTATCTGTTTTATTATTGTTTTTTTTCTTCCTTATATTATATTTGAGTATTTTAGTCCATTTTATTTTAGATCATTTGTTGTAGCTGTTGCAGCCCTGATATGTTTTCATTAGTTCAACCATGTAAAGTGTTTTGTAACTCTGTTTTGAGAAGTGCAGTGTGAATACAGTTTATTATTATATTCATGTAATAATATAACAAGTGGCCATTCAGCATGACACTTAAGTAAATAAAATAATACTTTGGTCTAAATGTAATGTTGAATGCAGTACTTTTTCTTGTAGTGTGCTTTTACATGTACATGTATTATTTTCCTCCACCACTGTTCAGTTGTATTGGACTGAATTATCCTGAGAAGTGTCTCTAGTCATGTTTACCCACCCCAGGCAGTCACATGCACATATGAGATAGACAGAATATTATTAAAGACACTAATATAATGAAGTCCAATTCACAAATCTGATCAAAATTGTGTAATATTTAGAGAGTTTGCAGGATAGTTGTATTGCATTACATTTTTTAAGTGAGCTTTCAGATGAAGATTTGACACAATGGATTAATATAACAAGCTTTTAAAATACAACACATTGTTAAAGATGAAATAAACCAGTGGTTTCCAACCTTTTTGGCTTTTGACGTCTTACAAAAACATTCACATTTCAGATGTCACAACAACACACTTCAGATGTCTATGAGTTGTTAACAGCTCCACCAAATAGTGATTTTTCCCTCTAAACTTCTCAAATGCTTTTATTTCAATAAATGTCCAATATTTCACCAAAGATTTGAGAAAAAGCCCAAAGACTGGAAACAGATTTTGTGTATCAGAACTTCTTTCTTGTCCCATTAATCATCTCACAGATGATTAATGGGACCCTTCAGATTTATCTGGTGAGCCTTTTGAGGGGCCCCGACCCCTAGGTTGGGAACCATTGGACTAAACTGTATATAGAGTAGTTCAAACTAGCTCCACCAGCAGCTACAGCAGTAACATGCTGCTCTAACACTGATGCTTCACTATTAATAATCTAATGATGTCATATATAATAATATATCAGTCAGAGGGACCAAACCACTACTTTTACTGCAATACTTTAACTACATCAAGCTCATAAAACTTATGTACTTTTACTTGGGTAGGATTTTTCACGCAGGACCTTTACTTGTAATGGAGTATTTCTACACTACTGACTATTATTGTGAAGGTTTGAACCGGAAGCGGGTTGTTTTGTTTTGTGACTGTTATGTACGCTGCTGCCTGCTGGCCTCCGTCCGCGGTGTCAGGCGGGTTTGT
Source organism: Euthynnus affinis (assembly GCA_029490765.1). NCBI lineage: Eukaryota > Metazoa > Chordata > Actinopteri > Scombriformes > Scombridae > Euthynnus > Euthynnus affinis. Next base: position 2,996,221 of record CM055856.1, read on the forward strand.
AACGTTAATTTAATCTTCTACTGCGACAACAAAACACTTTTAACGAGGTCTCGGTGTTTCCTGTGAATTTACGATGGACGTTACTGAACACCGAGCTTCCTGTTGACGTGTTGTTGTTTTGATTTTTTTTTTTTTTGTGGACTCAAAACGGCGGTGATGTTGCCTCCCTCACAGAAACTGGTTCAGTCTGAGTTTGCGGTATGACAGGGTAAGAGGAAACGGCTTTCGGTAAATAAGTAAATAGATAAACAAACAAAACATAGCCTCACTACAGTGTGTCTTTTTATCACAGCAATATGTCACCAACGCTTTTCCTTAATCTCTAACGTGTAGAGGACAAGATCTAGCTAGCTAGCAGATGCTAACACTAAAAAGTAATGTTAGTTGCCGTTGAATACAGTTGAATTTGCTCATATTATTGCGTTAATATAGGTTTTTTTGTTGTTTACCTTAAGTTAAGATGGATGCTGTGTGTTTTAATTATTGTTTACTTCGGAGTATTCATATTTATATTAATAATAAAGACGTATTATGCTTGTTGACGACACCTGAGACATTGAGCTAACGTTATAATGTTGCACAGCATTAATATTTTATTATTTTAGCAACATATAGTGTATTATGGCACCCAATAGTATTATTTGTTTTGCGTGCTTTCCTTCTCATATTTTACCTTTTCTGTTAAGGCTAACTTAACAAAAATAAGCTTATCATCCAATAGCTAACATATGACATTATCAGGTATTATATATACATATATGCAGTATATAACATATATATTTTCCCTTTTTGTCAACAGAATGAAGAGAGATGTGCAACAAGTGTTGATAGCTATATTCAAAGTAAGTACATGGTAAATAGCGTATCTCATAAACTGGACCCTTCATGAGAGACTGGATATTTAACCTGTTACTTGTAAGGCTGTTGTGTAGAGCACCATCATAATTTTTTTTTCTTTTCTGTTCTAAATCCTTTAGGTCAGCATCTCATTACCTTACTATCAAGATTTCCCATACAGATTTGCAAATGAAAATGGAGGATATGCCCCTGTCAGGCCCAGACAACACCAGGCTGGAGGTGAGGTCGAACAAATATTATGTCCAGCAGATGTTTTAATAGACATCAGGTTTGTATTTGGTGTTAAATTGTACATGTTGTGTTTAAAGGCCTTGGTCCATGACATCTACTCTGAGCTGGTGGAAGATGCCTGTTTGGGCCTGTGTTTTGAGGTACACCGTGCTGTGAAACAGGGCTATTTCTTCTTGGATGAAACAGACCAAGAGAGCATGAAGGAGTTCGGTTGGTGCCATGTCTTCTACTTTCTTCTTGTTTGTTTGTATTTTTTCTTAAGTGACTTTTCTTACAGTATGCACCTTTTTTTTAAATTATTATTATTCTAGAAATTGTGGACCAACCAGGAGTTGACATATTCGGGCAGGTGTACAATCAGTGGAAGAACAAAGAGTGTGAATGCCCCAACTGCAAAAGACTGATAGCGGCCTCTCGCTTCGCCCCGCACTTGGAGAAATGTCTCGGCATGGGGCGCAACAGCAGCCGCATTGCTAACCGCAGGTCAGTCAGTGAGAGTCATTGGGGAGTGACTTTTGTATTGAATCAAAATGTGCGTAAACATCTGATCAGATTATTTGATTGTTGTGTTTTGTTTTGTTTTTTAATTTTTAACAGGCTCGCCAGCAATAATAACATGAGCAAATCAGAGAGCGATCAGGAGGACAACGATGACCTCAATGATAACGACTGGTCGTACGGAGCTGAAAAGAAATGTAAGTAATTGAAAATTGATTAATAATCACTGTGAGGAGAAAACGATTAAGGAAAACTACAGATTGCTTTCACATAACAACCTTTTTATTTCCTGATTTCAGCCAAGAAGAGAAAGTCAGATAAGGTATTCTTGCATTTGTTTTACCTTTTTGCTGATAGTGTCAGTTTAAATCTGATGTGTGAAATGTGCTGTAATATTTAATCTCAATGTTTGTCTCCGCGCAGAATCAAAATTCACCAAGAAGATCCAAATCTCTAAAACATAAAAATGGTGAGTCTATAAGGAAGAGCAGTGAAGAGGTTTTGATCCATTGCTGTTTTCTGAACACCGCTGTAGATGACACACATGTGCATTCAGCAGTCCTTGTGTTGCTGTTCAGGATGTCCTGTGTGCTCATCTTCCTCACTCACAGGAAATAGAATTTGTGCATCTGCTGTCTAATTGCTGTCTAACCACAATGTTGTGTAGACACAACATTATTATACAACATATTATTACTAGTGATTAAGAGGATATGAAAGCAAAAAGGTTTTAGACTGACTTGGGCAGCGCCAAAATGTCAACACAGCCCAGTTATTATCGTCTTAATATCATTGAATAAATAGAATAAAACAAGTGGCTTGTTGATAACAAACTCTGTACTTTTTCCCATGAGATACTTGACAGTTTGAGGTTCAAGTAAATGTATTGATGTTGACTGAATCCTTTATATATACAGTAGGGCTGGGCGATATGGACAAGATCAAATATTACAATATTTCTGACTATTAGCGATAACTATTAGTGCTTTCACAAAATATTAACACAATGAGATTTCTGATTAAGAATCATCAGTAATATGGATATAATGACTATGTGGGTAAAGACAAATAATATCACAGCTAGAACAGTTTGGCAAGTTCAGAAAATTACTTCACTTCAATGTAATGCAGCCTTCAAAAGCAGGAGAAACCTTTGCAATATCATGATGTTATGATAGCGCAAATCTAAGATGATATCTAGTCTCATATCACGATATCGATATATTGCCTAGCTGTATTTTTCAAGGAGGGGAACTCGCCAAGTTCAAGCTGTTTCTTGTTGTTTAGACATAAATTACAATCCCATTTCAATAATGTTTTAATGCCGTATACATTATAAGTAAAGACGATCAACTCTAGTGTTTTGTTTGTGTTTCAGGTGAGCTTGGGAGCAGCGTCGGTTCGGAGCCCTACAAGGTGACAAGTTCCTTCTTTGAAGACTTTTAACGTTCCTCAATTTGTATCGTAAACAGACATTTCAGTATTGATAATGGTTCTTGGTCTGCCTTTCAGTACAACTACAACACCGGCATCAGCTACGAAACATTAGGCCCCGATGAAGTCAGGTCCCTTTTGACAACAGTGAGCATCCGTCATTAACGCGCCTGAGCATGTAGTCGTTTTTTTACTGCTCTCCTGTTTTTATTCAACAACTGTCAATCATTAAACTGGTGTTTCTTTCCGCAGCAATGTGGGGTGATCTCAGAACACACCAAGAAGATGTGTACCAGGTAATTACTGTATAATCAGCTGACACATACTGGAGGTAAACTAGTGATATAAACCTGTGCATTGTTGGGGGGGGGGGGGGGGGGGGGGACAGTTAACTGCTTTTGTGTTGCTAATATCTGACATGATGCGGGATATATTCACGTCCTCTAACTGGCCTTGTGTTGGTGTCACTGTGTCTGTATTTAGTCTGAGGTCAGTGTCTTTTATGTCCCGCAGTTTGGCCCCTTCTGTGAAGCTTTGTCATGAAAAACTAAATCACTTCAAAACGCTGTCCAAAACTGACGGTCACGCTTGCATGTCAAACTCTTGAAACACGATCAGTTTCATCTGCGTGAAAACGATCGTGTATGTTGGGACTAACTTAAGGGGAACACAAGTGGCAACTCGGTATGACAATTTTTGTTCTGGACCAGCGATTGGCTTTCTATTCCTCCCCCAAAGTGATAAACCAAAGATCTCCGAAACCAAAAGTGATCACACGCAAAGCTATTTTTAACTGCTGGACCCTGTCAGTGACCAACCTCTTTAACATTTCATAACCTTTAACACCTCATTGTTGCTCTTCTTCCATCCGATTGGTCACCGACTGTGTCCACAGCAAGTCCATCCCACCTCCCTCCCTCCCACTCCCTGTGGCTGTAGATAGGCAGGCAGGGTGACACGTGAAGCTGTGTGTGGCGGGGGGTGGCCGTCAGTCAGGGATGTATAATGCCACCTTGTGTCCCACCAGGTCTCAACGATGTCCCCAGCACACGGACGAACAGAGGAGGGCCGTCAGGGTGTTCCTCCTGGGGCCGTCCGCGTGAGTGTGCCCTGTCCTCCCCCCCCTCCTCCTCCTCCTCCTCCTCCCCTCCCCCCCTCTCCTCCTTCCTTACCCTCCACCCCATAAGTGTACTTAACAAAAGTCATGTTTGAGTGAGTGTTGTGACCCTCATGGCGCAGGTGTTTGCTGATACAGTTCACCGCCGCTTCTGATTTTTTTTGCCAGAGACGAGAACAGAGCGATGCTGGCGGTCGGTGTTGTGAATACTCTGGTACAAAAGGGCGTCCTCTCTGCACATAACACCTCATTGGCAAAGTGTTACAGAAGTGCTCGCTGCACCTGAAGGGGCACTGAGTACTCTGTGACCTTTTATCATTAGGAGAGGTCATACATTCCCTGCAGCATATTGGGTATCAGTGGAGGAGCACATGTGCCGATCAGTATGTGAAACATGATTCACCGAAATCTGCTTTTGTACCTGCCAGAGCTATCAGCCAGGCCGATTTTAGCTTATTGCAGATATATCAGGATTTGTGTATATGTCAGCCAATAAATAATAATCATAAATTACAGCACAGGAATGTCAAACTAACTTGATTTTTCAACTGTAAAATGTCAATCTGCTTTATCAAAGTATCTATATGTGCTCATATTTCGATTTTTACTTATTATTTTTGCCAGAAAATTTCTTCTAGATGTTGCCAAACAACATTCCTATGCAAAGAAAACTCCACTCTGCTTTAAATTAATCTATTGAATCCTTTAGGGTGCTGCCAGCCATGACCAACAGTCTGTTATTTCATATAAGTAAAGGGATTTTCCTTTTGCATTTTTCTTTTATCTTTTATTACAAACCACAAACAGGATATTTAAGGGTCTTGCTGTCATCAGCGCGTGTGGAAATACTCCCACTCTGCAATCCTCCAGCCCGCCTGTAACTGATTACAGTCATAGTTTGACAGTAGAGACAAGCTGTAACTGTTTAGGTCCCAGATCAAACCGGCTGTTATTAAAATTGTAACTATATTTCCACGAAGAGAAGGAAAAGTGAGTGAAAGTGTGCAGTAGAGATAATACTTCTTTAACTCTTCCTTGACTTCACATCAGGAATATGTGGAAAGTTTTGTCAACGGTGCTGTGAGTCAGATGTTTGTTGGGAGTTGTGCAAGTCTAACAGGGAGTGACTGTGTCTGGGTTTCATGTAATAGGCCGTCGCTGCCTGACGCGGACGCCGTGGTGGAGAACGACAGCTTTGACATTCCAGATGGTCAGACCCTGATGAGCCGCCTGCAGTGGGAAGACTCCCCGGATATTTCCCCCACTGACTCTGCCTCATCCAAAGCCAGTAAGGATGCTAAACACTGACATATTTCTGACACAGTTTAAAAGCAACAACTACATAGTTTTTTTTATTTCCGTCTTTCTCTCAGGCACCAACCATTCAGATTCTAGGAAGCCCAAGAAAAAGAAGAGGACCTCTCTTGGTTTGAACAGCGGAGGAGGAGGAGGAGGAGGGGGAGGAGGAGGCGGCGGCATAGGAGGAAGTGGATGTCTGACTGGAGGCGGCAGCAGCAGCTCTCAGAGTAATATCAGCTTATCGACCAAAAAAAAGAGGCCCAAACTCTCAGCACCTTCTATTTCGAGTATCTATGATGATTTAAACTAGCGTAACCCCTCTCTCGTCTGTCTGACCAGCTCTTGCCTCTTCTTCATCCAGTCCCTCCTTTCGTACCTACATTTGCAGGTCTGAACAGGTTTGGGATTTAACTTGATTTAGTAGGTCTTCAGTCTTTCAGCCTTTACAAGTAAGGCGTCTCCATTTTAACGATTCTTTTTTCTGGATTAAGAACACAGTGTTGTAAAAATTGTGGCCAGTCACAGAGTCCAATCAGTACCTGCAGACATATTTGAGAGATTCGACCCTAAAGAAGAACTTATATCCTCCAGTTCTAGCAGTTTGGGACATTTAGGTCAAGACGACGATGCATTTAGGTGTTTTATTTTTTTGTAGTCTGTTGCATTAGTGACTGTCTGTAGGCTCCAACTGTAAATCAGAAGGTGTGTCCTCCTCCTAATTACATCATTATGGCCAAAAAATATGTGGACACCTACAAAACTACACCCATATGTGACTGTTGTCTTTCATTTTTGCAACCTTGATGCAGGGATTTGCTCCCGTTCAGCCCAGAGAGTATCAGTGTGGTCGGCCACTGACGTCGGGCAATAAAGGCTTTTGGATGAGGCCAGTCAAGTTCTTCCACATCAAACCAGAGAAACCATTTCTCGATGGATCTGGCTTCGTGTGTGGGGCATTGACATGTTGAGACAGGAAAGAGCCTTTCACAAACTGTTGTCACAGAGTTTGAAGCACACTAGTGTCTGAACTATCGTTGTTTGATGCAGCGTTAACGTTTATGAAAGCAGGGGAACCTCGACCAATCTGTAAAAATAAAATGTGCCACATGGGGGTGTCCACATAGTTTTGGCCATAAAGTGAAAGAAACTTGAAGATTCAGCTCCAAATGACATTATCTGTACCTGATCTCCTCGATGTTCAGCTAATGTAGATACTTTTTTTTTTTTTTCAAAATCCCCAATTAGAACGAATCTTTACTGTTTTTTGTGCGAAAAAAACAACTACATCACCTTTAAAGCCTTAAAAAGACAAAGTTGTTCGACATAATTAGACGTCTTAATTTGTCCACTCTCATCTAAAAGTTTAAAACATGGAGAAATATCAGCCCCCAGTATTTGAATACTTGATTACAGTTTATTTAATTTTTAAGACCTTTCCTTATCAGTGACCTTGACTCACAACAGGTTCGGCTTTCTGCTTGCCAACTAGTCCCTGAATCCTATTTTCAAACAGCATAACAAAAAAAAAAAAGAAAAAAAAAAGGTCTTAAACCGTCAAATGTGACTTTGTGAAAGCTTCAGGTATCGTGCCGAGTGTGTTTGCGACCTCGTGACCTGTCCCCTCTTTTTAGACTCAGCGTTCAGTTCACTCCTCCGCTTGGTGCGAGGAGACGACTGCTTTCGATTTAACACTTGACACACGTATACTGGAGTTCTCATCGGTGGCTCTTTAATTCTCTAGCATTGTATTGCACTCTGTGTGTGTGTGTGTGTGTGTGAGCGAGAGAGAGTGTATGTATGTGTGTGTGTGTATATATAAGTATGCTGACTTGCATTGAGTGTTAGTTTTATGTGTGTGTGTGGTTAGAGGGCGTGTGTGTGTATTCATTTATATTTTCACAAATCTATGCATCCTAGAATGTGACATTTTTGTGAAAGTAAGTGTGCCATTTTAAATATTCTACTTTTTGTTGTTGTTGTTGTTGTTGTTTACATCAACAATATATTTAAGTTTCTATTTTTCACTGCCTGTGAAGTGATGTGTATATTATTTGTGTGTGTGTGTGTAAATGCAGATTTTGATATTTGCTGAGCCAGTGGGCTTTTTTCGGGGCACATGTACAGTACATGTATGTATGTATGTATGTATGTATGTATGTATGATGTGCGAGATGGTAAAAAAGAATCATGAATCCGATGCATTTTTTTTTTCTTTCTTTCTTTCTTCAGTACCAAACTGTCTTGTGTATTTTCACTCAGTTTGTGCTTATAAATCACATTAACAAGCAGATCAGTGCTGCAGTTCTGCTCGTCATTCACGATCATGAGTGAGAAGTCTGCATCTTGTAAAGCCTATAATCAACAATGTCTAATGTAAAAGTTGTAAGATGGAGTATTTTACATGCTTTAGATCAGATGCACTATTTCACCAATCTTGTACTGGCCACTTTTTCACAGGTGATGTCTTAGAGAAGGGTTTTTTTTGTTTGTTTGTTTGTTTTTCTGATAAATTGGCTTTATAAACCAAAAGACTTGACTGTTGCTGTTATTATTGTAGAGTCAGAAGTACATAGTAAATTAGTAAAAGGGTGTTTGTTTGTTTTTTAATGATTATTTCTGTACATCAGGACGTTGCTGCAAAATAAGGGCTGTATAAAAATTATTCGAGGGGGGAGGTTGGCCTAAAAAAAATTTCAACCCAGATTATATTTGATGTCATTTCCCTGTTTAGGTATTTATTAAAAAAAAAAAAAGATCAAATGGTTACATACAAAAGATGATTATTGAGTGCATCACAGGTCATAACGTTAGTTTGGCAGAAGCAGGCTTTGGATTCACTCATAATACTTGTAAGTAGGATCAGTTCTTTGTTGATTTTGCTCTGCACATGAGATTTGTTGACAATACAAAAAAAGATATATAGAACATTTTCAGCCTTATTTGTTGGTATGAAAAGATCAAATTTATGTTCGTTATCCTGTGGTGAGGTGAAAATGTTGCAGTGCTCGAATCCATCAGCACCCACAGAGCTTCTGCCTGAGCTAAGCACTGAATATTCACTGTTTCTTTTATGTTTGTCATTAATATGTAATCACAGGATATTAAGGGTGAAGGGTGTCACTTACTCTTCTGTCAATGGGAAGGCATGATGAAAGTATTTATTATACAGCTGTTTAAGGCCTTTTTTTGTTTGTTTTTTTAAATGAACTGTAAGATTTATCCCTCCTCCCCACTCCAGTAATTTTTGTACAGTCCCTTAAGTCAAGCACTTTCGGTTCAAGTCCAAAAAGTCATTTTCATGACAATCTTGTCAAAGCTTAATTTGATTTCTTGTATGATTAACTTTTTTCCACATCTGGTCGGTAGTAACATTGACTTTGTCCTTTTTAAATACTTTTTCGGTAAAGTCTTGTGATGTGCACTAAACTGTTCTTACTATACTTTGATAGATATAAATTGACTCTGCAGCCATATTTTTCGTGAATGAAGCTAACAGCCGATGTTCTCTCGTGGCTCTTTGTGTATCTGTACGCAGAGCGCGATGACAAAGAGGGTCGTTGAGTGGGTTTGCAATATTTTTTTCATGCACAAGTCAGTGCATGTGTGAATGACTGTTGTATATGAACATAATGTGATGTTTTCTTTTTCTTCTCATTGCCATGCATACTGATCTTTGTATATAAATAAAGACATTCCACCCAGAGGCTCGGTTCTTTAAGAGAGCAAACACAGAATCCAGAGACATATTTGGTTTTAAATGCTTTAATTTGAGACATCACTGAAGCCAGAGCAGTCCAGCATAATCAGGAGGGTTCAACGTCCCCTCCAAATCTTTAAGTGCCAGATGCAGGTTCATCTGATTCGTTCTATCATTTTATTTACAGAAAATACACAATATATTTACAATATATTTTCAAAAAAGTGTCTATTTTCATGTCTAGCGATTATTTAAATTAGCCTATTTCTAAATAGCAGTATTTCTCATCCAACAAAAATATTCAAAATTTTTCGGCTTTGCACTGAGGCGGCTGTACAGTCCATGTTTGCTTACAGACAGCTTGTATCATTCAAAGAACGCAAAGTAAAAGATAGTAAAAGAATTAAACACACAGCACGATAGTGAGTGGTTCCAAAAGGTTTTAGATTCTTGCATCTATTGGTTAATTTTTTCCTTTAAACACAGAAACAGTGGCCTTAAAAAAAAACAAAAAAAACAACAGAAAACGACGACACAGGAAAACATCTGAATCCCCAGTAACAGTAAAAGAGCTAACGATAGAAAGCCAGAGTGTTGGTCACATGGTATGAACCACTAAGTCATGTTTGAAGAAGAGAAGCTAAATTATGATTCAGATTTTTGTTGACCCCTCCCTCCCCCACACATACTGTACAATCACTCATCTTTTTTGTTGTTTTTTTTTTTTTACATGCACAAACTGGCTCACCTATCCTCCTACACGCACACTGCAGGAATCCAATCATTTGCGGCATCTGTAACGATGCCCCCTTTTTGATTAGTCCGTCCACCCACCACTATAGTTATTTATATTTTCACCTCACAACATTCAGCTGTAAGCCCTCTCCGCCTTTTTTTTCTTCCTCTTCTTCTTCTTTTTTTATTTTCAGCGGCTGTGCATCCCGAATATCAGAAAGCTGAAGAACACAGTGACTCCCACGAGGGAGATGGTCGCAGGGGCGGTGAAGAACTGCCTGTAGTTGATGCGGAAGTACCAAACCACAGCCAGTATCACCACAAACACAGGCACCACTAGGCTGCTGGTACTAATGGCCACACCCGCGGCCCTGAATCCTCCGGAGACCCCTGACCCGGCTCCCGTTCCTGCCCCGGGCTGAGCCCCTTCCTCCGGGCCGGCCTCGTGCAGGGTCTGGGAGATGTGGCAGTGGATCACGCTGTTGTGTGTGATGTTTAGGGATAAGAGAGTTCTCTTCGGATCCTGCAGCAACTGGCCTTGATAGATGAGTTTAATTTGATGCTCCCGGCCTGAGAAGTATTTACTGTAAAGAAAAGAGGAAGAATGAGGGGAAAAGACATATTAAAGATTGATGTTTGACGTCTAAAAATCAACATTTCCAGGTCGTTTTTTTTACTGACCTTTTCAGTACTGCCACGGTATCCTGTGGCTTCACAACAGCTACTTCCTCTGTGTCATTTAAAAACTTCAGACGGACAGAAATCGACGTGGTAGTGGTGGTGGTGGTGGAGATGCTGCTGGACAACACCGGGATATGCTTTATAACCTTTTTATCTTCCTCCTCCAGCTCCTCGTCATCCTCCTCCTCCTCCTCCTCCTCGTCATCCTCCTCATCAGAAGTATGTAGTCTTCCAGCCTGCGGTTGTTTGCTCCCCCGTATGTCCAGCAGCAGATCTGTCCTGACCCCTTCAGCTCCCTCCCCCGTCCCTTCGCCCTCCCCTCTCTCAGTCCCCGACTCGCCGCCGCCACCGTCGTCCGGTTTGTTCTCCTGCGAAGGCGGGGGAGTCTGTTGCTCTGGCGCGTCGGTGCTGGGAGACCCTCCGCTGTAGCTGTCGTGGCCTCCCAGTCTGATGAGTGAGGCGTGAGCGCCCACGGTGAGGATGGTGCCCAGTATGTGGTCTCCCCGATCCGCCACGTGGGTTGAGAGCCAAGCCAAGACGAGGGCCAGGACCAAGAGCAGCACGCCGCCCGCTGCCATTACCTCCTCCTCCATCCCGTCCAACATGGTCAGTGCACACACTGCCATCTCTGTCCTCCAAACCTGGAGAGGAGGAACAAGACACGCAAAAAAAAAAAGGGATTCAAAAGTCGAAGACGAAGCAAAACACAATGTTAAAAGGTCCTCAAGTGCACAAATCACCAAAATAAACATGCGCTCTTTGTTTTTAAATGACGACGTCTATTCTTCAGCTGATCCAACATGACGTCTTTCAGTTTTATCTTCATTAACTGCCTCACATTTAGCTTTTCCTCTCACTACATGGTATGTTTGGAGGATATGACACTGTGGATCACGACACAGTATACGTCTATCAAACGTCAGAGATTTTGCATTACTGTTTACACTGTTGCGTTTGGTTATTATGAACTATAGTATGGTAATAAGTGAGCAGGACTGCTTTATGACAATATCGGATTTGCAGGATTTTTTTTTGCAGAAGTGTGACTAATAGCTAGAAAAGTAGCTGGAATACCCAAACGCATACATTCATATCTGGTTATTATATCCTCAAACTGTTTCTCGGTTGAATTTCCAGTAAATTTACTACAGCGTCACATCAATAGAGCTGTAAATGGTTGCTTGTTTTGCCCGACAAACCGTCCAAAACCCAAAGATATTCAGTTTATTATCAACTGAGAGAAAAGAAAACAAATCCTCACAAGTTGAGAAGCTGCTCCTCGGCAGTGTTTGTTATGTTTACTTGAAGAAGAAGAAGAAGAATGGGTTTATCGGCTATGAAAATTATTGCCAGTTAACTTTCTGTATATGTTAATATGACACTGTTTGATTGCATAGACTATGAGAGATGGTTTTGTCCATATGTCCCACCCTTCTCCTCGCCTATATGATGACAGTAGGAAAAACAAAACAGGATGTAAACTTTGGTTCTTAAAAGCTTAAGAAAGCTCTGAACTCTGAGCAGTGAAAGCCTCGACAAATCAGGACAAGGCTGCTTTGCATAACAGTTTACATCACCCTCAAGGCTTCTTCACATTTACTTGACTCTTTACATAAAAAAACAAACTATAACGCGGTGTCGTAAAGTTCAGCGGCTAGTTAAGGTTACATGTAGATACTTTAACGTCGCCCTTAAGGTTAAAAAAGGGGTAATATTAGCAAGAGGAAAGGTCATTACTTCGGGATGAAAGTTATTCATCAAAGCCGCAGCAGCTATCAGGGGCTGGTCAACAGCTGTTTGTTGTAGCAGTGAAGCTATGTCCAAAGCTAACCACGGCCATGTCAACACTGTTTTCTCTCTCCGTCATATTAGCCTTTACACTCGACATTTAATCTTTTACACAAAATGGCACTGGTTGTGCAAGCTAGCACGGTGTCCTGCTCACTTGTTACGGAGTTAATTCAGAGTTAGCGAGCTAAGTTAGCTTGCGAGAGCTAACCAGCCTACCGTGCTGCTAGCTGGAAGAAAAAAAAAAACGACCTTCGGTTGTTGTTTACGACTCTCACTGCTCGGGTTGTTTTTGTCGCAGCAGTTTTGAATAATGAACAAAGGAGGAGGAGAGGGACCCTTGTATGTCTGTGTGTGGAGATTGATATTACTCTTACCTGCCAGTTGTGCAAATCAGAGCATGTTTGAAGGCGAGCCTCGGTGCTAGTTAGCAGCTGCTCCTTAAAAACCACATACCGTAATAAACACAGAGGCGACGAGACGGCGTGACGTCATCACCGGGCTGTGTGGAGGTGTGGGGAGGGGAGTGGGGAGGGGGGGTGGTAGGCTTGTTTTGGTAATGGATCCAGCCTGTTGCTCCTCATCATCATCACTGTTCATCCACTGTAATAATAGTGTAATCGTTTGTCTATATGTGTGCGTTTACTAGCAGTGGTGGAAGAAGTATTCAGATCCAATAATGTAAAAACTACTGCATCACAAGTCAAAGTCCTGCATGAAAAGCAGCTTGATGTTGACATATTGCAGTAAAAGTAGTGGTTTGGTCCCTCTGACTGATATATTATTATATATGACATCATTAGATTATTAATAGTGAAGCATCAGTGTTAGAGCAGCATGTTACTGTTGTAGCTGCTGGAGGTGGAGCTAGTTTCAACTACTATATATACTAGATTAGTCCAATGGTTCCCATCCATAAGGGTCGGGGCCCCTCCAAAGGGTCAGTAGATAAGTATGAGGGGTCATGAGATGATTAATGGGAGAGGAAAGAAGAAATAACAAAGTTGTGATACACAAATCTGTTTCCAGTTTTGGGGCTTTTTCTCAAATCTTTGGTGAAAAGTTGAACATTTATTGAAATGAAAGAATGTGAGAAGTTTAGAGGGAAAAATCACTATTTTGGTGGAACTGGTTTCATCTTAAAAATGTGTTGTATTTTAAAAGCTTCATCTGCAAAGTAACTAAAGCTGTCAGATAAATGTAGTGGAGTAGAAAGTAAAACTATTTCCCTCTGAAATGTAGAAGAGTGGAAGTATAAAGTAGCATCAAATGGAAATACTCAAGTAAAGAACAAGTATCTCAAAATTGTATCAAGTATAGTACTTAGTAACTTTCCACCATTGTTTTCTGGGGTTTGAATACTACCAATGGAAATGTTGTCTGTTTGCACAAAGTATTACATAGTAATAGTAAGTAGTGATAGTAGTAATAGTAATTACATAGCACGTAGTATTACAAATCCTTAAAATAGCATCTACTTTTTGCAGTTAAACTATTTGTTTAACAGCTGGACACAAAACGACTCTTACTTCACTGTTTTCACTGAGTCATTTCTCAGTGTTTGTGCACCGGCAGCTTCGAGTTCACACTTATATAAGTTGAATATTGGACCAGGACTGGTTTCCAATGCTCATATGTCTGCCACTAACAACCAGATTTTCAATGAGCTCAGAGAAAATTTCCACTTTCAGCAGATGAATGTGAAAACAACATGAATATTTTTGTGCAGAGACTTTAATGCTGAAATTGACAATAGCACCAACTAGCTAATCCTGGATAAATGAAGGTTAAATACATTTAAAAATACACAATTAATAATCCAGTAGGAGGTAATGTTGTTTTTATTTGTGTTTTCTTGGAGGAACTCTGATTCATTTTACTTACACTTTGTCCAAACATACAAACAGCATTTCAAAGCTGACAAAAACAAGTTAGTTAAAAAAAATGAGAAAACAACAGAAACAAATCAGTTATTGTCATCTAAAGTAGACTGCAGGTACCATCCTGTTATTGTTGATGTATACAATAAAAAAAAAAGAAAAATCAATTCACTGGAGCGTCCCGTCATTACACAGCAGCAGATAATCCTTCACAGAGACGGGAATATCCAGTTTACTGACCGCCGAGTAGCACCCGGCTCCCAAGTGCTGACGTAAAGCACAACGACAGAGATGCTGCAGAGAGCGAGGCTGACCGCTCCGCTGACGCACCAAGTCAAAGAAACACGGGTGATCCTGAGGCAGGGAAGAAAAGAAAAAAACAAAAACACTATGAGCATGAGACAGAGCAGAGAACAAGACGGGAAGAGATGTTGTAAACACTGCGGAGAGCTCACTTCGTATATCTCGTTAGACAGAGAGTCCATCCAATCACAGGGAGGGACAGATGTGTACGAGTTCAGCATCACCTCCAATGTGGAAGGAGACAGGACACACTGCTTCAGCATCTGTAGAGAGGAGAGAAAGAAGTCAAATATGTCCAATTCACAACATCCTGACTGTGGATAGATATATAAAGAAGATTAAAGAAGAAGAAAAAGAGAGTCTTGACTATTTGACTTAACAAAAACCTGTGTGTGTGTGTGTGTGTGTGTGTGTGTGTGTGTGTGTGTGTGTGTGTGTGGGTGTGTGCCATGTTTGATTAGGCTATTTACTTTATATTTCCCTTAACAGTTATCTCCACTATTTTTCACTTTTGGTTTCATTATTAGTTTGTTGATATATTGACCAGATGTTGTGTAACCTTAGACTATTTGTTAAGTTTTCCCTTTAAATATTGACTTGATATTTGGTAGAACATCAGACTATTTACTTCATATTTCTGATTCTCTGAGACATGAAACTATCTATTTTTCTGAAAGGTCATGAAGATATTTCCTGTTTTGAATAATAACTTAGACTGGTTATTAACTGATCTGCCTCTTATATCCCGTATTTGAACTTGATAACAAAAAGAAATCACCTATTTCCTTGCCTATTCCACAGATTTTGACATATTGTTTGTTTCATATTAAAATACTTTTCCTCAATTATTGATGCGGTAACTGATTGGTTGTTGCAGCCTCGTGTATATTGTATATTGTGAATTCAAAGTCCATGACCGAAATGTATTTTTAATAAACTCAGCAGAGGAATTCAACTGTTTCTTTCACATTATTTCATTTTCCTATGAACCTGTTTGCCATGTATCTGTGCCGCCGCAGGCTCTCAGTGTGATTGTTTTACCTAACCTTTGGTGAAACAGGCTTGGCTCCGTGGTTCAGGAGGGACCGTGCTATTGCTTCAGGTTGCTGGTCCGGGTAATCTTCAACCACCTTAAAGCAGAGCAGAAAAGCGTTTATCTCACTGCCTGAGCTGAAACTTTATCTCTTAATGGATGACTGACTTTAGAATACTAAACTTCACTTTGTTGCCCCCTTGATATCCACCCAGCCCTTATTATCTGCTACCTGCAACAGACAGTCCATCGGTGTGTATCCTGCACAGTTGGCGACGTCTGCCTTGGCACCGTACTGCAAGAGGATATCTACAATCCTGTGGCAGCAGTTTGAGCAGGCGTTGTGCAGCGGGGTGTGCTTCTTCCTGCCCGCGGTTCGGGGGTCAGCTCCGGCATCCAGCAGCTTTTGAATCACGCGGAGGTAGCGGCCCGCCTCAGACGGCCTCTCTGCCCCAGAGCACGCAGCGTTCAGAGGGGTCTCTCCTTCTTGGTTCGTGGCTAAAACGTCTGCTCCGTGGGAGAGGAAGAGCTCCACGTGCTCCTCGAGGCCTCTCCGAGCGGCCACGTGCAGAGGTGTGAGCCTCGACTCCTTGTTTCTCACATTGACCTCTGCACCACCTTCTAAAAGCAGCTTAGCACACCTGGGAGACAATTATACCAACATCAGCTACCTGCACCCCAAAAATGTCAATCTACACTGAGTCAGAAGACTTTACTGCCTTTATAACTAGTACTACAGTTGAAGAAATTACTTGTTTAAGAGAAGATTAAGCTGAAACTACATTTCAGTTACCCCTATAGTGAAACTGAGCCTAATAGAGAACAGAATATTGACATATTGACACTCACTGGAATGACTGAGCAGAGGTGCAGAGATGAAGAGGAGCGCTGCCATCTGTGGCCAACACTTCAGGGTCTGCTCCATGAGAGAGCAGCAGCTGGACGCAGACGTCATGGCCACCTATACAGGCATCATGGAGGGCGGTGTTGCCTCCAGGGTCGTCGTTCACCTCGGCCCCACGGAACAGCAGCTCCTCCACGCATCCCGTGTGTCCTCTGCCTGCAGCCAGACGTAAAGCTGAAGTCTGTTTCACCTTGGAGCTCATCGTCCACATGCCTGACAGAGGGAACAAAAAGGTTGTCAGGGAAGTAAAGACAAAGGCTTTGTTGGCGTTTATGTAGTCATGGACTCATACCCATCTCTGGAGCCCAAACCATCTCCTCATGCACCGTCTCCATCAGGGCGTTGACCATCCCAGGGTCCTTCAGCACAGCGTACACCCCTCTCATGTCCCCACACATGAATGTGTTGTGGACGGCTGTGTCTCTGCACCGGATCTGGGGTGGAGGGGCACGGACCTCCTGGAGCCGCTGCTGTCTGGGTGGAGGCCTGGAGGCCCTGGGCAACGGAGCCCTGCTCATGACTCTCCTATGGGCTAATGCCCGCCGTGCATCCTCCCAGTCTTGGAACTCCTGCTCCAGTCTCAGTGAGCGCAATGAGGTAGAAGAGAACGGAAATGTATCCTTTGACATAGCACCTTAAAGTGAGCCAAGGACAAAGTAAACCTTTAGCAAGTTGAACAAATAAGAGTCAAGGTTAAAAAGTAGATTGTTTTTATGCCATTTCCTGTTCCATCAGAGCAGAAAAGTCCATACTTGAACCTCCGTAAAGCAGCAAGGTCTCTCCTCTGAAGAAATAGGCAGCACTGTTCAGAGAAATGTCAGCCTTACAGTGTTTACTCACCCTTCACTGAAAGTGCAGTGAGTCACAGGTATCCAAAGGGAAATGTCAAGTAAAAAGATTCATAACTGATATCAGTCTTGTTTCACTGTGATGTAAAATATTACAAGCAAACTTCCAAAAATCTAACGCCCTCTCTGTGTGGACACAGTCACAAGGTTGTTGACCAAAGATAAGTTCAGCACACATATTATTAATAGATCAGAATGCAAGCTGATACTTGTATTTTACAAAATAACCACTAGATGGCAGTGGGCTATTTCTTCGACATTATCTCTCCAATAAAAACCATGGAAACCAAAGAACCAAGATTTATCAAGATAGACTCCATCTGTTTTTAGTTCACAGATGACATGATGAAATTATCTTGTGAAACGTCAAATAGTATTAATGGTAAAAAACAGTGTCAGCTGATGATGTCTGCTTACATACAATACATACAACATATGTTCAAAATCAGTTGTTGAAAGTTGAAAGTCAGAATGAGTAAAATAGCATGATGGCAGCATTTTAAATTTAATTGATTTCCACTTAAAATGCAGCAAGCAGCAAAGGATTATGCAATATTAGGCTTTATGTGAAATAACGGTTATGTAGAGGAAGGTAGTTTCAGTTCATGGAGGAAGGCAAACGAAACTGTTATAGGGAAAAAATACACTCTAAATTATTATAGTCTTATATTTGGGAATAATAGTATTCACCCCTCACAATACTGTTACATCTTTTTTACTCTGTTCTTCGTGATGTGCAGCCGACGGGATTCTGGTAGATAACAGTAACATATTTACCTCATTTTATTTGCCAAACTAAAATAAATGATCTCGATCGCCATTGGAAAAACAACCTCACCACAAGGTGCAGGAGCTTTTTATCGTATCCCACGATCTTCCTCAGCAGAAAGAAGTTTACTCAGTTGTCAAGGAAATGTAGCTGTTCAAATTTCCATTTTCCTCCTGGTCAATGTTGGCTTAAAGTTTAATAGAAAAGTTGTCAGTTTGTTGTGAATTTGTCCAAAAATAAAATCAATAAACGTCAAGTAAACTACTCTGACGATAACTTCCACTAATTTCGTATAAAAGCAAGAAAATGAAAGTGAAAGCGATAAACTATCTGTGATGCGGGGGCGGAAGTGACGAGGAGTGAATCATCTCGCTGTGTTTCGACGCTCTTTGTAAAAACATTACCTACGTCATTACGTCGCGTTTGAACGTGGCGGCGCGCTACCAAGCATCAGTAAAAAGTTTTCATCCAGTCCGGATGGCTAGCTGCGTTTACTTGTGGAAGTAACGACATGAGAAAGGATAAGAAATTAGATTTATACG
Organism: Euthynnus affinis; assembly: GCA_029490765.1. NCBI lineage: Eukaryota > Metazoa > Chordata > Actinopteri > Scombriformes > Scombridae > Euthynnus > Euthynnus affinis. The sequence goes on from CM055856.1 coordinate 3,014,838, forward strand.
GTGTTATTGAATGGCATACGATGTCTCGCTAAGTTTGATACACCTTTCCAAACTGATCAAATACTCCTTTCATCGCGATATCTCATGACAGCGATGGTAAGTGAGGAAAAGCCCTGCTGAGCTAACATATGCTAGCAAGACGGTCACTGCCCACAGATAATAACACACACAGATTTGAGATACGTGTTGTTTTTGCACTTTATTAGACTGATTTCACGTGTCAGATGACACCTGGACGTTTATTGCTGCAACATGTTGTGAAAGCATTTCGTGAGCTTGTTGTTACCTGTGTTACAGACCTGCAAATTAAGTGGCCTGTTCAGTATTGGCGAGGATTTCGATGATGAGGTGAGTCCCAGCACACTCTAACACACCTGTTTTCAATTGATACTCAACTGTCAGACAACTGTAGCTCATTTTGGGGCATAATAACCCTCCTTCTGTTCTCTCTCTCTCTTACACTGTGTGTGTGTGTGTGTGTGTGTGTGTGTGTTTGTTTGTTTGTGTGTGTTTCCCAGGACCTGCTCGGCACAGACTGGGCTGTGGGCTCAGCGTCTGGACCAGCCGATGTGGCAGCTGCTGTGTCATCTTGTGCGCTGCGTGCCTCCTCTGTTGCTCACAGAGAGCCGGAGAAAAATTGCCTGCAGCAAACTGGAGAGAGATCAGCTGCCCCGTGTAATGGCACAGCATCAAGGAGCGGCACGCACACCGCTGCTGGACAAACTGTTGCCCCGGGTTTGAGACAGCTCTCCTCCACCGCTCAGACTCACTCCTCCTCCTCTCCCCCTCCCTCCACACTGAATGTCTCTCAGCCTAAATTGGCATCACAGCAGAGTCGTGCCAGCACCGAGACGCTGCAGAAGCCGTGTGCGGCTCAGGATGATTTTGATGATTGGGATGTTGACCTGGCGGACCTTGATGAGTGTGACCGTCTGGTTCAACCTCCTGCTCCGTCCACGCCCGCGCCTCCTGTTGAGCACGTAACTTCAGCTAAAACTCTGCGGCCCCCGACCTGTGGAGGGATTCAGAGGACGCCTGCGGGGGGCCTGAGACAGCTCAGCACCGCACACAAGTCGTTTGGCTCATCTAGTCATACGCCACCTCCTCGGACCTTTTCCGCTGCTCCGAACCCCGGCCCTTCTCACCTCTCAGCCCCTCCGCGCAGTCCTGGTGTTTTCCCAGGCTTCACCGCAACATCCCCGGCCCCCAGCCCTGTTTCCAGGACACTAAACAGGACACCCCAGCAGCCACAGAGACCGTGGGCAACTCCAGGATCCTCTCATCAGGCACGCAGCCTCTTTGAGACTATTTCTCCAGGGCCCCAGAGCTCCCCGACTCTGAGCCCACATCCCCTTCACACACCAGTCCTCACTAATCGTCTGGTCCAGCTGGTATCTGCATCTAATAAGCTTCCCAAGAAGAGGCCTCGCTCTGAGCCTCGTCAGCCCAGGACCAGACGTTTCCCCGGCCCCGCTGGACTCCTGCCGCAGCAGGTTAGTCTCATCCAGCTCCGGTTCACTCCCTCTGCCCCATGCATCTGAAATTACCTACATATGAGTACTGGATCTGTCTGGTTGCATTGCGCTGATGCCTCTTAGTATTTGATGCTTCTCATCTGAAATGAAAGCGCTGCAGAGCCTCGAGCAGTCAAATCACGCATAGTCTCACCTACAAAGTCTCTTTGGCGAGAGTTTTCACTGCTGCTCTGTGGTTCTGTCATAAGCTTTAATGAAATGACTGTCAAAGAAATCTATTGGTTATGTGTTTGTTTTTCCATCACGGTGCCAAATGTTGATTTAATTCTTCTCTTTCAGCCGCAGGGTCAAAGTCTGGATGACATAGTCGTGTCTGTTCCTCAGACTCCGGCTCACGGTGCTGTGGCCCGGTTGCCAAGCCAGGTAATAAAAAAAAAAAAAACCCTCAGAGACAAAAAAAAAACCCCATGAATTAATTTAATTTGATGTAAATGTTATTATCTTATAAAAAAGCAATAACCAGATCCCTGATGTAATTTCCTTTTTCAAATTATAATCAAGTTGAAGCATCATGTCATAAAAGCTTGGTACAACTTCCAGTTAGGGCTGCAACTAACAAATATTTTCATTATTGATTAATCTGATTAGTTTCTTGGTTAGTAGATGAATTATTTAATCTGTAACATGTTTAGAAAACAGTGAAAAATGTGTCACTGCAACCTAAAATGTCTTGTATCCCAATCAACAGTCCTCATTTACATTCACAAACCAGAAAATATTCACATTTGAGAAGCCAAATTGATTATCAAAATAGTTGGTGATTAATTTTCTGTTGATTGAATTGTCGCAGCCAGAGACCAGAATTAACACCGGCCAAGCGTCAAGTAAATTTTGGGTTTGGCGGAAAAATAAATTGGGGTCACTGGCCAGATGGACGTTAAATAATTTAGCTTTACATCACTGTTTTTTTTTTGTGCTTCAGGGTTTCCCCTGTATGCTTTCAACAGTGCAGCACTGCTCCTAAATGATGAACGTCATAGCTGAAGTCTCACATTGTACATAAACTGTGACAAACACGAACTCTGTCTGCTTCGAGCAGCTGATGAGAGCTAGCGGGGAGAAAACAGGAGTTTTAATTCTCCTTCTCTGTCTGCTCTGTCTGTGCCTGTTTGATTGAGGGCGGGGCGGAGCTACACACAAACACACACACACACACACACGAAACAGACTTTAGATTTTACTTTACTTGAGTCGACTACAACTGTTTGCTGCTGTAAGTGCGAGAAAATCTGTCAGTAAGAGAACAAGCAGAACATAAACTTAAATACATCTTTGACCTCCAGCCCCTCTCATCCACAGCCGCTATGTTTTCCAGCTAAACGCAGCTTGTTATGCTAAAAACAAGCTTAAAACAGACCTTCACTGTATGTGACGATTGAGTCTTAGTTAGCTAAATCTCATCTTAAAATAACTTGAATTACTTAATGCTAGGCCTCCTCTCTACCAGCAGTACCTGCAGCAGAGCGTCTGACCAGCAGAGGGAAGACGACACAAGAGAGCTGTTAAACCAGTTTATTGTTAAAGAACTGCAGCTTTTATAAACGGTAGAGTCTGAAGGTCTGAAGGCAGTATGAAAGGTTATTCTAAGGGTCATGTCAATAAGGAGATATGGTCTGATTTTAATTAGTCCACATAGCAGTTACTGTTTTGTATCAGCCACAACAAAAACGTTTGAACCTTAGTAACCGAAGTCTATAATTATTGTTATTGTTATCGACCCTTTAATTCCATGTCGCTGCATCTCTAAAATAGAGTGGGCTGCATTTTCTGTGTTGGGGCATTTCAGTCTTAAGCTATCTGGGCCTCCAGAGCCCTCCTGGTGTCAAAAGCTCCTGTAAATGAACATCCGCATGACTCTATGGACGTAAGGAACAATTCTACGATAGTTTTAAGTTATTCCACCGCCGATGTGCACAAAAAGGGTCGTGGGTTTATGTCGTGGGTTCTACACACACACACACACACACACACACACAACAGCAGCCTAGTAGTGAGCAGGGTTTTGAGAACAGGGGTGACACACGCATGTCTGATGAGGTGTATAAGTTAGGTCAAGACAAAGTTTCTCTCACTATGTGCTGCATGCTGGGTTCAGTTTATGCACCTGTGTTCATATTTCTGTAAAGTGTGTGTGACTCTGGAAAAGTATGATCTAAAGTGCTAAAGTAGTGCGTTGATAGTGTTTATCTAATTCAGAATTGACTCTTTGAAGTGATGCTAAAGATGAGTTTGCACACTGAAAACTTAAGGTGATTATTTTTAGTCAAATTTTAAGCAAATAATCATTTTTGCTGGCAAATTTCCTCCGTTTTCTTGCCATCTGCAGATGAGCCATAAGTTAATTTTGGACGGCGGGTTGCAGCTCCACTCTCAGTCACTACTCCTGTGTCTGGATGTTGCACCTTCAAAAAACCAGACGCTGCAGTGGTTCCAGACTACAGTGTGAAAAGAATTTTAATCACAGTAACAGTCTGAGCGCCGTAACAAGACGCAGAGCAGAGAAATGTTATGCTGTAAATGTGTGTGTGTGCTTGTGTGTGTGTGTGTGTGTGTGTACGTGTGTGTACGTGTACACCACAGAACATCTTGATCTGACTTTTGTTTGTCTTGACTTAAAGGGTTCCAGCTCCCAGACCGATGAAGACGAGTTCAGCGGCGGTGCCTGGGCAGCGATGAAGGCAGAGATGGGATTGGACGAAAGAAACCCGTCGTGTTTCCTGCAGTCGTACAGTGTGGTCATGGTGCTTCGAAAGGTTCAATCTCTTTTTACCAAATCTCTTTTTTTTTTCCAGTTACTAACAAACTCAATGAAAAAGTCTTACTCAAACCGTTTCCCGTTTTATCCCAAATCCAGCGTCGCAGTAAGCGCCTTGTTATTTAGGTCAAGCATTTTTTTTTTCTAATAATTTATCCTCCATCAGAACAGACTCGGTGTCGCTGCCGGAGGTCTATTGGCATAATCAGGACAAATGACGGAGCTGTAACGGAGGTGTTTGTAATTATAAACCGTACGATCACTCATCCATCACTCTAATGGAGACTCTGCTGTTGTTCTGCTCTCCGTGTGTCACCGCAGGAGGCTTCAGTGGAACAACTTACCACTGTTTTTTTGATTTCGCGCGGTTGTTTACGAGCACCTTAAACGTGACGGTTTCCATCGTGGCTCCGCTTAGAGTCGCTGGATAAGCTCAGCGTCCTAAAAAAACCCAAATGAACACACATCCCTTCCCACTCCTGTTGACTGAACAATGACATGTTACATCCAACGCTAATAGTAAATACTGCTTAGTGCTGTTTTTTTTTTATGGACGTTAAAACATCTCCAAAACCTGAGTAAATCTCAAGCTTCAAACAAGAACTGGAAGGTGTTGGATAGATGGTATATGAGGACAAATTTTTAATAAATATCACTAGTTTTTATTTGAATTGAATAAAGTATTCAACATATTCTAGTAGTTTTCATTTAGGGAGCAATAATTAAGCTCAATAAAACCTTAGAGCTGCAGTTAGAAGTTGAACACCAGAAAATAAAACTGTTTTTATAACCGTTTAATCATTTGTTAGGATGTTTTTTTGTTTGTTTGGTTTGGTTTTTGTTTTGATTTTTAAGAAAAAATTTCCAATTCTCTGGTTCCAACTTCTGAAATATGAATATTTTCTGGTTTGTTCTTTTAACAGAATATAACAAAACAACACATTTCAAGCTGCATCTTGGGTTTTGTGATCAACATTTTCACCATTTTCTGACATTTTATAGACCAAACGGAGATTAATTGAGAAAAATAATCAACAAATTTCATCGATAATGAAAATAATCATTAGTTGCAGCCTTAAACATGCAGTGAGTGTTAGTCTACCACTGACTTATTCTCTATATTATCACTGCTGGGGGAGAAATGTTTGTGTTTTCCGGGGTCGTTCTCTTGTCCTCTTCTGTCCCGGGAGCAGCAGGTCATGACCCGTCTGTTTCAGAGCGCTTCATCTCTCCGCCTGCTGAGGTTGGCTGTGATACGCAGATGTCTCGATAAGGCCGGCTGTGTCCAATGTCAACCAATGTCATGCGCAGATACGCTGTGTGTTTCGTTGCAGACGGTCAGACCGGTCTCCTCTAAGAATGGACTGCATGTGACCTGTGTGCAGACCGCATGACTTCAGTTGACTTTCATCAAGTCTTTGTTTATAGTTCAACACCCAGTAGAGGCGCAGATGAGTAAAGAATAACCTTGTGCGGAGGGAGGCACAGTAAGGATTTGGTGAAGGGTTTAAATACTCTTGTCGGTAAAAGCAGAGCACAGACTTGAGAGGCAGTAACACAGTGTTTTCACTTGTACTCTTGACTCTGTTCTCCTCGATCGAGCTTCAGTAAATGTTCCCGCAGAAGACGTCCAGCTCTCCTGACGAACTCTTAACCAGCTCTCTCCGTCGGTTCCTTCACAAACATCAGAAGGCACTAAAGTAAAGAAATTTCAAGTTGTGCAAATACAAGCTTTAAAACAATTATTAGAACTTGTGTTAATGATTGAAGAAACCATTGACTGCTGACTCCTCTTAACCAGCCGGTAGGAGCCTGAAATGATCAACAGCTGCTTCGGTTTGGAGTCTAGCATTTCTGTCGATCAGCAAGGCTAAAAACGAGGTTTATTTAGTCTGTTGCAGGCGACGTTTGGGCTCAAAAACTGACATCCATGGGAAAAGTTTGATCTCATCTTGAACTGAAGCATCTACAGATTAATTTCCTATCCGATATGTTATGATCCACTAAAGTTAGGCACGATTCAAGATGAATAAATCCTCATGTTTTGTTGTTTTCACCGCCATCTTGACCTTAAGGGAGACGTACTCTTCTAGTCAGAGTGTGCAAATACGTGGATGTAGAACATTTATTTATGGATGGAGAAGAAATGGTTATTGTTTTTGTTTTTAACAGTATTATCAATATAATATTTATATGATTAAGTGAAGTTTAAATGCTATAGTAATATCTGTGTGTGTGTGTGTTGCTCTGCTTTCTACATGTTTCACAGAAGCAACACTTTGATCCTCCACACAAAGAAGGAAGTAAAGACTGTTGTTTTGTGTCTTCCATCCAGGCTGCACTGAAACAGCTGGCGAAAAACAAAGTGCCCAACATGGCCGTGCTGCTGAAGAGCATCATCCACACACACGCCGACGCCAAGGCTGTATTCAAAGACCCGACAGGTACCAGAAACACACACATGAAATACGTGCACAGGTTTCGCTGTAGAAACGCGTAACAACGAGATGGAAATGAAATACTATATCTCAACGCTAAAGGCTCCAAATAAACAATAAGTGTGGCAGAGGAGAACAAAGTGGAGAGAATAATGAGGTGTGTGTGTGTGTGTGTGTGTGTGTAAGTAATGGTGAGTAAAAGCAGGAGAAGGATGGGGGAGCTGTGAGCTGTTTGCTTCACATTTAACATTTGCTCACTGAGATCTCGCCTGATTGAGCTCCACATGGTACGAGAGCAGAGTTCAGCCATAGTAACATGCTTGATTACACACACACACACATACACACACACACACACACACACACACACACACATATACACTGAGCCCTCTCTCACATCATTCCTGCCCTTACAGCCCGAAGCCTCTCTCTCTTCCTCTCCGTCTTTGAATGCGTCTCCTCTTGCTCCGTCTAAAGCCTTTTACCCTTTTGTCTGATCCGTCGCTAAGCTGAGCCGGTTGCCATGGCCCCCAGAGAGCAGCCACATGAGGTGCGCTGATTATCAACACTCAGGAGTGGATGCTGTACTCAACACCAGACTTAAGTGCTTATTAGCGATTCAATTGCGGTAGATTGGCATCAGCGGTGGGTGGGCATTAAGTGCTAGTGACACCACGAGGGACTGTTGCCGTCAGTAATGTGCCTCCCACCTGCTAGAAGGTTTGCAGCTTTTGCTTTTAGCAGGCAGCTGTCTCATAAGCTGCCGTCCACCTGCGGTGACTCTGTGCCTGGTTTCTAATTGATCAGAAGGAAATTCATCAAAACTGTTTTGATATATATGTTTATTTATACAGAAAAAATGCCAGAAATGTCTCATTCCAGCTTCTGAAACAGGAGGATTTGCTGCTTTTTTTTTCTGTTATCCATCAGTGTAATGTAGTTATCTTCAGGTTTAGGACAGTTGGTGTCACTTTGGGGGGAAAAGGGGATCTGTTACACTATTTTTCACTAGACTAAATGTGTCAGAACAATTATTAAAGTCAATCATGGCTGGAAAAATAAATAGAAGTTACGGACCTACCGTGTAGAAAAGTGTTTTTTAAAGTACATTTTCACTCTCTACAAGCTCAGTCTGTGTTCTACAGATGATGTGAGTTATGTTATTAGTTCTCAAGGCCTTAAAAGAATAAGGCTGCCAGCTTTCTATATTTTTCTTACTGTCAACAACTCTCATGTTCAGAGCCAAACCAACGATGAATTGATCCACTTCCAAGTATTGTGTGTGTTTCCGAAGCCTCGTACAGTCTCTATAGAATAGTTCTGCGTAAGGCCTCTTGACTTCATACTACATTGTAGACGTAGTGCGATTTCTCTGAGAACTTGAGTACAAAGTGGCAGAACTGCAGACATGAAAACATGATCTGATATTAATCTTTGGAGCCGTCTCTAAACAAACCAACGTGACCGACACTCTTCGAGGTGAAGGTAACGTGTTACTCAGTGCAACGCTTTGACTCACTGATGTGTTTTTTTAAAATAGTTTTTGGACAATAACGGAGGTCTACGGCACAGAAGAATAAGATGTATCACGCTTTTGGATACATAAGACTTGCCAGTAGGATGAGTTCTTTAACTCTTTATCCTCAGATGGGTCTATGTGTTTAAAAATGAATGGTGTCCAGAAAAGCGCCGTTCAAAACCCCCACAGACGACGAGTGGAAGTTCTTAACTGAAAAAAAGAACTTTCTCAGGCAATGTTGTAGAAATGTGTAACAAAAATAATGTTTTTATTTGGTGTCAATTCTTGCAGTCATATAAAAATCCTGACATCTTTTGGTTTAAATATTCCTTCAGAATAAAACCCTCCATAGAGATTTAATGAATTAATGGAAGAAACAGATGCAGATGTGACGTCACACAGTGTGGATAAAAGAGTTTTTCACCACAGCGGAGGTGGCTGACCACATTTATGGGCAATACAGCCTTTAAGTTGTCAAATTATTTTATTAAAATCGGCTCCTCAGTTCACTCGTTAAAGCACCTACAGTACATCTTTGACGGTTATTTTCATGTGCTGCCTCTCTTTGTTCTGTTCTCTGTATTTCTGACTCAAGGGGAGATTCAGGGAACGGTGCATCGCCGTCTCCTTGAGGACAGAGTGGGGGAGCTGAAGGTCGGAGCTGTGCTGCTCCTCAAACAAGTAAGACTTCCCAAGCAAGCAAGATTCTGATTAAATCTCACTCACAATGAAACTGTAGCTTTCTTTTTCTTTACCTTAACCTGAAATCTATATATACTGGTTACAAATCCATTTATGTCTGAGTCGTCTTGTCTGTGCTCGTTCTGCTGACAGGTGGGTGTGTTTTCTCCCTCCCATCGCAACCATTACCTCAACGTGACACCCAACAACCTGCTGAGGATTTACGCCCCCGACGGAGCCCACCTGTCCTCCGCTGAGCTGCCTCCGCTGGTCCTGGTGAGCAAGTTGAGATGAAAACACAGAATAGCTCCAGAAATGTTGTGTCAAACTGTCAGCCTCGAAACATTTATTTATTTATTTACATCAATCCAGGAGTCGACGTTGACACCCGCTCGGTCACCAGCCGTCATCCGGGAGCCGGTGTCTCAAATGCAGCTGGTGTTTGACGACGACGACGATGACGACGAAGGACAAGAAGAGTGGAAATGCACAGACCCTCAAGCCCCGACAGACACTAGAGCCAGCTCCAGCAGAGGCCCCCAAGAGCCAGCACCTCAGGACTTGGGCTGGGATGCAGGTGGGGCCCCTTTTTTTTTTTTTTGTGTAATAACGAATGCCGGTGAGAGACTCGCATCCTAATTTCACCAAGTGTCAAACTCAATAAAAACACCTCTCTGTTAAACAGAACCACAACAGCGTCCCGGTAGTGTTCTGAGATATTAATTGGACTCCTCTCCTCCGTCCCCTAACGCCTAACGAACTGTCGCAAAACATAAGCTCTGTGACAAAGAGGCGTCTGATTGCATTGTTCCGGACCAGAACTGCAGCTGACGCAACGTTTTGGCTTTTGATTAAGCTGTTCTTTTCTTTCCATTATCAAGTCCGTAAAATTAGATGCACATTGTATTAATTAATATGACAAGTTTGCAGAGTCCGAAGTCAAATAAACAACCAACTCAAAAGTATTAATTTAATAAATATATGAAACATTAAAGAGGTTTTAGTCGTGTTAGTGGGAAGACTTTAGTAATATTTCTTGAACCAAATATCTCAACAACTATTGGCCGAAGGATGAATCCTAATGACTTTGATCCACTCAGATATCCTCTAGTGCAAACCAGTGTAACCCTTAATGACAAGATGCATCTGAAACTAATACTGTTATAAGATAAAACCTTGATAATATGCCAGAAATTAGCATCTTAGACTATTAAAAGTTTATGTAATGTTTAATTCTCTTCTGTTAAGGCGCTAAAATAAGGCCAGGGATTGTTTACATCAACACAATAAGTGTATTTAACGTGGCTTTGTTGTGCCATGACGATACTCAATCCTCTTCATAAGGTCAGTATTTGTTCCAATGCATAATCCCCCCCCTCCCATCCCCCCAGGCACAAACTATAAGGTGGCCACAGAGACTGTTTACCAGCACATCCAGGCTGTGGAAGCTAAAAAATAATATTGGGTGACTTTAATAGTTGCTCATCATACTAGAGGAACAAAAACGAATGATTTATGCAACAACTCACCAAAAGACATCCAGAAAAATGAAGAATCAAGATCAGTGAAAGTGTGAGATGAGCACAGCGAGACTAGGAGCCCTCGAACGCCACAGATTATACAGAATATAGATGAATAATACAGAATATATTAGACAGATATATACATAGCTGGTCCCATCCTATATTAACTTCTGTGTAGATAATGTAATCCTCAGCAAACAAACAAAAACATATGCAAATACTAAAACCCTGGCTTACTGCTGATATAAGAAAGCTTCTAATTGAAGAACGGGCATTTGAAATTGAACGACAGACGCACAGGCAAAGTTAACTCAGAGAGAAATATAGATGCAAATAAAGCGAGCGAAGAGGGACTACAAAGCTAAAGTGGAGCAGCTACTCAAGGACGACGCCGACGCAAGGGAGGCGTGGTGCAGAATAAAGACAATGGTTGGCTCGAACTCACAGCGGACCAACTCCGCACCGACAGAGTTTGCCAATGACTTAATTGCTTTTTTTTTCGCACGTTATGAGACCGATAGACCATCCCGGTTCGAGCCCAAGGGGGGGAGGGGCACACAGCTACATGTAACATCAAAGGAAGTGTGACGCACCCTCTCCCAAATAAACACGAGGAAATCCACCGGTCCTGATGGAACGGATGAGAAATATGCTGCAGAAGTGTAGTGAGCAGTTAATCCTTGTATTCACTAATCACTTTCGAGCATCACTGGACTGGAAAGACACATACCTCTTTTAGACCAGTAGCTTTAACTTAACTGTAACCCAGTAAACCCCGTCATCTTCCGTTCGCATGCTGTTTGCTGTTTGTTCTCATCTGCCTTTTTAAATACTGTCCAGGCAGATATATTGACAGTGAAGCCGGGTAGCATGGGGTGTGTAAATCAGACCCGTTAGAAGATGGATATACGACTTCCTTTCTGAGAGGCGACAGTATGTCATCATCACTCAGACCGAGGCACCGCAAGGTTGTGTCCTCTTCGCTTCTCGCCGTTCACCTCGCATACCAACGACTTGTGTTATTCATCAGGATAATTGTACGACGATAAAATCTGCAGGTAATGTGGCTCTGATGAGCCTTTTAACCAACGATGAGGCCGTTTTTATAGAGCCGAGATGAACCATTGCTACAACTGGTGTTCAGATAACTCATTGATTGTTAAACACAGAGAAAACGAAAGAAATGATCATTGATTTTTTTCAAAAGAAACTCCCCTCTGTCCTCTGTAATTATGAACAACATAACTATTGAAAGTGTACAGGAGTAACCGGGCACTGTTATTGACAGCAGGGAACGATAACGCTGACGAGTTGCGAAGGCTCAACAACGTCTCTACTTTTTAAGGAAACTTAGATGTTTTAATTAAATAAAACAGAACTATGCAGCCACTTTTAAAAGACCTTCATTCAGAGTATGTTTACCTTTCTATGTTCAGTATTGTGGGGGAAGCAATGGGTTGTTAACCGGGTGGCGAGATAACTGGAGAACTTAAATGACAGACCGGTACACCATGAATTGAGCTCACACCACCATAGCAGACCCACTAAACCCTCTACGGCCTGAATATGCACTCTGACTGTCAGGGTGGAGGTATAACCTGTTCAGGATGTGGACTAAAAGAGGTGTCGCATCCTTCGCCCCATGCCGCATTCAGCTGCTTAACGAGCTTTCATCACATCATCTGAATTGGCACTTTTCTTGAACTTGAGCTTCTATCGATTTTCCCCCCAAAATGATGCTTTTTACGATGCTCATGTTTTATATTATGTGCAGTCATGTATGGTCGTTGATGTTCTTTTGTGTTCTTTGTGCAATGCAAATCCTTCCCGGGGGAGGGAGGGGGGCAATAAAGGTTTGATTCACTCAAATTAGATTAAGGGGACGAGCGGTTTCAGAAAGCGCCATCATCTCCAACATCTGTAGGTTTCTGTTCTCTGCTGTCTGGTGTAGACAGTTGAAACAGCTCTTGTAATGTTTTTTTCAGTTGATGGTGATTCACCGAGTTGGAAAAACAACATGAAACTGTGTCTGTGTCTCACCTGCTCATGGCAGATTAATTAGAGTGAAGCTAATGTGTGATCTATGTGGGGTTTTTTTTTATATTTATTTTACAGATGACGACCTGGATGAACTCCTGGGAGAGTTACCCGAGGACACCTACAGCCTTTGATGTGAATTTTTACATCAGCGAAGCTTCTGTACAGACTGCTGCCTTCACTGACTTCAGTTATTTTATCGACTGATAAACGGTTAACACATTATCGTCTTCTGTTTTCCTCACGTCACCTTTTTTTAAAAAATCACCTTCTGCCTACTAAAGAACTTGTTAAAATGTGTATATTTTGTAAAACTGTTTGATTTCCACTTTAAAAAAAAATATATTTGTTGTTAGTGTGTGATTGAATGACTTGTGTGTCACTCAAATCCAACACATGCTTATTAATCAATTACAAAGCTCTAAAAATCAGCCCTGTTTGATTACATGTCTTATATTCTTGTGAAAGCTGTAATTTGGGGAGATTGTGTGTGTGTGTGTGTGTGTGTGTGTGTGTTTGTATGAAGGATGCAGTGCCCCTCACTTTTCTTTCATTCTTCTCCATTGTTGCACTTCGCTTCAATGACCTTGAAATGGGAGACTAATCTAAACAGCATTGATTTGCTAATTATGTAAAATGAAATCGAGATGAGGCTCCTTTTGTCTGCTGCGTTTTTTTTTTTTTTTTTTTCTCCCCTGTTGGTTCTTGTCCTTGTCCTGCATTTTCAGTCCCGTCTGTTTCTCCTCAGCCTCGCAGTGCAAGTGGATAAACTGTGACCTGGCTTGTTTACCAATGCATTTAGAGAGGAGTTTCTTTTTTTTCAGGCAGGGATTGCAGGGAGGTAGTCAGTGAGTCTCTTGTGGTTTTTTTTTTTTTTTTGCCTGACCAAAAAGTGTCTACCCATCCCTAGCTTGTCTGCATTAGGGTGGAGTCGTACTGTGACTAACAGGCTCTTATGGAGGCTTTCCCAATAGGATCTGAGTCCCGGATCCACTCTCTTCCACCACCCTGCCTCACTGTAACAGATTCAGGTTAATCCGCAGCCTCTTTGTCATTTTGTGTACGATGCAGCTGCTCAAATTGCCTGGTTTATGTTCAAAACAGAGAGAGAGAGAGAGAGAGAGAGAGAGGATGGGGAAGATGAAACGGGTTGCGTTTGTAGTTTTGTCCCCAAATGCTTCTCCCCTCCTGCTTTTTAGTTGTTTTGGATGATAAAGGTACAATTTACAGTACAGTCTAAGTATTTACACAGTGACACATTTTCTGTTGTTTGGCTTTGTGCTCTGGCACTTTGAATCTGAAATTAAGCGGCGAGTATGATACAAAAAGTGATGATTTCCAGCTTAATGTGAGGGTGTTTTCATCCATATAATCCTGTCATTGTCTCACTGCTTCAAACATTGGGTGTAATGTGCATAAAAAAAGGACTTCCATTCATACGCTGTTCAGCCAGTATGGATCTTAAAGGGTCACACATATCCAAGAGAGGAACAAAACAAAAACATTTTCTCACTCACCCCAAATGATATGAAGCCATACAGATAGTTTTTGAGACATTTGCGTCTGATTCTGCCACCTTGAAGCAGTGAAAGTGGACAATTTCATTGAAATGTGTCTTTCCAAAATAAATAAATAAATAAAACCGTGTCATGATTGCTGTGAATAATACACAGACCTCACTCTGAACAGTTTTCAGTGAATCTACTTTTTTTTTATAACAGAAGATGAATGAAAACGGAGCAACGGGGACACTGTTTCTGGCGAGAGATGTTGCTATTGAATTTTTAAAAATGTTTTAAGCAGCACAAACCTCCTTTTGTGTTTGCGTGGTGGCAGAAATCTGAGAGACAGATATGTTGAAATCCTGGGAAAATGAAACCTAAACTATCTGCATGGCTGGATCCCATTACAGGCTACACAGAAAATATGAGGTTCTTTCTGTTGTTGTTGTTGTTGTTGTTGCTGCTGCTGTTCGGGTGCACAAACAAAAGGCTGAATAGAGCAGTAAAATATATGTATGTGTTATCGTGCTACTATTTCAAAGTTTAGATGACAGTCGGCGTTCATAGATACTGTTTCATTTCGAATCTAATGTACTGAGCCGTAGTGTAAGAAATGTCACTACATCAGTGGTTCTGGCCTTTTTTTTTTGGTTTGTTATGCCTAAAAACAACACCTGTATAGATTTACACATGGAAGTATTGAGTAATTCACAAGAAAAATGCAAAGATTATATGAAATCCTGTAAAAATAACCTTGATTTTATGTAGCAGCAGGATGTTTTCCTGCCTCCCCATCTGGCTTTAACGTCGTGTGACCCTTCAGATTTGTGTTGCAACCCCTCTGGGGGTCCTGACCCACAGTTTGGGAACCACTGCACTAAATTACTAAGTGGATAACTAAAGTAGTGCTTTCTTCTTGTGAAATACTGGAAATTTTAACCTCTTAAGGCCTCTAAAAATCCTTCAAATTAAACAATTAGAGAAGAAAAATCCCTCTTTAGTCGATCTGCTCGCAACTCTCATCCACATTCAGACCATTACCTGACCAGTACACACACCAGTAAAGGTTGGGAACCACTGCAGTATATTGGTACATCTACATAGCATAGGTTACAGTAGTCTTAATACCAGCAGGGGGTAGCATTCAACACCCTCTGTGGCAGTTCAGGTCCTAGTGGACATCATTAGTCAAGTTTATGAGCTCATGAGAGCATCCAGACATCAAGCACCCAGTTAAGAGTCGTGATGATAAAACTCTAATTGCAGGGGAACTTAATTTGACCAGATTGAGGCTCTTTGAAACTGTCCATCTATGTGTGTATGTGTGTGTGTGTGTGTGTGCGGAGGGGGTTGCTCCTTCTCTTATCAGCACATCTACCAATTAAGACCTTCACAAAAGGGGGGTTGGGTTCCAGCGAGTCTGCAGCTATTGCTCACACGCTGGAATAATTTGCCCTTCAACTTCAATCGCCTCTCGCTAGAGGTAATAATCAACTGTGCCCAGTCGCACCAAACTCTGGTACTTACACATCCTAATTATCTCCTGGTAAGAGCTTATTATTTTTCATAATCCATTAAGATAGTCAGAAAATGTAATTACTCTTGCAGTCTCGTCATGCGTCTACTATAAGAAGTGTCTGCTGACCCAAAAAAATATATATATATATATCCTAAAAGATTTTTTTTTTTTTTAAAGATTCTTATCTGTGATTTACTGGAGTCCCAGAAGGGAAGAGAACTTTCTCATCTCTGATGTAAAGTACTGTTAACTCTCTGAGATTTGGCCTCAAATATCTAAAAGCTTATCTTTTTTTTTTTTTTTTTTAACAAGTTCAGCCTCTGGAGAGTCCTTAATGACTCAGAATAGATGAAAAAAAGTGGCAATATAATACAGTAAAAGACTCAAACGGGTGCGTGAAAAGACAAAACACAACGACTGACACCAGTGAACAAGAAACTTTTCACTGCCTTTAGTTATTTGTAATTTATTTAAATCAATAATACATCAATAATAATGTAATCTGATTTCTGGTTTTAAAAAAATGGTCTTGAATTTAAAAAATTAAAGAAATATGTCCGCCATGGATATAAAGTTTAACTGCAAGTTCACAAAAACAAGAAAATAATAATAATAAAAAAAACTAGAAGTGACATTTGTTGACAAGACAGTAATGACCTCAAGGTCTATTTAGTAGCTTTTCTGGAGCTTTCAGTCGCATCACATGATCTCCATCAGTTGGTGGAGTTTGTTTTAATTGTCATGGATGTTCAAATGTTTATGTTTTCTGAGCACTTATCATCCAAACTGGCTTAATACCGTTAAGTTTCAAAGTTCATTTTTGACCCAGAAACAGCAGGTGATGAAACCATCTTGCCTCATGCTCTATTTAGTAGCTTTTCTGGAGCTTTCAGTCGTATCACCTGATCGTCATCAGCAGATGGAGTTTGATTTAATTTTCATGGGCATGCAGATTTTTAAAATTTAAAATCCATCTTGTCTTAAAAGTTCATCTTACATCGAGGTCCATTTAGTAGCTGACCTGGAGTTTTTGGTAATATCACATAACAATAATTTATGTTAATGATATTCAGTATATTGCTGCCAACTTGAGAGGCTTCACACATTATTTCAGAATGATTATCCCCCACTAATGGACTCCAGTCAGTCTCAACAGCCTAATTTACTACACTATTACAATACTTTTGTTTTATTTTGTGAAGCAACATGTGAAGCAAGTTTCAAACATTGTATATAGCTCCATGTGAATTAGTCAAATCAATTGTTCTAGTGTTAATAGCCTATCGGATGTTTTAAATTCAACTGCCAGTGAGGCTCTGCAGGCTTTTTGCCAGCGGCCAGCTGACACTTCAGTATTTCTTTTCCCCCAGCGGGAGATATAGCTTTCAGAAACTCCCCAAGTGTCCGACTCAGAATTACAACTAGGAGGCTAATTAACGTTTTGTCTGACTTCGCTGCTTTTCAATTATGGTTTGAAGGATTTGACGTGAACACAGCATCTCTCTCTCTCTCTCTCTCTCTCCGAGGTCAAGAATGAACTTTAACTTTTAGGCGAACGTGGACGAGAAGTCTTTTTTAAAGTGCTTGAAAAATCACCCGCAATTTCATCATGACAACTGAGGAAACTCCATCTACGTGATATGATTGAAAGCTCCAGAAAAAAAGTAGTGAATGAACTTTGAAGCGAGGCTGTTTTGACAGCTGCTGTTCAAAGGTCAAGAAAAAAAAAACTCAAAAATGAGAAGAAACATGATGAAAATAGTGAAAAATGTTAGACTGAAGTAGTTTTCAGTTCTCTATAATGCCTTCAATACTGTACATATACATACATATATTTACATACAGTGTACTAGAGATGGACACATTGAAGGAAAAATCTGAATAAACGAGTGAAGAAACATAAGTGCAGATGCTTCTATACAGGTCACAAGGGGTCACTGAAGGATTTGCTGAATATGAAAATGATGTGACTCATACTGTATGCTGTGGCCTTCACATTCACCAGATCGCAGCACAACTGAACATCTATATGGGAGGTTTTGTCCAGCATGTCTAACAGCGTCTTGCAGTCCACAAAACACCAAATAAAGGGATATTTTTTGTTCATCCCTCCAGTAGAGTTCAGAGAGTTAGAGAATCTGTGACATGGAGCACTAAAGATGTTCTTCTGGACTCACTGAGATGACCTTTAAACACTTTTTTTTTTGCGTTGGCACCTCTAAACTGTATGAATAATTATCTGCTGTCAATGTTAATCCAAGTCAGGAAGGCGGAAATGCCTTTACCCAGCGACAGAAAGGATGAACTCAGACTCTGTAGCATATTTCAGATTGTTGCACTAAGCTTTTTAGCATTAATACCTTGCAAATTAAAAAGAGAAGAATATGGTGAGGCTAACAAGGCTCCCGCCTTTATTAATCCTGTGGAAGGAAAGTTGGCTGGATGGATGAAGGCAGATAAGATTTGCTAAAGCATAAAGCCTTATTTTCAACCCCAGAGACTGTTTAATCCCCGTAAAACTACGCTCATTACCTCAGTGGAAAAAGGGGTGATTTGCTTAATTAAGTTGTTAAGAAACCAGCAAACCGTGCAGCTGTCTGAGACCACAGCAAATTTCATTTGGGAGAGAGAGAGTGTGTGATCGACTGGCAGTGTGTGTTTGACAGAGAGATAGAAATAAAATACTTTACCTCCCAACTTCAGTCATTCTTTACTTTTAATTAGGAGTTCTGTGTTGCTGAAAATTGCTAAAGTTAGTCGGCAAGTGCAAAGTGATGGACTGATACCCCAAGATGCACAGAACACAACTTCTTATATTATATATAAGAAATACAACAAGGCCAAAGACTGCCTGATATGAATACAAACTACAATCGCTAAATTAGATTTCAGTATTGTTAGTACTAGATTTTCATTTCAGATTTTTATTGGGAAAGGTCGTGTAAATGTGACTCATTTGTCTGGTTGGTTACGGATCTATTGACTGCCACAGAACTTGATGCACTTTGTGGCTCTAATTTAACAATAATATGTTTGATTGTTTGTTTTATTTTACATTAGACTACAGAGTGTTGCATTGATGATTATTATATTATAATTATATACCTACAAGTCCAACTCTGACAACACTGATTTAGTTCAAAAATAAAACAAAACCTATTCTGTAGAAGCAATGAATGAGTTAATAAATAAAGTCAATGATATTACACGTGCTTCACACTAAATACATTTTTCCAAATTTTAACTCTTTATCAGTTAAACAAAGGAGGAACCTATGTGTTAAAATTACATATTATATCTCCTTGCTCATTGCGTTTTTTTCATGCTTTTCTTGCATCCAGTGACACCAGTAAAGCTACTGGCTACACCTTTTAATTGGTTTGTTTTAGCAGCTTAATTGGTTGGTGAGAGCTGTGTTGCATACAAGTTCATGTAGTGTCATTTATCTGTTGTTTAATGGTCTTTTAATAGTTATTTCCAATGCGACATTAGTATTCAAACAGAATGGATTAATTAATTTGAAGGGCAATGCTGTGATGGAGTAAAGAAACCGACAAGCTCGAGGCGGTGCCAGCCTGCTGCAAAGAAAAAAACAAAACAAACACACACACGAGGTTCAAGATGGAGGCACGTGAGCAGGTGAGGTGAGGTTGCATATCATAGACTGTACATAAATATGGACGACGATGCAAAAGTGAAGCCATAATATCTCCAAAAACACAACATTTCTTATTTTTAGTTGATAATACACTAATTAAAACATTTTATATTCCATTTCTGCCAAGTCTGCTCCGCTAAATGCCATTAAAATTTACACGCTTTACACGTCCTTTAACGTTATTTTTTGACGGCTGTGAAGCAAATAAACTTTTACCCTTCATCATATGGAGTTAACATTATCACTGCATTTGCAAAATTCTTGTCAAGCGAGTATTTATATTAGTATTTATGCGCTAAAGCTAAAGATAGCTGTCTGACAGTTAGCATACAGGTGAGGTACACACAGTAACAGGTGGAAGAATTAACTAACTTTTAATTGCTGATATTATTCACTGTTCATTCAGTTGTGCTATTAAATAATATTTTGTCCATATGTTCCTATTAGTTTTCAGCCAGTTTATCTGGTTTGAAACGGAGGCAGTTGTGTAACATGAATACATTAAATATGCCTCTCTCTGGAGTTTTATCCTGGAAATATTAAGGGTATATTTTTATGACTGGCTGTTTTAATGTAGGGTTGGTTTTAATCACTTAATTCATGGTATACTTGACTATAATTATACACTCATCCTCCTCATGTAAATGTATAAGCTTAGCAAAAGCAGAATTTATGGCAGAGCTGTTGTACTGGATGCATTAGATCACACAGGTGTGATCCAAATAAAGTTCATGGCAAAATATTAGGAATGCTTTTTCAATATAATGCAGTACAGCAGCATCACCACCCACTATGACCTCAATAATTAACATAAAGTAGAATTATCACCTCTCTGACAATGTCAACCAAACCAGGAAATGTATAAGTTTAGTAAAACTGTTCCTAATATTTTGCCTCCCTCGTATGCGTTAATGGAGTGTCACATTGTCTCGTAATGTTAAAAGAGTAACATGTGGATGAAATGTTATTAAAACAGCAAGTTATCAACAGTTATGGACTTTGGTAAAACAACTTTTGGCTCTGGTAAGACAGTGATTGATATGCTTCACCATTTTCTGGCATTTACACACACCAAACAACTAATCGATCAACCGAGGAAATAATTGACAGATTCATCAATAATGAAAATAACCGTTAGTTGCAGAATTTGTTGACATAATTAATGGTTGGAAAAAAAGCTTCCCTGTAGCTCCAGTAGACATAAATATAATAGTGCTGGCGAATAAAAGATGAATTAATACATAAAGATCAATCAAAAGTTGTTCAATCTTCACAATACACACTTTCCCACACAATACTTTAATATCTATGAAAGATCTCGCTCCGTATACTTCATCATAGTTCCACAAAGAAAGTTTTGTGAGCTGCGTTTTTTAATATATTACTACTATAATTAGTCATAATGATAAATAGTGAATATATTTGTGTTGTTGTGTTGTTTTTAAATTCTAATAAATAAAAAGTCCTCCTCAGCATGTCTTTCTCACAACTATTTGATATTGACTATTCTATTGGCTATTGTATATTTGCTGATGTGTTTTTTTTTTTTTTTAGCTCCCAAACTTTGATCTCGGTATAAACCTCAAACATCCAGTATTGTTTGGTTTTGTTTCTGTCATAATCCAGTTCAACAAGCTTTCAACTTTTTCCTCTCAGCTAGAATTAATGAGGCGAATAAGACTGATTTATCATCACATATCATTTTGACAACCTGCCTACTTCCAGTCAATCCAAACACACACACACACACACACAACCACACACACACAGAAGCTGTTTTATTTTCCTCTTTCCACCTTTTAACACTCTCACACCCTTCTTTTTATTTTTCTCTCACCACCTCCCTCCTCCTGTCTCCTCGTATCTCTTCACATACCGGCTGTTCTCTCTCTCTGTCTCTCTCTCTCTCTCTCTTTCTCCCTGACCAACCTCTTGATTGAAAAACACTCTGCTACTCTCAAGTATAAAATGTCATAAATGACATATACAAGCTCACTCATTTCAAACACGCTCTGTGTTTGCTTATTATTCCCTTTACATCTGTGTGTCTCTCTCCTGTGCGTATGTGTGAAGTTATGCGTCTGAATGACTTTTCCTCTTGTGTGACATGTGACCGCACTTCCTAGCTCACTCTTTTTTTTTTTTTTTTTAGTTTTCCCATCTTATTTTTGTCCTCATCCCTACTCCTCCGTCTCCACTTCTGCTTCACTACCCGTGACATACACCCCCTCCACCACCACCACCACCACCGCCACCCTCCCCTCCTCCGACAAACCAACCAACCACCACTGTTTTTCCCCCTCTACTATCTGTCTCTCCCGACAGCCTCCCGTTTTACATCCATCCATCACTCTTGTTTGTGGTGACGAGATGTGGAAATATGAAAGGCTGAGAGACAAATGAGAGCAAAGGTAGCAGTGTTGGAGGAAGAAGAAGAAGAGGTGGAGGAGAAGAAGGAGGAGGAGGAGGAAGAGGAGGAGGAGGAGGGAGCAAACATATTCAATAAGAGACTTTGCTGAGGAGAGAGCAAGCGAGGAGAGTGTCATCTTCACTCCTCTCCCCCCCTCCTTCCTTCTTTCTCCCTCTCTCTCTCTCTCTCTCTCTCTCTCTGTGCCAGCATGTGTGTTGGTGTGTGCGCCTCCTGTCTCTCCCGGCTCCGCTGTTGTTCGCCGCCGCCACAGATGAGCTGGGAAGAGGAGGGAAAGCGGATGTATCTGGCCAGAGGAAAACGGGAGGAGTTTGGATCGGCAAGCAAGACTAACCGGCGGCTTTGATCATCAACGGCTCTCCCTCTTCCTCTCTCTCTCTCTCTCTCTCTCTCTCTCTCTCTTTCACTGTCTCTCTCTCTCTCACACACACACACACGCACAAACACACACGTGCGCTCTCAGACTCACACACACACTCGCGCCGGCTGGATGTCTTCTCGCTAGGCTGAACAAGAGAGGTGCTTAGGCTTGTCATTAGTTTGGGGGGGGGGTAGGAGATCCTGAGAAGCCTGGATGTTTGTGTGTGTGTGTGTGTGTGTGTGTGTGTGTGTGAATCTGCGTGCGCACTCGTGCACGAGAGAGAGTTATCGCGTGTGTGTTTTTGAATGGATATGAGTCGGGACGTTAAATACACAGAGGCAGCTTTGATTGGCTTGCAGCTTAAGTGACTCTCACCTCTCGCTCCGGGTGTCATAGAGGACTTACCTCTGGGATTTTTTTGTCAATGAAATCGAGCAGTCACAGAGGGTGACAGAGGATGGTTGGAGAGGGAGAGGGGGGGTCGTGGGAGGGGGAGGAGAGGAGGGGAGGCGAGGCGAGGTGAGAGGAGGGGAAGGGGGGGCAGTTTGGGATTTGGGTAGAGTGTTATGTGTGTGTGTGTGTGTGGTGTGTGCGGGGGTGTAGTAGCAGCCACAGGCGGGCTGGCAGCCACAGTAACTCTCAGCTCAAGGGAGTGATTGAGAGTGGAGGTGGAGACGAGAGAGGGATGCCCCGAGGGAGCATCTTTCTCCTCTTCCTCTCTGGAGTAGTTATTTGGATTGTGGAGCTCTCTTCCGTCTCATGTGTACTTCCTCTTTGTCAGTTGTTGTTTGGCTTTAAATTTGTTGTTTTTTTGTTTTTTTTTTTTCCTCCATGTTTCTGCATGTTTTCTATCAGTGTTTGCTGCACGTCTCTGTTTCTTTCTCCCACTTTTTCCCCCTCTTTATCTTTTGCTCTTTCGCGCCTCCCTTTTTTCTCTCTTTCTCCGTCTGTCAGTGTGATTACAGGATTTTGAATATAAGGTGTTTATTGACGTCTCCTGTCCGTCTGTGCAGGTGTGAGTGCACCAGGGGGCTCCCTGGCTGAGGAGCTGGAGGGCTGATGATGGATCTAAAGGAGAGCTGTGGCAGTCAAGGGAGCCAGGAGAGCTCCAGCCTGCGCCCCACCTCCTGGCAGGCCTTCGCTCACACCAGCACGCTGCACGGCCTGCGCTTCGTCTTCCCTTACGGTCAGCCCACCGCACGCCGCTTGCTCTGGGCCGCGGCTCTGCTCGCCTGCCTGGGACTGTTGGCCCTGGAGAGCGCCGAGCGCCTGGCCTATTTCCTCTCCTACCCCCATGTGACCAGTTTGGACGCCGTGGTGTCGAGCAGCCTAGTCTTCCCAGCCGTGACCATTTGTAACCTAAACGCTTACCGCTTCAGCCGCCTCACGCGTAACGACCTGTACCATGCCGGAGAGCTGCTGGCCCTGCTGGATGTGCACCTGACAATCCCCCAGCCGCACTTGGCCGAGCCAGACGTGCTGGCTTTCCTGCAGGAAAAAGCCAACTTCACCGCCTACAGGCCCAAAGCGTTCAGCATGAAGGAGTTCATCGAAAGAGTCGGGCACGACCTGAAAGAGATGATGCTCTACTGCCGCTATCAAGGCCAGGAGTGCAGCCACAGCGACTTCAAAACCGTGAGTCCTCTCATGTCTGCTTTTAAATGTCAGCTGTGGTCTGGGATCAGTTAGGGTCAGAGCTTCTCTGCAGCCTCCCAGCTCACAGAGTACTCTGAGGTGTTTTGGTTGCGTGTCCTGACTCTTGCAAGTTTCCAGAGATGATTTCTTTCTTTTCTTTTTTTTTTTCTGCCAGTAAAATGACTTGATGTATGCTGATAGCTGCTCTTTTCCTCCCACGCTGCTATGCTGGGAGTCTCCTGCTGTGTTTTCTCCTTGGGACTTTTGTGTTTGGCTGCACAGGTTGGCTCACAAGCTTTATTCTGCAAATATATTCTCTGCTGTTGCCTTGTTGTTGTCCTCAGCCCTCACATAATAGCATTGTGCTTACTGGCACATACAGTACTGCAACAGGTCTACAGCATTATAGTCACTGAAGAAAAGTAATTGGTTTGTCTTGGGTCATGGTGAATAGCAAATTCACTCAAATCCTGTCTTTTTTTTAAAAAATCATTTTCTTTTTACAACAAATCAGAACATTTAAAGGACATTTGTGTACCTGCTGAATTGTCATAGCAGGAAAAACACATTGGCAATGTATGTATTGTAAAGATTGTACCAATTTCTCCCTGGAATTTAGCTTCTGTTGAGCGTAACGGCGTGCTGTTTTGTTGTTCTCTGTCAATACTGTTGCTTGTAAAAACCTGTAGGACATAGATTAGAGCTAGGTGGTGCTGTGTTAGTGAAATGCAGCGTTTCATGTCAAACTAAAAACACTGTTGATCATGTGAAGCCTTTATGTTTCAGAGGGGAGTTGAATTTCTGTCGTATCAAAGTGTGCAAATGCTGCCAACAAAACACAATATTCTAAACACACACTTAATAATAATACACTTTATTGATATAGCACTTTTTTTAAACAATGTTACAAAGTGCTTCACAAGAAAATAAAACACAGTAAGACAATAATAATAATATATAAATGCATAAAATGAAATAAAATTCACACTCATATGAAAGTTGCGGTAGATTCAGCAAACTTAATCTCAGCAGGTACGTTGATCCAGAGTTTGGGGGGGGGGCGGACTGCAAAAACCTGATCGCTCTTAGTCACCAGTCGAGCTCTGGGAACGACCAGAAAACCACCATCAGCCGATCTCACCCAGGCACGTAAGGGGTTAGTAGATCACGTCCGCGTAAAGCCTTGAAGGTCACAACAGTAGAATTTTAAAAAATCAATGCGGGGGGAAACGAACAGGAAGCCGATGCAGGAAGGCAGCAGTTGGCGTTACATGATCTTGTTTTCTTGAACCAGTGATAATCCGAGCAGCAGCAGCAGCAGCAGCAGCAGCGCTTGTTGCATACTTAGACTCCCTCCGACTGATTGTTAATTAAGTCCATCAGTGAGAAGCTGACAAGCATGCTGTGTATGTGAATGTTAGAAAAGGGGGTTGCGGAAGCTTTAATTGCACAATCTTGTTTATCTGCTGATAAGATCAGTCATTTCTTCACTGACAAAGATCCTCTAAGATGCTTTCTAGAGAGTGTCGTGAAGGATTTTGTTGCTGTGTTTTAAAGGAACATACCGGAGCGCTTTTTTTAAAAGTTTACCTCATGACCATAAATCATTGTTACTTAGGATTTATTTTTTTTCTGGTGTTCCATCATTTAAGCATTTTGGCAGAGTCTTGAGTCGTGTAATTTATCACAGTAAACATCAACACATTTATTTTTGTTGGTCTGGCACTATTATTGCCTGGTAATGCAGTTTAAGTGCAGATTGATTTTCAAAAGTCTGCACTGCATTACCTCATAATAATAATGTGACTATGGAGTTGCAGTTCGATGACATTTTAATGAATCTGAATCCGGCGTCGAATCTGCCAATCAGTTTTTTTTTTTTGTTTTTTTTTGAAACCCTCCAAATCCCTGATCAAATCAAATTCACTTTAGCTGTCAGCACCAGGAAGTGACAGATAACTAAAACTCAAAGATTGAATTTAGATCCATAATCGCTTTGTTCGCTGACAGTTGTAAGACAAAGGTATAAAGATCTGATTATGTTTAATAACCTGAACATGAAATGAGCAGCGTCGACACTTTGTTGTAACATACTTTCACACCTTATTTATCACGAGCTACTAGATCCAAACACTGGAGGCCCTGATTCAGAACTGTTAAAATATGATATACATAACATTTTACAGGTTTTGTATGCTCATGAAAAACCTGGAGAAGTCATAAAATTTTTTAAAATAGTGATTTCCAGGCCTTGAAAACTTTTGGAAAATGAGTTTACAATCATGGAAAAGTGTTTGAACCCTGATTTGAACTGGGGGATAACTGGGAGATTACCACTTCTCAAACCGATGTGAAAGTTGTTAACTGGATTGTTTAAGTTGAGAAGTGTCGCCACTCAGCGTTTGTTGTTGAACTGAGCACAGTTAAGGCTTTTGTCTGATGTTACAGAAGGATGCTTCTGTTCTGCTCGCTAACAATCTCTAGCAGTACAAACACCAGCTCGCTGAGAGCACATTAACCACTCAACAACTCAACAGTTTAAAGTCGTCCTGTCGTCAAGTCATCGTATGTATATTAATGTGCGCTCTACTCATTTAGCATTGCACTCCAATAAGTACAGTAACAAAAAAAAAAAGGATTAAAGTCAGTGTAGCAGAACCGTAGATTCATTCTTCTTCCTTGTCAAAATGTAGTGCCCACATTACCCACAATGCAACACTTGGTAGCCTCAAGCAGAGGTGAGGGCAACAGAGGTCTGGTAACCTCACTTTTTCTCTCTTCATATCCGCAGATTTTTATTTATTTCAAACTTGTAGCCCCGGCAGACGCGGCTTTATATCTTTATATATCTAAGCAGCGCTAAGGTGAAGTTCGCCTTTAACTATCTACAGCTGATATTATCCGTCTCTCGTTATGTTTGTCATCTCAACCGCTGAAAGAGACGATAGCGCCGGCTAAAAGCTTCGCTAATGTTACCTGAACGTTTTGCACTTTGCTTTTTGCTGCTAAAAAGAACAAACCTACTCAAGCAAGGTTCAACGTTCTTTTAATAGATTTCCATATCGCACAAAAGAAAAGAACTGAAACCAACGGCTGGCAAGAAGAGTTTGATAAAAAAAAAAAAAAGAAGCATTGAAGCCGCTCCTCTCATTCCTGCTCTTTATAGAGCAGAGTCATCATATACATGACACAGGGTGATGTAATGGACAGTGGCCTAACTACTGTAGCAGCCTGACTGTCTTTTTAAATGTACAACACAGTTTGCAGCTGATACAGATGTGTACTAACGAGATTTTTTTTTTTGTCAGCCTTAAAAAAAAAATGACCAGTGATGCATGTACAATGCACACAGCACTATAGAGCCGCCTTTTGGGATCTAATATGCTTTGATGAGCTTTTCATTTTCTACAGAGTACAGACTCTGATGTCATTAACAAGAGCACATCAACTGCATTATCACACCTCAGATGTACGTAATATAAGACATTAAAGCTCCTTGGTCCATATCTGTTACTGTAGGATTGATATGGTCTTGTTTCATCCAGAGAGATACTCAATGCACAGACACTAATTGGAAAACAACAATGGAGGATCAAACGTTGGGCTGTAGTGATTTTCTATTCATGCCTGCAGACGGATGCTTCCCTTGGAGCTCTGATCCATATTGCAGTGAGCTGCAGCAAAGCTACAAGTGAGCATTCCCTCCCCCCCCCCCCCCCCCTTCTTGCTAGTATCTGCCGCCAGAACATGTGATCTTCATAATTTCATGTTGTTGAATCTTCTGGGAGTTAATGCAAAGCTAGCTCGGCTCTGTCGCTGCCTTTCCCCCCCCCGTGCAGCCTAGTGAGTCTCTACTTGACTCCCCTTAGTAACCATCTTGCATGTTGTGTGACACGCCTTTGACGTCAAGCTGGGTTCAAAGATAATCATGTTGACAGAGAGGCTACTAGAAGGCACTGTCATCCTCTTTGCCCTCTGCCTGTTGCTACTGCTGAGCTCCTCCTGACTTCTCCTCTACTCCTCTCTGTTGTCGACTCTCGCTCTGTCTCTTCTCTCTCTCTCTCTCTCTCTCTCTCTCTGTCACACTACAGCGACACACCTTCATATCTCCGGCGCCTTCTGAGAAGGGAGAAAAAGAAAAGAAAAAAAAAAAAAAACACCACGCCCCCCCCACCCCCCTCCACCTTCCCTCCCAAAAATAGAAAACCAGCATGCATGGATGCACATAGACACACGCATTTAGTCGTACAGACACACACACCAAAATATGAGTATACACACACACACACAGAGGGGACAGCATTACCATGACACTCCAGGGACCCGAGTCAGCGTTTGAGTGACATTGTGATGAATGACCGTAGGGAGGATTGCAGGAACACGGGAGTCAGTGTGATGTGACAGATGGAAGTGGAGCAGAGCGCTGCACAAACGGGGAGGAAACGGCATCAGTGTGCAACATTTCCATCTATATGCATGTATAATGTGTCACCTCTCATAGTAGTTGTCAGATAGCGTTTTTCAAATGTGCAGACGGCTCATCGCGTTAATTTTTATGTTTATACATGAGCATGTCTGCAAACCTGCCTGACATGATTCTTCCTAAATAAGCACTTTGGTACACTTGTTTTTTCCCAAGGATGCCAAAAAAAAAAAAAAAAAAAAAAAAAAGGAGGTGCATCATATCTCGAGCCAAATAACAGCATCCTCCCCATCCAAGCAGAGCTGGTGAACAATACTAAAGCCTGCTTTCACCCTCTTTCAGAGTTTTCTCCCAGAAAGCGGCGTCTCTGCGAAGATGCTGAGTGGTCAGAGTACATCTCTATCCCAGTTAGTGACTGTGGATTTTTTATTTTTTTGCAGGCTGTGATGCTGGAAAGAGAAATCCAGAAAATCGGATTCAGTCTTCATCAGCACGTGTTCAGTTTTGTTCAGTTTTATTTTTTTTAATTTTTGTGTGGGAGGACTGGACAATTAATTTGATTTTTATTGTTTATCTTTAACGAGTGTGATGATGAGATTGTATTATTACTGTACTGGGATTATTTGTAGAGTATAATTTTACAAAAATTCTGTCATCCAAGTTAATGATACCAAGCCAACTAACAAAATGAGTTGTCTGTTTAAAGTCAGACAACTAACAAGAAATTAGAAATAGAGACATTATCACACAGTCCGTTCCACAAAGAGAAAATGTCAGTTTTATTGATATAGCATCAAAACAGAAGTTATGTCCGGGCATTTTTCACATAGAGCAGGTCTAGACTGCACTCTTTAATTTACAGAGACCCAACATTCCCACATGAGCAGCACTTGGCGACGGCGGCAAGGAAAACCTCCCCTTTAACTGGTAGAAACCTTGTGCAGGACCGGGCTCTAGGTGGGCGACCATCTGCTTTGACCGGTGGGGTTGAGAAGAAAAAAGGGAGCGGGAGAGAGGAGGGAGAGAGAGAGACACAGAAGCAACAGTAATAACAACAACAACAACAACAATAACAATAATAGAAATATGACTAATAATAATAATAGTAGTAGCAGTGGGCGTTAAGCTGGACCACGGGGACCAGCAGGCCTCCCGCAAATGAAGGTCACCTACAAGACAAGAAAGCACAAAACTCCAGGGAAGATGCCAAGTTAGTGACATGCATTAATGGGGCATGTATGCGTGCAGATGGAGGACGAGTGCATCATGGGAAGTCCCCTGGCAGTCTAGGCCTATAGCAACCATAACTAGGGGCTGGTCCAACACAAGCCTGGTCGGCAATAACTAAAAGCTTTATCAAAAAAGGGACGTTTTTAGCCTTCTCTTAATCATAAAGAGGGTTTCTGCCTCCTGAACCCAGACTGGAAGATGTTTCCACGGGAGCAGAGGCTGATAGCTGAAGGCTCTGCCTCCCAATCTACTTTTAGAGACTCGAGGATCCACAAGTAAGCCTGTATAGTGGGAGCGCAGTGTTCTAGTGGGGTAATAGGGTACTATGAGCTCTTCAAGATACAATGGTGCCTGACCACTAAGGGCTTTGTAGGTGAGGAGAAGGGTTTTAAATTCTACTCTGGATTTTACAGGATGTACAGTGCAGAGAGGCTGAAATTGGAGAAATATGATCTCTTTTCCAAGTTTTTGTCAGTACACCTGCAGCTGTGTTCTGGACCAGCTGGAGAGTATTTAGAGACTTCTTTGGGGCAGCGTGATAATAAGGAAATGCAGTAATCCAGCTTAAAAGCAACAAATGCGTGGACTAGCATCTTTTTTGAGACAGGTGTGTGTGTGTGTGTGCTTGTGTGTGTGTGTGTGTGGAGGAGCTGAGCCTTGCCCTTGATGAAACTCCATCATAGACAGCAGAGGACAGAAGCAGCACGACTATAAATGACACCAAAACACAAGAGATTCTCAGTATAGTTTCCTTCTGTTCAGTCAGCTCAGGTGCTGTGAAAAAAAACACTTGGGTGCTGCGCCTGAGTCTTATAATGGAAGAGAAAACCCTGATTTTTATTAATCGCCTCCACATTTTTTAGCAAATTACATGATATTCTGTGTTGATTCCACTTTTATTATCAAAATCTGCGATCCTGTCTGTGTTTTCTGCAACGTGGAAATCAGAAAAAAGTCTTTATTAGCAGGCTCATCTAATCAAAAAACAAAACCCTACAACTCTTAATATTCATAAAAGTATTTGACAGTGTTTTGGTACTTCCGTGCTGCAGATTCATTCTTGTTGTGCTTGACAACCAGCCCTAAAGTTACCCAATCACGATGCATTAATATTCTTTCCGTGTTTTTTTTTTTTTCCCCCTGAATTGTTTTATGGCGGAGGTGAGCCATTTCACCTGAAGCTAAGACCACCTCTGCTAAGATAATAAAAAATATATATGAAATGAAAATATTACCTTCAGAGAAAAAGAGAAGATGAATTATTTCACATATCAAATACTATATAAACTCAACCGGCCACTTCATTAGGAACACCTGTGCAATCTAATGCAGCACAGCAGCTCTGCCATAAAGTCTATATTTATGAAGCTTATACATTTTCAGTTTTTGTTGACATTGTCAGAAAGGTGATGATTCTACTTTACGTTCATTATTGAGGTCACAGTGGGTGGTGTCTCTGTACTGGAGTGCATTATATTGAATGGTGTTCCTAATATTTTGTCCAACCCATGAACAAACATGAGGGAAGCAAGATATTAGGAACACCTTTCAATATATTGCATCCCAGTACTCCATCACCACCACCCACTCTGAGCTCAATGATAAACATAAAGTAGAATTATCACCTTTCTGACAACGTCAACAAAAACTGACAGTGAAAAAGCTTCATAAGTGTTGAATTTATGGCACAGCTGCTCTATTGGATTGTATTAGATTGCACAGGTGTTCCTAATGAAGTGGCCGGCGAGTGTATTTAATGATTTTCTCAATTGTTTAAACCGTCATCTGCTAACTGCTAGCTAAACTGATCACGAAACGAGATGCCCGGAGGGTGTGGGTGGCTAACCCACTCAGCCAAATATTTCCCGGAGAAAACAATGTTCTTATTACGGAGATAAGTGGGAGTAATGATGTCATTATGAGCTGTAGGTCATGCCTGCTACATACGTGAATGAGCGGACTTCCCCTTGCCTCTGTTTGTTTTGCCGGGTGCGATTACAACCATGATTAAATGCTGATTGATCACACTGACAAGTCACATCAGTGTCTGCCAGAGTGAATCAGCTCAATGTGGCCGGCCTGCACTCGCTCCATGCTTCAATTATACATATATATATATTTATATAGATACCCCTGGAGCACTGCAGGGCAGGGAGGACCCTATCACACTCTGAGCCTTAATATGCAACCTGATAGCAGCCAGACCCTGAGCTCCGTATCACACAGACACTAATTAGGCACTCGTCTATTCCTCTGACCAGAGCCTTGTTGGAACAGCACCGCAAATGTAATAGTTCTGGCTGTTTACAGCAACAGTAATTAGCCATTACACACAACCTGTGGCCTTACCACTTCACTGGCTGATTATTGTGTGGCTAGAATTTCCTCACGCTTGCCAGCAGAGCAGCACGAGACTACCGTCAGTGACCCATCGGGGAGGATTGTGTGCTTTCTAATCTGCAACCCCCTCCCACCCCATCAAACCCCACCTCCCCTCCGGCCACTCCATCTCGCTGACTGCATTTTATCACATTCAGATTCATTTCTCAACATTTGAAAGCCCAATGCATCACATTAGGTTTTAGTGGATGTACTGTATTAATCACTAATGTGGCATTATCATGGCATTTTACAGTCCTGCAAGGCATGATGTATGAGTCTCTTAAAGGCCATGGAAAGCACCACCGCCACCCACAAGCCCGCCTCTCTAAAACAGCCCAAAGAGGCAGCAGTAACCTGTGCTATTTAACCGGCACCGGGAGAAAAGCTGGAGCGCCGCCACAGACAGACGGCTCAGTGTGGATGGCACTTACGTGGTAGACACTGCAGCTGTCTGCAGTGGTGGATTATGGTAGCTGATGATATAGTGTGTTGACTGTGTTGAGGCTTAAAGGAGCGGTAATTTTTCCTTGAAGGGTTTTCCTCACCCTCAAACAACTGACACTGTTTTTTTCTTTTTTGGCTGCACTGAGAATCATCAGCTCAGTGATTAATTAAATGATTAATTTGGTTGGTGTGTGGACTAATTAACTTTCCTGTCCAACAGAAAGGAGTGACCCCAAAGTCGTTTATCCAACAACACTTGATACTCTTTTTTTTTTTTTTGATCTTCCATATTTGACTTGTTAGGGAGCTAATGGTGTAATGCTGCAGATAAGATTTTCTTTAGCCCAGACGTGAGCCTCCCAGGAAGTATGAAAACTAAACAACAACACCAGGAATGTAGAGATCCTCTTCTGTTGAAGTAAGCTCGTCTGAACGTACAGTAGCTGTGGACATGATGGTTTTTGTGACAGCAGGACCAGCACAGTGTTTGTCTGACTGAATTAGTTTATCTTCGACTTGCACCTATAAAACATACGTAATAAATATTTATTTATCTCTTTCATATATATATAATCAAAGGATATTAAATCAACTTTATTCATGTAGCCCAAAATCACAATCTTTACAATCTGTAAAGCAATACAATGACCCTCCATTCAAATATAGTAAAACTCTCAAAAAAACAAAACAAAAAACAAACTTTAACTGGAAAAAAAAATAAGAAGAAACCTCAGAAAGGGCAACAGAGGATGGATCCCTCTCCCAGGATGGACAGACATGTAATATATGTGTGTACAGAATAGACAAATTACAGAAATATAGCATTGGACAAACAGGATGATAAAATTATAGGTGAATTGATAACATATATGAAGAATAACAGGGTTTATTCAATCCTGATTTTTGCTTCCAGTGCTGATTAGGGCTTGAAATACTTTGATACGATATCTGAGTGTTGGTAGTGATATGAAAACATCTCAACGCAAGCAGCCACACAAATCTGCTTCAATAAAGTTTAAAAATAATTAAACAAGACTACAAATTCAGCCAGATGTTTGATGGAAGCTTTCAGTTTTCAAATGTCCAAACTAAAAAAACCCTTCATCTATGACCCTAGATATTATAATATCTGTCAATAATATTTTTATTTGTTTTGTTTTTTCTATGTAGTCCTGCTTCACGGGGCATACTTAGCTTACATTAAAATGAGTAATTCTATTCCCATATGTTTCACAGCTAAATAGCTACAGTATAGTAACATAGCTTTTATTTCATTTAATATCAGTGAAGAGAGGAGTGTCAGTATGGATCTGTTATAGCAAAAGTGTGTATTTAGATTCAGACAGCCTCTCTTTAAGCCCAAATGGAGTTCAAAAAGAGTTTCAACCAACAGCAGCACTTAAGAGGTGTAGTTCAACTGAAAAATGTCACAGAAGTAGACAAGAAAATTACCATATTGCTGGATTTTGTTTAATTTATTTGGTGCGCTCTGCTTCTCATTTGTGGGTCAAATTGCTTGTACAACACTGTACAGCACTGCATTTCAACAGCAGGAGGGGAGAAAGGGGGGGGACAATGGTTTGGAACAAGGATTGGCCCTGATCCTGTAGTTCAGCTCATGACATACCTAATATATTTATTTTATTTCTCAGCCAAATTAACTACCTAGTGGTCCTTAAAGCAAGACATAAAAAAAAAGAGGAGAGGTTTATGGCAGAGACGGAGAGCTGTGTCGGTGACTGAGGAGAAGAGAAGTCGGGACACGAAGTCATGGTTTGTGTCTGGGTGTTGGCTGGCATTCGTGCCGGCAAAGACAGAAGAGGAAGTTGGAAGAGAAGAGAGGAGCACGGCCCATTACCTCAGCAGCCTGTCTAGAGACCCACTTCATCACAAGAGGAGGAGGAGGAGGAGGAGGAGGAGGAGGAGGAGGAGAAGGAGACGGAGTGTTGGTGTTGTTGTTCATGAGTGTGTTTTAATGTGCTGGAGGGTATGTTTATATTTTCTGTGTGGTTTTTGTGTTGTAATGTGCTGTCACATGCAGTGAGGCTTAGTTTGTTCTCTCTCTCTCTCTCTGTATGTGCGTGTGTGTGTGTGTGTGTGTGTGTGTGTGTGTGTGTGTATGAGCTTCTCAATGCATTGGCCATCAGTTGCTTTCAGCAGATATTGACTAATGGTTATGAAACCAAAGGTCAACTGGCTACAATTGTCTTGGTCTGTTTGGATGCCACAGAGTGAAAATGGCGAGCCGTTCGCTTCTTTAGCTAACGTCCAAGAAATGCTGTGTCTTGCATGATAATGTTATGCTTTATTGATCCATTGTGAAAATCCTCTTTTTGTTAATCTAGTTCTGCAGACAGTAAGGTCAGCCACGGAGCAGCATCCTCTGACGTGATAAGAAAACAGTGACTTACTTCCAGGCCCTTCGTCTCGATGATTTAAATTTCGGATGCATCGAGAAACAGTCTGTCTGACAGCTGGGTTGATTTTCCAGCTTCAAACTGTAATAATAATATTTTAACTGTTTAAACTGTGTTGCAGCTTGGAGGCGATTGCGCAGAATTACATGTGAAGATGATGCAGAAACGTAGGCTGCTCACATCACATCGAATCAATGTTTGGGTTAGAAAATCAAAACTGGTTTTGGTTGTAGTCATAACTTTGCTAAAATAGAAAAATCATCCCAAGATTCACATTTGATATTCACTGTGCAGCCGCAATGTGTTAGTGGTTTTTTTTTTGGCACAGTCAGGTCCTCCACTGAGGTATCAAAATATCCTGCTTGAACAAACTGTATAACCAACACATTGTCTGGGCACATGCATGCACACACACTTTTTGGAGTTGTACTCATCATAGACTTTTACTTTTACTGTTGCTGTCTACAATAATATGCTCTATCATCCCCTTGGAGACATGGATTTGTTATAAAAGCTGGATACCAAACCAAAAATGGCGCCCATTCATTATTCCAGTAAGAACTGCTCGGCTGGCTCATACGCCACAAATAGTTTCCAGCTTCCAGTTTTGCTTCTGCGTCTTGCGGCTCATTGATTATGTGGAGTAGTATTTCTCCTCCTCATAGACTTTACATTGTGATGATGTCATAGATTTTTATTTGATTTTTCTCAGCTCAAGGAAAGTTTTACATATAATAAAACCTCCATGGATCAAAAATTCATAAAAGATAGAGTCATAATCGACCTTATTTGCAGTTTGAGGTGTCCTGTCAGCAGTTTTACATGTTTTTTTTAATAATGGTAGTCAATGGGGAAAATGCTTTTTAGGCTGCAGGGGGATTTTTTTCACTGCAATACTGCAAGTGACCACTGTGAAACATCGGCTGCAAGGCTGAGCATCGGAGCCTTATCCACCTCTCATAATACATCCATGACTCGGAGCCTACAGGTGGATGCTCGGGTCGGAGGAACGTTATATATAAACGGCAGCCGCCCTAACAGCAAGCAACAGCATAGCTTGTGTGAGCGGTGTGGCAGCAGTAATTATATGGGTGTCTTGGATATATATTGCAGTGAGGGGGGATTACAGCGTGTACTTGTTGTACATGTACGAGCTGGGCTGTCTCGACTAGCTCTCAGGCTTTTTATACAAGAAGGAAAGAAAGAAAGAAGAAGACAGAGTGAGAGAGTGAGCAGTAGCACCGAACATACTCTTAGTTGTTTATTTGGCAGGGATGCACTAAATATTTTTGATATTAGCTAATGTCCCTAACAGAGGTTTAATGCACCTGTTGTAAGTCACTTTGGTCCAAAGCGTCTGCCAAATGAATGTAATTTAATTCAACATTATGTGGTCCATTTTTTATTGCAGCGTGGATATAATCCAAAATGAGACAGACCATTACTTAAGAAGAAACTTTGGTAATTAATAAGTATTCTGTTGGTGTGAAAGGTTTCCATGGACATTTCATTTTAAATTATGATACTTATGGCTGTTTTAGGTCATAAATTTTATCTTATTAGCAGTAGACCTGCATTATGATGTGTTATCATGTTAGTGTATTGTTATGAGTCGTGTGAATGTGTATTTTTTTTTCTTATTTTCACCTTGTAAACCGTGTAGACCCCATGAAGAATAGCTGCTGCTATGCACTAGCATAGCAGGGCATCTGGACAAATAAACAGACAGCTAAGCTAAACAGCAGATGGACACGCGGTCCTGTTTATACTGCACTGTGTGTCGGCATGTACAGTTCACACAGCCATACTTCTTGGCCAGAATTCTGAGATATAAATTAACCTTTACTCGGTTAAAAATATCAGCACATGAAACTCTCCTACACATGAATAACCGGCAGTGTTGGGCAACGTTCAAAATGTGATATATTTCATATTACTAGTTACTTTTATTTGAAAGTAATAAGTTACCTTACAGTATTACTGTCTGTGTAGAATAAAACATTACACTACTTACTTTCATCAACATAACCGCAGAAGTACAACTCGGCATTATAAAATGGGAGAGTGTAATGTTGTTTCATAGCGGGTAATCAAGCACAGAATCTCATTATAAATCTAGTGGTGGATGATATGATGTAGCCTAATGAGGTGTGTGTGTGGACCTGAAACGGCAAGCGTGAGAGCCCATCTTCTCCTTTTGTTTGGCTTTTTCCTATTATATGTGAAAGCTCAGGCAGTAGCTTAAGCCTAGGCTAAATACAATGGCCTTTTAGGTCTATTGAAAAACTCCAATAAAATATGCAAAGTGACAGAACATGGTCATTATAAAAACTAACAGCTTAATGTAACAAGTGCAGTGGAGGCTCACAGCTCGATGGGATCAACAGCAACATTACGAAACATGCCCTTAGGCTTGTAGAGAGCTCCCTCAGCTTCCCTAGACATAGATTGCACTTGACTATTATGTCGTTGTCCTTTTCTTTGATAAACTGAAAGTAATGTGAGTATACCCATTTTTCAGTGTGCAGCCATCTCAGCCATTGAATTTTGGCAACAGGAGATTGTTTGGGGGATATTATTTTTTTTTTCTGGTGGCAGAATCACGCAGGATTTGGATGAATTCTTAAAAAAAAACCCACTTAATTTCAGGTGGTAATATGTTACTTGACATAGTAACTGTAATAATTAATAACACATTATATTACTTTGTTATGCTAAATATAACATGTTACCCTCAACACTCATAGCCAGCACACTCTGATCACACATACTGCTGACACTGCTCACATTTGAAAAGAAGTGGCAAGGTGTCCCTTTGCCAATATCAATTAGTATTTGATATGGATGGGATAGGTCCTACACAGCTGTGCAAAACTGGGAACAGCAATCTTCTCAATAAGATCACATGTATTCTGAGTGTGTGAATTAGTCTCACCTGTATATCTGAAACTGGGCCGATCTTAGCTAAAAAAAACAACAAAAAAACCTTGCACTGTTGCAGCAATGGTGATTGCTGATCTGCTGACAGAAGGAGTATCGATTTGAAGCATTTGATTTTAAATGGAGGTGGAACAATGTACTGAACAGGCGATGTGAAGCTGAGTATAATCCATCACTTGTCCTCTACATTGGACGACTTGCTTAATTTAGCTTTCCTGCTATAAAAATACGGATGGCGACAACATGAACAATTCCTCTGCAGCTCACTTGACAGCTCTGTGTTTTTTTTTTCTTATCCACACAATGGTCAAACATGTGATTTCATACTGTCTGCAGAGGTACTGTGCCTCCTGCACTCTCTGTCTCCTGCTCTTGTTTTCTATTACCTCTAATGTCTCAGCCTTCTTTCCTGGTCTATAATTCACCACGTAGTGTCTGATCTCAGCAGTAGATGCTAAAACCTGACTGGCTGGTGTTGGAAAATCACATGCCCTCCTTAAACAGGCTGACGGACTATTTTCGACTCCCTTTTTGTCCACCTGTCTTTTCCCTTTAATCTCTCTAAGCTGCCCAGAAGCTCTTTTGATCTCGGTGTTCAGACTCACCTGAGAGCTGTGTGCGCTCTAGGCCTCATTTGTTTGCTGTTGCAAAGAGATTTAGGTGGCTTTAATGAAAAGTGACCACTGCTTGAACAGATACCACAGTATGTTGAGTTGCAGTGTCTTTAGTTATTTTAGCTAAGCACTTGTCACACTTTGGGAGTGTAGGGAAGGACTTCTTGCACGTATTACTGCAGTTTACTGTGGAATCAAAACTATAAGCTGGCAGACTTTTAAGTGATCAATTGTAAGTCAAATCTTTAATTCAAATCTATAATTAAATGCTTCATACTGTTGAATAAAAACAAACAAGAAAAAATGCTTTAAGTAATGCACTGTATAGTTTTTCACCTCACAAAGGGACTTATCAGTCTGCTGAAATACCAGACTAAAACTTTAAATGTCAAGCTATCCCTAAAACAGCTCCACCTGCCAGCGCTGACCCTTCCTGTCTCTAGGTACGGCTGCTATCCTGCTGGAAAGGATCTTACACTGGCGTCAGGACAATGTCCGTTCTTTTTGTCAAAATGATGCTTGTGTGCAGGTTTGCGTGACTTGAAATCACAGACATTGGCCCCACAAGGCCAAAGTGGGATTGATTCTCTGTCTAGGCTATTTCTTTGTTTGACCAGGGCCATCTTTTTCACTATATGTTGGACTGAGTGCGTCATTGTAGAATAATAGCAAGCTATAGGCAGGCAACTGTTCTCAGAAAAAAAAGGCTCTGACAAACCCAACTGCACCAGCACCATATGGCAGATAGACAAAGTTAACAACTAGCTGGTGGATAAAGTGAAGCATTTAGTAGCTAAAATGCCAGATATTACCTTAAAGAGTTGGTGGAGAACAAAACAGAGGTAAAAGGATAGTGAGTACCAAACTTAAATTAGTCAGGTAGCCAGAATCATGACTCTAAATGAATAGTAATGTTGCACTGTGTCTGCGAGATGTCTGCTAGAACTGTTTGCTAACATGTTTGCACCCTAGCCCCTATTCTAAAATGTGGTTATATGTCAATATTGTGTGTTCTGCTTCCCTTCAATTCATGCTTTTTGTGATTTTCTGTCATTTATTTACTGTTATGATGTTGGATATTTATCTTAAATATAGTCAAAATTGAAAATGTGTTTAAAAATACTCCCTGCAAGTCAAAAGTCAGGGCTTCAGTGTGATCTGAAGGCTTCGTTTGCAGTTGTTACCTCTAGTTCCTCTTCGTGATGACATCAGATTGTTCACTGTGCGTTCCATAGTCTTTGTTGCTAAGGTTGTTGTTCATGTTGTTCACTTGTATATTTCAGATCAGATTCAGGTTCAAACATGTACAGATGATGAACGTGGACGCTGATACACTAAACTGAATTGAATAGGGTTTTTTTCGGGGGCAAAAAGCCTAACAACGGTGGAAGTGGTGGGCAAGTAATGTAATTGGCGTATGCCTGAATGCTGCCTGACGTTCTGTCTTATTTATTTGAGATGAGATGTTTTAATTTGCTTTTTGGTTCACTAACTTTACAGAATCTGCATAATTGACTTGACCTGTACTGATTGACCCTCGCGGACGTGGAAACTATAATTTCAACTTAAGTCCTGCAAGGTGCTGAAATTTGGCACTGATTTATCCAGCATGAATAACGTTAAGCATTGAGTTCAGTACCAAACCCTAGAAACCCTAAATTAACCTGTAGACTGACATGCGTAACTGAGCAAAACATATTCTCAGTGGTTAACCGATTAATGGTTAACCGTTGACATCCCTACTTAAATCAAAATACATATGGTCTGTAAAGGCATTACATTTCTTATTTTCATGCACAGCATGTCTTGTAAATGTGTCTGGATTCTGAACTGTTGTTACTAATATCAGGTATTGATATCTGCCCTTCACTGTGCCTCTTAATCATTGTGTGTTGAGAGATTTACCCCAAAAGCCTGATGTTTGCTGCAGTTTTAAATATTTAGATTTTATTCTGCTGAGACCTAGTCATGTCTCACTTCTAGCTGCCTCCACTGCTTCCTTCTTTGGGTTGGCAGCTGCACTGTGGAAATAAAGCGATGCCTGCATGAACAACAGTGTCTCTACCCACTGTTATCATGGTTAGTATGTGCTTTTGTAATTAGAAACAGTTGAACAAATGGACCGTGTTAGTCTAACCTCTGACTCCTCAGTCCTCTCCTCTCTATTACAATCTCACCAGACCTTTACCTGCAGGTGAACAGTCTGTAGAAAAGCACAGACCCGCAGCATAAATCCTGTCACCATGGGGACACCAGAGATAAACAACACAGCGGCATGAAAACACAAGTTGATAGCACAGGCAGCCCACAGCATGTCCCCTGTTTTCTCACTTAGAGGGAAATAGTAGCATCTGCCTGATGAAATGCTCTTGTGTTTACTGAACATCCTGGAGAAACTCAAAAAAACATTTGATATCAGATTGATCTCAAACGTTGTTTGATACGCTGTCTGGCATAAAGCTGAACTTCTGACTTTCCATATAATAGGCCTTTTTTTTCGGTTCACCAGCGCTTGCAGCATCCTTTGAGAACTAATTTGGATGAATATTTTACCCAGCCTAATCCTTTCTTAAATCTCTGAATCACAAATACAAGGATTTCTCTCAATGGTTGAAGTTACATTTTAAAGAAAAGATTCAAATGTGTTGCAGATGTATTAGATCTTTGGCAAGTTTTCTGCAAATTACACAGCAGCACTAGAGCAGCACAAACAAATGTATTAACTTGTTTATCTCACTTTTCTCTATTTCCTGTCTCTCCTTTTTTTTTTTCTTTCTATCTCTATTTAGTGTCTCCCCATCTAATAATATCTTGCTAAATTTGTGCCAGTCCTACCTTATTTACTTTCTTTTCCTTCCTCAGCATTTCTGCTTTGGCAGTTGCCGCCTCGCTTTCCCCTCATCATTCATTATTCAACGAGCGGTTGCTTGGATGTCCACGAATCTGGATCCAGACTTCATCCTGAGATACTACATGCGGCACCGTAGGGCGACTCGCGCCATCAGTAACTGTCTCTATCATGTCATGCTACAACAACACTTCCCGTACCTCTGGCGGTGATACCAGCTGGTGTTCCCGACGAGTTGAGTGCATGCCTGTGAAGCGAATGTGCCAGCTCATCGTCGTAAAGTGATACGGGGAAGGTCTGCGGTTGTAGTATTTGACTTGTTATGAATATGTACTGACAGAAGACGAGCAGCAGAGGCAGTGTTTAATCTGGGATCTACATGGACATTTACTCGGCATGAGGACGACTGGCAGGCAGTCAGACGGGCAGGCGGGGGATGGAGGAGTGGAGCAGGGTGAGCTCAGTTTGGGTGTTAGCGGCCTTCTTCGAGCCCGCTGTAGCATTAACGTCCAAAGTGGTGCTGTCTCACGCCTGGCTGACTGCATGATAATGGCAGGATGAGTGCAGGAGATGGGCAAAGTTTGTGTGGTTGTTTGTGTGAGACAAACAGAAAGAGTAAGAGTGGATGTGTGGAGCTTCTGTTGGCAACATGAGCATTATTGCAGAATAATACATACTGTGAAATGGAGGACTGCAACTAATGATTATTTTCATTATGAATTAAACAGTCGATTACCTTTCAATTAATTGTTCCGTCTTTTTAATGTCAGAAGAAAGTGAAAAATGCCATCACAGTTGCTCAGAGCCCAAAGTAACGTCTTCACATTTCATTTCATTTTCACATATACATGCAGACATAGTATATGTTTATATGAACCCATTTACAACTAATATAAAATATATAAAGGGTTGTTCCTTTCTTGAATCTATTTGGCACTTTAACAAAGGTTATATTAAAATAAAACTTCTGTCTTTATTTCTCCTCCATCTAAATACCCATAATCTCCTCCCCCATCCTCCCTTTCACCTTACCTACCAATACCATGTCCAATGAAAATCCATAAATATACATGTGTCAGCATTGTTTTTGTCCTTCAGAAGTTTTTTTCCAGTTTTTAAGCCACAATTTTACGCTACACTTTCAGATCCTGGTTGGTCACCTGTCAGTTCAATGTAGCTGCTTTATAACCTGGTGGCAAGGCTACTCCTCTGTCCCTGGTTGAAGGGCTTGTGGGTACTGCTTTAGTGTTGAAGAAAGGAGAGGTCTCTGTACTTTCAATGAACTTTACTCAACCTCTCCAGATGTGAGCTTCCTTGTTGCCGGTCTCATCAACAATGGCCGTAGCAGATAAAAATCTCCAATATTAAGACTCTCCTCCATTACAAATCTCATAAATAATCTCCTCCAGGGGCAATCACTGCTCCAAGACCGCTTGGCCTCCTCGGAACTGCCTGCTGGTGGGGCTCCAGATGCTAGTAGCCTCCCACCTACTGGGTCTCAGTTGCAAAACGTAAATGCTGAAGAATTTTGCTTTCCCTCTTTCACCCATATGGATCTGATGAATGTGACTCACCTGGTCACCGATGATTAACCTGCTCCAACTTCTACGCTCCAGGAGTTAGTGGATAGCTTGCCCCCTTACCTCTACCTGAGCTCACTATCCCAGAGAGACAGTGTAGGTGTTGATGGTCTTGGCCCAGGAAGTGCCCTGTCCCTGGCTCTTTATCTGGCTCATTGACTGACCCCTTTGGTTCAAACCCTAAAGCCATTTGTTCTTCGAGCAAGTAGTGTTGCCTGTCACCCAGTGTAGCCAAGCTGGGTACCACCTCAGCTGCTCTCAGTTCACCTCCAGCTGCAAGGACCACTGCCCCTAGTCAAGTACCACCGCCCCTGCCTCACCTAGGTCGGCTACTTCTGTCGCCTGCCAACTCCCTTCCAACCTTGCAGTTAACACTGACGGAGGTAGGTCTGTGCTTGAAATCTTGGCGTTGGGCGACTCCATTGTAAGATTTGTTAAACTCCTGTCCACTGTAATAGGACATGCTTGAACTGATGATGTCATGTCTAGATGATGAGCAGAGCTGCACTGGGACATTGAATCGCTGTGTTGCATGCTGCGTAATATCTAGCCCCATCCCTACTGTTTCAAAGAGTGTTAATTGTTTTAATCGTCTCCCAACAGTGGCTGCTAAATTTTTGTCAGCAGGATATAATTTTATCAACAGTTTTGATTATGTCTGGACTGAACAGGACAACCACAAAATGGACAGTCTTCACCCAAGTAAGAAAGGAACCAAGCAACTAGTTTCTAATTTTATCCCTTTTTATAGCTTTTGATTCTCTCTGACACACCTCAGCGTGACCCTTTCCACAATTCAACTTCTCACTCAGAAAAGCCCATTTTACAACAGTAAGAGTCCTGCTGGCCTTTCCTGTAATTTTAAAAGTACCGTTCCTGTTGTGACCACTGTCAGAAGGAACAGGTGTTCGACAAGCCATCCTTCTCCCCGTATGGTCACACCATCTAATCTCATTCACATTCCCTGGTGGCCTATGTCTCCTCCACCGCCCCATGCCAAAATGCCAAATATATTCACGACAGGGCGACTCATTGTAAGATCTTTAAGTCATTTGTGATTTCATTTTATCACAGAATCTTGACATTTTTGCGATAACAGAATTGCAGAAGCCTCTCCTCCTGGCTACTCTTTTCTTTTTCACCCACCTAAACCTTTGGGGAGGGGGAGAGGGTCCAGCTGCTTTATCTCAGAATTTAAATCTTTCTTGTATTGATATATAGGACTGTTTTCCTCTGTCTGTGCCTTGTAGTCTACACACCCCTGCAGAGCTCTAATCAGTAATCCTACCCAGATATGACAGGTTTTTAATTTTAGGTGATTTTAATATTCATGTCTGCTGCACCTCTAACAGTTCAACTGCTGAATTTCTATCCCTGATTGATTCTTTTAATTTATCTCTCTCTCCAACTGGGTCCCACTCACTGTCAGGGCCGTACTCTTGATCTTCCATCTTATGGTCTTACATTATCTGACATGACATGTTCTGATCCTTGTGTTTCTGATCACTATTGTATATGTTTTTATTTGGTTGTACCTCTTTGTTTTAGCTGCTCAATTACACAGTTCCAGTCTAGATTATTTAATTCTACCTCTGCCAATATTTTGAGTAAAGCCTTTAATACTATCCCTTGTGAGATAAAGCCCTTATTATCAGTGGATGAGCATCTAACTAATTTCAATATCTTTTGTGATTTACATCCTTGATGAAATTGCACCATTTAACATAGAACTGCCACGGGGTAAAATTGACCCGTGGCGGTTTT
Source organism: Euthynnus affinis (assembly GCA_029490765.1). Lineage (NCBI taxonomy): Eukaryota > Metazoa > Chordata > Actinopteri > Scombriformes > Scombridae > Euthynnus > Euthynnus affinis. The sequence goes on from CM055856.1 coordinate 3,059,071, forward strand.
TCAGTTGTATGTTACTATGTTTTAATAAAATATTCATGTCATTCAGTCTCTGGCTTTAAAACACAGGCATTTCTACTTATAAGCACCGCCAGGTAAAATTTACCTTTATATGAAATGCATTTATTTCCATGTGGTTTATGTTTCAACATTGTAAGTCGCTAGGTAACAGCAGTCGTTGAAGTGTGTGATCTGACAACTACTTCAAGTCATAATTAAATTATAACAAGACCAGAGGAGAATGACCTGCAGAAAAAAACTTTCACAAGTGGATGAAGTGCTGGAAAGCTGTCTGTGGAAAATGCATGTTCAAGATGCTGAATGTCTGCTCAAAGTGTGTCTGAGGGACACATAAACCTATAATCACGTGTTCAAATGAAGGTGATTTAGCCTACTCACAAACGTTGATTGTGTGTAAAACTTATTTTTAGTTCATTGATTATTCATTTATTATTGTTTTGATATGTTACTGTTTATTGTTTATAGGCTATTTAGCCTAATTTGCCCGTTTCCTTACTCTGTTTTCATGAATGGAACATTAAAAGAGAAATATATATAAGTATATATGCATTACGATGTTATAAATTAACAAAAGCTTTAATGGTTACCTCAGGTTTCTTGGTGATGTTATCTTATTCACACATTGTTCAAATGCCTAAATTAATGATTGATTAAGTGAAATTGTGTGCTTGACTGTGTCATGTTGATTTTGTTGCGACATTAAATCACCCCTAAGTGTGGTAGCTGTTTATAATTATTGTTATGACTCATTATTGTCCATTTAGGGTATTTAGGCTAATTTAACTCTGACTCTGCTGTGGTTTATTTGTGGTGTGAAAGCAAACGAACCAACGACAGGATTTTAAGAAAGCATGACTGTGATTTTAGCATCATTTCAAAAGCTAAACTATCCATGAGCTGATCGTGAAATCTGTTCAGGAAACAATCTTATAATTGATCTGTATAAGTCATGTATATATTTATGCAAATCATTTGGTAACCATGGTAACATGTATGCACACCAGCGATGGTATTTTCCCTGAATAATAGGTCAAAAGCTATTAAAACTGCTGTGTTTGTATCCTACTCGATGTACTTTGTCTAGTCCATTAAAAAGGGTGTGCAAGTGATAACACAGTAAGAAACCTTGAATCATTACCATACACAATGCCTCCTTTTTCTTCCTTTCTCTGTCTGTTAGTCATGATTCATAACTTGTGGTCGATTTGCAGTCTAATAATACTAGTAATGCTTATAATCAGTTATTTCTTTGTGAGCTCTTTGTGACACCAAAGAACATAAATATAGACATCGAAAGCTTTAAAGTGTTGCATGAACTTCTTCAGTCACTGGAATTTGATTTCCCCCACGTGGGTCCTGATGATGCAAGATGACAATCACCATAATTGTCCAGTCAACGGCTTACCTTTCAGTCTGTATAACTTCACATTTACTCCCCTTGGTTTGTTTGTAAAAAGTCAGTGTGAACAGGAACTAGACCAGAGCTAAAATACAACAGTCTATCATCTTTTTCCTTGGTCTGGACCAAATGAACTGAACTACAGGTGTGAAAGCAGCTTTATGCGAAAATGCGGTAGTCAGGTGCACGGGTAAATTTTACCCCCCTGGCCACCATGAGGACCTTAAAGCTCTGAAGAAGCTCTTTAATGCTGAGGTCAAAGACTCCAGACACGCCTACTTTTCCCATCTCATTGAATTTAATCCCAAGGTAAGGCAAACCATGCCATTGATGCCCCCAATCCCTGCTGTAGATGCTACTCTTGAAACCTGCATTAAACTTTTTTTTTACCTCACCTGTAGATCTCCCATCACTTTGTTTGCCCGTTAGACCTAAAACTTGTTTTGATCTCTTCAACCTTATCTCTCAACCCACTTTGTTAGAAATTGTCAACAAAATGAACTCCTCGTCCTGTCCTCTGGGCATTGTCCCCCTTTGATTTTTTTTTAAGAACACAATTTGTCCTTTTTATTCTGAACATTTTAAATAGCTCCCTTTCTTCTGGGACTGTGCCCCACTATTTCAAAAATGCTCTTGTTCAACCTCTGTGAAAGAAACACAAACTCGATTCAAATGATTTCAACAATGTAAGACCTATCTCTAAACCTCTCATTCAGCCAAAGTCCTGGAGAAGATTGTTGCAAATCAACTTGTTTTTCAGTCAGCTTTTAGATCTCAACACGGTACAGAAGCTGCCCGTTCTGAAGGTCATGAATGACCTGCTTTTAGCTGCTGACACTGGACGTCCCTCCATTTTAGTACTCCTGGATCTGAGTCTAGTGTTTGACACAGTTGATCACACCATCTCCTTGTCTAATTTAGAGCAATGGGTGGGCATCAGTGGTGCGGCCCATGAATGGGTTGAGCCATACAGACAGAACTGTTTGTGTTGGTATCACTGAGTCTGTTCTTAAATAGTTTTGAAGTGGATATCTATCATCTGGGCATTTTTAAAAGGGTTAAGAGTCCCAATGGAAACATTTTCTACCCACACACTGCAAACCAATCCTCTTTGGCAACTTTTGAAGGTGATTTCAGCACAATCATCTATTCGTCTTGAGACAGATCTAACATTACTGGCAGTGCATGCAACTGGCAAGCCACAGAAAGGATGAAATGGTTCATTAGTGATTAAGGTTTTGGCAATCATAGAAGACCAAGCCAACTGCTAACAAATATAAATCTTCTTCGCCCCAGTTGACCAAACATATTCCTACAAAAACATCTTTTAAACCATTAAACACATCTTTCTTAGAATAACACCATGAGTATAGGTCTACGACATCTAGGCTGCATTGTGGGGTTCCTCAGGGTTTGGTACTTGGCCCGATTCTTTTTACCATTCACATGCTGCCATTGGGACATCATCATAAGATCACACAACATCACTTTCCATTTTTAAGCAGATGATACCCAGGTTTACCTCAGCTGTGACCCCAAATAACTTCAATTAATTTTCATTTATAAACTGTATAAAGGACATTGATAAATGGGTGGCTCAAAATTTCCTTCCACTCAACTAAAAAAAAACTGAGATACTTCTATTTGACACTGACTCCTCCACCACTCAAATTAATTAATTAATTAACTGACAACATCCTCACTTTGAACAGCTATATCAAATCTGTCATACAGTCATGCTTTTTTCAACTTAAGAAAATGACTAAAATTAAGCCATTTCTGATTTCCATTATCCATGGTGCTATTCTTCTTGTTGTTAAATTAACATTTTCAAGATTCCTGTTGTTTGTTGTTTTTACTCTGTAAAGCACCTTGTAAACCTTATTTTGGAAAGCTGCTATTTCTTCTTCTTCTTCGTCTTAATAACAAAACTAGAACTATAAACATGTTTTTGCATGTTTCTCATTCCTCCACTGTCTGCTTTCGTACGAAGGCAGAAATTTGCACATAGCTGCACACATTCCCCAAAGATGGCTTCAACATGAATATTTATAGCTTTCTGTGAAAAGGATTACGTAACTGTTAACACACCATCCCAACGTATGTCAAGTGTGAGCTTTCCTGTGTAGGTACGGTGGGTGTCAGTCATCTCCCCCTCCTCTTTTTCATGAGTCATAAGCTAAGTTGGAGTAAAGCTCATCAGGTTTAATGACACACTAATTTGCACCAATTCTCTGTCAAACCATCCGAAAACCCACCATGGAAAATGTAGTCTGTGCTGGGAAAAGGAGAGAAAGAAGGCAATCAGAACGTTACCTTTTATTGTTGTGCTTTTAATGTGCGTGCACATTAATTAGTGCAGGACAGTGTACTGGCACATTGTATTCTATTTATGATAATATTTTCATATCTTCAACTTGCTTATGAATATAAATCATTGTAGATGCATGCTCCAGATGATTTGAAGTCATGCATTGTTGTGGATGTTCAGAAAAACGGTACTGTTGAGCACAACTAATGCAAGATTTTTCCCATTTTGTAATGTTTTTATTTCAGCTCTGTAATCCCAATTATCTTTCTTTAATCACTATTATAGTGGACTAACTTGCACCACAGTCAAATCTGTGAAATATACTATTATATTCTACTGTGTATTTTTCAATACATTTAATCTTACATTGCACTCTTAAATATATGAGCTTGTTTGGATAACTGTTGAACTCACTATACATTTTATTCACCAGTCATTAGTCCAAAATCCAAGTTTTTTATTTGATTGGGTGAAGCCTTTTAGCCATTTTCATCAATAACAAAAGAACTGTGTCACTAACTAGTGTCTGACACTGAATATAACAGGCAGAAAATAAATAAAAACAAACATAACATTTGAAAATGTGGCTAATAGATAATCAAACTAATTGAAGGCAAGATCCAGACAGTAAGTTTTAGTGGAGAGGTAAGACATTTTTTCTTGGCAAAATAATCCCGCTGTCACTTGCTTTTTGGCTTGACAACATAGTGTCTCACAGTGTTGATGTGATTATTTCATCCTCCTTGGCAGTCCAGGAAGCTGTGTGTGTTTGTGGGAGAATATTTGGATTTGAAGTCAGTTTTGAAAGTCTGCTATGGTCATTTACCTTGATCATCAAGTCAAACAGCTTTCACTAATTTATAATGGATGTTTTGGTGGAAGAAGAAAGTGTTACTCTAGTTTTTTAAATATGAATATAGTAGTATTGAGGTCAGCTACATTAGGACAGTAGCCAGACTCCGCTGTTAGTTACATGTGACTATGTACTCATTGCATGTCAGTCATCAGTTTAACAGCAGTATAAAGCACCGTAAGTGTGTTTATCAAGCTTTACTTTGCTTTAAATGACATCTAAAGCAGTCACACTGAAAGGCCAGCTCGTCTAATTAAAACCCAGCTCAAGAATTGAGCACATCTCCTCCTTCCTGTCGAGATTGCGGCTTTGAGCGTCCGGCTGACTGTGTCATTTTGATTGACCAAGAGGATTTGAGGGAATAATACGCTGGCTCTCGTGGAAGTCCCAGAGTTCATAATGTTTCATAATGTTTTGCAATAAAATCCCATTTGTCTATATGATTTCTTTGAATTTAGTTTTTTTTATTTTCAGCTTTCCACAACGCTTAACCTAAAGTGCATTTATTAGCAGCAACATAGATGTTGATTAGCCTGTGTCTGTGTTGATACTTGATGTTTCAGAAAGCACATCAATTACCTTTAGGCTACATTTACACAAGGTCTCCAATGTCTTCTCTAAATAAGACTCTGAGTGCACATGTAGCTGAAGCTCATTAAACTGCATGAGCAGTGTCATAGGGCATTTACTCATAAATCCAAAACAAGAGGAAAGGGTAATTAAGCTACATGATAAACTGACTCTGGCAGTGTACAGTCATTTCAGCAGTGAGTCTTTTACTGTTGAGCAAGTGGTAGGAGGAGCAGAAATAAAATCCTAACCACTGCCATGCCCACCTGTAATGTGGATATGCCTCTGTGCAGTGCAGTCTAGTGGTTTGACCATCGCCTGTTCACTCTCACCTGGCCCAAAGCTGTCAGAAAATATATATAATTTTCTCAGAAAGTTGTGTGGTTTCTTTCAGCAGAGACTTGTAGGTTCACTTACTGAGTTATTATGTAGGACTGGTTGAGAATGATAAAATTTCAAACTGTTTTGAAGTGGATATCTATCATCTGGGCATTTTTTAAAAGGGTTAAGAGTCCCAATGGCAACATTTTCTACCCACATACTGACAACCAATCCCTCTTTGGCAACTTTTTAAAGGTGATTTCAGCACAATCATCTATTCATCTTGAGACAGAGCTAACAATACTGGCAGCGCATGTAACTGGCAAGCCATAGAAATGATGAAAAGGTTCATTAGTGGTTTCGGTTTTGGCAATCATAGAAGACCAAGCCAACTGCTAACAAATATAAATCTTCTTCTCCCCAGTTGACCAAACATATTCCTACAAAAACGTCTTTTAAACCATTGAACACATCTCCTAGAATAACACCATGGTTTTATTGTATCATTTTATCCTTCAAAGGTGCTACAACTGAATAAAACTTTATCTGAAATATACAGAATAAGGAAAAAAGCTATTTTTCTTCTATCAGCAACATTGGAGCTTATCCTTTCTGTCTCTTGTAGTCTGGACCCAGATGTGCAAAAACATATACTTGATTGAAAATACTATCCTAAAACATATACAGTAGAAGATAATTCACAGTTGACTTGGTACAGGATGTTTAAAATGAGATTAACAGAATGTGTTCATGCACACCTGCAACAACTGCATCTGTGCCACCTGGCACTGCACACCGGTGGAACACTTTTGGCAAGAAATCGTCTTTTCTTTATCCCAATATCCCTGTCACTTAGAAACACACACACACGCAATCAGCCTAAATCAGACATCCAAACATTTATACATCAGGGCTCTAACAGTTGCCAAGAAAACAATCCTCCCTGACTGGAAATCTTCCTGCGATCCTGATATTAACTGCTGCCCCTATCTTGTCTTGTTTGCATGATCACCATCACAGTCGTTCATAAACCGGTGCTCGATTCCATAATCAACAAGGAAATGGAAAAGATTTAATTGACAGCCTTTTGGCCATCTCACTCTGTCCTGCGCCACTCTCCCTTTTGTCAGATTTGTTTAGCTCCATTTCAATATGGAGAAATCAATTGGAGGTGTATGGCAATATATCTTGATTTAAAGATAGACAACTTCTAAAGTAGAGCCACCGGGTGGAAGATGTAAAATTTCAGGTGTATCTCCCAGAACATCCTGAAGGTCACGAGGAGATGTTGAGCTGCACAGAATGTGGTTTGAAAGACAGAATGACAGGATCACAGTGACATTTAAAGAGCAGCATCCAAGAACTGATTTACTTGAGGAATGATGGCGGAAAGAGATTATTGATCAGATATGGTGATGCAAGAATTACTTTATGACAGAAACTTTGCCAGAATGGGAAATCTGAGGAGGAAGAAAAAGCTGAAATTCATCAATAGAGGAAATGAATGTGAGAGACAAGATCTTCCTTACTGAACTTTGGTTGAACTTAGTTTAAATGTTCCTCTTATATCTTTTTGTGGTAATATTTCTCCTGTTTAATGACCTTTCTCATTAAGCCGTACTAATGGCGTGGCTTTGTGGATTGAAGTGTTGATTAGTCGTCCACCATTTTGGTCCTGATTGAAATATCTCAACATCTACTGGATGGATTTGTACATTCATGGTACCCAGAGGATCTAGCCTATTGAATTTGGTGATCCCCTAAAGTTTTCTTCATGTGCCATCATGTGGTCCACAGCTTTGGGTATAGAGGTGTATATATAGTAATAGGTATAAGAATTTCCATTAAAGGTATACTATGCAGGATTTGTCGGGCTGGCATTTTTGTTGCCCTCTCGACAGAGAAGAAAGTGAGTAGCACTGGTGAGAATAAAGCTGTGCATCAGATAAATAAAATGTTATTTTCTGCTTGTTTGACAGTAATTAGACACGCCTCCATGTAACCCTGCGGGAAGATGCTGCATTACCGGATTTTGTGTGAATGCAGAGCTTCATCTTGTCTGCTGAGAGGGCAGAGGATACAAACACTGCCACACGCTTCTAATAGCCATAAGTGATGGCTGAGAGGGATTATTTTTGTATGAGTCTATACATCATTTTATAATGCATAATATACCTTTAAATTTGATACAGATATTCGTGGCTCCCAGATGATAAATCCTAATGACATTTGTGATCCTCTGACTTTTCCCCCTTCGCCACCATGAGTTTCACATTTGTGGTTTTGAGTGAAATGTTTCAGCAACAATTAGATGGATTGCCATTAAGTTTTTGGTATCGATATTAATGAATTCCCCTCAGGATGAATTGTGATTATGTTCCCTTCCCTTTTTTCCACTTTACATCTAGCACCATCATCTGGTCATAATGCTAACTTGCACAATACTTAGAATACCAGCTTGGCTGTAAAACGTGTGTCTACACAGAAAGCGTTTCAGACACATTTTAGTCGTTTGTCTTACACGTGTCTGGTGAGACGTGTTAACAGTTATGCTCCTATTTTAAGCAATAGCTGCTGTCTACAAAGGCTGTGTATCGGCTTATATTTCAGTCGTGCTGCACACTGCTCACTTCTTTTATCTCTTAGTTTTATGGTTGAATGTGCGGAAGGAGACAGGAAACATAGGTAAAGAGAGGAGCACATGCAACAATGGTCGTGTTCATGTGGTAAACATTCTAACCATTATGCCACCAGAGCGACCCCTGAAGCGCATTTTTACACTTCAAGTCTATTGTCGTCCGTTTTATGAGTAACTACAGTGATTGGAGGCAAAACACAGGTAACCTATACATAATACTGTGCCAGGACCAAGCGGAAACCTCTGCGGCTGTAAAATGAAGCCAATGCGGAAGTGCCAAAAACTGCAGTTCCTCGAATGGCCACTTGAGGCTGGCTCCAAAAGTGAGTCATTGCCCATAGACCCCCATGTTAAAACGCCCAACTTCACAGCAGAAATAAACAGCCTTGGTCTCTAAAACTAATTTACCCTTTCATGACAACTGACAACTCACCCATTTAAATTTTATGAAGCCGTTAAGTTATGCATAATGACGGACATGGCTGCTTTGAGTGACAGGCACACCAGCTGCTTGGTGGCTTGTTTCAGCTGTTTGGCCCACCTCTTCGCCCAATTTTGATTGGCTGGGGGTTAGGCAGCGCAACGTAATGCCAAGATGGCAACAGCCGGAGTGGCTCACTTTGAGCTTCAAAGCCGCTCTTCAGAAACCAACAGGTGACGTCATGGTAGCTATGCCCATATTTTTATACAGACTATGGCCTGGATGCATCCTATGCTAACGCTACTGCTCTGCTAACATGCTGCTCATGTCATGCAGACTGTGTAGTATGGTTGGGTGATATCTCAAATTAATTTGATTAATTAGAATGAGTAAAATATCTAAATCATGAAAACTGAGTTATTACAATACACAATAAGTGTATTTTTAGTCAAAAAGTAACGTAGATGCTAACTGCTACATTAGCCGTGTAAACTGTGATGTGATTAGTTACGCTACATGTTCACCTGCTGCGGTTTTCAGGGCTGTCGTGACTCCAGGTGGCTAGCTGGTCGCATCTATGAGAAGGACAGACTGAAAATGACTCTGCATACTGGTCTGTGAGTGTTGGGAGTCGACTTAACAGTCTTCAGATATCAAGCTGCTGTTTTGTAAAGAAACACAAACAGCATCAGATCGATTAGTGACCTTTCTGCTCTATCTGAGCTTAAAAAACACAGATGATTAAACTGGATGTGCTCTTCTCAGTTGAAGCATTAAGTACTGGCAGTCAGTCCCTGTGTGGAAAAAACAGTATTTTATGCGTAATGATGAAGCCTTGAAGCTGATTCAGGTCTTTTTATTATTCTTGCTCAACTGAACCCAAGCTTGAAAAAAAAAACTTGATTAGATCTTTTGGCCGTATCGTTCAGCCTTACTGTGTAGACACGGTGTAAATCTTGCTTCCACCTGTCACCTATATACGCCACATTGCATTCTGGATGTAATTTATTTGTCTCTCCTTTACTGTTTTGCTGTTTTGCTCTAAAACAAAACAAATAATCCACACCAGTACATTAATCAGTTGAAAATTAGCTGTTCATTCTGCTGAATGCAATGACAAATGGGTGTGGAATATGATGGATGATGATTGCAACTTAATTACAGAGAAATAATGAAATCAACATTTCATTTTAATTTAAAAGTAAATATTGAGGCTTTGTCTCTCTCTGTGTGTGTGTGTGTGTGTGTGTGTGTGTCCTCTGGCAGAGTTGTAAGCTGTGTGTTGCTCTCTTCTCCTTTTGCTTCTTTCTTTGCTACAGTATATACATATTGATTTTCCTCTGCACCCTCTCTGGGCACTTTCACTGGAATAAAACTATGACATAACTTGCAGTTTACGATCCTTTTCATTGACCTGCTGTAAAAAAAACTCGGCACTCAAATGGCCTTCATGTTAACTATGCGTTTGTGCCCTGAATGACTAGCAGGTCCTCAACATGGGAGGCGATAAATGATTGAGATGCTGAATCAGCTCTCTCGCTGTCTCTCTCTCCACAGGGTCACCGGTGAAGGACTTTTCTCTTCATGGACTGATGATTTACAATCTGAGTCTTTCCTCATTTACCTTTTTGAACCACTTTTATCTAAATAGTCAAATAAGCATACAACAACAGTCTCTGAAACTGCTCAGGCATAAAAATAGGCAGACATCCAGACCACAGTGCCTGAGCTATATAAATCTTCAGTCAGTAAATAATCAACGATAAAGAGAGTGTTACAAGACATGCTGTGCAAAAGGTGTAGAAAGAACTGTCTGCTTATCCTAAATGACGCACATCCTCACATATTCTGATTCAACTGTGTGAAACAACGCAGAAGATGAGAAGATCTGGGGGCATTATCCCCTTTCACTAGAACAGTTTTCACACAGAGTACTTGTAAAACAGTGACAATGAATTCCAGGCATATGCATGAAAACTGATAATTAGCTCTCATGTATGTTTTGTTTTACAGTACGACCCTTAAATCACATACAATGTTATTTAAATGACCTGACTCTTCTTCTCTCTTTGCCATATTGCTACACTTACTCTATAAATCCTGTGACTACGCCTAGCTGTCACCGCTGTGATGTTTTTTTTTTTTGCACTGCTCTTCCCCCCAAAAATACTGTCAATTATGCAGTGTGGGTATTTGACCAGGTTTGAATTTTTTGCAGACAGTCGCTCTGTCTCCAGACATGGTGGCTAATCTTGGCTCCACAGTGTTTGCGGTACCTGAATGTAAAAACCTATCACTTATTTGTTTTTGGTGATTAATCTTTTTTTTTTTTTTTTATTGCTTTTTCTACATCCTTTACACACATACACAGTGGAGGTTCAGCACATAAACAACATCACAATCCCATTTGTCAACACATAAATTACATCTCTGTACACCACACTTCAAAGGATGCAGTCTGAGAGTTTAGAGAGACCAAAATAAATGAGGACAGCCTTGACGGATGCCTCTGGGAAATCCAAAATAGTGGGAAATTTAGATTATTAGTAGCCACCATAGCTGAAGGGTGTGAATCTTTTTTTTTTTTCATCATATTAGGAATGTAACCAAATTTTCCCATATTCCATATAAAACTGAATCTTTGTCAGACGGCCTTAGGATATTCTTAGAAACACATGTCTTGCTGTTTGTACTGGAAAAATACGGCAGCAAGGCCAAAATTGTCTCTAGATTGAATAACTGCTTTTATTCTGCCTCTATAAGCACTTTTCTCTGCTGTAATCTCCTCTATCAGTTTTGCTCCTCCTATGCTTTGTCTTCTCGTCCTCCTTTACACCCATAATTTATTTACTCTTTGCCGTCTTCACAGCATATTCCTTCACCGTTTTGACAAAGCGTGTTTCCTTTTTTCCCCCTTTTGTCCCGCGTGCACTACATCGAATCCCCACTACCGAAAAGCTACAGTAGCTGGCACACACAGAGGCGTAAAGGTCAGAGGTCACTAAAGTGGAGGTGCAGTACCCATGTTTTTCAGCATCAGGTTTCTGAGCATTAATAAAAGGTGCGATGGATATTGGCTGCCCTCTGCTTTGCATTTACACCGTTGTACTGACAACTTTTCCCCCTCTAGACATGGACTCTTCCTCCCTTCCTGGCCGCACCGCAGTCACTCTGATCCATTAATACTCTTAACATAATCAAATCTGTTCACTTGCAGAGCGCCCCAAACCCTGCACTGTGTGCGTAGATATAAATGAATATTTGATAGCACTACAGATACAGAGCTGCAGGCCAGCTGAGGAGAAATTAGTCATTTTTGCTCTGTGTACATAGAAGTAAATGTTTGTGAAGGTGCAGGCCTAGTATTGGGGGCTGCTTGTATTGTTCGGCTTCATCGGAGCTGCATTATCTCCTTCATAAGCAGATATTTAATAAAATTTCACTTCAAATGAGATGTCCTTAAAAGTTTGTCTAATCAGTATCCCAGTGATACAGAGAAAATCTTCTATCAGAGCATCTTATTTTTTAAAATCTTGATATTATAATACAGTTTATTTTCTAAAATATCATATTAGAAACCTTTTACAGTTCAGAATTGAAGTGGATCAGGTTTTCGCCCTGAATACTTACTCGCATAACAAAGGTCATTAGCTGTATGGACTTTGTTGTGAATTTCTGCACCTCAGCTTGTTGATTTTATTTCATAAAAATGTTGAAATTTCCTCCAATATTAGAGGAGATGGTTTGCATTTTAAGCAATGCAGCCTGCCTCTTCTATAGATTTAGAAATCCCTGCAGATGGTCTGTTTTTGGCCAATACACGGAGCTGAACACTGGACAAATGAAGGTACGTCAACATTGGTGCAAAAATACTGTAGATCTAATTCTACCACAAAGCAGTCTTGCTTTTTAATAATGCAACAAGGCTGCAATGGCATAATACATCAAGATATATTAAAGGCATCGCTAGTTTAGCACCAGTTGTATATTTTACATTGCAAACACGCTGGTTTAGTGGTTAATGTTTGTTTTCCCCTCAGGTTAGTAAAAGTGTTTGGATTCCTTCTGGTGTTAGCTGCAGTGGTGTATATTTCCGCTACCTTAGAAACAATAGCAGTATAGCATTTCACCTTGTGTAATATATTGTCATATCCCCCAACCTGTCTACATGTAACCTATATGCATAGATTCATTTAAAGACCAGTGTGTAGGATTAAGTGGTGTATCTAGCTGTGAGGTGGAAATGAATACCCCTCCCCTTCCAAGCATGTAGGAGGACCAATGGTGGCTGAAAAAACGTGAAAGGCCCTCTCCAGGCAATGCAACATGGCAATGCAACATGGCGGGCTCCGTAGAAGAGGACCAGCTCCTTTTGTAGATATAAAGGGCTCATACTAAGGCAACAGTGATTCTTGTTTATACACAAATTACATTTCTGCTAAGTCCGTTGCCTCCAAATTCTACACATTGGTCCTTTAACGTGACATCTTGCTCGATTATATATGAAACATTTATAGTCTTCCTTTTATTTGTGCCTTTTTTTCGTAGCGAATTAGACATCCAGCAGACAGCGAGGAGCACGACTGATTGATACGCCCTCTTCGGATGGTTTGTCATTATCAGTGACAATCAATAGAACAGAAACCCCAAATTAATCTCATCGTGGACCGCAGAATGTGAAGGGAATGCTGAAGGGTTTGGCATTTTCATGCAAATAGCGATAATAATGATTCCCTGAGTGCCTTCCTCGCTCACATCAAATAGATTCTATTCAGTCAAAGAATCAACCAGCTTCAGGCAACAGAAAGATAAAATGAAGAATCAGACAATTAGAGAGCCCAGATATTAAAAAATGTGCATTTTCACATAGTCTATTAAGTTCATACCTGCTCTTTATGTCTGTGGAGTGTAAAAAACCTGCAAAAAGAAAAAAAAAAAAACGAGATGAGAGACTGTCATTAAAGATGACAGCGTGACTGTGCCACCCAGACTGTGAGAGCGAGCGTGTGAAGGAGAGATGGAAAGAGCGATAGAAGAGACAGAGAGAGAGAGACGTCATTATAGTAGGGATCACAGTGAAACTGGGAGAGGCCATCAACAACACGGAGGGAAGAGATGCAGCAGCTAGACGGGCTGAAAACAAGGGGAAGAGGTGCGGAGGGTTGAAGGGAGGAAGAGAGAAAGCAGAGCACCAGAGAGAGAGAGAGAGAGAGAGAGAGAGAGAGGCTGTTCTAATATACAAGTGACCAAATGCAGTGTGAGTGGGAGGGGGATCGGGCTGCTGTGACACAGGGGGCTATTCTGAAGGACTGAGGCGGTGGTGATAAACCTGTCATCCTCTCCTTTCCACCTCTTCCTCTCCTGCCACTGCACCCTTACACCTCACTCAAGGCAAAAAATGATAACAGACAATTATCACATCAAGCCAGAATAACTACACTCCTCTTAACTCTTCTTTTTCAGGGATTGACTTCACTCAAGAAACGCACAAGTTAAGGTTTTTTTGAGCTCGAGAAAAGCAGGGAAATGTCACCTTATTTCTTTGTGTGTGTGTGCGTGTACATGCAAATGAATTTTCTTGAAACACTTCGAGAATGTTTGCATGCATGCGCACACATGCTGTGCTTTTGTTTCCGCATAGGCAGGTGTAGCCCGCAGGTGCCATTGTTTATCTTTATCTAAAAGTGTAGCAGGCAGTGTGGATTAGCACAATAGGTGGTTATGAGCCGAGAGAACAGCGAAGGTGGTTATGAGCTCAGGGAGCGAGAGGATTGGTAAAACAGGGTGTGATGGAGGACTTTTTTTTTTTTTTTATAAGCAGTTTTACTTAGAGGGCAGCAGCCTCAGTTTTATTGATGTTTAGATGCTGTTAAAAAGAAAATCTACCCTTATAATAGGGAGGAGACGCAGACGAAAAAAGTTAACATTTGCTGCCAGCGAAATGCTGAAATATTTCAGCATTAGTTTGCAAGTTTGTTTACCCTGTGAGCAACTTTGGTGTGTAACAAACCATCACTTGATTTTTTTTTTTTTTTTAGCATATTTTTAGTGACACTCCACTGATTTTACACTTACGCATCCGTTTACTCATCATGGGACATTGGGGAGAACTACTGAGCCTTTGAAAACAGGGTGTAATGTCTTCAGTGGCTCTGGAGGAGCTTTGTCAAGTGATGATGTCATAATCAGGCCATCAGACTCAGAGACTGCATATTTATTACAGAAATCCTGCATTACAAGTTTTGGGTTGTGGAGTTTTAGCAGCCAAGGAGGGTTTAATGAAAGATGCTATTGAGTTGCATCATGGAAAGTGTTGGATCCTGCATTCAGAGCTCGACCTGCACTTGGAACTTAAACGTCTGCATGTCTTGACCTCTGCTTCATCGATCTTTACCATGATTTCTCTAATGTATCACTTGAAAATCCTCCAACTCTTAAACGCTTTATGACATACCTGCATGACAGAACAGTAAATATTTGATAGTTTGGTTTTGACCTACTATGGCGGCTTGGCTTGGAGTTGCAAGTAGGAGCTCTAAAAGATTTGTGATAAAAATATAGATGTTTATTTATAAATACAGTTTCAATTACATCCAATCATGTTGTAGATCTCAGTGTTTTCCCTAGAATTTTTTTCAGGCCCGGCGGTACATCCCGAAAAGACCCTAAAGAGACGAGGCACTCACATCGCGAGAGTTTCCTAGGCAACTGGACAAAAGTTGACTCACAATTCAGAACAGTGCTGGACAGAGGCTCCCAAACATATTCATTTCTGAACAAATGGATATTTGGCATTATTTTTGACATTAAAGAAAAGATTTTTTGGTCCGGTGGGGCTTCTCGTTGGCCTGGTGTCCCACCAGACCTGTACAATTATAAGGGAAACATTGGATCTGCTAACTACTGAATATAATTTCTTCTTGCTAATTAATGTTTTGGGGGAAACTGTGCAGGTTGTTTGTGTGATGGTAGTTTCCCTCTTTGGCCTCAGTGGAAGCAGTCCAATGTCCAGTGTACATGGACTGATGCCAGGGACATCGTTGGATGCCAGCTGGTTAAAGGTGATATTATTTTAACATTAATTTAGAGATGTTGATGTAAACTCTCAACTGAATCAGCTGCTTTATGGGTACAAATAGGAAGATAATGTTTCTTGACATCTGGATATGATTTTGTTTGTGAGGGCATTAATAAATTGAGATCTGAATAAACCCCAGTGATTATATTCTCATTCTCGCTGGGTAGATTCATACTTCGAAACTGCATCTGTTCAGTATGAAACGAGTTTGAGGATACTGGGAAGTCAAACAGCCTACAGTATATTATCCTGACAAGGACAGGGAAGTATATAGGCAGTCCGAGGGGGTAAAGGCAGTGACTTATTCTGCACGATAACCAAAGACTGAGACCGGTGCTGTGGGTAAAAGAGAAACAGAAATGTGGAAAAGGGCAGCCAGAGTTAAAAGCCATGACGGCATTGGTTGGTCTCAAGGACAAGTTACACAGAAATGCTTTTAACTGCTGGTCCCTCTGGGAAAGAAACTGAAATTTTATTAAATCAAATTAAGTGGCAGGCAGGATGAACTGAGACTCAAATGTCGTGTGGTGAAAGAGTTTTGTAATTTTATGTATCTGCTGCGTATGGACGACATGTCTAACCGTAAAGATCTTGTTTCTCCTCCCTTCTACAAGCAACTGTTTTATCCATAAATATTATAGTGTGTTGTGTTATTTATTTCTGTCTCATGTCACAGAAAGACACACAGAGGCATTGATACACCTGAAACCATGCACAGAAACATTCATGGAGCTGCAGAGCCGTTCCACACTTACATACGAACTGGAAGTGACTCTTTTGAGAAAATTGTTTGGAGAAATCTTTGTTTTACTTATCTGTATCTGAGGTGTTTTGTATTTGAGTTATATGATAATGAGATATGTCCTCTTATTTTAACCATGCTGGAAAGCACAGCAGTTCTTCATTTAATTGGAACAGAGGTGTTGCGGCAAACTGGGATAACAGTCGAGTTGCATTTGTTGGGGATGTTCATTTGCTTACCACCGGAAAATGAGGGTGGTGGTAATGTATTTCTTTTGGATACAGCTGTGAATATTAGGGAGCTCGTTCTTGACTGTTGCAAATAAAGGAAAAGAAATATATGGCTTCCAGTCTGATTATGTGTTTTACATTTAAAAGAAGTGTTAATATGTATTAAAGGGAAATGAGTCTGAGTTGTGTATGGGGATGTCATCTTTGCCAATTAAACAAGTGCAGAGAGGTGATAATCCCCGACCTGTGAAGTGACATGTGATGCTCAGCTTTTACATGACAATGTGGGAATTATGGTGATGAACTGCTGAATCACTGGTGGGCTGCTTACAACACAAAACATGGGCGAACAGTTCATTTTCCAAATTGCTCTAAATTCCCCAAAATCACTTGTGCACAAGTTTAAGTTGTGCAGGTTTAATGACTACTTAAATACCTCTATACTTAAATATATACAGTACTAGGACAACTTATACTGTATATATTATTTTTAACAATGAATTTTTAGAAACCCCAGTGGAAAAAAATGTACAAATACATTTAATTTCACAAGTTTTTAACTGCTGAACAAGATGTGTCCTACTTCAATGAAAAGTCCATTCTTACTGTTCGTTCACTGGAGGTTTCACATTTCCACATCGCACCTGTTTAAGTTGCTTATTGGAGCACAGTTGAGTCCAAACTGGTTGGAACATCACAAATAACTAAAAACACGTCTACACTGAGGTTTCCTGTGGACACAGAGAAACTTTACACCTTCAGCGGATGAATGTGAAAGCAGTAAATAAATAATGACATGCTCATATGCACATTGAAAGCGTTACTAGTACCAGACTTTACATTGAACTTTGCTTTCCGCCTCCACTGTTATATAATTTAAATATTTATTGTACATGAACTTGTCACTTTCATACATTTCCTTCTTAGCACAGTCCATAATTCATTTCAAATGTTTATATCCTATTTCAGAATTATTATAATTCTGTTCTGTAAATAGATTTTGCTTCTGTTTGCTTTTTTTTTTTTGCTCTATTTTCATTCTTCATTCTTCTATGTTGCATATGTGGGAACAAACACTAAGACACATTCTTTGTATGCTTGCATGCTAATAAAAACAGATTCTTCTCATTCTTCTTCTGTTTTACTGTCCATACTGGCTGCAAAGAGATCCCTTCCTAATGCAATTTCACAAAGTCCACAGTCCTTATTCTGTATAAAAATCCATTCTGAAGTGCAGCCAAAGCTAATTTGAAACCTCAGCCGTCTGAGTTATCTCCCAAAGTTACAGTTACAGTCGTTTTAGTACCAAACTCTTGCTTTGTTTGGAGTTTAAACTTTTAGAAAGTCCCCTCTTGTTTAAGTCACATTGCTGAAGGCTCACATTACCTCCAGCTGAACTTCCAGATGCGTTTTTAAGGCCATGTCAGTATCGCTTTGAGATCTGATACCCTTGAGACTCGTCTCAGGGTCAAAAAGGGGAACCTGCTTAGACAGCTCATTGCGTGTGTCGATTTTATATTAAGCAGAGAGGAAAACAAACAGAAGAGGCAGATTGTGTCTGTGCTTGACTAAAAAAAAGCTTTTTTTTTTTTATTTTCTTCTGTTTTACCGTCAGCATTGGGAGGGTGTTTGTGTGATGGCTCAGTCGTTATCTGGAGTGTCATTCTAAATGAAAGTAGGCTTGTCTTTTAAAAA
Organism: Euthynnus affinis; assembly: GCA_029490765.1. Taxonomy (NCBI): domain Eukaryota; kingdom Metazoa; phylum Chordata; class Actinopteri; order Scombriformes; family Scombridae; genus Euthynnus; species Euthynnus affinis. Next base: position 3,077,347 of record CM055856.1, read on the forward strand.
ACAAACTTGCAATGATTTGTGTGTGTTTGAACAGAAACAGAAGTGACAGTCCTCATCATACAATTACCCTCTTGACATAATATGTTTTTTCTCGTGTTCCCATGTCTGAGTTTGTCCTTTACAGATTCAGAGTATATTTAACATTTTATGGAGACACGTGAAGACTGAACAACATACTAAACTTAGATTGACATTTAAAAATGGAAGAAAAAAAAAAGAAGCGCAAATGCTGCAGTATTGACTTTTTTAAAGTGTTTTGATACGTGAAATGTATAATTCAAGTAGAAGCTTCTGACAGACTCGGCCCCCTCGAGAATATGAAAAATGGAAAAAAAAAAAAACAACCCACTGATATCCTCAGATGCAATGAAAGCTTTAAATCCCATGAGATTGGATTTGAAGATTTATCTCAAGTCATATTACATATGTGTCAAAATAATGGAATTTTATATCCATCATACATGTATGTATTTATACAAGCGTGTTACAAACACATCCCTGCTCTGCTGTTTCTTTTGTGGATGCTTTATTCAATTGGCCGTCTGTTAAGCCTTCACTGCACCTGTCACATGACCGCATCACACATATGAAGCTCACCAGCTGCGGTAAACTTATCAAAATTCATAGTAATTTTTTTGGACTCAACTGGTCTTGGACTTCAGACGGAGGCTGACAGAAGCTGGCTCCTCATTTCTAACTGCCGGCTGTCAAATCTAGCCGTTTAAAGCATATGGCTTTTGATTTTCTATATTTTCCTTATTGTCAACAACTCTCATGTGCAGAGCCAAACCAACAATGAATTGATCCTACTTACAAGTGTTGTGTGTGTATCCAAAGCTTGATATATTTTACTGCTCTGTGTCGTAGAAGTCGCGAAGGAATCAGTGCAGCGGTGTGGCTCATTGATGAGTTTTTAACAGGTGGTCGAGAGCACAGAAGAATAAGATAGATGGTAACAGAATTTGGATACACACAACACTTGTAAGTAGGATTAATTCATTGTTGGTTTGGCTCTACACATGAGATCTGTTAACAGTATGAAAAATATAAAAAATTGCCAGCCATAGCCATTAAATGACACCTGTTGCTGGCTGTCTAGCTAGCTAGCTAGTTAAGCTAATGTTAGCTCCATTAATTAGTTGAAAATCCATTCTTCTGCCTGCTTTCTTAATGTTTCCAGGTGGCTTATTTTTAAACTATTCCTATAAAAGTCATAAATATGCACGTGTTGGCTCTATTTTTGCTTTGGAGATAACCTTTGGTTACTAGTGTAGGTGGTAAGCGGGCACACTCAGCAGTCTATGTTGGAGCAGATAAACACACAGTTTAATCGATTCTTTACACTTTGGTCTTATTTTTTTTTGGTTCTGGAAAGGATAAAACATGTACTATCCTCCCAACTCTTTGAATGCAGAGAGTCCCACGAGCACCTCTTCAACATGTGAGAAAATCCGAAGCTTTACAGACCTGCTGTGCCTACTTAACGGTTGCCATGTTATGATCAGACAATTGCGGTTTGCGGAAGGGCTTTAATAGTAAATGCAAACGTATCCCTTACAAATCAACATACTCGTATTACAAGCAAATACAGATATCCATGCTTAGACACAGTTTAAGATCCTGAGGTGTTTATCAAGGTCACTAATGTAATGTCAAAAATAATTTTAGTCAAAAATAACAAAGCAGTCCTCCAGGGGAAGACTACATGACAAGTGATGCTGCGGCCTATTACCGAAAGCAGTCTGTCCCTCCTGTCTCCTCTTTCAAGATTAATAACTGTGCCCTGATCTTTGAGTGCAGACCACACTGAGCCTATTTTTTCATAATCTGCATCAAAAGTCCCCCTGAAAAAAAAAAAAAACCCAAAAAAGTTGATGGTAATTCATTTTCCTTGCTTACAATCACTTCTTCCCTCTTGTGATGTTGTCTCATATTCCCACTGATCACAGCATGCAATTAGAGTATCTGTGTCACCTCCATTCAGCCGCTCCTCAGCAAGATGTCAGTTAACTGCAGTCTGATGTTTTTGGTTTGAACCTGACAGAAGTGCTGATAAGATAAAAAAAAAAAAAAAATCTGAAATAGCACAGTGAGTATTCATTATTAATATTTAGAGGTTATACAATGCGCAGAGGACTTGTTGCTTGTTCCTTTGTCTTCACTGTTTAAACAGAAAAGTCTCAGCACACGTAGCTACATCCAGTTCAACACATTTATCTACCTTCCAGTTTATTCTCACCGCTGCGACGGGTAGCAGAATTATGATAAAAAATTTCCGTCTCTATGTTCTCTCCGCAGTCCCAGTAGGTGGCAATTTATGCGAGCACAGGTGGAGTTTACTGTGGATGTGTTTATTGAAAGCAAAGAATAAATATCCAGCTTTTTCAGCATTGTAGTGAATGTGAAAGAAGATCTTTTTTTTTGGAGGGGGGGGAGGGGGTTGAATTACTTGCATAACAGCTCTAATGTGACAACAGACATCTGCTCAACAATGTTTCTTTGTTAGTATCTTGTCCACTTTTTTTTTAATATTGATCTTATTATCGACAAAATCCCGTAAAAAGACCCAAACTAGAAATGAATGGATCCTACTAACAACTGATCGAGCTTATCTCTGTGCATTAGAGCTCCATTATTGTCTCAAAAACTATTAAAACACATCAATGAGCCACACTGTTGCACTGGGTGACATGTTCCTTCATTATCATGAACACAGCACACACTGTAATTTACTTTCTTCTGCTGCTGTGAATACTCACTAGAGTACCGAGATGTGTACTCACACACAGCTGAAAATAGTCCCCCCCCCCCCAAAAAATGAAGAATGTACTCATGTTTAAGTGTCCAGCTGTTATAGGAAAATATTTAGGTGCGACACACCACGTGTCAAACAGGTAGAAGAAGAAGGGAATGTTCAGTAGCTGCTGATGCGCCGACACAGGGGCGAATCTAATAAAAAAATGTCTGCTTTTCTGGAGAATTTGATTGTATCAACGCTAGAAAAAATGACTGGTGTGTTGACTTTTGACGGTGGGTGCTGGTGTGTGGGCGTACACAGAAATCGGTGGGTGTTTTGATGCACATCCTATGCTACCAGTGTGTGTTGCATTTAAGCTTCTAGAAAACAAAAAAAGAAACTTTATATCAGGGTGTAAAGGCTTTGGACCCGCTGAGTATATTGTCTGTACTCTTTTGTATCATGTGCCAGTTTCTGTCTTAATCTGTTTATGTTGTTCATATTTCTTCTTGCAACAATATATTTATGATGACGCCTTGGAAAAAGAGGATTTTAATGCCGAATAAACAATGTATTTGTCACCTGTTTTTAAAGATTTAGTTTTTCAGTAGGAACAAATAAGCTTGGGACTGAGAGCCACAGGCAGGATAGGGAAGTCAGAAGGCATTAAGAAACAGACAAACACATTGTTGGTTTTGGACTTTTCCTGGGATTTGTCGACAATCATAAAAAAAAAGAAAAAAAAAAGTCCTATCTTCAACACAGTGCTTTTGTCTTCTGCCTTTCAGTAAGAATCAGTCTATCTGATGTTTCCAGTGGGTTTGTGGTCCAGTAGACTGGTGCTGCTGTATTAAAACAGCCGCAGCCTTGCCCCACGTAACCCATCCAGCGCACAGCTGGCAGCTCGGCTTGCCGTAGCCGCCTCACCCCGACGCCGCCTCATCTGTGAAAATCAGCGGAAATGTGAATAAACGTCCGCCGACCTGTTGAGACACACAGCGATTGTGAGCGCCGGTTGATGGCGGTCACACGAGTCGCCGGAGCGGTTATCTCATCAGCTTTGGGCAACGGCACTGACTCACTGACGGGAAAAGGAGAATCAGAGGCAGGATTACAATCAGACCATTTGCCAATTAGCACCCGCGGCACAGCACCCGCCCAGGGCCCGAAACGAGAGGAGGGCCCGGGCAGACCGTTGAATAATATAGAAGGAGAGGCAGGAGCGAGGTAATAATGAGCAGACTGAAGTGATACACCAATGGCCGGTCTCTCTGGCCCCAGCTGGATGTTATACTGAGCAATAAGCCATATCCACGACCCATTTGCTTTAACTTCTCTTTTTATTTCTTATTTTATATTCCCCTTGCTCCCTCTGCCTGTGCCTACCTGTTTACTCTCATCGTGCTGGGTCTCCTGGTCATAGAATTGAGAATCAGCCCGTCTGACTCTGAATTAATCACACTGCTAAATGGTGACTCGGAGGTGTGCGCAAGCAGCCACCCATAGCTTTTAATCAGTAATGCCATTCTAGTAATTATACTTCTGTGATGTACATAAGGCAGGCTGTTTTGGTGCAAGACGCAATACAATGGTGGGATCTCATTTTAGCGTGGCAGCAAGGCTCAGAGGAGAAAAAAAAAAAAAAAAAAACAAAACCTCAAAGCATTAATTATTGATACTCCGATCAAATTAAAACTGCATTTGCCAGGATAAAAAGTCTGAATGTGAGGCCTGTTTTGTGAAAAATGACATGTTGGAACAATGTTTTGGTAGCTGTGTGTTTTGATAGTGTTTATACTCTCTGACCGACAGTTTAAGTTACTACAGTCATACTACATGATGCTTCTGATATATGACCTACATAAGTAAACAAGACCATCAGGAAGAATATTGGCTATTTCTATACAGTTATTCTAAATCCTGCCACTGGATCAGATTCCCTGCAAAGTCAGACGAAACGATTCACAGTGTGTAAACCCGACGAGCCGATGTTTACATCACATGTAGCATTGTAACATGAAGGTGTACAGAGACATTACTAGGATGAGGGGAAGATATCCCTTAAAGTTTGACAACTTTAAAAGTAAAGTAAGACTTTTGGTGGGTTTCCTGACTCATTTAAAGATGAGAAGAAGACAGAGAGTAGTAGCGAGAGTGTGAGGCAGCAGCGTTGGGAGGTGCTGCATTGATCGATTTGGTGGTTAATGTAACCTAATGTTAGGTGTATGGATGGTACTAAGTTATTAATCTTAGCCACACCACAAATAGATACATTACCTCAAATGCATGCGCTAGCCAAGATCTTTACAACATGAGGCAGTGGTGCTCATGGGAAATGCAGTCTTCACTGCGGGAAAACACTATGACTTTATTTTTTATATTATTTTGTGGCTAAATTGTGCTAACAGGGCTAACAGGTACTGGCTTCATCCTCAAGCGGTGGTAGTTGCTGCTGAGTTAAGACTTTGTTTGGGGTTCAGGTTAAAATGAGGTTTAGGTTCAGTTTAGAGTTGTGGTTAGACATTTAGTTGTGATGGTGAAGGGGCGAAGGAATGCATTATATCAATGAATGTCTTCACTAAGGTAGATGCTCAAATGTGTATGTTTTCTGTTTAGGAGGGGCTGCAGCCAAACCACCACACCACTATTACAGAAAATTGGTTAATGCATAATACATAACATACTTCCTATTCACTGGCACATTACAGCATGTAGAAGAGAGCTAATTTCCTGAAATGCATTTCTTTTTCACACCTACGTAAAAAAAGAAAAAAAGGAGACAGATGAGCCGATATGTTGACTGAAAGCATCTGTACTGGTTGCAAAAGTTTTATAAAACAAACATTTCCATATTTTCAGTTGCACTGTGCTGTCATAGCGGTTATCACCACTGAAAGCAGATGAGTGAAAACGTATTGATTGAAAATGTCAGTTAAGATACGGAGTAAGAAAGGATGAAAACATCTGAGCACAGATCCAAAAGGAAATGACAGACTTATCTTTCATTTTCTCACCCACTCTGTTTGTCTCCTCCTGTGAAAACTTTTAAAGTCTTCTTCTTCTGCAGCTTTACCTTGTCCTGTACCCCTAGTAACTGCATCCATTACATCCATTTTTATGACCTCCTATATTCCCCGACATGTTGGACATGTTTATTAGGAGATGAGATGTGTGGAAAGAAGATAGCAAAGGAATTGCACATACTTAAAGGGGAAGGCAAGCAAGGAGAATATCCAAAATACTGAAATATTGTAATATGTTCCTCATCATCGAGAACCAAGTATGAAAATTCACTCCTGCATAACTTGACTAAAGATAACAAAATAACATAACTGCATAACTAAATGACACAACTAGAGCTGAAAGCATTACTCAATTAATATATGATAAGTAGACTAACAGAAACCTAAAATGCATCAATTTTGATAGCCAATCAGTTGTTTTTGAATCCAAATGTCTGGTAGACTTGCAGACGCGATGGATGTGTACCTGTAAAGTGCAGAGGACTCTCCAAATCCACAATCCCATCAAGTCTTCAGGAGGCGCCGAACAAACTTCCTGTAGACTTCAATAGAAGCTGCTGGAAGTGCAACAGGAACAACGGAAACAGCAAAAAACAAAGAATAAACAACACGCATTAAAAGTCCCATCAAATCTGTGTCAGTACTTTCTTAATGTCCTATATTTCCTGTTGAAACAGGATAGTGGTTAGTGAAGGGTCAATTCAATATGTAACCCAATTTGTAAAAAAATCTCATGGCTTTATTAGTTATATCGAATAGTACAGGATGAATCATCACTGTTTGTTTACTTGTACCGGTTTTCCTGGAAGCTCAAGTGTCCATTTCACAGAATCTCAGGAATATAACACAATTCATATATACAGCATTATTTTTCTGTACTTATTAGGAGAGAAATATTTTCATTTTGCTCAAAAAAGAATGAGATTGATTACTAATCCCAGTCTTTGCTTTGCTAATATCTGATGTGATGGCAATTAGCACTTTAGATACATCATAGTATGAATGAGCAAAGTGCTTGGGGCCCCGTCTCTAAGGATGCTTTCTGATACTTTGTTTGTTTGTTCTAGTAGCTCATCAGTGGATGAGTTGGTAAACTTGGTGTATTTTCCCCTCGATTTGGTTTCAACATACTTTGTTGGACTTGTCCAGATTGTATTTCCATTCACTCTGCGGCTAGCTGCTGGCAACTGTTGATTTTGCTTATCTGTATCCCAGTATGCAAAGCACACATACATTCAGGTGGTTCAGATCGGGCAGGTTGGGAAACGTATTTAGTCTGGAGGATGGACTTTCGGATTCAGATCATTTTTGCTTTCTAATACACTACGTTTACTGTTGTAAGAGTAAAATAGCATGAAGCCTTTTGGATTACATGTTTGGGATCACATAAGATTACATGTCATGACTCACCCTGTCGGACTTCATGTACACTTCATGTGTGTTGCACTTTGGTTTCATGCAGCTATGTGTAAACAGAAAGAGAGACGCTGACCTGGAACAAGGCCAGGAGGAAGCAAAACACCTGATTTAGTGGTATATGCTGCTCTCTCATAGCTTCACTGTGAAAAACATACTGTTGAAATGAGGTGTCTTATATAATGAGCTTATATAATGTTGTGTTTGAAACATGTACCATAATTCTGATAGGCTAAAGGCCTGGGAGGAGAACATCAGACTATCTCACACAGCCAATTTCTGTAATATTTGTGCAGGGGTGGAGTTAGACTCTCAGCACCGAGGGGGTGGACCATTCTCAAGGGGCCCTTCTGATAAAGTCATTTTAAATTTCACAACTGTAAATAGCTCATAGATCCTATCCTATCCTATCCTATCCTATCCTATCCTATCCTATCCTATCCTATCCTATCCTATCCTATCCAAAAGCACAAATTGTCACTCATTGAGTCAAGCAAGCCGATGTCTAAGAAAACATACAGTGAAGCCACTTTATCAGACAAGCTTGTTCTGAAGAACCAAAAAAAAGCAAACAGGTTGAAAGTCACATTCAGATGTTTCAGCACCGAGGACAGCACGCGGCGCTCTACGTGCATCGATTAGCAAATGGTTCAGCACCGCCGCCGATAGACAGCGACAGGCCAGGCGCACTGTCTCAGTACCACGTCTTTCTTACATCGGAGCAACATAAACATGAAACAGACGCAGCGGTCTACAACATCATACAAGACCTATTCATTCAAACATCAAGTAGACAGTCTACAACACAACAGGCAGTAAGCGTGGAGTTAAACAACAGATTAATGCAACACTCTAATTGATTTCTTCATAAACAAAATTTAATAAAGACTAATTATGGATGTTTAACTCACCAACTGTTGTCTCTGTTCAGCCTGCTGTAATTAAGTTCAGTCCATTTGTGTATTTCACCATCCTCCATAGAACAAAACAGGTTAACAAACTTTGTACATATCATTTGCCCGTTTTTAAAACATCCTCCTCTCCTTCATGGTAGCAAACGTTCCAACCACTTTGTCTTTGTTAATGTTTATGTTTGGTTCAACACGCAGCAAAGTGAGGTTGGACAGTCTGGCCTCATCCATGCACGAACACAAATAGCTCTTAATGAGCCTCAGACAGCTGAAACTTCATCTGGTGAGTTTCAGTCACAACAAACACAAGATGACACAAATATCTCATATTGTGGCTAAAGTTTTCAGCAGAGTTGGTCATAGATTTTCTCATAAAAACATGAACTTGGTCACAGAGGTGGTCGTAAACTTCGCTTTATGAATCGGTGCCTCTGCAGTCTTCACCTCTCACGGTGCCAACAAGCGCCACCATTGCCACGTTGATCAGGTTGCGGTCGGAGGAGGGATTGTATCCATAGTGATAAGAACTACCTTAGAGAATGAACAGAAAAAGTTAAGAGAGTTCAACTCTACTTTTCCTGCAGCGCTGTCCAGTTGGCTCACGCACTATGTCCCCTACTGAGCGTGGGCCCTGGGCTGGTTGCCCTCTCTGCCTCTGCCGTTGCTCTGCTCATGGATATGTACTTTGCTCTAAACTATAAGAAGTGACTGGATTTTCAGCTTGGGGAGGAGGGGGTTGATTTATCTTTCTTGACTTCTGTAACTAGGTAAAACTCTCTCTACAATGTAATGTACATTATATTTCTCAATTACATCATTGCTTCAAACTTGTCAAATGCTTATAGGTAGTTTCCACAACACATTTCATTTGAGTGTTTGATTTATCAGTGTAAAATATATTCATTATAATCTGTAAATCTCTAAGAAAATTATATGTATGAATATTGTTTGCATTATTGTAACATACAACACTGCACCTCAGTGATAGAGAAACTGTAAAGTGGGTGATACTCTCCTTTAAATGTGGAATGCTGATTTAACCAGGGGTCATGTGAAGCAGGTGGAAAGCCTCCAAATCCGCTGGATATTTATGTCATTTTCATTATGCACTTGTGTGTATATATATATATATATATATATATATATATATATATATATGTAGTAAGTGCACGTTTTCTCAGCTTGTGTGCATGCGTTATCCGTGCATTGCGCCTCTCTCTGTGTGTTCTCTTGCATCTCTGCTGTGAGAAGCAGGCATGCTGATGTCTGATCCAATCAATCTCAGCTCTTGTGGGCTGGAGGCCTGAAACAGCGAGAGACGGCGAGAGAAAATAACGGGAAACAGAGGGAGGGATGGAGAGTGTGTGGGCTGTGCATTTATAATCATGTGTTTGGTTTGGGGTAATGTGCGTCTGTGTGGTCGAGACTAAAACAGTGACAGTGTTATCTATCACAGATGACTAAGGACCTGCTTTAAATTGAAATAATGAATTAGGCGAGCTCGGTAACATTATCTGTTCTTCATTTCTTTTAGATTGTATTGACCCTGCTCTCTTTTGAGTAAGATGTCAAGTAGAGTAATCCAATTTACAGATTGCAATGTAGACAGTTGTCATCTACAGCTGTAATTAGGTTAACCATCATGTCATTTTGTGTAAAATGAGTCTCTGAGCCTATCTTTCAACCACAGTACGTTTCCCCTTTCAAACATATATTTCAACTGTCCAAGTGTGTCCCTTTTTTTTCTTCTTCTCTCTTAGTGATAGTTGGGAAGATTAGTGTTGACATGAAGACTTTGAACATTCATAGCAGAGGTCATTTCACACTAAATTATGTTATTTTAAGTTTTAAAGAGGTCATAACATTAACATTTCAAGGTCTATATTTATATTCTGGGGCTCTAATGGAATATCTTTGCATGATTTACAGTTAAAAAAAACTCCTTATTTATCTTATACGGGCTCTTTATGCAGCCCCTCAGTTCCGCCAGTCTGGAACAAGCTGTTTTAGCTCCTGTCTCTTTAAGGCCCCGCCTCCTGATCAGTCCACTCTGTTCTGATTGGTCAGCTGAGAGGCTGCGTAAACAAACAGCAGTAGGAGGATTTCACTTCTTTTGCTTGTTCTGTACTTGAAATATAAACTTCTCAGATACATCCGTACATGTTTGAGCCCGAATCTGATCCGAAATAATGATCCAACGTCGAGTACGACGGTGAAATAGAAGTAACTTTGCGAACAAATCCCTGGCTTTTGACTTGAAGGTGACATTTTCACGTTTTGGAGCTTTGACTATGTTAAACATAGACATCCGACATTATAACAGCATACAAATGGCAGAAAATCACAAAAAGCTTGTTACACCCCCTTTCAAAGTAAAAGGACATAATCATAATCACTTGAATGGATTCTCATAATGAAAGTTGATGAAAACGATGATTGACATTATGTTTTTCTGAGATTTTAGAAATGACTTTAAAACATGTGCAACATTATAATGGCAACATAACCACTGTCCATTAGCAATGCTGCTCAAAATTTGTCTTTGTTGACTGAGTCGTGTTTTTCACACTGTTGGTTATAAGTAATAATGAGAAACGCTGACAATCAAAATGTTAAGCAAGTTAGTTATTTTACCTTTTAGCAGTTGATATGTGCAGCACGCTTCAAACTGTTATGCCTGCCATCCAATGTTTTCTTTTTTTTTATTCATTACAGAATTTAAATAATCTATATATACGTGTTAATATCAACACTTTCTTGTTTTTGACTGTTACTGTGTAATACTGAAACTGATTCCACCTACGCCCCAAATTATGTACGTTTTTTTTTTTTCACAAAGAGCCAGATTAATGTACCTGACAGCGTGGAGCAAATTTACACTCACATTCATTCAATTTGTGTTCACAATCTGTGTGAAATTAGCATCTGATTTTCCGAGGCAGCAGCTCATCATGCAATCAGTGACGAAAGAGGACAGCCTTCTAGGTGCTTTCACTGAGTAAAGAAGAGCTCAGAAGGAATAATTCAGAGGTGGGATTGGCTTAAAATCAGCTAGATCAGAAAATAAATCACAGTGTATTCATGTGATAACAAGTTAATTTACCATAAGATCACAATTAAACCCTGACCTAGAAAATGCTTTGGAAGGCAATTACTCACATAACAATAATATTTATTTATAGAAAGGTTGGCAGAAAGGAAAATGGAGCCATTAAACAATCTCCTAAAGAAAAGGACATGGCATGACATTTAAGACACACAAAGGAAAAGAAAGGGAAAAATACCAGCTACCACAAGTTAAATGTCACAAGAATACAAGACTCATGGTGCATTAGCAGGTAATGACCACACAGCCAGCTGTCTGCTCTATGTTTTGTGTTATAATACAGTCAGATTTGTCTTGAATTATTTTAAATACAGCTATTATTTTCTAATGAGCTGCTGTTTTTGGTTCTTGAACTAATTTGGTGTAGATTGCTACTCAGTAGTACTGGTTAAATCAGATTTTGTTGTCAGGAAAATTGTCCACAGCCGAGGCAGTTCCAACATATTAAACTTGTACACCATAATCAATTGTGACAATATAAAAACACTTAAAAAAAAACAATACAACATACGATATATGAAGGGAATGATACCACTGAAAGACCCAGTTTGCACATGGTATATTTATGGATAGTTATCTATATCTATAGTTATCTAACAATCTGAAACTGTAAAATATTCAATTTACCATCATGTATGACAATGAAAAACAACAAATTGTCACATTTGAGATGATGGAACCAAAGAACATGTGGCATTTTTGCTTAAAAATTAATCGATTTTCAAAATAGTTGCAGATTAATTTTAGTCCCCTAATTAATTAATCGTTGCAGCTGTAGATTGAAATCTGAACGCCACCTCACACACCTTCAAGCCAGATGTTGAAAAGGTGTAAATGCATCCATCTTTCCAAGATGCATAAATGATGTTTTCACCTCCTGAGTGTAATTACGTCACTATCTAATCTGTGGATCTGCGATAACAGCAGAGAAAGCGATGTTTAAAAATGCTCATTATTTTCTCTGTCTCATTAACCAATAGGAAAGAAGCAGCCCCAGCGATTTCACCACATACAGTGATACAGAAAGCTCATCGATCTGTTGTAGCATTTATCTGATGTGTGTTGGTGAGAGAGCATTGATCTGTACGGCATGAGAGAGAGCCTGTGAAGACAAAAACACGTTTGTCATACTCGTAGTTCATAAATACGATTCATTCATGTGTTAGTGCTTCTTTATGGATATTGGTTAGCTAGCTGCTTCATGGTTATTGTTTTAACTGAACTGCTAATGCACACAAGTTATTCTTAAGTTTACCAAGCAGCTTCAGCTTCGTGATGTGGCTGTGAAATCTGTTGTGGAAAAATCTAAATTATTTTGTTCTTTTTGGAGCGAAAGCATGTTGTTCAGTTGGCCCTTTCTATAAAGATTGCAAACACAAACCAGACAGTTTTATATCTCTCCAGAAGCAAGATCCTAAGTGGCCAGTTCCACAGACTGTTACACCTTCTTACAAACAAATATGGCCACACAATGACTCACAGAGACCTAATGCTCAACGACATCAAACAAGGACATCCTTCGAATTTAGCTCGTCAAGGTATGTCATGATCCACAGTTTCTAAGACAGTAGACTTAAGGCAAATAAATCTCTAGCTAACCCCAGAGATAACCCAGGAGTAGTGTTTCTTATAGCACAGTGTCTCAGTTACATTACTATCACATTGAATGGAGGAACAAACGTTGAGCCCTCACTTTGAAAACATCATTTGTAACATATATAATATATACAAGAAATACATCAAATGATAACCACTATTTAAATCTCTGTCACAAATCACATCTGAATTTAATTCACACAATGACACTATCACAAGTATAAATAACAAAGTGTCTATCTTATCAGGAGAAGAGAAAAATACATGCACTGCAGGTGTACGTACACGCAGAATGCATTTCAATCAAACATCTGCAGGTGGTTTGGAGCGTACTGCCATCAGAGCTCAACCAGGTGTGTATGTCATCTGTTACCTGCTATTTCAAGCTGCCTGTCAAAAAGCTACAGACTCTGCAAAGGAGTAATAAGCAGAGCTCACATCGCCGCCTTTGAACTGGATGCGCCGTGTTTGTTATCAGCCAGGAGCAGCTAACAGAATTGCATATTGATATCCGATGTCCAGTGCTTATTAATACCAGGTGTAAATGTAAATGCCCAGAGTGAGATGTTTGGTCCGGAGTCCTGATCCTGAATTGTTTTTTTAATAATTTCCAACTTTACAACTTTACTCTGCCAGAAACTGCACTAACCTTCCTCATAACTCAACTGTTCTAACTGAAGCCATGGATGGCAGGAGTATCCAAAGCATTTGTCCTGGTGGATCTCTTGATATTTCCTCTTTCTTTCATCGCTTATACAACAATACCTCCTTTCTTATCATTATTCTCCCAGTTTCTCATTATAGCTTCCATAACAATTACCTCTCCTCACCCATTTCATCATTCCAGGCCGTCTGTGTCTCCCTTCGCTTTGATATATCAGACGAAATGTATGAATACATCTTTGAAACTCTGGAATTCACTCCGACGGCCCGTACGTCTCTCATTACTGCATGAATACGACTGGTATGCTGGCTCATTAACTATACATTCTACTTAAATGAGATGAATACAGAGCGGTATTATACTGGTATGAGCATATACCTATTATACCGCTATATCACCTGGAGCCCGCTATTTTTCAGTGGCTAAAAAGCTTTTCTTCACACACTCACTTTTAATCAGACACAGGTCACGCAGTGTTAGATGCAGAAGTGTGGAGAGAGTTCGCAGGAAAGTAATGAAGATGTGTTCTTGGGCTTCAGGGGGAATACAGACTCAAATAGTTCTTAAGCTTCTGAGGCTTTATGTTTTTCAGAGTTGTCCGTTTGATGTCTCGTGGACGGGGGAACACGCGGGATAAACTGATACGATTTTGGCGGTCAAAAGTCAAGGTCACTGTGATATCTCAGGAACGCCTGGAAGGAATTTCTTCTGATTTGGCACAAACATCCACTTGGACTCGAGGGTGAACTGATTCGATTTTGATGGTCAAAGGTCAAGGTCATTGTGACCTCACAAAAAACATGTTTTTGGCCATAACTCAAGAATTCAAATGCTAATTACGACTCATAGAAAAGTCCTTTCACATGGCATTCTCAAAAAAGTGAAAAGTTGACAGCGAAAACTGAGCTTTTCATCAAGAAGACAGACTTTGACATGTTCATTCTTCCCACATGCAGCTCAAAACCAGTAGCCTATGTCTCCGTGGCGACTGTGAAGTGCCACTATGAGACAAAGCACAAATCTTTTGAGCAAACATACCCACTCAAGTCCGAACAGAAGGCGCAGAAAATAAACAATCTAGAGCCCATTATGATCGATCCACTTTATTTTAGGATGCACATTTACAGGGCGCTGCACTACAAGGATAAAATGATGAAGTGATGACATTTTATATCCAAAGATCATCATAATATTCTGCAAAAACACTTTTCTTGCCATTATTCAACACCGTAACTCAGGAAAAGAAGGGGAGACTGTGACCATATTTGACATTTGGTCGGATAGTGAATTGGAAAAACTAATCTTGGCTGCCCACCTTGAAACTGTGGTGATTGTTTAGATCTTGTGTGCGTGATTTTAGAACTTGTTGCTTCCATCCAAATCCAACATCCATACCTGAAGCATCGTCTACTGTCTGCAGCTTTATTGTTATTGGCCAAACATATGAACACATACAAGACATTTGACTCTTTTTTTTGTTTCTCTCAATGAACTTACACACAAATAGACATACAGCAGAACAAGAACAACAAAGCTGAGGCAAGAGAATAACAAAATGAACAGTTTTCCAAATACACTTGACTAGGGAGGTTTTCTTAACACTGTAGCTGAGAGAACGATGTTGCAATGAACGGGTGAATATAGTGATAATGTCCATTATGCCACAAAATACACTTAATACCTTTTATTAATCTCCTTCAAAGTCTTCACAACACATAATATATTGCATGAGTCTGGACAGACATAGAATTAAACTGAAAATTGGTTTGGCGGAGGCATTCAACCGTGAGAGAGTATTTGTAGTTTCTCTTGGTTTGCCCCGTTTTTACATTTTTTCCTAAACACGCCGCCTCTCAATATTACCGATGATTATGATTAATTGAGACCGTGTCGAGCTTGTTGGGGGATCCTGCTCTTCACAGCTTCCAAGAAACCATCAGTCAGTCAGACTCTCTCAGGTGATTTGTCTCAAGGTTGAGAAGCAGATGCTGCAGCCGTCTGAATGAATAACGTCTTCGGGACAAGACGGAGGGTCAGCGGGGGCAAGGCCATGACAGGTGACAAATGGTATTGATAGACTGAGGGATATAGAGGCCGACTGGATGGCTTCCCCATTTCATTCTCCTCTTGTGTCTACTTTCCTCTGAGAATCGATCCAGGCCTGCAGGCTGACTGCAGCCAGCAGCAGTCGGAGATCCTTCAACTATTGTCCTGGGTATTACCCTGTCACCACTAATGTGACTCTGCACCCCGCATCCGCCCGTCAACTTTTACTCCTCCAGTTTGATTTGTTTGGACAGAAGAAAAATAAGGTAATGCTTTATTTTACAGGTCTTCTGATTTAATATTAATTTCCTGTGTAATTTAACTGTTAATTTTTAGGATATTTTACAGAAAGAGTGGTGGAGTTTAGTTCAATTATAAAAATGAGATGAAATGAAGCTTTGTACCCTCTCATAATATTTGGCTTTAAGGCTGCTATTAAAGATTATTTTTATTACTGATAAATCTGTAAATTGATTTCTTAATTAATTGATTAGGAGCTCGGTCTATAAAACTTCAGAAAATGGTGAAAAATATGAATGTCTTGTTTCGCCCCAACTAACGGTCCACAAGTCAAAGATATCCAGTCAATTTTCACAGAGGATTAAAGAAACCAGAAAATATTCACATTTAAAAAGCAGTTAGAAATCAATTATCAAAATAGTTGCAGATTAGAGCTCACACACACACACAGAAATAAACACTGAAAAATATATATTTTGTTGTCTATTACAGAATTATAAAGAATTTAATATATTCAGAACTTAATTATTATATTAACAGTATGAATCCAAATATAATGAGTGCACTAACTTTTCTATAAAATGTCAATAGCAATTAAAATTTAAATTAGTCAGAATGATGAATGTGCTTGACGCCCTTTGACGACCCTTCTCATTAAACAACACAGTGCAGAAGACACATTTAGAGGACAATGCAGATACAGAACAAAGATTTCAAACTAAACAAATATTAGAAAACTTCAATATATAGCTGTTATATACAGGCAAGATCTAAAAGAACCATCTACAATCAGGTCAGTGTTACTATTTACTGTCTGTACGTAGTGGTGGAAAAGAACGCTGAAATAAATACTGCAGGGATAATAAATGACTCTATTTATAGAAGTGAGTTAATGTGTATACATTACATTGAGAGTATTAATAACAATTCAACCAGCCTTCAGTGCTTTGACAGTGTTTGATACTCAGACATGTTTCTGTAGGATCATTACAATTATGAATGAATCTTTGTGACTCATTAATAGTGTCATTTTCCATTGTTATTGCGATCAGAGAAAACAATCGTTTAGTAGCGCTGTATTTACCTTAAAGGATAATTCCTGTTTATTACAGCTTGGCTCTTTTACTCGTACCAAACTTGTTTTGGAAGAGAAAATGAAGCCGAGCATTAAAATTATTTCCCAAACTGTCAATAATAAACATCTGTCATAGTTGTATGTGCACAGTTTTCAGTCGTGCTCACTTTCAGTTTTATCTCAGAAATCAAATGTTTTAGATGTGATGTTCTTGTATTTTAAGATCTTAGCTCTTAACTTGGTGTCAGATCAAATATTGGTCTTCTGACTGGGGAATGACCAAAGAAATAATTTACAAATTCAACATATTTTAACATCAAAATTAAGTAAAAATGCCTCAGAGCTATATTCTTTTTCATTCAAAAAAATCTGTTGCCGTTTTCAGTGAGCCAGTTGAAGGCAGCGTCTCTTTCTTTCTCTGTTAGAAATCAATTACTTTTTGCAGAAATCCATTCGGGATTTGAATAATCATTCAAAGGAGACAAACAACCACTTATTTAAACAAAGGAAAGAAAGACTTGCATATCTCTGTCTCCTGGGGAGAGATTTTCAAGACTTTGTAAGTAAGTAAAGTTTATTTATATAGCACCTTTCACAGACAACAGTCACAAAGTGCTTCACAGGCACACACAAAAAAAAACAATAAATAAATCAAAGATAAAACACACAGGAGAAAAAAAACAGGCATAAAACATAAAGTAGCACACGCTACCTCAATGCCTGTCTGAACAGACGGGTTTTTAACAGCTTTTTAAAAGATCCAACAGAGTACAGAGACTTCAAACTTTTAGGGAGACTATTCCAAAGCTTAGGTGCTGCTGTGTATGAACTTTGATCCGATATTGATGGTATTTTCCAATAATTTCAATCCTCTGTTGTTTCAAATGACATCCTAGCTTGAGGCTTTTGGATAAACAAGCATGAGATGATTTTTGTGTGCTCTGTTTTCCTTTCTTTTTTTTTTTCTTTGTTATGTCCTTGCTCTTTGGCCACAACAAAATATGAGACACACCATATTAAAGAGTTGATGATAATTTATGAAATCGTGTGTATGGGTGTTGTACGGTACATAAAAGCAAAGACAAAGAACTAAACCAACATAACCGAGTCACAAAGGCGTCTGTGGGGAAGAGAGGAGAGAGCTGGAGCAGCAGCCAGAGAGTCAGCCAGAGAGAGGGAGAGCAGCCAGGCTTAAATAACCTGGGAACACCCCGGGGCCCTCAGGTGTTCAGGTTACTCTAATGATCCACCTGCAGGGAGAACAAAGAGTCAGGTGAACCACACAGCAACACAAGATGACTCAGGAGGGGTCATCACGCACACACACACACACACATATACACACTCCCATCCTCCTTAAAATGTCCCAACAGGATCACCGCACTAACTAGGCAAAACCAACCAATTTACCAAAACAAATTTTAAAAAATCACCTAAGACAAGGCAATAAAAAAGAAAAAACAAAACAAAAACAAAGTATAAAACCTTCACTCTGCCCTTGGACCACTGCTCACTTCACCCATCCTCCGCAAACCTGGATCCTGCAAATTAAGAAAACAGGTGAGGCAAGAACAATGCAAAAAGCAGGATGATAGAAAACTAAATCAACAAAACAAACTGTGAAACACACAAAAACAGCCTACAAAGCAGAGAGAGAGAGAGAGAGAGAGAAAAAACAATCCCTCCATGAACCCCCCGGGCTATTTAAGCCACCCCGACAGGTTCAAAAAGCTTTAGTCTTAGCTGAAGGACATGAGGCTGCAACAGTAGAAGACATGTCTTGTTCTGCAGAGCTGTGCGAGTGTGCTTTATCCTACTGCATGTGACAGGAGCAAATCGGGATCAAACGGCTGGCTAACAACTAGACTGGGACAAAGCGGAGCATGCTCTTCCCAGCGAGCTGGCATGTATGGCACGTCCTGACATATTTGGATACATCATGCTTTAACCAAGGCCAAAAGAAACAGCATAGGACACATTCATACGTTTTCTTTATCCCCAAACGTCCACATTTATCATGCGCTGAAAGTTAATCGGAAGTTAATCGGCTCAACAAACCTGAAGACTCACTTCCTACTTCCTCGCCAGCAAATCCTCTCGGATACAGTATCCATGTGCCACATCTCTTAATTTTCCTACCAGCAAAGCCTCATCCCACAAACCAGACAGAGATGAATCAGCCTTTTGACTCTACACCCAAACCTCCCTCGAAACAGACGGAGGAAGATGAGGCAGTGAAACCACATGTTCTGCAAGCGCCACACCTGGGAGACTGCGGCCCACACAGCACTACCTGCCAGGTTGTTGTACAAAATCATAATCACATTGTCAAGTGGCAACACAGGGCGACAGGAACGATGTCCTGTACCAGCTCACAATCCAGCACCATAAAATGGCGCAGCACCGTAATCAAGCCTGGCTCCCAACCACATCGCCAACAAAATGGCTCAAAATTGGTACAAGCTTATGGAGTCAGACTAGAACCAGAACCTAAATCCATGCATAATAGTCTGTGCTCCAAAACTGCAGAACACAGCATAGCTGGAGCAAACGATGTTGAATGATGCAACTATGAATGGCGCTTAGCTCTCAACTTTAACAACGGACAGTTGTCCTTCCAATGACCTTCCCCATGGCAGTAATTACACACTCTGGCACACTCAGGTGGTCTCGTAACTTCAGGCTTACACGAGGAACCAGGTGAAAATTTTGCACCACCATGGGAGTTACCACAGTTGTCATCCCCATTTTTTTTCCCCAGTCACCTCAAGAGGGCATCTCTGAAAAACTACTCTTATGCATCTACACAAAATTGTCTAAGCTTTAAGTGCAATGGAGGTCTTCTGCTCACTTACATAAGTAGCAATTTTTTAAAATTGTTCCAACACAATCAACTCACAGATATTGTCAAAAGCACTAAGTTTTTTAGCTGAACACCAACAGTGAAAATGGGAATTCAAATCACAGACAAACTCCATATTTGTCTGCTTATTGCCGTTTACCCAGTTCCTGACTTTCTGGTGATATGCTTCAGGGACCAACTCTTATGCTTTTAATACAGCCGACTTCACCGCTTCATAATCCAAATCATCGTCAACACATTAAGCCAAATACTCCTCCTGAGTTCTCCCAGGGAGGATGCACTGAAGCATCAGTACTTTTCCGAATCTGGCCAATTTTTGGCATCTGCAACATGTACTAAGAGAGTGAAAAAAAAGTGTCAGGTTCTTGCTCATTAAACTTTGGCACCAAATGCAAATTAGCCACATCAACACCACCCGGTGCAGAACTAACAGAAGCAAAATCCTCCGTACGACGCCCCCAGAGAAAGCTTGTCCTCTCTGATTAACTATCACTTAGACTGCTCTAACTCCAATTTCATTTTGTCAGTGTTTTGCCGAATTTTCTCCAACTGAAGCTGCTTTTCCACCTCAAGTTGCCTCTCTTTCTCACCATGCACCTACCGCTTTTTTTTTTCCCAATGCAAGCTGCTTTTCCCACCTAAGCTGCTTCTCCTCCCTGTCCATTTACCTCTGTAACTTCTCCTGCTCAAACTGCAAGGTTAACAACTCCTTCTGCTGCTCAAAAGCCAAACCAACTATAGGCACAACTAATCACACAGACAACGATGTGGGCGCTGACTCTGCGGCAACCAGACGCAACTCACTTTTCTTTAAATACACCTCGTTCAAACAAAGTTTTTTTTCCTCTGCGACAGTAATATCATAATGATCAGCTATTTGAACTACCTGCTCTATTTTTTTCTTCTACAGACATTAACAAATGCCACGGTGGGTGCCTCAAGAAAACCCCGCAGGAGGAAGCCATAATTGCAAATTACAGATACAGACAGTAAGGTGTTGTCTACCAGACACACACTTGGGCAAATGACAACCCTCTCTAACCAAACCCACACACAGCAACACAAGATGACTCAGCAGGGGTCATCACATCTTTTTTTAGATAAAAGTATTTTCAAGATAGCGTATGACAAAAGTGCTAAAACAGGACCTTTTGGAGTCTTTCTTCCAGCCCTGTGATTGATCAAACCACCTTTTCATTTTGCCTTCTTTTCTCTTCCTGACACATCCACTTTGTGTGTGTCAGTCTCTAACTCCCTAAACTGCATCTATTATTTACAGACTCTGAGCATCCTCAAGTTCCCTCCCTGAGGCCATGTCTTAACACAGAACTAGAATATGGATTCAGGTTCTGGTGTTAATGAATTACTGCTGCAGAGCAAAGGAATCACCACGTGTGAGCCAAACGGTCGATTTCATGTAGGTTATTTGTTGTTTTCTTTTCCGCTTTGGCGCTGTGTTGGACCCAACCACTGCTCTATTGCATTTATTTTGTTTTCTTCTTCCATCTTTACTGTGATAAATATCTCCCAACTCCTCCCTCCCCCATTAGGATCTTATCTCAGCTAATATATCAGTTGATCTGATTCCTGTAGGCCATTTGTGCTGTATGGAAAGACAGAGCAAAGGATGCGATCATGGTTTATTTATTTTAAAGGCTGATTAAAAAACCCAGGGTGTGCTTGCTGGCGTTGGCACAATGCCTCTCTCCCCGTAACCATTCAGCTATTAGAACCAACATAAAAAATACAACTGGGGCTTTCTAATGGCGATGCTTCTGGCTTTTCCTCTGTGCTCTTGTACAATCTCATATATGGATAAGAACAGAGGAACAGAGCAACAAAGTGTTCAAAGCACTCAAAGTCCAAGCTGGACTCATGTTTGAACTGGGAGAGGTGGGAGCTTTATTTGGACTGTGAGACTAATAAAAAATGTCTTTATTCTGTTGTTTCTTTGTATGTAATCGACTGTTGGAACACCGGTTGTGCAATCATAGCTTAGCAACTGTAACTAGTCACAGCAGGCCTGTTAAACTGTGGGTTTTTTTTTCTCACATCCTTTAATTTCCCTTTAGAATGAATAAAGAAGTCTATCTATCTAAGAATTGGACACCTGGCTCCAATATGGTTCCCATACATTCAAAGAAAAGCCGAGCACATGAGCCAAATTTTTTTTCTTGCTTGTTGATTTGCTTTCATGTTTTGCATTAGTGTTTCCCACCTACTGGTCTGTAGACTTCGCATCAGGATGATGTCATTGCTTTGGGTCGGGGAATGATTTGCAGTTATAAGCCAACATGGATAGTTTTCATTTTCATACAAGTCAGCTGGAAACAAAAAAAAAAAAGTTGGAGACAGTTTTTTAGAGACTGTCACCCAAAAACTTTGGGCGACCTATTGTATCATTTTCATGAGGAGGTTTTGGGACTGTTAAACCCCCGCCAAAACGCAACTATGATCGTCTCCTAACCTTAACCCTGTGGTTGTTATTGTAACCATTTAACTTTAAGGGAAGTAGTCACTTTAACCCACACCACATGTTCCTCTAACCTTAACAAAGTAATATTTTGAATCCAAGTCATGATCTCTCCTTAACCCAAACCAAATGAATTTTGTGCCTAAACCTAACCAGACCTTAACTGCAGTGTTATCACAGCATAAAACATCAATATTTTATAACAGTGATTATTATGTGAACAATGCATTTGGTTAATTTTGAAGAGTTGGTTTTCAGCCAACTCACCAAGTTAATGTTTGCTATCTACAGTTTAAAATGTCTGCCAGCAACAGTTGTCATTCAAGTCAGCAAAATCAAGAAATGCCAAAAAAGTCTGCTTTTGTTCTCATCCGTCTGAAATCAATTGCCCACTCTCACAAATGACTAAGCATTTCAATGGCAAATCTGTGACTGTTATCACTGTCATTTTTTGACCTCCACTGCAGTGGCACGCTCTTTGTTTTCCACCGAAAGAGAAAAAGATAGAGAGAGGAACAGAAAGAAGAATAACGGTAATGAATCAAGTATCTAGTTCAGCTGAGGCAGCAGACAGTACAAAACTGAACTTTATTCACTCTGTCTGTCACCCACATCCCTTGAGCTCGCTTACAAACGCTTTTTGTGCCAGCATTTGTTGTTGTGTTTGCGCGCATGTGCATTTTCAAAGCGGCAACATAAACGAGACGGATCCATTATTAATCCTCTCTGCCAGCCTTGTAGCCACTTATTTATATCTTTATCTCTTTAATTCATACAGTAAGTGTGTAAACACTGTGTAGGTATTCTGGTGACTCAGCCTCTATGTGTCTGCATTATGTCGGAATATTCATGGTAATGAGTCCCTTTTACAAAGTTGCATTCTAGGAATCTAACTTTTTAGGATTTTTCTTTTTTGTGCACACTTTTTTGCCTGTAGGGCTCTTCTACTGTTTTATTGCAGCTTCCCTCCGTGATCATTGGTATTCCCTTCCCATTGTCTTCATCAAGTGTAACGTTCCCTCATCCAAACAGTGAGAGTGATGAGAACGATGGAAGAGCACACGGTCAAGTCTTACAGCGTCTTCTTTGTTTACTAAAGGCCTATCTACAGAGCCGAGACAGGTATCTGCAACAGCAATGGCGTGAAATTAAACAAGGATGTGGTAGACGGGAACAGGAGACGGTGCGGGGAGGTGAGTGAGTAAAAAGGGGGTGGACTGAGGAGTCGGGGGGTGAGGTGGGGAGACACTGAAGGTTGTGGTGTTCCCTCTAGCTCACCCCAGCTCATTAATTTTCTCATTTAGTCAGAACAGTGGAGTGTGCAAACAAGAACGGGGGCCTTGCCTACTAATGAGGACAGGAGGAGATGTGCAGACAGCTTCTACAGTGTGTGTTTGTGTGTGTGTGTGTGTGTGTGTGTGTGTGTGTGTGTGTGAGAGAGAGAGAGAGAGAGATTGGGATAAGGAGAAAACACATAGGTGTAAGAGTCATGAAGTGGAAAAGTAAAAATGTTTGTTGTTTTGTGGAAACCAAAAGAAGAAACCAGCTGCAACCAAAGAATATTTTATTATCAATTAATCAGTAGTTTACTTTTCTAATCATTTGTTTAAATGAGAAAAATGTACCAAAAGTAAGTAAAGTGGCCATTGCAAGTTCTTTAGAGCCTTCAAATCGTTTATTTTGTTCAGTCAACAGTCCAAACCTCAAAGATATTAGATGATATAACAGAGGAAAACAGCAAATTTTCACATTTTCTTGACACATCCTGGAACCAACAAATATTCAGTTCATTTTTGGTTGATAAGATTGTTTTTTTCTCTTTCTGTTTATAGTTTAGCATTTGTGACAAGCATGTCCAAGTCTATATTGCCCTTTGCAGACTTGAAAGGTTGATAAAAACGTTTGTAGTATCCTCACTGATTCAGCTCTGGTCAGTAGACTCTATTTTGGCGGTCCGTCCAGGTGAAATCACTTGGTTTTTCAACTTAAGCAAATCTTACCTTCAAACGAACACATTTTTGGCCACACACCTGTCTGAGTTGTCTGCTACAGTAACTGAAGAGGGGACTAGAAGCCTCTCTGTGCATGGCCGCCTCACTAGCGTTTCCCCAATAATAAATGTGAAGCATTTAAGGGACATCTATAAATTGTAGCATCTGTCGATAACTACATACAGGCTACACCCCCTACAACCTCTCCAACCCCTCCACTTCCAACCCTTTTCAGTCAGCCACCACCACAAATAGAATCCAATTCTGTGGGAAACACTGATAAAATGTCAAAAAGTAATGGAAAAACTGCCCATTAATTTCCCAGAGCTCAAGATAACATCTTGTTTTGTTCAATCAACAGTCCAAAACCCAAAGGATATTCAGTTAACAATAATATAAAAGGGGGAAAAGCAGAAAGTCCTCACTTTTAAAAGTCTGGGACCAGAGAAATGTTGGTATTTATTTGCTTGAAAAATCACGAACATGATGAATCAATTTATTAAAATCGTTACTGATTATTTTCTGTACTAATTGATTAATTAATTAATCGACTAATGTTGAAACTCTAGTGTGATAGAAACTTTAAAGAAACTTCTCAAACTATTCCTGCAGGGTAATAAATATTGTCCGCTGTCCATCTGTATGCTCATCATGTTGAAGACACACATTCAGCAAATATGGCTAAATAGTCGCCAACTTTCAAGCCTACCGGTGGCTTTGATATAATAATAAAATAAAATAAAAATAAAATAAATATAAAACTAAGGACTGCAACGAATAATTACTTTTTAAAATTACTTCCTCTGTGGATAACCTTTCCAATTAATCATTTAATTTGTAAAATGTCAGAAAATATTGAAAAATGCCCAACTAATTCCCACTAAGCAAGTTGGTGCCTTCAAAACTGGTTGTTTTGTCCGACCGACAGTCCATCAAAAACCTGAAGATATTCAGTGATATGTCAAAATTGTTATTGATTAATTGTCTGTCAAACACCTTTTTCCAGCACTAAACTAAGCAACAGTGTCTGAAGTTACTCTTGTTTTTTTTCTTGCCTTGGACGTGAAAATTTACATCTCGTTGGAGTGATCCTTTGCTTTTCATACCGTAATTGGTTGCCTTGTGTTTGATAATGATTTGATACTGTTAAGTCTCTCACTTGGGCACTTTTGGATTAGACAGTATTTGACATGTGCTTAGTATAAATGCTTTGCAAGATTGTATGATGTGTTGGACTTTGGCCAGAGTAGCAGTTCAGCTGCTCACATGCTCAACTGCTTCTTTCCTTATTTATCACTCAACACATCTTTGAAACTTTGATTGGAAGTTTTCTATTATGATAAAGCAATATCTAAAGGAATATCTTGTGTTGAGAAGCTGTGAAAGACTAGCAGTCGTATCTGATTTGAGTCCAGACTGTTTTAAATGGCGTCGCCCTTTATTTGGGAGCTCTGTTCTGTCTCTCTTATAGTTCACACTGTCAGTCACAAACAGTCTAAAACCTACTAACCTCTTGAGGTGTATGATCAAATTCAGTCTCCAGTCTGATGAGTCTATGTATATTCTCTGACTAGTCAGACTGATGCGTTACGAACTGATGATGGATAAGAGGTGAAACGTCTTCATAAGACAAATCAAAGTCCAGTTGCCTTTGAATCATTATTGCCTAGAAAAATATCTCCAGTCTGATGAATGGAAAACAGCCAGACTACGTTTCTTTTTTTTAAAGCTTAGAATGAAGCACTAATAGAGCAGACTGTTACTGTGCCTATTTATCTAATAACATCGTGTCTCAGGGTTTATATCCTGCCACTAGTCTGAACCATGTGTTCGGGTTATGTGTGAGAAGGGAAATTAGTGTTTTAGTTTAATCATGGAGGACAGATTGACTCTATGAGGGTCTTATTGCTTGACCCTTGTTGGGTTGGACTGTAATTCACTTCTCCAAGTTAAAGTATTCAAAGGAGATGTTATTTGCGACTGCTGACATAGTTACTGCACTACTTTACGCTGTCTCCTGAGTGAAATACGGACCGCAATAAATTGTGCTTTCGTCATCGGACGTACTTGTTTGTCACATAAGTTCAACAGGGCCAATCTGGAGTGTGTGTGTGTGCCTGTTGTGATTGTAGCCATGCGATGGTGTATATACATCTGCAAAGGTGGAAGTAACAAATATAGATGCTTTTACTGCCTCTAATGTAATTGAGAAGTTTTTTTGTGTGCTTTATAGTTACATTAGTGGTGATGTTTAAAGGATGGGTGTGGCGTATTGATGTTTTTCTGGAAAACTCTACCATAGATTTTTTTTTTCTACAGACTGGGATCGTCCAGAGGATGAATTATAAATGCCTCTGGTGTAGTACTGCTGACTCATTTAGTCAATTAATCACAGAAAATATAGTCAATTGTATAAATTGTTTATCCAAAAATGCCAGACACCCTTTGGCATCAGCCTCTCAAATAGGATAATTTTCTGTCTTATTTTATTGTAAATTAAATACCTTTTAGACTGAAGGTTGTTTAAACTAAAGCAATTTGAAGTAATTTTTAAGATCCCCTCCAGACACATTTTCTGAATAATGATGATGTGTCTGATAT
This sequence comes from Euthynnus affinis, assembly GCA_029490765.1. Classification (NCBI taxonomy): domain Eukaryota; kingdom Metazoa; phylum Chordata; class Actinopteri; order Scombriformes; family Scombridae; genus Euthynnus; species Euthynnus affinis. The sequence goes on from CM055856.1 coordinate 3,104,089, forward strand.
GTTTTTTTTCCCCTTCAAATTTTGCTACTTAAAAACTCTTGAAAAGCACATCTTTCCTCCTTCTTGTCCACTGAAAAATTTAAAATTGTCTGTCAGAAATTTAACTGCTAGACATAATATGTCTACTACTTCACTATTTAATCCATTCTTAGTGTATGTGCACATGAGGTTTTAGCTTTCTACATCACACTTGTTGCATACTGGACCGTGACTGGCTTTCGTCTGTCTGAAGATACATGCAAAAACGACGTTCTAGTGTCAAACTCTGCACATATATCAATCTGTAATGATCCTGTTATCATTGAATATGTATACATTACACAATGTGTTGGCTGTCATAACTTATAAATGCTATAGTTAGGGTTGTATGATGTGTAAAATATCTAACATTGATAATAGCTGCACACTTGTGAGATAAAAATAAGTTTTCAGGATGAATTTATTCAATACTGAGCATTTATCTGATGGATCTGAATCATCTAGAATCTAATTGAAATGGATGGAATCGAGGCTATCTTTGATTTGGGAGGTCAATGCCAATATTCTGCCCTATAAAAAGATCAACAAGTGCTAATTAATATTTTTAATTAATATTGCATCTCTGCTTTGGTGATCCTTTGACTTTCCATCTTGCCCTTCCAAAAGGTCAAAATGTCTTCTTGTCCGACACTTAAATTCATTACAGGAAGCCTGTAAAACCACTCAGCCAGTCTCTGCAGAAGTCCAGCTGAGCTATAGGACTGCTATAATCCCAATAAAGAAGCAGGTAAACAGGGTTCAGGCTTCCAAATTGAGGTAGCATATTAGACCGGGGCAGGTTAGCGGGGACACCTGATTATTAGTCTGAAAGGTGACCGTGGTTGCTGGCGTGTGAGCAGAAAAATGGAGTGATTTATCCTCCGTTTGGACGTGTGTGTGTATATACTGTACACATGCCTGCAGGTGTTTTTGTGATTCACAGCCTGTGCTGGCCATAAAAGCAGAGGATTAAATGAGGAAAGCGAAGATGTTGATTTTTCTGAAGTCCGCAGAATAACGGTAAAAGCAATATCCAACATGAGTGGCTGAATACATATTTACAGGAAATTGGAAAAAAAAACAAAAAAAAAAACAGGTTGACTGTTTTCTCAAGTGCTGGTGCTGATGCAACACTGCCTTTTTCACCCCTCACCATCCCCACACTCCCCACCCACCCACCCACTACATGTTCACAAGTTACGGGGAAAAGCACACATTTAAGTGCTCGCTATGTGGATGTTTCTATCGGTGAGGCACACAGGTTACGCAGCTGACAAACACGCCGCTGACGTAACCTCAGCTGTTCCGCAGATTGCCTTTGTACCTTTTATCCTTGTGTAATAAATGGAGTTGACTGAACCGCCAAAATAAACTGCTGATCGTCGGTGACAGACCCAGTAGTTAGAAATTTCGCCCTTGGATGATCCTACACTGTATACTTCCCAACACATGCCCACAGGCTGCAGTTTATTATTGTCTGTTGAGACTGCTGCTGATGGGAAGTTGGTATCTCTGCATCTTCTGTTGTTATTCTACAGTGAAAATGATACATTTATTGCAAGGGAATTGAGCCTGACATTTATAGATAGCTTATATTTGACTTTAATGGTGTATAATCCTCCTAATGCCTCTAAAAAACCTCACATTCTGGAGGCACGTTTTTCTCTACGGCTACACAGATATTGTAATAAATCACAGGAGACAACAGTATATTGTACACTATATACAGTACGTTGTACATCACTGAGTCTGCAGCGTTATAATATTATAAATTATACATATATGCACACCTTTATTTACGCTTGGAAAGAACACATTGAGGAACCCTCCTTTATGAGTGTGCATCATAAAAACAATGATAATAATATATAATGATAATAATAATACATCAAAAAGAACAACTCATAAAAAGAATAATACTGTAAGTATTAATTCAAGCATCAATGTGTTATTTAAAGGAATTTTTCCTCTTACTTTTCCTCTTCCTCCACTGTATGTAAATTTAGCTGTAAAGGTTTAAAAAGCATTTACATGTATTTGGAAGTGTAAAATGTTACAATAACTATTTTTACAATAACTTACGGTGCACACAATATGCATGTTTTGTTAATGTTCTTTAATTTTTATGAGTTAAATGTAGAGTCTCAATTTTCCATCTCATCAAACTCACCATTCACTCACTTTCCCAGGAGCTACTGTGACCAAACACTTCCTGACTTTATGCGCAAGTTTGAGTTCATTATTGAGTTTGTGTTTGCTTTTTGAATGATGTGTTTTTTGAAATGCATGGTGAAAATAAATCACCTTCTTTTAGTAACTTCTCTTATCACCTTCCGTGACACTCTAGCTAAGCTTCCTCACTCTCACCTCCTGTAGTTTTCTGAACATTTTTTTTTTTTAAAGTGGATGTTTTATTTAAAAGAAATAGGTGCTCAACTAAATGACCTAAGCGTGAGGCCAAACATCTGTTCTACTCGAATGCCTTCGAGCAAGTCTGACCAGCTCCTGCAACGCTGTTAGTTGACCTTGGCCTCTGACCTCTCTTTGGGACAAACTTCCCTGCAGGGTCATTAAAGCAACACATTATTATAATGTCATACTTATCTTTAAAAAAACAGATGGAGCCGGGCTGTTATAAGCAGCAGCCAGTGTAGAGGTAGATATATATGTGTGTGTGTGTGTGAGGAATACCTCAGTCTCCTCATACATAAAACTGAGAGAGACAGCCAGACAGAGAGAGAGAGAGAGAGGGAGTGAGAGAGAGAGAGAGAGAGAGAGAGAGAGAGAGAGAGAGAGAGAGAGAGAGAGAGAGAGAGAGAGAGAGAGAGAGAGAGAGAGAGCTTTGTCTATTATGCTCTATCTGTCTCTGTCCCAGAATAGCAAACAGAGCAGAATGGAGCAGATGATTTGGATTCCTTCCTAATCCAAAAAGCATTATTGGCATTAATAAACGTGTCTCAAAAAGCCTTAGGTATAATCAGCTTAATGGTAAAACCAGTGCAAGCAAACACAAGACACAAGTCTCTGTAATGCGGCTAATGACAGTTTAGTGCCACCCACTAAAATGAACCGATGGAAATCTCTATTGAATCCCTCATTCTGCTGTTGACTTTTCTCTTACCGTTTTCCCATGAGCGCCCACTAGCGCAGCAAAGCAAAGAGAAGGGATTTGCTTTTTTTTTTTTTTTTTAAAACACATTCCTTTCATGTTTGAGGATAGGTTTTTTTTCTTGTTTATGGTGGGGGAGCGATCATTAGGTGGGTCACTGCTATTTGAGTATGTATTATAAATGACTGAGGGTCCGGTTCTCTCTACATTCAAGTCAATTCTCAGTCAGCCTTGAGAAGTGTGTTTGCTGGTCGATCATGGAAAGAGGTTGATGTGGTACAAATATAGGTCATGTGATTTATGTTGCCTCGTCCACGGATGAAGGATGAAAACTGGCTTATTGGTAGTTTTGAGTCCTGTGTGGAACTCAGTTGTAATGTCACAAACCAATATTTTTATTTGCTAACTTGTGCCCACACATACAGGAAACGACTTTTGGGCATGATGTCTCCTCATGAGTGTTATAGACTTGTCTTATATCAGATATATTAAATGTTTAACTTCTGTCGTCTTCCAGTGCACTTTTAAACATACTAACAAAAAGGTGCTGAAAAAATCCACAAAATTGGAGCCAATTCATTCATCCATTATCAATTAATCTCTAAATGTTTTAGGGACACAACTGACAATCATTTTCATTATCAATTAATCTGTTGATTATGTTCTCAATTCATGGCCATGTTGTTTGGTCTTTAAAATGTGGGAAAATGGTGAAAATTTGATCAATACATCCCAAAGCCCAAGATGCAACCTTAAATTTCATATTATGTCCGACCAACAGTCCAACAAGCCAACGATATTCTGCTTCCTGTCATTGAAGATTAAAGAAGCCAGAAAATATTCACATCAAAGAAGCTGGAACAAGAGATTTTTAGCAATTATTAAAATTCAAATCAATTATTAAAATAGTTGGTGATTCATTCTCTATTGAACGACTAATCAACTAATTATTGCACCTCCAATAAAAAGATTCTAGAGCTGCAAAGATTAGACAGTGAACAGAAAATCATCAAACATTTTGATAATTTTCAAGAAAATAATACCAAAATTTTCTGGTTCCAGCTTCTTAAATGTGAATATTTTCTAGTTTCTTTAGTCCTCTGTGATATAAAGCATTGGCTTGTGAACCATTGTGGACAAGACATTTGAGGTATCTTGGGTTTTGGGAAATGGTGATTAACATTTTCAGACATTTTATTAACTAAACGATTCATCGAGAAAATAATCAACAGATTAATCGGTGAAAATAGTTAGTTGCAGTGCTACTTTATACGTTATTTCAAGTACAGTGAGTCACATTGTGCTCCTTGCAGTGTTGTGACTGAGCTGCAAGTGAGCTTAAGAGTGGAGAAAATAAAGCCAGCCAACAGTGCAGCAGGGAGACATGTCAGCAGAGATGTTCGGGTTTTAAAAAATGGTTGTTTTGCATCTACTGTATTTGAGCCATATCATACAGGTATATCAGGCAGCTGCTGGCTGCTTTTGAACTTTGGTATCTTGTTTATGCTAGAGATTAAGAGGTGCTGTCCAAATCCTGTCTGAATCTGCCTCCCACAACAGCTCCACAGTTGCTCTGTAGATATCATAAACAAAACACCACCAAATGTTAAGAGAAAACCAGTAAAATAAAGCTGTGAGACAGACTGCCTCTGTGCACACGTAGCCCACTGCAGGCTACGATTAAACATTACAAACATAAAATGAAGTTGACACTGCAGCTGATGTGTAAATCAGACAGTTTGCCTTGTCTTGTGTAGCTCATTGTTAAACTACATAAGCAGTACACATTATTTGTGAAAAGGTACAAGCTGGAAATGTGATGTCTTACTGAAGCTGATGGAAATGGTTTGAATTCTCAGTCTGAAGACTTGATAATCAGCGTGTAAATGGCTTCAAGCAGCTCAATATGGCTTCTCACTGCACACGAATGACTCTTTTCACCAGCCAAAGATAATTTCTCAGCTCCTATAGTCTCTACTTTTTGTCGTGCTCATTGAGTGAGCGTAGAGTAATTCATTTGTTGGTGGTTGCTGAAGGGAAAAAAAAGGCTCCCCGGAGCTTCGTCATGTTTCAAGGTCTCTTTCAAGCTGATGTTCCCTTTAGCATCTTTTGGGGGGAAAAAAATCCCTTCACTGGATATAAATGTATTTAAATAGCTTAGACCCAAAACTTTTTTTTTGCATATTCATGCCAAGTGCCTTAGCTGTAAAAACAACAGTTGAGTTTTGGTTCAGATCTGGATGTGTGTCTCACAATTAGGGCTGTGTACTAAACTAAAGGTAGCGACCAAATAATGTCAGTACTACTGAGTACCGATTCACGCTAGATTAATTGCTGCTAAATTTCAGTATCTGGTGCGACTAGCTAGCCCCAAGCACCAGCCTGCCGATACAGAGACGCAACACTCTCTTTCTCATGACTTACTAGCCTGCACAGTGGCTAGCAGTGAGTTAACATGGCTAGCTTTATTAGCATAACCATGCCGTGTAATGTGTAGCCCGTAGACTGTATGAAAGTAAGGTGTAGCTGGCGCCACAGTGTCTCTGGTTTAACAGCACCGTGCTGGGCGGCAGGTGACGGTTGTGTTTGGAGTGTTTTCATGCTGTGAAAGATATAAAGTCATACAGCTAATGGACTGTTAGCCTACTACGGTCTCTCTGTAATAACAAAGTAGCGTTCATTGTTTAGTCGTATTACGTTGTTATTACAGAGACAGTAAAGTGCTGAAAACTGTTGGGTACTAAATTCTAGGTTCAAATGTGAATGGTACCCAACCTCACTGATACTGCAGATTGGTTTGCTTATTGGTTGTGAAATGAGATCCTAGAGGGAAATCTCCAGTGTGAAAGGGCCACACGTCTAACTGAATACATTAACTTGCTTTGTGTGGGGTGTTCTTTGAGTACAAATGAGTAGTTTGAGGATAAACTCTTAATTAAATCCTCAAAGTACTTTGATGGCAAGACGTCGCTATACTCTGCACTGTGTGGTGCTATAATTATCCAGGGAAAAGCGTTGTTTATTCACAGAGGGAATTTTGAGTTGTTTTTTAAGTGAGGAAAATGTAGCAGCATGTTGTAATGGAAACAACATTAGAGCTGATTTTCTTGGCCTAGTTAAATATAGTGTGTCTCAGGGACTTTGCTGAAGCCTGTCTTTGTGGTGACTGGGCTCTGTGGGCTAAAATTGTACTGTAAATTTCCAGCTTTTCTGTCAGCTGGTTTTTGAGCCAGGAGTCAGATAGACCCAGTAGTACTTTTCTAGGCAGTCACTGCTCCATCCAAGGATCACAAAACAGAGCGCTATGAAATAATGTCAAAACGATACAAGCATATAACCAGCTTTGTTTGTGATAGCTTAACACAAAACCCAAAGAAATCCCCTTCGTTTCACCAGAGCTTTACTGTGGCACTAACAAATATTTTATCAGTATCTTGCTCGAAGTCAAGACCTTGAAAATCTGTCTGTATGTATCCATCTGTAACTCACATTTAGTGATAAAAGATGCATTACTGAGATACTTAAAATGTATTGTTACATTGGGCCGTCTTTGGCATTCGGGTTGCAGTTGAGTCTGTACAGGAAGTGTTGAGGGCAGCGAGTATCTGGATTTAACAGTTGAAAGTGCAGAGAGCAGACGTGCAACAAAGGTCTGTTGCAGGAATTGAATAGCGGACGTTGCGGCAATGCGGTATGCATCATAACCAGTAGGCAAGGGGCACCTCTTGCAGACTGTTTTTTTTTTAACTTTCCACACACATTCAAGTCAGTCACTTTTTATTTATATAACCCAATATCACAAATCACAAATTTTGCCTTAGGGGGCTTTACAATCTGTATGGCATATATCAACCTCTATCCTCCCTATGATTCAAATAAGGAAAAACTCTCCAAAAAAAACTCTTTAATAGGCAAAAACTGAAAGAAACTTCAGGAAGAGCAACAGAAGTGGGATCCATCTTTCAGGACAGACAGACATACGATAGATGTTGTGTGTACAGAATAGACGAAGCTAGCAAAATTACAAAAATATAGCATGAACGAGCAGGATGACAACATTATAGATGGATTGATAACATATACAGTATAAACAGTCTTATCAGGAGGATGTCAAACAACTTCCAGGTGCTGCCTGTTGAAAAAATTGTTGATATAACTCACAGAAGTCAGCTAACAGCATTGATCCTGACTTTGATTTCATGAGAAATAACTGGATACAGGGAGGTTGTCATAACAGGATATTTTTTTTGTTTGAAGGGGTTCATTATTGCACTGTGGAGCTCAGGTTCAAACTCTGGGCAGCACACTGTTAACACCCTCTCATTGATATCATGCAGGTATGGAAAACCTTTTATATTCATGTACCATAAATCATGCTGTTGTTCTCCTCCTGTATGACTCACATACACATGTTTTGGAGAGCGCACATCCCTGTGTTTTTTGCATTTCTTCTCCTCAAGACTCACTGACATTTTAAAACGAGCACTCGCTGATTAAAAAGTCTTGTGGTGATACACCAGCAGATTTGATTAGGCCGACACAAATGCATACTTACATCCATCCACACACACACACAAGCACACACACATACATTCACACACAGACACAGCGTGACAGCAGAAAGAGAAAGCAACACAAACCCAGACCAACAAACAAGTCCGCAGCAGGAGAAATCTCACCAGCTCAACATCCCATCAATAATTCAACAGCCACTGGCGTGAGAGGAAACACAAAGAGGAGAATGAGAGAAAGGAGGAATGTGAGAGAGAAGGAAAGAAAGAAAGGGCAAAAGCAGAGCAAGAGAAGTGATGAAAGTGAGCAATGACTGAGGGATACAAAATGAGAAGCATTTGCGTAATGGTATTATTAGAGGTGGGTGGGTGGGGAGGGGGGGTTGTCTGCAGGGAGACCTATCGTCTGGTCTCTGAACTGATCATCATTCCATCCTCAGAGGAGTTGACCTCAGTGCAGAGGCTCAGATCCTATTAGTCAAAATCACTCTGCCATAATTAGTCTCTCACCAGCCATCTGACCTCTGCTCACCACATCTGCATAACTCCAATATGTTTGCCTTCACTCCTGTACTCCGCCTCACTTCAGACATGGAAACATTTCCACACTGTGCCAGAATCAAGCTTACTACTCCAAAAAAAAATTTAAAAAAATTGATCTATTAATCATTCTTTACTGTTTTTTTTTTTTTAATTTTAAATTTTTCTCGGCGGAAAGCAGTTGCTCATCGCAGTACTCGTCTCATTTCGGAGTCACTCACCCATGAGAGTGTCTGTGTGGATGTTCAGTTCGACCGAGCAGCATTTAAGTCCATTTTCTTGTCTCTTTTTGTGCATTAAAATCAGAACTAAATACTTCCTCCATCTGAAGAGAATAAAGTTTTCTGTCTAAACCGAGTCAGTGTTGGATGTAGTTTTTGTAATTTTTCACTTCAGAACAGCATGCCAAAGTTTCGACTGTAGTTGAAAGTTAGCTAGCTGGCAACGCTGTCACAGTTACAGAAGAGTTGAATTAATGTGCGTTGTCCTATAAATATTTCAGTCGCACTCTTTACATTCTGGGAAGAAGAATGTTTCTGTTAGACACTACTCAAGAACATTACCCTGAATCTGCTCTTTATCGCCTCTTTATCCCAGTGCAATGGGAAACCACGCTTTGTCTTGTTGGAAAAGTATCCCTGAGATACTGTTAATCCATCTAATCCATTTTTTATGCCTCCATGCTCGCAACAGCTGTGGCCGGAGGCAATATGATTTCGGGTTGTCTGTCTGTCCATCTGTCCGTCTGTCTGTCTGTCCGTCTGTCCGTCCCATTCTCATGAACATGACGTGTCAGGAAACGCCTCGAGAGAATTTCTTCTGATTTGGCACAAATGTCCACTTGGGCTCAAGGATGAACTCATGAAAGGTCAAAGTCACTGTGACCTCACAAAACACATTTTTGGCCATAACTGAAGAACTCATGATGACATTTTTTTTTTAACCAAAAGGTCAAAGGTCAACTTCATTGTGACATCATAACTTTCTACGAAAAACACTTATTCAACACTGTAACTCAGGAACAGAAGGGGAGATTGTGACCATATTTCACATTTGGTCAGACACTAAATTGGTGACTCTGATCTTGGGTGCCCACCTTGAGATTATTAGATTATTCTCAAATTTGTGCCTAGTTTATAAAATTTGAAATGGTTTGACCCCTCCTCCTATGTGACTTTGTGTACACTCACTCAATAAGTTTGATTAGATCCTCCAGAATATCCTCTATACCAGCTTGTACCAGACCATTTCGTCACACTGCATTTGGACAACCAGCCACAACTCAGTGGAACGACCCACCTGTTGATGTGAAGAGCTGCAGTTCCATCAATACATTCAAAACCAAATTAAAAAACCTACTAAAAACCACTCAGCTCTGTAACCACTGAATCTAAATCTAAAATTTCTTTTAATTTGACGTTGAAGTTTACATTATTAATTTCTAGTTGACATTGTGGGTGTATGTGATGTGCTATTGTGTGTAGATTTGTATTTTCTGTAATTTGTTCTGTGTGGGTTTTTTTTGTTTTAATTGGAAGGGATTGCAGATGAAAATGAGCTTGAAGCTAAATCTGGTACAGTGCATCATTTATGTTAAAAACTGCACACTGTCCTGATAAATAAGTACAATATAATACAATGAAACTGTGATGATTGTATAGATCTTCTGTGCTGCTGGGTTGAAAATGTATGATAAGCATCCACGCTTTACAATTTGTAGCTTCTTTGCAGCAGCGTCAATATCTGAAGCATCGTCTGCTGTCATGGCTACAACTTTGTGTTCAGAATCAGCTTCATTGGCCAAACATGTGAACACATACAACCTTTACAACCTTTTTATTTAATTCCTTCAAAGTCTTCATTACAAATATTATATTAGTCTGGACAGACAGGGATGCAACTTGACTGGCGGAGGCAAAATAACCACAAGGCGGTATTTCTAGGTTTGTTTCTCTTTTTTTTTTGTCTTTTTAAGATCCTCATCACCTGTGACAGCAGTAATTGCTGCCTACTTGACACTTTCAGTCTGCGGTTGGATTGCAGGTTAAACTGGGCTAACGAAACAGTTTCAGGGCTGGCTAACTCTAAATGACGCACTTTGATTGGACTTGAAAACAGTTGCAAACCAAGCAAAAGTAACGCTACAAGCAACACTCATTCAATACTCGTTCATTCAAACAGAATATCTGTCGTTGTAAAAGATAATAGTCTAATCCCAAAATATAAGATGACCCCAACTTTTTCAAACGTTATTTCCAGAAAAAACATATTCTTATATCGGGGCCAATAAGTAGTTTGATCCAAAATTTCCAACCTCCAACGTGCATGTGTATGATTTTTTTCCCCCACACTTACTTAGTAAAAATTACAGTCTCAAATATCTACAGTTGTATCTGACATCTGTAGTCACTGGTAACATGGGAACGATTTTCTCCTTAAATACTGTATCCTGGTCCATTACGACCTACCTCCTGTACTTCCACAGTGGCTTAAAACGCTGTCGGGAATGATGAGTTCATTTGCCGAGGAGCAAAAGTTTCAATATCCAGCTCCCTCTCGAACACTAATCCCTATCAAATGAGGCTAAAGTCCAAGCTCAGCTCAAATTTACTGACCAGATTTATCCCTGGAGAAAAGTAATACAGGCTACTTGTTGCTCCGAGAGGTTTGTGTTGACCCTGTTGAAAAATAAAATATTCATTACTGAATGCTGCCTTGCATATCTTCCACCTCATTATCTTTTAACAGGTCGCTGTTTTGATAAATTCGGGCTTGCCTCACCTCTGATTTTCATCCTATGTGGTCAGTTGAAACCCCCTGATTTTGCATACAAAATACCACTGCAGTACTTCTCAACCAAGAAAGGAAGAATAAAATGCAGAAAAGACCCCAAATTATTAAATTTCATTTTAATACGAGTATAATTTATGTAACACACGGTGCTTTACAGATTTCTAGGATGCAGATACGTACAGAATACAAATCAGTTATTAAAGTCCCCTGAGGTCTCCGTGTAATGAAGCAGTATTACGAGGCATTCGCCATCTTTGGACACAAAAATGACTCATGGAAAAAGTCATGTTGGGAGAGTTCAGGGTATTACATATTAGGGCTGGGCAATTACTGGCAAAGTAACTCTGACTCTCTTACCGCCCTAGTTTTAGTCTTGATAGTAGTAGTATTGATATGTTTGATAAATTCATCCTTTCGTACAGGTTGTCCACTGGCAGTTCGAAGCGATTAACCATACCTGTCCACTGAAGATAAGACGACTCAAGTGTTGGACAAATGCAGCTGGAACAAGAAGCTGATACAGAAAAAAAAGAAGATGTTTTGTCGGTCATATGGTCACACTCACTTTGGCTTAATTCAACATGATACCAGACAAAACAAAGCTAAACTGAATAAGGTGTGCGAGTGTGCGGGAGAGAAAGAAACAGGCAGGCAAGTGTAACAGTAAATGTTCAGTATGAGCTACCGTTTGTCAGAAAATAAATGCAACAGCTCTTGAACAACCAGGCGAAGTTGGCTAGTTTTGTTTACCAGCAGCTGAGTCTGTTGACGGAGCTCATCCCGAAATTAGCTACAACCTCTCCCTGGACGTGTGGAGCAATCTCTCTTCTTCTTCCTGCCCACAGTCTGCGGGGCTTGGGCAGCTTATTTCAGACACAGCAGTCCACACAAGCATTTGTTAAAATAATGTCACTCTCAAAAATCCAGCTGATAAGATAACGAGGCCATAAAACTGTTATTCATATCTATTTATATTACTTATTTTGACACTTGCAAGACACATTAAACAGAGATAAATGTTACTTTGAATTCCCTGCTTCAGCAAACAAAAATCCCTGGAAGCGTTCTTAACTATTGAATAAGATAAATACATATGTCTCAGTCATAATCCAGGGTTATCTGTTTATTATTCAGTACAAGTAACTAATAACTGCTCCACTCTGAAGATGGAGAATCTTGTGCACAGGTGCTTTTAATAAGATATCATTTGATTAATCGTTACCGAGGCAAACTGAGGAAAAAAATACAATCAGCTTCAGTGCTTGAAGTGTCTGTATTATTAGAGTGGCAGTGAGCGATGGGAAATATATACATGCAGCTGTAATAACAAACCTGTATCCATGACACAGATTGAACTATAATTGTGAACATCTTTTTTTTTACTGTGTATATCTATTCATATTTCTATATGATACTTAAATGTCATGTGGAAACTTGAGGGGGGGGGGGTAGATGATCTCACCAGTGACATCATTTTCCACTTTGTATTTCATACTATATCCTCCGCTACATGACTTCTTGACATGGCTGCTATGGTGGCCTACTCTGCTGAGTTGCGACCTTTGACCTCACGGCTCCGTTTCAGCTCAGAGCAGTCGGTGGCGGCCTGCCAATGAGCGTTTTATCTTGTGGGAAAAATCTGCATTGATGTACCTGCCCAAGAAGTTTTGACCTCGTGTTGACCCCGTTGTAAGAGCAAAGAGACAACTCTCTATCTTCACCCTCAGACAGCAGACTTATTCTGCTACCGCTTCTGCTATCACACCGAAGTGACATGTACTTCTCTTACAATAAAAGCCTTTTAAAATATACTTTCAGCTCCTTTTCAGTCAAAGAATTCACCTATTATCGCACCTTAGACCCTTCACAATAGAGGGTTTTTTTTTCGCTGACTACGTGCAGGTCTGCGGTCGTTTAACCTGGCCGTCCAAAGAAAGAAGTAAAATCTGCTGTTTCCTGAGTGTAATTACTCGCCCACAGCCCTGCACAAATGTAATGAAACTTGCATTTTCCTCTCTTTCTCTTCCCTGCTCCAGGACCTCACTGGGCATATGTTAAATCATTCACAGCGTTGGGCATGAAAAAAGCCAACAGGCTTCAGGGTATTATGAGTATGTCTGTAGTTAGAAAACACGGAGTAGAGAGAGGAAGGTTGTAGAAGAAAAGTGGGACTACCGTGACTGGGAATTTGACAGGAAACCGCGAGAAAAGCAAGCAATTACTGTGAAATATTCAACGTCTCTGATTGTGTGTTCATGCGCACGCACAACAGCGACATTTGTTGTAATTTGTCACTCTTCCTGTTAGCGCTGACAGTTAGTTTTACAAATACAAATACGTGCGCTGGTCATGCTTTAGATGTATAGCAGACTATTCAGATTGACAAAGGTCATGTTGTCCTTTTTTTTTCCTGAAAAGGCGGAGTTGACAGAAAATCGATGGGGACACACAAATGAATCCTGTCAGTGAAGAATGTTTGTGCGCTTAAAAAAAAAAAAAAAAAAAAAAAACATTCGAGAAAGAAAACACAAGTGCGTTTGTTTAGTGTTTTCTCAACCCGCCTCGTATCGTTTTTGACTTCACTCGTCTCTCAGAGTGACTTTCAGCGACCTTCAGTAAAGGAACGTGAACGCGTTGCTTTCAATCAAAAGTTGACATATGGTTTTACACAAAGAAAGGCTGTCAGACTCCTCCACAGATGGTTTGCGTCTTGTGTGATGCAAAAATATTGTTGCACAGTGAACAGTCTAGAAAGATGAGAGGTAAAACTAACACAGAGGAAAAAGTAGATTGACAGAAAATTAAAAAAATATTAGAATATTATTTCTATATTTACATTAAAGGGCTACGACTACTGATTATTTTCAGTATCGATTAACAGATGAGTCGTTTGGTCTGTAAAACATCAAAAAATGGTGAAAATTGTTTCCCAAATCCAAAGTGCAACCTCAAATGTCTTGTTTCGTTCCGATCTACAAACCAAAAAGTGTAAAGAAACCATAAAATATTCACATGTAAGAAGCTGGAACAAGAGAGTTTTAACATTTCTTCTTTAAAAATGACTTAAAATGATAAAACGATTATCAAAATAATGGCCATACCCTATATACCATCATTTTCTGTCCGTCTGTAAATCAATTAATCAACTAATCATTGCAGCTCTTTATATATATTCCTCAAAGTAAGTCAAAGTGTATACTGTAGCTTGTGCTTTAGTGAGACTTGCATATAAAATACCAGCACTGTTCATCGGCGGCATGTAAGCACCTACTCTATAATATCTTGCGTACTGCGAGGTCTAAACATGGATATGAGTATGTCCCGCTATCTTACAGGTGTTTTCTATTCACTGGCTTCTTTAGAACGTGAACATATTCCTGTGTGCCTCCTGGGGTCCTCCGCGTGTGTTAATCCATGCTTGGCCTGACTGAATGCAGCCTTACTTTACACATGATGAATACTGAGCTGAGGCTGAGGTGAGCGTATCGCTGTGCGGAGTGGAGACGAGGACAACCGGAGCAGCTCAGGTGCGAGTTGTGTTTGCGGTTTAGCTGTTTTGAGATTAGGTGTCTCTCTGGACTGTTTACAACGTTATTTTTGGAGATGGGGAGGGGATGGAGGGGAGGGGATGGGGGGGATGACATTTTTATTTCACCGCTGTCATCTCAGTGAGGCTCAATGTGGTGTCAATGGATGACACCTCCTCTTTTTCACTGTGTCTTATTCAGCGCGGGGTTAATGGTTAGTGTCTGTGCAGGAAGAAGGCTTTTGTTTTATTTATTTATTTATTTTACTGCTTCTTTGGGAGGAACGTCTGCATCTCAGCATGTCCAAAATGTTTTGTCTCCATGACGACAGTGTTTTTTTTTTTTTTTTAAAAGAGGTTTTCTTTGCTTCCTCCCTCTCCTCTTCTCCTCCTTTTCGAACACTCTTGCACTGCAGTCTTATCACGCTTGTTGTCTTCCTCTACCGGCCTCCAGCTAAATGAACTTCCTGTGAGTGGCAGGAAGTGCAGATTAAAGGTGGCATAAAGTATTTCCTGGAGAGATGGGCAGCCATGGAGCAAATGAGCTGACAAGGAATTTAATAACGTAAAAATGCACGGAAGATGAGAGCCAGGAGGCGGACACACTGTTTTAGCCTTTTAATAAATGCGTACATACGTGTTTTCTTGCACGTCTGCTTGATTAGATGTCATTAGGCATCATCGATATTCATGCATAATTCCACGAGATTAAGATAGCTCTGAGGTGTATAATCAGTCATGACAGTTGAGACTCTTCAGTCTGTCTCAGCACCGCTCCTCATTTCCATCTTTCAGGTCGATACTGATTGTAGTTCCCAGAGCAGCATATGCTGGCTTTGGCCTCCTATCCTTTTTTTTTTTTTTTTTTTTCACTCTCCCTGCACTCATTCTCCCCACGAGTTATTTAGTGGTTCCTGTACCTCCTTCTGTTTCTACGTGTTTCCTCCTCATCTGTCGCCCCGCTCATCTTTTATTTAGTCCATCATCACCGACTTTTTTTCCCCCTCCCTCTCTTTTTTTTTGTCTTTCTGTCTCTTTCCATCATGTAGCCGTCGTTGCTCCGTCCTCAATTTGATTTATAAGGGATCGTAGCTGCGTTTTGAGCTCATATTTCAGCTGGTAAAGGAACCATCTGGAGCCCAGTGTGACTGATGACAGGTAGCGTGGCGAGGACAACGATGATTGTATTGTACAGGTGGATGCAACACCATGAACACCTGTACAGTTAAAACAGTTAGAGAAGTGTTTACAGCTGTCTGTTGATAAATAACATGTTTTGGTGATTTTTAATTGAAAACATGTAAACACAGCCTCTCCAGGATATGAAACATAATACAATACCAATATTTTCAGAAAACATTAATGCATATGTCATAAATTGAGCAAAAATAAAACATCATTGTGGCATGTTGTTGCACCCAACATAGTCTGTTCTTAGTAACACCCCATCTGGCAGATATCACAACTTGCAAACACTTTTTGTAGGCAGATAAAAATCTTTCAGTTCTTGTATTTGGGATTTTCTCTCCCTTTCTTCCTCGCATGCACAGCTCTTTTAAGATCCACCCACAGATTTTCAATTATGTTTAAGTCAGGGGACTGTGAGGGCCAACCTTCAGCTTGCGTCTCTTGCGGTGGTCCATGGTGGATTTCAAGGTTTGTTTAGGATCATTATCCTGTTGTAGAAGCCATCCTCTTTCCAGCTTCAGCTTATTTTTTTTTTTTATAGACGGTGTGATGTCTGCTGCCAGAATTTGCTGGTATTTAGTAGAATCTGTTCTTCCCTGCACCCGTGTAATGGTCCCTGTGCCACTGCCTGCAACACAAACCCAGAGCTTGATAGATCCACCCCCATGCTTAACAGCTGACAAGGTGTTCTTTTCATGAAATGCTGCTCCTTTTTCCTCTCCGAACATACCTTTTCTGACTGTGGCCAAAGAGTCTATTTTAACTTAAGCAGTCAACAGCACTTGTTTCCAAAATGGATCGGGCCTCTGTAGATGCTCTATTGCATACTTCTGATGTTGGATTTAATGATGAGGATGCAGGTAAGGTTTTCTACTACTGACTCTTCCATGAAGATCTTGTTTGTGCACCGCTGCACAGTGGAACAGTGCACCACCACTCCTGAGTGCTAAACCTTCCTGCAGGGTTGTTTTTTTTTTTGCAGTCAAACGGGGGGTTTTGATTTGCCTTTCTGACCAGCATATAAACAGCTCTCTCTGAGAGTTTTCTTGATCTCCCAGATCTCATCTTGACCTCCACAGCTCCCCTAAACTGCCATCTCTTAATTACATTTCACACTGTGGAAACTGCAAGCTGACAACACTTTCTAACTTCTTGTAGCCTTCCGCTGCATTGTGGGCATAAATAACTTCCATTTTCACAGCTGCTTAGAGGAACCCATGCTTGCTCGGTGTTCAAGGTTTTAAGAGTCAGAGTATTTGTAAAGCTTTGAAAATGGCACCAGCTGACATTTCCTAATGACAATTGTTGACATGCTTCAGGCCTAACGAGCTGATTAAGGTCTGAGACCTTGTAGAAAGAATCTGAGACTCCAGAACTTTGAGGGTGCTCAAACTTTTGCAAATGCCACAGTGATGTTTTTATTTTTGTTCAATTTGTGACATGAAAAGTATCTTGTATGCATTCATGTTTGCTGAAAATAATGTGTTATGTTCCACATCATAGAGAGGCTGTGTTATATGTTATTTGTTAAGGGGTGCCCAAACTTTGCATACAACTGTAATGGTTATTTTTTTTAGACTGTAGCTTTTTGATGTTTTATTTGATCAGACGATATTCATTTCTGCTGTGTTCCTTCAGTCTTCATTCTTGCCTCAGGTATTATGTGAGTAAAGTAAAAAAGCAAACAGAGTTATTGTCGTTTAAAATATTTTTTCCTTATATTTTCATGTATGAAAAGTCCCAAAATGAACACTGTAAGCAGACTACTTGATCACTATAAGCAGTTTCCACTGTAGCTGAATCAACACCAAGGTCGTCTAGAACGGTCTATCGTGTTGCATTCATTGTAAGAGTCAAAAAAAGGAGAAAAGATTTAACCCTCGCATGATCACATTCACATATACAAATAAACGGAGCAACTTAGGCAGAGAGCCACACACCTGACTTACTACAAACACACTTGTCATTCTTACCCCCCCACACACATATACACACAATCTCAAACATGGAGTCTTCTTAGAAGCATAAAAGTAAACACACTGCCTACACACACACACACACACATGCACACACGTCTCCCCTTGTGTCATTGACCAGATTGATCTCTGCATCCATCAATAAAGATGAGGCTCTCTCTGCAGGTGTGACATATCAATAAGCAATAAGCGTTGATAGCATAAAGGTTGATTTGTTGAAGCCTTATAACAGTTGTTTGCTGCTGACTGCGGGTGTCAGGCACCCCGGGGATCCAGCTCCTTCTGCCTCTGGTATTGCAGTTTTAAACCCTCATGTTGCCGGGATGGAATCAATGTAGAGAGACATCAGCCCGCTTTTGTGCTAATACAGGCACAGCTGGAATCCACAGGAGCCCTCCCATCCTTCTTCTTATTTAGTGTCTGCTTGATCGGGCCCATAAAAGTACTGACAAAATCCTAATTGCATCTGAACACAAAGAGGTGAGAATTAAGTCGGAGCATGGGGAGGCAAGCATGCACGCTCAAAGAGAACTGTCAAAGTAATGGAACAAATTACTCTTAGTTTCAGTTACACAATCATTAAATGGCTCGGAAAGGTTATTCTGTGATTGCTTCGTAAGGGTGTAATTTGTGGTCTTATGTGCACATTAAAAGCATCTAAAAATATGAGAATGCAATTAATTTGCAATTTAGAAACATGACATTTTCCTTGTTCTTTCTGCCATTGCCTGACTTAAACATGGATGAACTTATACACTATAAAGAGTTGTCTTTTTTTACCCCACGCCATAAATTCTTATAAACACCTGTTTTTTAAGTAACAGCCAGCACCGACAGATAATGGCTAGTTGCGAGTGATGTGGTTAATTCAGCTAAATGTACATTTCCCACAAGCAAAATACTGCTTTTATTCACGGCATAGTTCCAGTCACTTCTGCTTTGCTGTAATTTTTGAATGTCGTTAAGAAACTCAATATTTAGTGCAGATGTTTCACATTAGAAGTCTTCCAGGATGGAGAAGGGATTATGCTCTTTGAGCTGCTGGAAGGTTTTTCATTTGAGACATCTGTGCTTGAAGTTAGTGTAGCTTTACAGTGATTAAGAAAACCCCAGCAAGGTAGAAGATGTCAGAATTATCCAATACAGCCCCAGAATAGTAAAGTGGTGTAATGTGATTCTGTTCCTCACGCATGGAAATGTACACGGACAGCAAACAGAATGACCAGCAACTTAAAACTGAACCAGATCAGAAAATAAGGAGCTTCATCACTAAAATATAATTACAGAAACTTAAAAAAAAGACAAAATGAAAGCTGTCTCATATATGAACATGTTTCAAACGAATGCCTGTTTCTCTCTCTACAGTTGAGGTGTATGCTAAAAAGTAATAATGAACTCTGAACCCGCCTCTATGAACTGTATCGCCTTTGGGGGAGCGGCTATAACTCAGAGGTAGAGCGGGTCATCCACTAATTGTAAGATCAGTGGTTTGATCCCCGGCTTCTCCAGTCCACATGTGGAAATGTCCTTGGGCAAGATCCCGAACCCCAAATTGCTCCCGAAGGCTGCGCCATCGGTGAGTGTGCATGTGAATGATTAGAAACTCCTCCTGATTAGCAGGTTGGCACCTTACATGGCAGCCTCTTCCATTAGCGCATAAATGTGTGTGTGTGTGTGTGTGAATGGGTGAATGTGGCTTGGAGTGTAAAGTGCTTTGAGTGGTCAGAAGACTAGAAAGGTGCTATAGAAGTGTATTCCATTTACCATTTTACCATTTTCACCCACTGATGTATTTCCACTCATTTAGATGTTTTACTTTTAATCTAAACTAACCTCAATGAAAAATAGCAGACAGGTTCAGTTTCTCTGGAAATATTCCTTCCAGATTTATTTTATTCAGCAAAGTGAGGAAAGGAACATTGGACATCTATTTGATTTCCATTATCATTCACAAGAGTGAAGGTACGAGAGAATGAAGCTACTAATTTTTGGATTTAAAGTGCAAGTAATTTAACAAGCATTGTGATGAATTATTGCTGCGAGCAGGTAATAAGAAAAGTAATAAAATAACTTTTGAAATTAGTCGTGAGTAATGAGTGATAGACTGCCGGAGTTATGAACCCCGACACTGCTGTCAAATCTTTCTTTCTCGCTCTCCCTCTTTTACTTTTTTGCGGCTACAACCGCTGTCACTTCCACTCTGGTTTATATCTATCTCTCTGTGTAAGACATTATGTGCCAGACAGATACAAAGCGTCTTGGTCACAGTTATTGATTGTTTTCCTTCATTTTTTTCCAATCTACATGTACTCTGCATCTAATGAAAAGGAACTTATGAGCAAATTAATTGAAATTGTAATGTACGGGTGGTTTTCTGTGTCGCTCAGTGCTGATATCAACCTGACATATTACACTCTTTATGGAGGAAATGTTGTTTGGATAAAAATATATCTTTGCAAAGTATGAAAAGCTGAAAATGTAAATATTGAAATTGGACATGCAGTCAGATACAGGAAAACTGTTAACTTATCATCAACTCTGGAGAAATATACAGACCTCTGAGCTCCAAAGTGAAGTCGAGCATAAAGTTGTCTGAGGAACATTCAGTACAGTAATTGAAATGTGTGTGATCTGAAGTCAGAATGTCACGCGACAAATTTGATTTTAGTGCAACTTATTTTTTGTACTTTTTCCTCATTTATGTTGTAGTTTTCTGTTTGACTGGTAGATGAATGACCTGTTCAATCCATTAGGTCTGATATTTCTCTTAATGTAGCTAACTTAAAGGTATAATATGTAAGTTTTTTTTATATTTTTCATGCTCCAAACCACATCTTAATGTCGAGAGATTTTTTTCAAAGCCTTCTGTGACCCAGGCTCATCTCATGGCTGTCACTCAATATGTGAACACACTTCTGACCTACTACTTGTCTTGTACTGAGGCTCCAAGCTAGGATTAGCTGCTGGAAGACGTCACTACGGCTCACTCAAAAAGTATAGATATCTCCTGATACCTGCATTAGTCGAATCGAAGAGCTCAGTTACTTCCAGTGCCTGAGGAGAAAGCGATGCGGGTGAATAGCTCAGCGGAGCAACATCGCAGGGAGGGGGGGGGCAGAGTGGTTTGCTCTTGAGTGTCATGCTAGCTGGATTTCTAGAACTTGCATACTGTAGCTTTAAAATCCAACTGAAATTAATTGCATTTTTTTCTTTGCTACAGATTACATTTCTGCGCTGTAAAGCACATAGCATGTTCTTCTATGAGAAAAAAACAATGTAACTTAACAAACATGAACACAAGTCTTATGTTATGCACCTTGGCTAGCTAAACGAGCATCCGAAAAAACATTCACTAGGCAAAAGTGTGCTGTTAACATCAGTTTGCAAGCTAGGTAGCTAATAAGCTGCTCAGCTGCAGCACATTAAACAACATCACACAAGTTTTATGTTTACACTTTAACTAGTTTCTGGTGTAATACCAGCACCAGCACAACTTTCTTCCTTTTTTCTCCCTTTTAAAACTATGAATGAGACATTTAAAAACATGTTAACATTATTTTTGACTGCAAAAAGGGATGCATAAATGTGATATCAGTTGGACTTTAATGCCGTGTGTTTAGTGCTGTCAGATTAGAAAATGCATATGTGGGTCATTTCAGAAAGTGAATACAAACAACCTTATTTTGTCCTTTAGGATGGAGGACGGTTGTCATTCTAGTTTATTATGTGCATTTTTTTACAGTGTAATAATGGCTAGGTTGAGTATTTATGTGCTCTTCCCTTCCCTAGGTGATATTGACGATGTCAGATTAAACAGCATTACATCTGGATGTCGCCCCCTTGGGTTTTTGAAATGAGAAACAGTTTGAATGTATTAATTAAAATTATCATTTATGAGCTGAAGGTAGTGGCATGAAATGTTCAATCATTTAACAGGGGTTTCACTCTTCAAATCCCCCACCAGCTCTTGTTGAACGCATCTGTGATGTAACCTTGTTTATCGCAGGCTTTGAGGAGCTTATCGTCGCACGGAGAAACCTCTAAAGGCATCAACAATCTGGTCTGTTTTGTCACAAAAGACCCTCACAGTAAAGAAACTCTGCCTCTCTTTGTAAGCAGGGTGTTAACTGACATGCGCTGTGTCTTGCTGCCGGTGAGCCGTGTAGTTTTCAGTTTACAGCCTTCTATTCATTCCGGTCTTTATGTTTGGGAGTGTGAGCTGGTGACCTGCTGAGTTCCCAACAAAACTCCTTGATGAGCGTACCCAGGAGACTGTTGTCTTCAACTTATCACATATAAGAGTCTCTTAGCCTCAAGTCTGAGCCTCAAGGTCTGCAGCTCTGCTTGTTCTCGTCCCTTTGCTCTCCACGGTGAGTGATTCAGGCCCAGAGCGCAGTCAGCTAGCTGGTTGGGCAGAAAACCAGTAGAGCTGCATTGCCTCAGGCTTGAATTTAAGCTGCTTTGACACGGGACATGCTCTGCTGCTAACATTAGATGCATAGCTTTAATGACTGTGTTCCAACAAACCAACACAGAGCAAACACTGGTTTATACCGTCAACGTGGAGCCCCATCAGTAATTTATCATCTTCCATCTGTACACTTTTACTGAGGTGTAAATGAACCGATCTGATAGCAGAGTTTCTCGTGAGGTGTGTGCCTCGGCTTTGATCTTTCATCTCGCTCCAACCTTCATCTTTGTCCTTCTCCTCCCTCCTTCATTTATCGCAGCCTGTAGCGGTAGTGGGTGGCACAGGGGGCGTTTTCTCAATCTTGCGCCGCTCTCCCGGGCCGCCGTCCCGTGGGATTTTCTCTGTGGTGTTGTGGAGCTTAATTTTCTCCAACTCCGTCTTTTTTCCTTTCTTCCTCCCTTTTATCCTCATTCCCACAGCTCCATTCACCTGCAGCTCCGAAAAGCCATGAATACTACCGTTCCCATGATGCCACTCTGTGTTTGCTTTGCTGAAAGGCATTGAGAAAACAGAGGCATAGTGAGGAATTTTAACCAGGTTGAGGATGAGTCAAGTTTGTTTGACCTTGGCCGTACAACGTGGCTTCAGGAAAATGACAAGTGGCAACAACAACAACCCGTCAGAAACTAGCCTCCCCTTTACGGCGAATCTGAAATTTAGATCATCACTCCCTTTGAGGACAAACTGTGTTTTCTCGCAGCATCCTCGTGCCTCTCTCTCCCTTCACTCTCTCTCTCTCTCTCTCTCTCTCTCTCTCCGTCCCCACACACATTGCATGGCCTCATTTAGCACAGAGAGAAATAGAAATAGAATACAAACACACCCAAAAATGTGGCTGAAAACCTGCATGTAGGGCTCTGTGTGTGCTCAGGCACAGATTTTGTGTTATTGCTGTAGATCTGTTCTCATTACACACTTGTGCCCATGGGGCATGGAGTGATGATTGCTGTTTTTCGCAGCCAAGCAGGCAGACGCCCATTTATATAGTGAAAGATTTGCATAAAATTGAGAAAAGTGAAGGAATGCGCACTGAAGCAACATCATCATTTTTTTCAGTGTACAGTGTATACACGTGTTTTTTTTTTCATTCTTTTTGTCTTTCATCATCACAATTGATGTTGTATGTCCATTATTTTGACGTGTGTAGTTATAGTCAGCAGAAGTAGCTCACAGTTGGGTTTTTTTTACCTCCTTATCTTTTTAAACTCTCTGTCTAGACTCACCCACAGTTGTGTGCTTTGGTCATATTACATAAAGAAATAATTATCGTAAATTTATACCAGCTGGACAGTAGATGAAAATCTGTGTCTACTCTTGATTATATAGTGATGTGAAATACAGACACTATTATTAATCAGTCATATGAAATTATAGAGGAGCTGACAAGAGTTTCAGCCACATTACTGTTTGAGTAATCGTTAATTAGGCTGAACGAATGTAAAGCATAATGAATGATAAGTGCATAAAACAAGTAAGGCATTGCCTACTTTTTCTGACAAAAACCTTCCCTTCAAAACAGAGACGGTTTACAATAATATGAAGTAAAGACAAGCGGGACAATAGTTGGGTCTCAGAGGGTGTGATCATAAGAAATTGAAATAAGAAATTGATGCACTGGGAAATGTCATGATACAGACTGTATAAATATTTACATTTGCTTTAATTATACAGCCATATATACATTTTGTTTGAATATTCTCTGAAATACCAGCTATATACTGCTTCAATGTAGTGTTGAAATGAGGCAAAGCAGAATACATACTGTATTCTGTAGACTGTATCCCCCGACCAAAGGTTTTTCTAGACTAGTAGTCGTTAGTTCAAGCTATTACTCCACTAGTCGTCACATGTTTATGATATTAATTTCATTATATAAATATATATTTTTTGGGCGGTATCAGAAAACGGTTTGAATTCCAGGGCTGAGAAGGGATGTTATAAGTAACATTTGCTACATTACGAAGTGAGCCACCTGTGTGTCGTAATGTATAGGAGCAACCAGCAAGCACACTGAGTTATCTTTTTCAGTCCCTTGGGTCCATTAGTTCTGTTAGATCCTCCTCTCATCGTATCATTGGTGGCCTCAGCTGCATGTTGTCACGTATCCGTCCTCTTCCTGTATTTGTTGTTTCAAATTAAAAGTATGTGGCATGTATGTGGTTTCGGTTGGAAATGTGACACTTGCGGTTGGAAATTGGGAGGAGAGTGGTCTCCTGCAGCAAAGTTCACTTTTTGCTACCTAACTATGCAGCAGTCCACCCAACCTGCCTTTATAGACGTCACCAGTCTCATGGTGTCTAATAATGAGGCAGATAAATGCATCTCATACAGATGCTGAAGAGTACCTTGTGCTTCGGTATCAGAGGCGGAGGGGCGTGTCAAACTGTCAGTGTTTGACAGGCTCAACATTCAATTCAATTCATTCAATTCAAATGTAGACGTACCCAAGTTAGCCAAAAGGCCAGTTTTCATTGGCAGTCCCGTTGCCTGATGTTGTCGGGGATCCTAGAATAACGCTCCTGTTTGCATGCAGTAATCATGCTAATATCTCAAAATTTCCCTGGTGATGTTTTCTTGATAAGGAAACGCTCCACTTAACATCTTTAAATATACATTACAGCATATGTCATCAAGTGCACTCACATTAACACATGCTCTCTGGCTTCGTTTCAGTAGAAATCTGTCTATAGAAACGAAGACTGCAATCTTCTGCTCAAGAGAGAAATGTGATAATTGAGCCAGCCATCGAAATCACAAAGACAGAGACAATGTCGTCACACAGAGACACAGATATCATTACTGTAAAATCATTAAGGGTTTTAAATATGAGAGACTTAATGTGTATATATGTGTATTTTATATGGATGAACCGTCTTTTAATGCGGTAATCTTTGCTTCTCCACCTTCCCCTGGGATACGACTGCAACACAGAGGTCTGGCTGTATATGTGGTTTTAATTCCACTCTGCATTCATTAGTAATTGAATTCATTATGAGGACAGCGGGCCAAATCGGTTGTTATTTCGCAGTCAGCCGAGGTTACTAATTAGAAATTAGCTCAAACATTCTGGTGCGCAGCCCTCTGGGAGCGTCATTGTCAGTCTAAATCTCTGACATACCTACCAATA
This sequence comes from Euthynnus affinis, assembly GCA_029490765.1. Classification (NCBI taxonomy): domain Eukaryota; kingdom Metazoa; phylum Chordata; class Actinopteri; order Scombriformes; family Scombridae; genus Euthynnus; species Euthynnus affinis. The sequence goes on from CM055856.1 coordinate 3,129,348, forward strand.
GCTCGTAATTACTGCCACGGCTTCACAGATAAGTGTACTGCTATCATCATTTTAGAGCGGAGTGGTGGTACGCCGCCATCCACTGTCCACATCCATGTGCAGTGTACACACTTGACGGTGTGCATATGAACCTCTTCCCAGGTTCCTCTATTAGGGAAGGCTGCTCAATACATTCGCAGGAGTTTTAGCCAGCCAACAGTGTATGTGAATGGTTCTATAACTTCCCATAAAAGATTTATTTTTTTCCATCTCGGAGCGTAGGGGATTTCATGCTCAGAGCTCCCAGAGGCGGACTGAGGCTCAGGAAATTGTAGTAGCACTGTTATTCCTCTTGTTACATGTACAGACTGAAACACTGTGAGACAGACAGGAGAGGGATTGACTGAGAGGATTTTTTTTTATTTTTTTATGGCACATCCAATATAAAATATCTACATCCAAACTAAAGATAAAAATGTAATAATAACAATATATTTTATTTATAGAGCACTTTTCAGGGCACTCAAAGACACTTTACAAGTTAAAATAGAATAGACACACTAAAAGCATATGTCACAGACTAAAAACTAAAAACATATAGCATAGACACATTAAAAGCAGTTCTGAAAAGGTGAGTTTTGATTAGTGATATGAACGTGGACGGATGGGTGCAGTCTCGGATGTGTTTGGGGGGGGGAGTTAAAGAGGAAGAGCTATGGAGAAGGTTTGGGCCTAGTTTCCCCAGGTCCAACGGAGGTCGACATCCGAGGGGAAAAGGCTGGCGGTGGAGCGGGTCGATGAGGAAGGAGCAGGCCTGGTTATATGGAGGGCTTCGTGAGTGAGGAGAAGGACTTTGAATCGGATCCATTGTGGGAGCCAGTGGAGGTTTTGGAGGACAGTGGTGATGTGGTCATGGGAGTGGGTGCGCAGGCGAGCGGCATAGTTTTAGATGTACCGGAGTTTATTTAGGACTTTGGATGACGTGCCATAAAGAATGCTGTTGCAGCAGTCAATTCTGGATGTTATGAAAGCACGGATCAAAGCAGCAGAGAAGGAGAGTGAAGGGCGGAGACAAGCTATGTTTTTCAGGTGGAAAAAAGCAATTCTGGTGATTTGTTTGACGTGGTGTTGAAAGGAGAGGTCGAACTGCCCGTCATCATAATGTGTGTTAATATAAAAGGAATTTTTTTTTTTTCTTCTGGTAGAACGTCGAGTGCCTACGTGCACGTGGGTTGTTTTTAAATCTTACATTTTAGGTCCTGAAAATAAGTAGAAATATTGATTTTTGTAATGTTGAGATATCTGGAGGATAAGATTTATTGACATGTATGAGAAAATTGTGAAAAAACGGAGAAACAGAGAAACAGCGGCAGAGATATGCTTCAGCTTCAAAGCAGGAAATAGAAAGATGTGTGGAAATGTGAGAACTCTGTTCAAGAACAACACCATCTGTTGTACTTGAACAAAGGAAAAAAGTAAAAGAAAAAGAACATTGTGTTGCAGAAGCGAGACTAAAGATGGATGTCGGTGGGTCGAAAATGTGAGTTTCTTAGCTTCTTTTTAATCACAGTGCTTACTTTTCCACTTTCCCCGTCATCTTTAAATGATGACTTCCTGCCAGAAATAGTTTTAAAACAGAGAACTGTGGATATAAAATTATAAAATGCAGTTTCTTTGATACACATTAAAGTGGTAGAACTGTTTGATGCTCTGTTTTTCTGAATATCCTCTTATAATATTAATTTTGATACATCTAAATAGTTATATGGGTCTGTATGACCATATAGAGCTGTCCTGAGGTTACTACTGTGTGCAGTGGCAGGTAAGGAAAGTCTGTTGCATACAGCTGTTTTGTTTGATGGTTTTAAACACAGGAGAATAGTTCAGTCGGAGACACTTGCATCAAGGAATTGACCATTTATAGTCAACGGTAACAAAGTTATACTAAAAGGCTGGAAGCTTCAACGTCTTCAGGTCGGCTGTAGCAGCAAACAGTGTTGGCATAAAAGCTTGATTAGCGCAGTAAACAGTGATAGTGTCAGGTTATAATGTATGAACTCTACAGCTGAATGAATATGATTGAATGTTATTTATGCTCTATTTCTTAAACATTTAGGTATGTAATGTTGTAATGTTTGGGTTATCTTCTGCACTCTTCCGCTTGACGAATGCCGCTCTGAACCCTTCTACGTGTTGCACTCAACCTTTTCAGTATATTTAGAATATGCTGCCAGAAAGCTGGAGTCTAATCTTACAGTTTTACAGAAAAAAATAATCAGAAGACAAACCTGCAGCTCAAAGATTGTAATAAAACCTTTTCTAGGTTGTACTTTACTGATGTGTTGCAGCGTTAATCAGGTTTGAAAAGGGCTTCTTTCTTCTAGTAGATAGGATTGTCTTTAGTTCACATTTCCCAAGAATAGCAGGATCTCAGTTCCTAGTATTCATCCTTAAACACTACTGAATGAGGTTACTATAATACTAAATAATGTATCTGAGTGTGTGTTTGGACTTGAAGGAAGGGCTGAGGGGGGGAAACACAGAGGGAGTGCATTTTTGCAAGGTGACAGAAAGAGGCAGGGAAATGTCTGTGTGCAGCGAAGTTGCTAAGCAACTCATTTTACCCCTCCGTTTATGTACCGAGATATGAATCAAAATGCAAAATGACTAACTTGAGAAATTAAGACGGAGCTGCGCAAAGGGAAACAGTTTGACATTTCTGGAGAAAGACAGTGTGTATGTGAGAGGAGAGGTTTGCTCGCTCTGTTGCAGTGACCTGACACTGCATTCATCCCTGCTGCTACCACCGCCGCGCTGCACACATCCCATCTGCAACGATTAGCCTCAATTGTAGACACACTCGTACTATTTTTATCTGACCTAGCAAGCACACTGGCCGAAAAAGAGAGGATTCGGGTCCTTCCTCTCTGAAACAAAGCTTCCGCCCGTTCGTCAAATCCTATTCTTCATTTTATCCGTTCAGCTGGTTTCCTCTGGTCTGCTTATCTTTTCCAACTCGCTCTGCATGAGCTTATCATGCTGCTTATTTGATTATCAGAGGGATTTGATTCCAAATTGGTTTAATATTTCTTTAATTGCCCTAATAGTTCTTTAATTGAATCTGCCTGAACCCTATTTATCTTTTGATAACAGCTTCATCTTTTCATCTACTCAAATATGTCTTTAAAGATTGTTTTTTTCTTGGCTGCCTGAAAAAGAAACATTTATAATTAACATCTACACAATCAAGTAACCGAAAACAACATAATTACAGGTGGGGACGATATGTGGCTCCAGCTGAAGGAAAGTATCGGCGCGGTGATAAATATCGGTCTGAGCGGAGTTGTCTTTTGGCTCCAGGTGCCATGTTGTTCAAGCGTGGCCTCGGTGTGACCCTTCAGCATTGAGTCATGCTCTAACAGCTCACACGCTCCCATTACCGACTGACGAGAGCGTGTGCAAATCCATCATCAGCTGGCACTGCAATACCCACAACCGCCCTCTACTACATCAGACGGTCTACAGTGTGCCTTTTTCTCTCTGTGTCTCATTTCCTCTTCATCCATTACAGACTCCTTCATCTGCTCTCTCTTGATATTATTTAAACCTTTTCATCCTCCGCCTACTCGTTCAAGCCTTCAATGACTCGACTTCACTACTTGGTGCTCCGTCACAGGAAATTTGGACTTTACTGTGTTCAGCTCATGTAAAGGGCAGTTCACATCCTTGTTGGAGGTATATGGAGCATCTAAAAGAAGAGCGTTAAACCTTAATACAGAGTATCAAAAACTGTCAGCATTAAATATCTGGCCTGATTTTTAGTTGGATATGTTGTGTTTTAAATCATAATTCTGCCAATTATAGATTGTGTTTTATTTAGAAAAAAAAATTGTAGAAACTTGTGTTTATGTCACTAATAATTAGATCTCAACATTTTTTTTGGTATAGATATTTATATGAACACTAGCACTGAAAGAAAATTAGCAATATTTGACATAATAAAGCAACAGAATGAAATTCATAGCTACAGTTGCGCTGCTGAAAGAGAGAAGCAAGACATCCGTTTTGGCAAAGCTATGACACGGTTATAAATAGCTGAGTAATGTACCTGCCATTTCTTGTGCTTATGGGCCCTTTTTCATTCTTGCAAATAGCTGCAAGCTTCAATAAACCATAATGCAACATGATTGCAGTGCCCAATATGTTAAGTATATAGCACTTACGTCGTGCTTTTAGTGAGGGCTGCAGACAGATTCGGGTAATACATACATACAAATGCCATTATGTGCACTCTGTAGCGCCCGACTCGTGTTTGAATTCGCTGCCGATTCCGATATCAATAATTAAGTGTTGAAACTCTCGTAGCAATATATTGGCTGGTATTCATTCTTTTACATAAATTTATAGCGTAAAGAAAAATGTTGATATAGATCTCTTAAATGTGATTAATTAACCAAGATATGCGTCTCGTGTGACATTTTACAGTGCAGTGTAATACAGATCGTACTCTCTTTCATTTCTGTGCTGCAATATCTTATAATTTATATAAATGCAGAGAGAGAAATATTGCTGTAATGAGATAGAACATTTAATTTACAGGATTTTTTTTGCATTAATTGTGATCATTACTTGATTTTTCAAGTTATCCATTCGCTGGTTCAGAGAAAAATATCTTATACATAAATCTCAATTGAATTTCTAGAAAATGTTCTAAGTACAGTATCAACACAGAGATATAAAATTACATATCTTGACAGAAGAATTTATGACACTTGTGCTCAGAACACCAAATTATTTTCTAAATGATCATTTGAACAAAACTCTACTTGATGTCAATCTGTCAATCTGTCTGAAAACCTTGATCTGAATGAAGCTGCAAATGTGTGTTTCTTATTTCTTTCAAAGATGAGGTGTGTGTGTGTGTGTGTGTGAACCCTATTGGATTGTGTTCTCCAGCGATGAGTGACAGGTGTATTTAACCGCAGTGTGACAGTGGAAGTAGATTAGAGTGTCAAAGAGAAAGTGGATCCAGAAATAAATAAGAAGAAAAGCGGCACATATCATCACAGACTGATTATATGCAGCGCTGAGAGTCGATCTGAAGGTGGAACTTTCATTAAACCTTTTTAACCAAAAACCTTTTGATTTGCAAACCAGCAAGTTTGTTTTAATCTGATATATATGTTGCGGCGTCGGCTCTGTGTAACCGCACATACAGACATTTTCATCCTGTTTGATTAAATACCATGCTGTGTGTGTTGGACTCGCACAGCATTGAGCTGTTAACAAGTGAATTCATTAGATGGCTGAATGCAGCATTTAGTCATGTAGTAGTTGAGGCTCTGCGCCCTGTATGTGCAGCATATTTGCCGGGTGTTTGAATCTCCTCCCCGGTTGATCTTCTGTCTGCTCGTCCCCGAGTGAACTGATGAGCAGATGGGAGGTTGTGGGGGCTGAGACGGGTTGGTGACAATCGGCGGGGGGGGGGGGGGGGGGGGGGCCTGGCAGGCTGTGCTATAGGGGGAGAAAAGAGGAAAAGGATGATACGCCATGTCTGCCACATTAACAGACGTAGGAGAGCAGAGCAGACGTTGCATGTGTACTTGTCACGCAGTCTGTCATCCACTGTCAAAATTCACTTCAGAGCACATGTTTCTTTACTATGAGTTTAACTTATACATTTAAGAGCTGTTAGGGATGAGTAATCAGACAGGCCCCTGAACCCATTATTGAGTTAAATATAGACTGTGAGCACTTACATATATGGAAAAAATGTGGAGCCACATGGTGAAATACCAGATCGGTCTGAATGTAAGATTTTCATCTGGAAATTACGTCTAAAAAAAAAAGGTTGTTGTCTTGCTGAATGAAAAAGGTTTCTCCAATAAAGACTCTTGCATTATAGGTTATTTGTAGCCTTATTGTTGCTAGGCTAGCGGGCTTCTTCAAGTCAGTTTATAGTGTGTCTTTAAGAGTTAATCAGCCCTACAAGTGCTCAAGAGGCCCAGTTCAACCTACAGTAATTGGCCCTGTTAACATGTTTTTCTGCCATGAAGGAAATTAATCCCTGAAGAGTGAAAACATGTTGGAAGTGTCTCCCGACGTCGACTGCAGAAACACGCCGTTGACCGATTCATCTGTCATGCAGCCAAGAATTACCAGTGTCACTGATAATGAGCAGCTCAAAAAGGCTGAAGTCTGAAAAATGCTAGCTGTCAAGAGAAAAGCATTTTGACCACATCCAAGGAGCCTGACAGCAGAGTGTGTGACTGACTGTGAATACTTGATCTGGAATAGAGTATATTTGATCCATGAAACACATGACAATCAACATACATAATGTTGTTTCTTCACTGCACTTCTCAGGCATCAGTTCATTTTCTGAGATTCAAGTTAAACCTGCTGGACAGCTGGTTCAAATCTTTCACCATCTTATGAAGACAACGCTATCATTAGTCTCAAACTAACACAACAGTGTATTTGCATTGAAAAGGTGTCATATCTGCCTGGATTCAAGAGGGTTACTGCACTGACTATTTGGCCGACTGAAGAGGACATTTCACTACAACCATGTATTCATGACTGCACTAGTGTTAGGTTGAGCAGTAGTGGGCAGAGCTCATCAATTAACCCAGTGGCCCAGGTGTGAAAAGGCTTCAGGGTAGCAACCATGAGAGTGAGAGACCAGACACCACAGCAACTTTTGTCTTTGCCCTTGAGAACTGAAAGCCGGCTACCTCAGCTGGCTTTGTTTTGTTTTGACCAACTCCCACCAACAAAAACTTTAATAAAAACCATCTACTGACTCCGTCTGGGTTGGCTGCTCACGGAGAACTCTCAGTTGGATCTGTTTCTGAATGGAGGTAAGCCTCACTGAAACCACTGCCAGCCAGCCTTCTCTTCCAAACATACTATTTATTTTAGGGAATGAACTTGCCTCAGACACACCAGGGACAGAACTACCAGTCATTCTTATAATAACTAGCACAATTGCAGTCGCTATGATTAAGGAGATAGAGTTATTATAGTGGCAAAGTATTAGGATGTACATATATATCAAACATATTAGAGTTGAAACTAGAGGTGGGCAATATGGTCCTAAAATAATACCACAATATTTCAGGGTATTTCTGCAATAATGATATTCTCGATGATATGTAAAATTACTCCTCACAGGATTTTTGGCTCTCCTCGTACTCAACTGGGTGCTTCTGCTTGAGGTGATGAAATAAATTTGTTGTGTTGCCCCCCTTTTGTTGTTACAGTCTTCTTGCATTTCTTACATATTACCATGGTTTGTTGTACATCTGATCTTTTGCAACTAAACCTCTTCCACACTACTGAAGCCGCTCTCCTTTTTGGATCTAACTCCTCCACTGTGGAGCCAGTAGCGACGTAACTTTTTGCTTTCAGCCATGCTTGTTGTTGCTGTTGTGTGTAATGGTATGACATCATTCTGACAACAAGTCGGAATATTGCCTTCATCAAGATATTTTGTCATTATCTGCAGATTATTTTCCTGATTTCCTCTTGCGGTGATAGGTATTTTTTGGTAAATATATCAGAAAATAGTTGACAGTACCCATCGTTATATCTCAGAAGCCAAGGTTATGTCATAAAATTGTTTGTTTTGCCTGACCAACCATCTAAAACACAAAGACGCTTACTTTACCACCTCATGAGACAAAGAAAAACAGTAAATCCTCAACAGTCTTAAGCCCTGGAACTGAGGAAACTTTGACATTTTTACTTGAAAAATGACTTTTTGAAAGGGTTAGTCAATAAATCCCTCAGATGGTAGATGTTGTTCAGTCTATTTCTTTTTGTCGGACTTCACATTTTACTGATGCTTTTACCTGTAACAACTTGAAAAAAGAGAGCAAAAAACCAATAATGAAAAGAGGATAGCAAACAAAAAGAAAGCAGGCTCAGGTAAAGTCTTCCTCACAGACACTTTAATTTAATCCATTAATTTAACTCACTATTTGGATTATTATTATTAAATAATACTACAAGGCTGCTTGCTTTGCTTTGACTGTGTATAAATGACAATGAGAATAACAGAGTACTCTTTTGACCAGTGAAAAGCTAAATTATTAGCATTTTAACCGGAGCTTAAGGCAATGTATTAGTTCCCATCAGAATGATTTAACTGAGCCGTCATTAACACGGTACAGGCTCTGTTTCTACTAGATGACAGGACTCAGAGGACGAATTTAGCATCTGTCAAACTTGATGATTGTCAGGCCACATTTTCAGGCATAAATCAAACATTATATAAACATTAGATTCTTAAGCAATCTTAAAAAAACATTATAATGCCCTTTCAGGCTGTGGACGAAGACAAAAAGGGACAGCAAAGATGGCTTTCTTGTTTCTTATTTTGGTTTGGAGCTGCTCACTGCGACCCCTCCTGTGTGACAGCTTCTCATTTTCTTATTTTACAGTTCAGTTGTCGTTGCTCTTGTTTTATCCCTGTGGCCTGTTGTTGATCCAGAGTGTGGAGAAGGACAATGAGTGGATCAGAGGTTAGCCACTGTGTCCTCCCTCTGTGTGTGTGTGTGTGTGTGTGTGTTGGAGATCAAGGCCTTGGAGCTTGTAATCGATGAGTTTAGGGAACCATTCTGGACATTTCTTCTTTTTTGTGTCCCTGACATGGATCTGAGTGAGTCTGGGCGATGTCAGAGGAGATCCAAAGGGAGGCTGAAGAGAAAGATGGCAGAATTGGCAAGTATGAGAATATAGGGGCGGCTAATTAATCAAAAAAATAATTGAAAGCATCATTATCATGATCTAACTGGCCAGTGTTTTTGTATTAATGAACGCAAGTCCGTAAACTTGGACCCAAAGGATACAATAGCCAGACGGAGACTCTGGTGTAAGTGTTCATTGGTGAGTCTGCTGTGGTTTGAGTTCTTCACTGCATTCACTGTCAAAAACATTTGATTTTACAGTTATTCTGCTGGAGGATTGATGTGATGATTTCACTTCACTTGGTTCGGGAATTGGATGGCACGTCCCAGACGAGTCACCAAGGTGTCAGATCATTCCTACCACACACTAGAAGACTTTTTTAAAGGACTTTTAAAGTCTGACACCCTCTCACATCTAAAGACAATGTGTCAGAAGTCACTGAGTTTAGTCACAGACTGTAAGATTTTGCAAAGACTGGAGATCTTGCAGGGTCACTGTTTGCATGACTACAACTAGATTCATTTTGAGATTATTTCCCATCCTGCTCCTGGTGGAAATTTACAAGAAGAAAAACTGTTGAACAGTGGAGCAGAAGCAGAAGTCGCTTTTGGCCACAGCTGCCCTTGTGTGTGCAGTGGTTTGTTCTTAAAAAATATTCAAAAAGAAAATGTAAATTAATTAATTCAGTAATAACTGAACATCAACTGTAAAGAGAATCAACAGACACTACACACTGATTGCTCCTGTTAACTAACTAACTAGCAACTTTGTTTTACAAAAACATTTTATGGGGTTAACGTTTTTTAGGTCGTATCAGAGAGTCACATTTCAAAAGGTGTCTTCCTGTACTTGAAAAAAGCCTTAAATTTACAGGGTTTCCAGGATGTGTGTAAAAACAAAGTATTTTTATAACTTTAAAACAGCAACACAGTTCACAAAGCTGCCCACAGAAACCACCTTCAACCATTAACTATCTGGGTGCAGCACTTTTAGCTGTTGGATGTTGGAATATTTCTGTTTGGAAACCCTGCAAACAGCATGAAATGGAGTAGAAACAGCAGCAGCCTGGATAATTATCCAAAGGCAGAAAGTCACAGGTTTAAATCCTCCAACTGGCCTGAAATCATGTGTGAAAAACCAGTAAATACAACTGACAGGAAGAGGAGGTCATATTATACAGAGAAATATTAGCTTTTTCTGGGTGAATAAATGTTAATGTGACTCATAAAAAGGGAAGCTAAAGGGCAACGAGAATGCTGAGCTTTAAAGTTTGCATCAGGAGTCATTAATAACACCATCAAGCACATCATGTTTAATCAGGAAAGTAGTTTAAAAACACACAGACAAAGGGCAACCATTAACTGCATACTGCCATTAGAAACTGAGTACAATTAGCTGATAATTAGCCTGATCAGCCACCGTTAGTAATCAATACAAACACACCTTATTAGACTGTAAAACATTAATCAAACCACTAACTAGCAGCAGTCAATGTCAGACAGCCTTATCATACTTTAGCAGTTACCTAGTGTTTCTGTAGTGGTGACAAAACGTTAAAAAATATACTTATTAGCAGTTTGAATTAAACTTAAGCACTCTCTGGAGAAAATATTACACCAAACTCCCTTTAAGAAATATGACATATTAACAGTTTTCTTGTCAATCTGGCATCAGTATAATCCATAAAGATAAACTGTATTTGTGTATAAACTTTACATTTTGGATTCTGCCGCCTCAACTCACTACCAGCTTCCGTCTATTAGCTGTGCTATTTAAGTGAGAGAAGACTGAGTGGGAATAAGAGGTGAACTGTTTCAAAAATTAAGATCTGTGCTGGTTGGTGGATCAGATAGACACCACATTAAACACTGACTCATAACACTGTTAAATCACCACCTTACAGATGACTGATTGCAGAACGTTTTGTTTTCTTTTGGGATTTTCTTTTTTTCCACCACAGCAAAATGTTACCAGCAGAAACACGTTTATTTTCTGTACAAATAATTAATTACCAAGTTAAATGTGACAGTTAATTGTGATATTGATTATAGGTGATATCCATTGACGTCACCCATTGGTTTGTGGACTGCTGTTTTAAAGTCTCAAGTTTTTGGATGACAGGGTGGAGCTGACCTTAGCACTAGCTGCTAGCTTGGTTAGCACTGTGCATTTCCAGTCTATGGTTAACTGTGATGATGCTAAATATAATTTTTGAAAAACAGAGTTGTCTGCTTGGTGATTTCATAGAGCCCTATCAGAATAGTTTTCCAAGTTTCTTGAGGAGCTGTATTTTATATTATGTTGTATATTATATTATGTTTCCTATTATTACTGTCCTTGTCAAGATTAAAACAAACAAACAAACCCAATAAATATTAATCACATAAATCAAATGGTCATTTATGACACATTTCTTGGCTCATGTTGTTATTAGCTGGTGTTATTATTCCATTGCTGTGTACAATTAGCCTATACTGTTCCACTTTTGGATATTTCCAGCAGTCAAAATGCAGCAGCAGAGCAGCATTTATTGATCTAAAACATCAACAGTAAATGTCAGGTTTTGGTGTCAGTGCTGGACAATCAAAGAGCAGGAGGATCCTTCCAGACAAACCATTTTGTATCGACATTCTGCAATCAAACAAACAAAATAAATCCATTACGAAAACAGGCGGAGATACTAATATTCCCCCCAGTTTAATCCTCATCAGACCATATTACAGTGCAGCCCAAGACATCTATTGTTCTGAGTAAGTTTCTTCTTGCTTTTTGACTTGGAAAATGCTCCCAATTCTATGAATTTGTCAAGAGACTTTTTATTTATTTAGAATTAATCAGTATCACTAATGAAGACATCTTGAGTCATTGACAATTTATTGCCATTTGTTAACTGACACAGATTTATATGGCAGTAATTTTTACTAACAGTTCTTTAAAGCTGCGTTAATTGCTTTCTTTTCACCACTTGACAGAAGCAACTGTAAACAAATCATTTGACATATTATCACCTTATAAAGTTGTTATGCTGAACAAGGAATAAAACAGTTGCCTATTTACACATCCTGCAATTACAAATTAACAATATCATTGTTTGGAGTCATGTTTCTGTCCACCTGATAAATGTAAATCTAATAGTCACTCTTCATCAACTCTGCCTGAAATATCGTCCTTTTTTGCTGCTAAATGCTTCAGTTTGCTCACTGGCTAGTTGCTAACTGTGTCTGTCTGTTGTTTGGTGCTGAGCAGGTAGTGTACAGTGGGTCTTTAGTGCTTTTTCAGCTACTACTGCTGCTGCAGAAAAAGAGGTTGATGAGAGCAGTTAGAGTGAATCAAAGCGTTGCTAGCTGGAAAACCAAAACAATCAGCTGAAAGATGCCAAAATGCTCTGTAGAGCTGAAGGGGACTGCAGAGTTTAGTGATATTTCTCTGTTGGTTCATCATTGTGATCATCAGCTTTCACATTACCAGCACTCATTTGATTGTTGCTGTTTAGGGCTGCAACTAACAATATTTTCATCATCGATTAATATGCCGATTATTTCTCGATTGATCAATTAATCGCCTTGTCTATAAAATGTCAGAAAAAAAGGGGAAAATGCCTGTTATAATCCCTTCAAATGTCTTGTTTTGTCTGATCAATAGTCCAAATACAAACACATTCAGCTTTCTATCATTCAGGCTGTGACATAAAAGTTTCAAATCCTCATTTTTAAAAAACGAAGAAGACAATTGTCTATGAATTATGATTACATACTGGGATCTGTGGAATAGACAGTATTGAGTGATAAATACCATATCTGTTGAGGATTGGGGTGAATAATTTTGTCCTGACAAATTGATTTGTCAACATTTCTTGTCATCATTGCCCTACAATGGCCAGCACAACACATGCAGGCAATGCAGAGAAGACTGAGCAGGCTCAAGATAAGTGAAAATAATGGGGAAATGCAAATTTAATTTGTGACATTAAAGACTTGAAAGTCGCTGTATTGACAAATTCAGCACAGAAAAACAAGCCTTATGAAGACATCAACATACCACAAATGAAAGATGGTAAAATCTTGGAGTGGAAAAATGACGGAGTCTTGAATAAATCAGTGAAATTGAACACAAACATAATTAAAGCACATGTAGATATCCAGTTTCATGCAACTATACATGATCTGCTGTAAATAGTAGCTCTACAGTTATACCCTTTGTTTCTTTGTAGTCAGCTGGGATTCTACAAACAGCCCACAGTTGTGTATGTTTTCTTCATGTTTGTGTGCGCATTTCATCAATAACTTTGTTCATTAATTTGGCACTACAGGGCATTTCAAGTAAACTTTTATGATCAAATACCAGTACTTATCTGTAACTTCTGAATAATCTGAACATTCTCTCCCACAAATTCATATTGTCTGTGTGTTTCCTTCAAGAGGTTTGTGTCTGAAGGGACTGAAGACGGAGTAGTGATCTGCAGCTCATTAACGGCACTGAAGGATAACACAATGGGTTAAGTTCATGGCCTCACTAAGCTACAAAGCTGGAAACAGACACACACAGTTTGACACATGCTGATAACCCAGTAGAAGATATTTCATGTACTGCGGGTAAAGTCAGAAATGGAGGCTGTTGTCAGATCCGTAATAGATTTGTAAAAGTTATAGATGATCCGAGGACTTTTTGAAGGATGATTTTTCTTTCTGTAACCTAAAGAACTCTGTGTGGGATGACTAGATGCTGAGCCGGTCCTGCCGCAGGTGCCTCACATTGACACTTTTATAGATTTATAGTTATGTTCAGGTTTTAGTGCTTTGATTGTCGTTGCATGTATGCTATACACTATCCCTCCTGCCTATATAAAAGGGTGTGCCCCAGGGTTCCGTACTAGGGCCATTACTTTTTTCCAATATTGAATGTGTGACAACTTCCCAAAGATGTTATAACATATCAGTACTGATATTATTGCCCATTGTTCTTCCTCATTTGTCGTACAAACCCTTGAAACGTGCTGCTTTTAAGGTTGTCCAGTCTGTTCTTTTACTTACTGCTTACTTTTGGTCACAAATGACTTTTTATGTTACTCTGTTCACATTTGTGGTGTTCACATAAGATGCAGGATCACAAAACACATTTTGTCTGGCATCTATGAAAAGGAAAAGATGAGCCTATAAACATGTTTAGAGCACATTTTTTTTTATGATAAACTGGATCTTTTAAACTGGATCTTACACATGCTTTTATATCCTTCTGCCATGATTATTGTAATGCTTTTTTTACTTGCCTGAACAGTCGAGCTATGGAGCAACTCCAAATTATGCAAAATTCAGCAGCCAGAGTGTTGAACAGAATAAAGCATTTTGGACACATCATACCACTGTTGGCTTCATTACACTGGCGTTACAATCCATTTGAAAGTACATTTAATCACATACAAGGTTTGCATGATCTAGCAGAGTACATAATAGATGTCCTTACCTCTTACTGTCTGAACAGGCCCCTCAGGTCTGCCAGTTTGGGCCTGATTTCAGAGTCCAGGTTTGAAACAACAAAGTTTGTTCAAGCCTTTACTGTATTGGCTACTTGGCGCTGGAACAGCCATCTGCGGAGCATCACGTCAGCTGACACTGTTGCTGCCTTTAAGTTGACTCATAAAGTATTTCCATAACTTTTATCTGTTTATTGAAGTGTGTTTTTAGTCAGCCTTGGCAAAACCATTTACAAGGCTAAAGGCTAAAACAGCAAGTGTTCTTGTTTCTGGTTCACATCATGCTCATAAGTGTATTTTGTGTGTAATGAAACGATTGCTGTTTCATGATAAGTCTTTAAAAAATATGTATGTGGGAAAAAACTTTTGTGATGTTTGACCTGCATGCACAAATGGGTGGGTTTTAGACTATGTATTATGTTCTGTAGGACTATGACAACTAACTTCCGATATCACACCAATATTAAACTATTTGGCAAGTATATATAGTATTGATTGCATCTAGCACATTATAAATTTCCTCACATCATTATCCTTGTTCCTAATGCAGGAGCAGTAAGCATGATTTTTACTGTCCTATTGCAGAAAATAATAATAACACTGTATACTGTGGGTTGAGAGGGTTATTGCTCAATACCAATGACTCAACAATTACTTCACTGAGTAGCCTTCAAAACTCAATTTCTGGCCCATATTCTGTTTTGTAACAGAAATGGTCCCTCCACTGCAGCAATTTTTAATAGCTCAGTGATGAGGAACAGTGCTACAAGCACCCGGCTTCAAAAGACATTTTGTTCTGAAGCCAACAAAGCAAGTCATGGGCCGAGCAGTAGCTTGAAGGACTGCAGCTTTAATTTTCCTGGTTTCAAACTTCCAGCATTATCTGCTAGAGAGACTGATTAGAGGTCTAGAGGCTAGGGATGGGTGTTGTTAGGATTTTATCAATACTCTTATTGGTGCTTTTTAATTACTCAAGAATTGCTTTTTAAAAAATTATTATTTTACAAAAAGAATAAATTCAGAACATGATTATAAATTTCTCTCTAGAGCCGCAACAGTAATGTTCACAACAGCAAAGTCTCTAGGCTATATAAACTCAATAATATCTCACTGGAAATAAATCTAACATGTCAATAAAATAAATAATATTTCTGACATCAAAATATAGTGTGATGTTTATAAAGAATGAAGAATACAGACATCAGTCACTGTCATCCTGTCTTCTGACATCTGCAGTCAGCTGCTGATGTGTTTCACTGCATGCAGGTACTGCTGATAGAGGGAGGAGGGACTGGTTTGAAGAGGAGGGCTGTCGTCTCAGCCACTAGCTACGTTTACAAGAATTCAACTAGTTTTAATATATTCTACAACCTAAGCTGAACCGTTGGGCAACATTCAGACAGCTTTGGTTTTAGTTGTTCATATCAGTATTAGCCTAACGAGCATGCTGTGGTTGTGAAAAACATACCAGTGGTGGATTGGACACTGCTGAATTAATAACTACAGACTTATTTTTATAATAACGACTGTTACCTTGACTTGAGGAGATTGAGACAGTCACATTTTTATTTTTAGATTTGCTAAAGCAGTTAAACATGCTGCACTACTTGAGATTTATAGAATGTTGTATTTGTAAGTGCTTCATGAGGTTAATGGTGTTCCCTCCTCTACATGCGACTACCTTTTACATACATTGCATTTAGCTGCATTTTCATTAAATTTAGTAAACTGAGCCCACATTTTTGAACGTTTTGCCCTGTCAGCCATGACTATGTGTTTACATTATGTGCTCTCAACATAATGTAAACACATAGTCCCTACCAAAGCCCAAAAAAAGTGTTTTTGCTGCTACTGCTGGCAATTTAAGGGTAGTGGATAGAGTCCTATAGTGAGAGGTAAAGCATTTACAAATAACTCTGTACTGTTTTCAAAAAGGTAAAACTGCATGTATTGCTGCAAAGGCAGTGCAATGGCAATGCAAAAAAAAAAAATTGAACTCAGTGTTTTTACATTTTACAACATAATTGTGAAGTAATTAA
Source organism: Euthynnus affinis (assembly GCA_029490765.1). NCBI lineage: Eukaryota > Metazoa > Chordata > Actinopteri > Scombriformes > Scombridae > Euthynnus > Euthynnus affinis. The sequence goes on from CM055856.1 coordinate 3,145,530, forward strand.
ATACTAACCCACATTTTCAGCACTGACATACACTATACAAGTTTAACAGCTGGAAGTCAGAGTGAATGCTTGTCTGACTAGAGTACTTAAGTATTAGTACCTGAAGATGAAACTCAACCCAGCTGTCAAGGTATGAAATTGTAAACCTCCACCCTTCACTGAGAACATCCAACAGAGTGTGTCTGACGGTTAAAGTGGAAAAACGTTCCCAGCAACCCAGTACGTGTGATACAGACAAGAAACTGGGTATGACATGCAAGAAAAGTCCTGTGCTGAAATCAAACCAGGGCTCTTGCAGTTATGTGGTACAGAAATCATATCACAAAAATATCTATCTCTATATGTATATGTATATAAAACATCACACTGTCAAAAGATAGATAGTGGCAAAATTGCCAATATTCTATAAATGGAAATAAATGAGAATCTTTCTATTTCATGACACCTAAAATTGTAAAACGCTGTTGTAGGGGGAGCAAGAGAACATTTAAGGAATAGTTCATCATTCTGGAAAATATACTTTTTCACTTTCTTGCTGAGAGTGACATGAGATCGTTACAAATGTAATATCTCTGTGTTTGGTATGGAGCTGAAGCCAGGAGGCGATTATTTCGGGGTGTTTTCAAATCTAAAGTATAGTTCTTTGCTCTGGTCTGAACCAGTGGATGAGTTGGTAAACTTCCCCTTGGTTTGATTTCTTAAGCACATTAAGTGAAGCAAAATGCATCACTAAAAGCCATGTGAGAGAGTTCACTCCTCAGTGGTTAGATGTCTCTGAGGCGTTCATGAGATTGTAAAGACAGGAAGAAAGTCCTGAGGAAGATCCTATCAGCCCCAAATATCAAGAAGGCAACATACTTTGTTGTGAGTCCATGTTGGACCTCAATTCAGTCTCTGTCTAGCTGCCAGCAAGGGTTGATTTCTCTCATCCACATTGCAGTATGCAAAGTACACCCGGTTACAAGAGACTTTAACTTGCAAAGTGTGCCCTGCAGTTGGGTCAGACTGAGGTCGAATAATGTTTCCGCTACAAACAAACTGCTCCAGAATTTGTTTGTGAAACAACCACACCAAGACCCTTTAGAGGAAGTGGTCTTGGTCCAGTTGCTTTTTGGCACCTGAGTATGATTACTGTGTTCAGTTCAGTCCAAACAGATCATACCAAGAGGGAACCAGGATGTGATGCAACCAGACTAAACAATCCAATGCTGGTTTGAAAATGCCCAAAGTTTAGTTTAAAGGCTAGAAAGGGTGAACAGGGTGAAACAGCTAGCCTGTTAAAAAATCCACCTACCAGCACCTCTAAAGATCACTAATTAACATGAATATATCTTGGTTGTTTTATCCGTACACAAACAGTAACATGAAAAAACACTATTTTAAATTTTAGAGGGTGTTAAATAGTGTAATTCTTTTTTGACAAACAACCACTCGTCCACCTGTTCAGTACTTGCAAGTTGCCTGGCAACCTCACAGTGATGACAATACTCCCAAAAAGTCACTGCTCCTTTCTTTTCTGTTTTCCTTCCAAGAAATACTTACAGCACACACCTCCTGACACCTTAAAGGGGACCTGTTAGACTCCATATTTTTATATTTGGACTATACTTGATTAGCTTTGCATCATTCACAGTTCAAAAAACTCCTCATGTATCTTATACTGGCCCTTTATGCAGCCCCTCAGTTCAGCCTCTGTCTCTAACAGGTAGTCTTGTCTCTTTAAATCCCCTCTTGATGAGCCCACTCTGTTCTGATTGGCCAGCTTTCTGGAAGCCTGCTGAGGGGCAGCCGTACCAGAGTCGTGTTAAGTTACTGCTGATGAAAACACAACATATCCTGCTTTTGCAGCTTCATATTAAAAGTTTTTAAACAACAAAGTTTTGGGACTTTTACTGTGAAGAATTTACTAGAAATGAAACATGTTCTTCACAAAATTAGCAGATCTTTGTTAGCAACGCTAAAAACTGGTTGACACAACAACATTTGGAGATATTTGGAGCTCTTTGTTCAGTGGAGCAGTTAGAAATAATGAAGGGAGACATAGTACAAGCAGAAACAGCCACAGTGATTATGATGTTGCAGACGACCAGCATACCTCCAGCAGGTAAACTAGTTATTTTACTTTGCTATGCTGTGTTATGAAAAAACACTGACAGCATGCCAGCTCGACTTGAGTCATGGCTTGGTGTGTCTACCCCCAAAACAATGGAAAAACACTGTAATATTAGTGGGGGAGTGAACTCACACGCTGTGTATACAGCAGATATAAAGAAATCACGAGAAGTCAGAATGTAGAAAAAACTGTTGGAAATCAAGTGTTCACAGCAGTCTGAAGATAGTGCTTTTTGCTCACAGGGATTACTTCTACAAACAGTATACCTCATTATTTGACACTCTGGCCACATTTATATGAACATCCAACATTGTAACATATGTGGCTGAAAATAAGGAAAAGCATAATGGGTCCCCTTTAAAATGTCATTTTTACATTTTTGCACATATTAAGTAAATGACATACAATGTGTGATTGAACTTTAGAGGATGCTGGAAGGTGATTTGTGAACTTCGGACTGAGCCAGGCTACCTGTTTCCCTCAGCCTCTATTCTTTATGCAAAGCTAGGCTAACCGCCTCCAGCTCAATTCTTCTTCTTCTTCTTCACAGGCATGCGAGTGGTATCAATCTTCTAATCTAACTCTTGGCAAAAAAGCAAATTAACATATTTTCTAAAATGTTTAACAATTTAAAGGGTCAATATTCATATTTTAATTAATGTATTTATGCTACATTTTTTAACTGTAGCTAACCAGGATGCCCATGTGTCATACTTTATTTTTTCATCTTAAAACAACACCCTCTGCATGTCTGATGTTAGTGCAGTGTGAGACTGATGGTACATCATTTAAACACAGTGTGTCCCTCCTTTCATGCATAGTTAAAAAGCACCGAGCTGGCTCATGGACTCTATCTTATAATATGAATGGGTTTATTTGTCAGACCCGCTGTGAGGTTTGTGTTTGTTTAACATTCATATGCTGTACACCAGTACAGCAACGCCGAATGTTAATGCTGTAATAAGTTGCGTGTGATAGCATGGCTGTAACCTGTAGTGAAATATGACATTTTATGACATGGTTGGCTGCAATCTCACCCTCAGGGAAGACTCAAGTGGCAGAAAAGAAGCTATGGAGATGGAGCTGAGCAGTGCAGGAGATAAAGTAAAGCCGCAGCACCCCCCATATACACTACACACACACACACACACACAAACACACACACACACACACAAGCAAATCAAAAGAGGCATCTTTATTGAGTCCGAGTGGCCTGGTCTTTGCCAGCCAGTAAACTGCCATCTGTCATGGCCGCTGATCAGCTTGAAGTTGCTCCCTCAGATCAGGGAGATGTGTGTGATACAGTCGTGATAATAAAAGTGAGCAAATTAACCTGGCTAGGTTTGATCTCTGTTCCTCACCATTTCCCTTTAGACTTTTTGACTGATGAGAGCTCACGCACCAGGCAACAAATGTCCCGGTCCAGTGGGAGCAAAAGAGGCAGGATGATGGAGCGGGCGGGGGTTTGATGAGTGGTGATGAATACACACGTCTACATTAAACACACATTGTTTATTTGTTATTGACATGGCGGGAAGAAGAATGATTCTTGGTCTTAAAAAGAGAAGAGAAGATCAAAATGAGACTGTCATTTAGACTGTCAGCGTTCTGCAAAAGTGAAAGCTGTAAAGTTTATTAAAATGCAAACGTTCAGAAAATAGTAAGACTATAAAATCTAAATTAACACCGATGATCAGTCTGGGTACTTTCCAGTCAGCTCGGTTTCAGTGTGTCTCATCTTAAGGGCTCTTCTCGGTGACTACAAAGGAATGAGTAATCGGAAGCAACCGCAGCCTCAGAGACTAAATACTGAGATAAATCTTTCAGGATTAAAATGAACAATCACGGCACAATGAAGACACATGAATATAGGAATGGCTTAATTCCCAACAAACATTTTTGGAACTTACAATAACAGAACTCCCATCCCCTTTAGCAAATACTGCGTCTTAATGGTGACATGAAGATATCAGAGCTTCCTTTGCTGTAAAATAATCCTCTTGCTTTCATTCATTCTTGTACAGTAAAAACATACAACGTCCATCCATCACACTCAATGCAAGATTTGGTGCTGTTTACTTCACTTTTATCTTATGATGTTAACATATAATGTCTAAAAATGAACTTGGCTTTAGATAATTTGCACCACATAATGCCCAGCTGGTATAAGCTTTTAAAGGGAAAGTCGCTAAATATACCATATTTTGGTTTGAGACATATTGCTACACATACTGTATGTCATATTTGATGGGTGTTACATTTATGTAATTAGGGCTGAAGGTTTTCCTGTGATTGAAAATAATTACTTCTGGGAATAATCACTCTTCAGCCAGAGAAAAATGGATTTCTTGGCATAAATGAAGTTTGATTTAACACAGACCTGTCAATAATTTAGCATAAAATTGTGTTTATGCAACCCACACAAAGCACTTTTCAAGCAATAAGAACAAAGTGCTTTCCAAAGTTATGAAATTCACAGCACAAAAACAGCATTAAAGACACCAGCAAGAAGTAGAAAACAATTATTATTAGTATAAACATATTTAAATAAGATGAGAGACAAGGTTTAAAATAACTCCCAGATGACCATGAATCATATAAAACTATTAGAGACTAAAAGCATTTTTTTAATTTGACAGCTGAAAGTGCAGAGAGAGAGAGAGAGAGAGAGAGAGAGAGAGGAAACGGGGGTAGAGAGAGCAGTATGAAATGCAATAAAGGAAGCTGTGGACGTCGCTGTTATGTGGTATACGGTTAAACAGGCTGCCGGGGAGATTTTTATCTGCTTATACATATAGATTGGAAGAAAGTGTGTGATGGCAGTTTAAACAGCAAGAAGATTGCTGCGTTGTTTTATCTTTTGATGTAAGGACTTCTGACAAGAAAATGGTGTAATGCGAGAGGTTCATGCTACAGTTATGCAACAGAAGAAAAGTCAGGAGCGAGTGAGATGGAGAGACCAAACTGACATCACTTTAGTCAGCCCTGATGTGTGTGTAAATGACTACAACAGCTCACTGGAAATAGCCAAAGTACAGCACTGTGGATTTGAATATTTCTTTCATACACACACACACACAGACACACACACATTTCTTTGAGTTATTGTTTTTGGCCCTCTGGAGAGATGAAGACTGGGTACTGAGAGACTGCAGAGAGACACTTGGAGTACCGCGTTACTTACTGAGGGGCGTGTGAAGTTTTTGCTTCAAACCTTCACAGGCCAACAGAGGCAGATGAAGACAGATGGTTAGGGAGAGTGCAGCGGAGACGGACAGATTGATGACAGATGAAAGTCAGCAGCAGTTTCTCTTTGCTCTCAGTGGATGACAGTGGACTTTTTGTAGAAGAATAAAGGATTTCACCTTTTTTTTTTTATTATAAAAATTTCTCTTGAGAAACGCAGTCAAGCAGTGAAAAGACACTTGTACGCACATACAGATAAATATGCATACAAGCAAAAAAAAAAAAAAAAATCTCAAAAACACACATGATGTTCAAATATAAATGCGTGTTCAGAATTAATTACACGACTGAGAAGCAGCACTCTTGGCTCTTTAATCGTTCTTTTATCGATCTGTACTGCGGTTTCCTAATTTTTCTTTTCTAAGATCCTATCTAAATCCTTCCTCTCCATCTGCTGCTTTCTCCTCCAACAGCCATTACTTCTCGGGCTAATTCAAATGCTAATTCCAGTTCATTTGAGAGATTAATGTTTTCGCTGATAACATATTGTACAGAGCTGGATGACTCTACCTGGAAACGGTCTTTCAGTAGAAGAACATCTTCCCCCCCACTTTTATGAGTCATAACTTAAGCTTCGCCACCTATGATGAATGAATCTGTAATTGATTGTGGTGCTCCATCATTACACGCATGTAGTGTTTCTGGAACAATAAAGTTATATTTCCTCAGTTTTTCTTCTGGATAGAGACGTAAGTCGCTTGATCTTTTTTTAAAAGTCACCCTGTCCTAGTTTCTCTGCCTATTTTCATTGCGATATCTTCACTTAATGCTGTTTCTAAATAGGATCTTAGTTTCTGTGCTCGCAGTCAGACGCGCCCACACATTGATTCACTTCACAGCTGGAGTAGTTTCACTCAGATTTTTCTGCTGTGACTCTTTTTTTTTTTTTTACTCTTCAAGAATAAATTAGGGTTATAGTCAGGGGCTGACATGATGAGGGCATGATTTGTGAAATAAATGTACAAAAAAAACTTGAACTCACTTAATAATAAATTAGTTATTAATATATGTTGTATAACATTGTTGTCTTATCTTTTTATTTTTTTAAATGTATCACTTATTCGTGGAACTTATAATGTCTCTGTCTTTTTTCTCACATTTTTTTGCTTATCACATTGAAATCATAGTTTGAAAAACACACGTTCAGATAATCTTTGGAGGCAAATGAAGCCACATTCATCTGAAATTTTAACACTTTACCGTGAAATTGAATTACTACTGAGCGTTGAAGTTTGAATGCCCCTGAAGTAACAGCACTGAAATTCAAAGTGAATTCATGGGATTAATGGTTTTTAAAGTAAAATATTTCAATTCAGTGCTATTTAAAAAAACATGAATTATTCAGTAGTGGTTAAATTTCACAGTTAGATTTTTATTTGCTTAAGAAACTCAAATTATAATGGCCTGTCTTTGCTTTGATACAGTGATTCACCTCAGAGATCACTGGCTTTCTGCTCACAATGTTCTTCATCTTGTTCCCAGTGAAGACGAATCTGTTTCTGCGATGACACATCATTTCACCAACTTTGCAACAGACTGGTCACCTGGTGTAAAATGCAGGTGTGATGTGGTGCTGTGAAAATGAAAGGTGGGGGAATCTATGGAGGGGGTGACTGTTGCTGTGCAGCATTTCAGGAAAGGCTCCAAACCAATCCAACAATACTGACAGTCTGTCTCTCTTTCTCTTTGTTATTTAAACTATATAACAAAGGTTTCTAGGAAGCCAGAATATTACAGTAGGTATGATGTGAATGAGATATGTGGAGCAGTGAACAGAGGACCCAACATTTCTTCATTTTATTTTCAGTTTTGTTTATCACCACTCAGTGTGAACTCATAGTTTGAGCTAGGTCTTAAATAGAGCTGCCACAGTATGGATTCTTTCCTTACCACACAAATAAGCAAAACCATTCAAATCATTACGGTAACTCCCATTAAAATAATAAAAAATGAAACTACAGATGTTATGAAATAAGCCCCTCCTCCCTTGCATATATTACTTTTATAGTATAGTTACATGCTCACACACTCTCCTGCCAGTCTCTTAGAAGTGGTCAGAAATGATTTTCTCCAGCATTTAGCATTTATAAGACTGTCTGTTTGTCTTTTTGAGCTCCTTATCATCTGTCACAGTGGTATTTGGCAGCTTGACATATTCCATTTCTGCAGCAGAGATGTCAGAAGAGGCTTTGGACATGTTTTCACTCGTTATGAATTTATTTCCTCTGTGGCAGAAAAACACATCACACGAGACTTCAGAAACTCCTGCAGGTTAAACTGGACTAACCAAACACTTTTAGAGCTGACTGACTCTAACACACTCACTATAAACAGACTTTAAGACACCTGATAGCCTAGCAACATTAAGGTTACAAACACCCATAATGCATCACTCCATGTAGGAATCGGAATATATGATGTAATGAACATGTGGAGGGAAAAAAGCATCTTATATTTGGACCAATGTGGTAAACTTTTAATTTAGTTTAGTAGTCTATTCTTTATAACCTCTATAGTCTATAGTGTCTATCTTTATTCCAGTGTTGTCATTAAGAGGCCGAACATTCAGCAGGCACATCATTCTTTATGTCAACCACGACATTGAGAGGATAACTAATGTCTCGTCACTCGAGCCGCTCACTCAGCAGCGAAGCGGCGATCGGTTTGACTCTGCGGCGTGCGTGACATGATTACGTTACTGTTACTACCATCAACGCCACAGCAGCGGCAGTTCTAGTCTTGAATGAGTTTTTTTTTTTTTTTTTTTTTGGCTGAGGATTTTCTTCTCAGACAGACAGAGTATGTGCTTTTATTGATTGTACTGGGAGTTTATAAAATACGATAATATTCAGGTTTTAAAGGGCTGAAGATGTTCTGTGAAAAATCGACTGCTCGGCGTTGCAGATCCTCTCCGAGTTCTGAGAATATTAGTGATTTTTATAAAAGTCCTAGTTCTCCATATTAAGCTGACCTTTGGTGTTGATTTGCTGCACTAGATAGAAATCAAGTCTTCCAGTTATTTCTAAATCATTCTCAGAGTGCTTTTTCATTTACATCAATTTAGACTGTTTCAGTAGTCTTTTTGAGGGCCTCGGTCGCCTAGACGCTATAAACACAGATTAGACTTGACTCAATCAAGCACTGAGTGATGAAATATTTAACATGCCTACTAATGTTGCATGCATGCCATTACAAGATTTTATTTTAGCGCAGTTCTGAAAAATCCCTGTTCATTAAAGCTTCATCTTTGCTTGTGAGCTGCATCCAGATGTGGGCATGTTTCAACCACAGTGCCCCTTAAGGTTGGGCCAGGGCTAAAGATAAGAGGGAATCGCTGATTATTGTTGGTGCTTCCAATCAAACTCAAGGCCAGAGGAGTGAGGCGCTTGTTATTGTTGCTGTCAAGAGCACGCCATGCATATTTTGAATACTATAATGAATAACAGAGTTAATATTCATAGGCTAGACTGTGAGTTACTCACAAGAGTTTTGGGGAAAGTGGTGATGCAGGTGTTTCAATAATGATAGCCTGAGAAATACAGGCAATGAAGACACAGACCACTCTGTTCACCTTCCACTTTGCATATTTGCATTAACTTTAGAGCTGCAATGATTAGCTGATTAACTGACAAGCAGCTTTGGCAGAAAATGAATCAGTAATTACTTTGATAATTGATTGTTTTGGTAATTCTTAAAGCAAAAATGCAACTGCTCCTCTGAAGTGTGACTGTGATGAAGACATCAGCGTGGGCTCTCGTCTGTTTTTTTCTCACTATTTTAAACATTTAATTGACTAAACTATTTGTATCACGGTGTGTCAGTCTACAGTGTTTTTTTTGGTGTTCTCCACAAAATACAGTAATTGCTGTCAACATTAGACATCCTGAATCACTTGATGCAGGATTGCTATAATCATCCAATTTACACAAATACTCAACTTTGCTACATTTTGCTACCTTAAATTTACGGGTCACCAAAATATCAGTTTTGAGAAAAACAAAATGTCTTCAGTATAACACTAAGACTAGTTAAAAAGAGCAGTATTTACACCTTTAACATTATGTAATATATTACAACATTAATGTTTTCTTTAAGCAAGTTTGCAATGCAAAGAAATTACAACAACAACTTTTTCCAAACATTTCTGAAGTGTGTTGCAGCCCAAATAATAACAATAATCATACACTTTACAATAACAAGCCTGTATGTAGCCTTTTTAAATAAGACAACTTCCCATAATAACGTCAAAATATCTTAACTAGCACCCAAATAAAACGTATATTTGAGAGGTAGATACAGTTCATGTTCACATGGCGCTAACCAGAAAAATACAGGTGAAATCCAGCAGCAACAATAATATGGAGCACTTGTTTCTTCTTCTAGGTGGCATTTCAGAGTTTGAACACAAGTTTCTCCCTGAAGCAACCTGGGAGCAACCGCTTTGATGCCGAACGTTCCACCTGTGTGCTGCTTAGATTTACCATTTCTTTTCACAATTAATGTGAGAAAAAAAAAAAAAACGGAACGTGATAATCACCTACATTGTTTGAGCTTTGTTTTTAGCCCATTAAACTCAGCGGTGGAGTTGATGATGGTAATTTAGATGCCAGAATGTTCCTCTACAGCGTGTCTGCATTTAACATAACATTAATGATTGTTCATTTTGCACAAGTGGTGATGCGAGGAGACACAGGGAGCCAGTGTGAGGTCCTTCAGCTGTGCTAATGCCAGCCTGCCAATGTGAAAGAAAGAAAGAAAGAATCAGAAAACACATTATTCTCAAGACTTTGGAAATGTCAGCTATAATCTCTGTGTACTACAAAGACAGAAAATCTAATTTGAAATTGAGTCTGTGGCATTGACCGGAGGCTCAAATGTTCCAGTGTCTCATTAGTGTCACTTTGTGGTTGTCGTGTGTGAAAACCAGGACAACGCCACCACAAAAGCCGCGACCTTAGGCTGTAGTCTTCATATGTGTGAGCTTGTGAGTGTATGATACAACCTTTTTCATTGTGCTCTTTCTTCAGGCTCCCTCTCATTCGTCTGATCCCCCCCGACCTCTCCCCACTCTACTTTGCCTGTTGTCTGCTTTTACGTCTACTCTTAACTACTGTTTTTTTGCCACGCCAGCGCTCTTTGAAATCTGTGTTTGACTGCAACAGTGCGCTGAAACATCTTTCCGCTGAAAGGAGACAATATCTTAAAAAAGAAATGTTAGCAGACTTTTAAGCATCAAAGGGTAGAAGCAGAGAGGTTTAGATGGCTATGGTAACTGGAGAAAAAAAAAGTGTGAGCGAAATGAATGAGGGGGAAGATTTTCTAAAAACACTGCACCTCCTCACAGTGGGAAACATTGTTTATTGCCTCCTGCTGCTGCCTGGCAGTCCTTCAAGGTGTGTATTGAATGCCGGAGAACATTCAAGAGCGAAGGTAATGGAAATCCGGCTCCCATGTTTGCTCTAAACAGGTAGGCCAAATATGGAGCTGATGGGAGGCCAATTAGAGGTTCTTTTCAGGTTTTCCCACGTTCTGAAAGTTGACTCTCCTACACTTGTCGGTCTCCTGCTGTGATGAGACACGGCACTATCACTCCTTCATCAGTGTCTCCTCTCTGTGGGAGTAGCATATATACATCTCTGACTACTTTACCGCACTCTCCCAAGCTTTAATTGCCTTTTTTTTCTGCCCATGTCAGCAAGGCGATTACTTGCTGATTTCTATTCCTGTTCATACATCACCCGCACATGGTTTCATGTGTGTTTCCGTGCATGTTGAGTGTACACAGCGGGTGTTGGCGAAGGTTGGGTTACAGGGTGCTGCAAGGTCACTGCTTTGATGAAAGTGCTTCCCTTTGGCAGAATGTGACTGTCTGAAGTCCCCTGGGGAGTGTGAACTCACAGAATTTCATTTGCAAATGTGTGAATGAGTTTGTGTGTGTGTATGTTTGTGTATTGTGATATTGGAATTGATGTTCAAAAGCCTCGCTGGCATCAAATACCTTCCTCAGTTCATACGCTACTAACTAGCAGTATGATGACAACATGATTGAGAATACTGAACAAGGTAAAGACATCTGCATGCAGCTTTTTCTGCTTCTATGCTTTTAAACAAGAGTCAACAGTCACACTGTGAGGCTGTAATGATCATTGTAAAGAAAAGCAAAAAGTCCAAAGTTTGTCTTTGAAGTGAATGTGAAGAGGTGTGATGTCAGATTAAAGCTGTTTGTTTAATAAAAACAATATCAATATCATGTTGTAAGCATGGACATGTGACAGTATAACATTTTTTGTGATGGTACAAGCAGAAAGTTGAACATGTTAAGCTATAGATTTTGAGATATCAACACCAAAAAATTGACACTTCATTCTGTGTGTGGGACATAACATGTCTTTACCAAATTTCATAATAATCCATGCAACACTTATTGAGGCATTTTACTCTCAACCACACATTTAGGGTCGCAAGTGATGTTTATTTTCTTGATTAATTGATCAGAGTCAGAATCAGAATCAAGTTTCTTCCCAAGTACGTTTGCACTGACAAGGAATTTAAATTGGTCCTGTGGTGCATAACAGTCAATTAGTCCTTTGGTCTATAAAAAGCCAGATAATGGTGGAAAAATGTCGATTACTGTTTTCCAAAGCCCAAGATGACGTCCTCAAGTGTCTTGTTTTGCTCCGCCAACCCAAAGATATTCAGTTTATTATCATAGAAAACTACAGAAACCAGAAAATATTCACATTTGAGAAGCTTTGTTAATTGACTGATCGACTAATTGTTGCAACTCTACAAAAATGTCAACATGTTTGTGACACTAATGAATAGAGAATTTCAGTCATTATGTTTGTCTACAACCTTTGCTTACCAACCAATTATAATACACAATAATAAATGTAATTTAAGTTAAGTCTACTGTTGTTGCTGTTTGTTTTTAACAATAAAATAAGTTTATCTGTCAACTGCATGATGTAATGTAAGGTATTTATCTTGTTCAGAACTGGAAATGTCGATTACTGTTTTCCAAAGCTGTATATCAGCTGTTATATCGTTATCAGATTTCTTAGATCCTCAGATACCCAAACTGGTCTCAGAAATCCTTGATTTTAATTGGGCTACACACTACTTCTGCATCAGTACCAATACAGCTCTCAGAGTCACTATCAAGAGAGAAAAAGTTGGATTGTTGCATCTCTAATTGCCATTAAAAGTTGTACCGACACTCGTTCAGAGGATGAATCTTCCTGACTTTTCTGGATGCGCTACCAGCAGATCAAAGTTTTCAATTTTCATTTCTACACTTCTATTTTTGTATTTTTTTTTTTTTTTACGGTATTCCTATCAGTGTTGCCTACAGCACAGCACAGTTCAGCTCATATAGACTCTGACTCAGTCACTGCATGTGGTGGATAAGATTTCACCCCAGTCTTCTGTCACATTTTTGATTTCCGTCTCATTTTTTCCCCCCATTTGATTTCATGTTCACATCTTCTCACTTTTCTCAATGCTCTCGTGACATATTTTTTTTATCAGCAGCTAGCTGCCAGTTTTACACTGCTGAAATATATTTTTTCTATTTGGTGCACTTGGTTCAGTCCTCGTTGTTTATGTTCCCTCCTGACTATCTGTGACTGACGAGGTGTGCATACAGTTGGACTTCAGTTTCAGTCGACAACCTGTCACAAGAGTTTGTTGACTTACACACTACCTTGAAATTATTCTCAAGGTCTCTTTGCTGCTGTGCTTCCTGCCTGATTTCCCTTGATATGCTTTCAAGGCTAATGTGTGTATGGCTTTACATAAAATATATTATACAGCAATTAGACTAAATAGATTTTTGGAAATCTGAATGGGCTTATACTTCAGTCTAAAGAGAATAAAATAACTATACACATGTCTGGGCTTTGAGTTTGACATAATCAACTCTAATTTGCTGATTAACACCAACAAGTGCAACTGTGGCTTGAACCTAATGAAGGATGTGTAGTCTCAATTTAATTTTTACCAAGTGCAGTGGAGAATTATACTTCCATTTATTCAGTCAGAAGTCAACTTTTATGTTGTTTCCATCTAAGAAACAGTGTGAAATCACTGTCAAAATAATAGCTGATGTAAAAAGCCTCCAGCTTGTGATGTTCAAGCAGCTGGCTCAGACCTTATATCGGCAAACCCAGCTCCCCAGTCGGGCAGGGAGCGGACTGTCGACAGCTTCTTTGAGAGCTGTTTCAAGTTTTGACAGTGTGGATGACTCAGATCAGAACAAAAACAATTATTGCATCAAATGGTTATACAACTCCAGTAAATGGGATATTGGAAAAAAAAGAGCAAAAGCAGCAGGCTGAGAGTGAGTGTGTCATTTTGCCAGCTGCTGCCAGATTTTTCAGAGCCACTGCTGGGGGCTGCAGCTATTACTGAGAGCCCCAGTGACACATTTGACTGATCATTATATAGCACAGCTATCTTCCTCAGTGTGATGCTGCTACCCATCTTTGTCACATGATGATTAATAATGCAGTAGTAAGGGGAGCCATGATCTCTCATTAGTGCACGTATGCATGCATATGCATGCAAACAGGGCAGTGGAAATTTTAATAGTGAATTAATCTGTGGATAATTGCACTAGCTGTCAGGGTCATTAGTAGTCCTCCAGCCTGTCTCATTAATGGTTCGCAAAATTCACGCCTGTGTTATGATAATCTCTCTTCCTTCTTTTAATCTCTCTCTTTCTCAGCATGTGTTAACTTCAGTTAACTGGGTATTTAATTAGATGTACTGTACCGACCCCCCCCCCCACCCCCCCTCCATCCAGAAATCCAAAAGCACAAACAAACCACCTGTGGAAGAGCTTGTAATGGATGCTTTTCTAACTTCTCTAAAAGACACTTCTGTCCATAATCTTCTTCTAATTAGTGCTAAAAATCTAAAAATCATTTCAATAATTTTCTTTTTAAAGAAAAATGTTTTATTCCAAGCTGTGATGACCCCTGGTGTCATCTGCGTTTGACTTTGGGATTTACCTGCTATGCTCTGTTTCTGCAGGTGCTCATTAGAGCAACTGGCGACACCTGAGGGTCCATATTGCATCCCGGTTATTAACACCAGGCTGCAGCTGGGGCAGCTCTCTCACTCTCCTCTACCAGCTCTCCCCTCCAGTGAGCGGTTTTGGTTTGGATTTAGTTGTGTTGCTTTAGTTATTAACTTAGTTTTCATGCACCTGACAACCCCTGCACACACACACACACACACACACACACACATACACACACACACTCTCCACTCATTCATCACACACCTCACATTGATCCTATTGACATCCACAGCTCATGTTGTGAATTTTTAATTAATTTGTCTAAATGAATATCTTCATTCATTCATTCAACATTCGTGATGGTGTATCTCCCTTTTACTGTGACCACTTGAGCCAGGTCATAACAAAGCTCTTTCAGTCAGCACACCAAAGTGTCCTTGATTAAGACACTGAACTGCCAAACTGCCCTTTATGTGTGTAGCCTTGGAAATAAATGAAAGTCTTCCAAATAAATGAAATAAAAAATGTCATAAAAACACCAGCTTTCACCGGTTCTAGATTTTCAAATGGGAGATTTGCTGCTTTTCTTTTCTTTGTGAACATACCTGTAAACTGAATATCCTTGGCTTTTGGACAAAACAGGCAATATGAGGATGTTTCTTTGGGCTCCTGGATATTATAATGGACATTTTCTAATCTCTTTCTTTTTCATAATGAAACTAATTTTAAAACTGTAATATTAAACAGTGCAGTGTCCTGAGAAAAAGGTTGTTAAAAGTTCTTAAAGATGAACCTATACTGCATGAAAATACTGCATCCATAGAGGGCAGACACTGCATGAACAGAATCTTCCTTTAACAATAATGACTCGGCTTATTTGCAGCGATAAGCGTGGGCCAAAATTGTAAAACCCTTGCCCTATCAGCTGCTCCAACATAATCATTCCTCTGGTTTGACAAAGCACGTCAGACTAACTCCTGCTTTCAGGGTGCAGTTTGAAACCCCATAAAGTTCTGATATATAGTAGCATTGTCATTGAAAGTGTCTGTAATATTGAGTTAGTATTCAGTATTTAATGAGTTAAAGAGGCAACAGTTAAGCTGCCATGTAAGAAATGTTGGTGCTGGAATCATTTTCTCTCTGCAGAAAATTTGAGCAAGTGATCTCCTGACACTCTTGACAGTTGTTTCTTGGCAAAAAACCCACTTTTTCACACCTTGTCACTATGTAAACATTGGCAGCAGTAAATAGAGAAATTCACCAGGGCTGTCACTGACTAACCTCCTACAACAGCCTACGTGAGTCTCATGTTTTAACTGTAAGACTCATGTTTTAATTCTGTATTTGAAAATACCAGATTTCCACACAGTCTGAGAAAGTGTGTGTCCTGGTATTAATTCAGTTAAAAACAAAAATCATAGCACACCACAGAGCCAATCAAGTCAATCACACTGGATGGTAGAGGAGGTTGTACCAGCATTTAGATCAAAACTAGTTCACCAACATTCAGTATTGGACTTGAGAGATCCAGAATCGGAGTAAGAAAATGTCTCTGCTCTCTGTGTCACACTGTCCTCTCTTCCCATCGTAGATATTGAGGTCATTTTGAGACAAGTTTACAGCCTGTCATGCTGTCACCCTGCGTTGCCCTGCCTTTTTTTTTTTTTTTTTAGCTGCGTCATTGTTTTGACTGACAAAATCTGAGTCGACTCAGGGGGTTTCTCAGCTGATGCATTGAATCATCAAGATTGAGGTGGAGGCCCTAGTCATCGTAGAGCGTAACTGTAGAGCGTAACTGTTTAGCTGCTGTTGTTTCAACCATAGATGAGCATCATAAAATATTCCAGTCAACAGTACAGCTTCCTCTCCTTTATGAGTCTCAATCACACTTGCATTGTTGATGAATGAAGTCTTTCAAATTTGGATTAAAAGTCCTCTAAATTATATAATAAGTTTCTATCTCAGAGAATTTAAATAATCAAACTTTTTAAAAATTCTTTTAGGTTTTCTCTTTCAATATACTGCAAGAGATCAGACCTTTTTGAACTATAAAGACAGATTTCACTACACTACTGGCTGGGATGTCAACACTTTGAAGCTGAATATATCAGCTCTGCAGTCCATACATACACCTCTTTCTAATTTCAACCTCATGCACTCTAGCCAGTGATATAGTACCGATCCTCCACAGCTCTGTTAGAAGTCTTTGGCAACACATCTGATGTAAACTCATCAGGGAGTCAGTTCTCATGAAAAAATCTTCCATTTGGACATGGTGTTGTGGCCTGGAGAGGGTTTAGACATATACAAACTCCAGTAGATGGCGTCGTTTTGGCCCACAGTGTTCATCAAAGCTGAATTTAAAGAGCAACAATGGGAATACAATCAATGGCAATGGTTACAAAAGATGTTTACTGGCCTGTACTTTGTCAATCCAAAAGGCTTCCTGTCACCTTCTCTTATTGGAAATAGGATGTTGTCAGTGCCAAAGGCTTGTAATGTGGATGGGTTGCTGTTAAGGATGTTAATCTTGGTTAAATTTCCTTTTGACAGACTGACACCCATTAAACAGTTAATTTTTAAAGAAAACTGATGTGGCTTTCATTTATGAGAGCTGTCCAGCAGTCTTTGGTCAGAACTAGCTTGACTCTTAGCTCATCCTTTTTCAGTGCGTTTAGTCACACTAGCTCTTGATGGCATAACGTAGTCTGTGATGTTGTGTACATGTAGTTGTCTGGCCTTTTTTTGGTGTGTGTGTGCAAATGAACCTATAGACTGGCATGCATTACTGGTCAAAAATATTCTCAGCGGTTAACCGATTAACAGTTTATCCCTAATTACTGTTATGGAAAAACAGACAGTGTCTGTCCACGGACTGTGTGAATGGCATATTTTTGTTCTGCTAGCCGGTCCTGTAAACCTTTTTTTGTTCTTCCAATATAAACAACTTTGCAACTGGGACATTCTTGCCTGTAAATAGCAAACAAGGTTTTACAGTTAATGAAATGATTAATGGTAAACTCTTTCTGAGATGTAAAATCCATAAATGTCTTGGTCTCTATTACATTTGTGCAGTGGTTACAATGGTTACACTTTTAAGTACCCTTGGGTTTTGGACACAACCATGTTAGAGCGTTTGGTTCTATAATATCCTAGAACTCCTATTCATAATCCATTTGATGTTTTCTGCCTCTGTGCTGTATGTTTTGACAAATACCACTGTTTGTTGGAGCATTTCTTGGTGGTAAAGTTTGTCTGTCCATGTGTTTGGCTCTAGTGAATGCTCTCTGTAGGGCAATGTTTCCATATTCCTGTTTCTGAAAGCGTGACACCTTTTCCTGGTCACAAATTCTCAGCACTCATTGGGACTGGCCTTAAGGCACATTCTCTTTGAGCTAGATGAAAGCTCCTGGCGTTTAGTATGGAGTTTCTGTCTGTTGGTTTCCTAAATACAGACATATGCAAAGTCCCTTGATTGTGTTTAAAGATTGTAAGATCTGAAAAATGCATGCTCTCCTTGCTATAATCTAGATACAGCTTGATGTTAGCTTTATTACCTTTCAAAAAGACATGGAGAGCTTGTAGCACTGACTCAGACTAAAACAGACACTGTTGATGTACCGTCCCCCCATATTTCTTTCATGGTTTAACACAAAGTCTTTTTCCCATTTACCCAGGTATGGACCTGCATAAGAAAGACTATTGCAAGCCTCCATCGCACATCATTTTGTCTGTTTAAATACTTTGTCCTTAAAAATGTTATTAGTCAAAGTCCATTCTGTCAGTGACAATAAGTGGCATTTCAGATTTTGGCCGAGCACCTGAAGAGTCTCTGAGTGCTGCTGGGCCCTGTTTGTTTTCTATGCTTGTGTACAATGATTCATCATCCATAGTGGCTAGAAAACTATCTCTAATGCCCATGTCCTCCAGTTGCTTGATATTGCCAAGCACATCTGTAGTGTCCTGAACTTAAGCAGGAAGTGAAGGTAAAAATGGTTTAATAAAACAGTGAATAAACTTTGACACTAGTTCAGTTCATTGCCTGATATCACAGGTCTAACCAGGGGACTAACCACACATTTATGTATTTTTTGGAGCATGTAGAAAGAAGCCATTTGTGGATGTTTGTTATATAACGGGTGTTTCATGAGATCTGTTTGACTCCCTGACGAAGGCTTGATGCCGAAACTCGTCAAGTTTAAGTTCAAATCAAATACGACCATTCCATGACAATCAAGGCATTTTCTTTTATTTGAAAAGAGATCGCCTTGGAGCTTTTTTTGTATTTTTGTGTCTACATGTATCCCTATCCAAAGAGCACCTCAAACAAACTCATTTTTGAGTCCAGGAAGCGCTCCCTACCCAAACGTTTTTTGACATCTGATGTAACTTCAATCATTACATTTCAACTCACTAAAATATAGTTTTCACGCAGCCTCTTTCTTGTGAATTTGTCTGCCAACCTTTTTTTTTTTTTAAATTGAACTTTTTAGTGTTATCTCCTGATCACTCGCTCACATCCATGTTACAACACAAGACAGTTTTTATTGGTAAATAATGAAAATGTTCATTATGTAAATGATCTAAACTGATGTATTGATAGTGTGTATTTGTACAACAGCAGAAAGGCAAAGAGGGCTTGTTGTTTGTGTTCATGCAAATAGGCTCGGAAACAAGTCTAACATGAAACAGATCCAGTTTTTGGTATTGAATTAGACATCATAGCTGCACCAGTTTTTTCCCATTTTAATAATGTATTTTTGTTTGGCAAGCTTCTCACATGTGACAACTACTGTATATAACTGGCAATAAGCAAATTTGAACTTCTTGCCTAGCGCTGATAAAATTACCCACCTCGACCACTGCTCTCCTCTTTTTTCCCCTTCCGTCTCTCTTTCATGTTCTCTGTCATTTGTCCTTTTTCCTTGTCTCTCGCATGCTGAGGCTGGCAGATAATGCTAAACCTCTTAGACTTCGGGTCCTTTGATATCTCAATTCAGACTCCGCCATCACACACCAACAACACACAGACACGCCTGTTTCAGTTGGGATTTGTTGGTGGGAAGTGCAGTTTTCACCCCCTGTGTGGACTGCAAACATTACAGAGCTATGATACACATGGTTTTCAGGCTGGTTTCCTGAGCAGTCCCTGCGCAACACTTGCTCTCAGCAGGTGGAGTGTGTTGAGATGAGACTCTGGGCGGATCTGAGTGACTGCAGGGCATCAGTCACACCGTGGAATCAGCGGCAAACTCCCTATCCGGCGCCTCCAGCCTGTCAAGGTATCTCTGCTCCTAATGACTTACTGTAAATCCAGTGCTCATGGCCCCTGATGCAGCTGGGAAAAGACTTGTCTAGATTCATTTTCTCTCTGACTGTGCCGCTGTGCGGGAGGATTTTGCAGTTTTATTGTTGTTCTGAGGAAACAGCTGAGAGGAAAACCCTCACTGGCAAAGAGGCCAGCTCCAGTGTGCAGTGTATAATGGGAAGGCTCAGTGTATACCGTTATCTAATTCGTCCCTTGTGTGCATCTCACCTCACCATTTGACCCTTGCATGCACCAGCTTTTGTTATCTTATTATGGGGGCAAAAGCACAGAGGACGGGTGAAGCTCAGCATCCTCAGCTGCTGCACTGAGGGAGATGGTCACTTGTATTCCTTTCTTACAAGAAAGGAGGAGAGCCAATAAGAAAGCATTTTCTTTTATTATTGTTTATTTATTTACTTTATATAACAGGTTATTTGTCATCTTTATCTGTTCTTCTAAATAATAAATGATCATAAACTCTTGGTGATGAGTTCCCCTCTGTTCATGCCACTGCAACCATGTGACAACATCAAGGGCGAAACCTTTTGTGTTTGTTAAACTTCATTTCGCTTTAGGGCTTATGAGCTAAGAATATTTTAAGTCCTGGTCTTTTTAGATAAATCATTTTTGAAATATTGCAATAGCTGCTTTCTCTCCGAGTGCTACAGCTCATGCAGGTTGAGACCTTGGCTTCTAAACAACTGTCTGATGATTTTCTTCTCTGAGAGTTTTTGTCTGGTGCCATCTGCACTGTACCTCTGTGTTGTGTACTGACAGATGCACATAAAACTATAAACGATCAGAGCAAAATATGGATATGATGATAATTGTTGAAGGGAAATTTGGTTTGATCATGTTTTAATGATTAGCTGTCTTTACTTCCAACTAAAAAGTGTTTCAGAATGTGATTTTGAAACAAGCGCAGCTACAAGCTACTTCTAATTGGGAGTAGTCTGCAGTTTTTCACGACATGGTTAGAAAAGTGAATAATGATCACTTAATTTGAAAAGCACCTTTCACACAAGAAATGCTTTACAATAAAAATGACATGGACTTAAAAGAACATAAAAACTTGTAGAAAAAGAAAAAAACACTGATGTAACATAAGATGGAAATGAAAATTCCTAGTAAAGTGAAACTAACACACACTAACATGAACTTTTGGACTTTCTTTGTACAAACATTAAATTATACAACCCTCAGTTACTGGAGACAATATCCTGAACCTTGTGTACAATCTAATCTAATCAGACATATGAAACCTTCGTTGAGTATGGTGAAAGTTTAGCCTGAAGGGTTAAACTCTGCACTACAGCAGCAGTTTCAGCATACAGACGAGAGCTTGTTTGTTACCCAGCTTGCAGCTTGCCGTGCTTGCCTTGCCGAACTCTCAAACCCAGCACAAGCCCACTCCATCCTCTCCCTCTTCTTATTCATGATCTCTGAACCACAGCACTAGACCACTCTCTAACTCCCCTTTCATAATCATGAGCTTTAATTCACAGCTCCCCCCTGACACTTATGGACCTTACACTGCTTTTTGCACATATTTATTACAGTTCTCATATGCAATTTAAATACCTCACTGTTTACCTCAGGACCTCCTGCACCTGTTTTGCATATTTATTAACAACAAAAATAATTGTCTGTACTTATTCTCATATATAATATTCATTTCATTTCATCTGTATATAACTTATATATGCCGTATCCCTTGCACCTTATCTGTAGTCTTCTCTATATCTCAGAAAATATTTCTATATTGTACACCTGAAAGAAATGTTAGCACACTAAAGAACTTTACATGACCTAAGTCTCATTGTCATCAGCTATGTGAGCTCTTTCTCCACATACTTGACATTGCATGGTTTGTAGACGGGCGTGCATCTGACATTGACGTGTTGTCAATTTAACGGGTAGCCTTCTATCTCCATTTGAATTATTGGAGAAAAATGAATGAAGACATTGACTTCATTGCCACTATGTTATGCTACAGTTTCTTTATCTTCAGGCAGCATTGCTCTCCCATCCTCTCATACCTTCTCTCTCTCATCCTCTCTAAAAAATACCTGGAAAGTGTTGGCATTTTTAGAGGTTTTTTTTCATTTGACTTTTTACAACTTCGTTGGACTATATTGCAATTAAAAACTTGGTCTCCTCCTCTCCCCATGTGCTACCGTGGCTCATTTTTCCTTTTTCTGGTTCTGATGATAGCCTGCTGGAACTTCCTGTAATTGGTCCAAAAGTCTGAACCATCCAAAAAATGTTCTTACACTAGGAAGGAACCAAACTATGTTCAGTTTGATCCAGACCAAGACCACCTCTTTTCATCAGACCAAGGTTTGGCTGTTAGGTCTGAAAGGTGGACCGGGGGAGGTTTCACACATGTAAGTTTGGTTCGAATCAAACTGAAAAGTCCAAATGTCCAGAACAAATGAGGCAGGTATGAAAAGGGCCCTAAGGGTGCAGTTCTCTCAAGAGAATGTGAAATAAATTGCTCAGTAAATCTGTCAATGAGAATGACGTTACGCATGAAAATCATTATGTGCAAATTATACAGTGACTGACTTTGAAAATTAGCCTTGATGTACAATTTAGAGAGTGTTGGCACTTGTTTTTGTCACATTACTGGAATTGTATGTTTTGGTTTGTTTTGTGTAGGTTGGAATAAGCTCTGCTTCATTTATTATCAGGAGTTTCTTGGTAAGAAATAAGGGGTAGTAGTTCTGAAGTGTTTTCTTTACTTCTTGCAGAGAAAATTCATATTTTCTATACTCTTTTTTTGATAGTTGTTCTCGCTTCATTAGTTTGGAAGGCAGTGCAGACACAATCTGAGCATTTCAATGCGTAGTACAGAGACATATTTGTGGCCAAAGAAAGGAAACAGAAAAGATTCTCTTGCTAATTCAAATATGATAACTACTAGAGTTGTGCTCCAATAGCTGAAGCTAATTTTCTAGTAATAATGAAGGCCAGTGAAATCCCTCTTGGCAGTCACTTTGGCACACAGTTAACAGCGGTCATTACTGCATCTGTCTGCATCTCTCTCCCTTGTTTCCTCCTGTCACTTTCCCCTCCATTTTTCTCTCTGGGCGACAGTGGAAATGAACAAAAATCCCTTTGATAGGGACTGTCTGGAGTTTCCGTGTCCTCTGGCAAAATTCATTACTTTGAGAAAAAAAAAAAGCTCTGTGCCCATTTTCACAAACTGTCTCCAGCTCTGGGATTTCACTGCCGACACTCTATTGCTTGTCCGGTATTAGCAGAGGGTGTCAATCAACTTTTACACACAACAAATTTCTTGCAAACCAATTTAAGCTCAGACAGGCATAATAAGGCGATACGCATCTAACCCCAGCGAGAAAATTTCGATTTCAATTTTCATGCATTCTGAGTGTATCTGAAGACACGGCAGCTGTGCATAATAAACCCAAACTATTCAACTCAATTACAAAACATATCATACCTGTCTCAGAGATAAGAATATAATATACATAAGATATCAAATGTGATCTTGACTAATTCTTATCATAATCTGACAACATAATGTGCTTATTGTCGATGCACATATGCCTAGTTAAAGTCCTTCAAAATATGACATTGGACATAAATAGACTACTTAATTTCAAGCTTTGTGGCTGCCCTTATTCTCATCATTTGCAGTTGTTGTTAGGTCCACACAGTTCACATGGATGCTTACACACATGGGTCACAAATACACACACTTTATTTTCTCCACTTGTTTTCTGATTAAATTGAGAATAATTGGTTGCCTTCATGCCCACTGTTATTTCTGCAAAGTGACAGCGCTCAATAGAAAAGCTGATTTCAGATAACATGGTGCACTTTATCTGTTAGTGGAAGGTTGTGGCAGTGGCACTCTTTACGGCCTGAAATACATTGCCTTGCTTCACACACTTGTGTAATTGGCTGCAGGCTGCTGAAGTAGGTCTATCAGAAATACTAGAGCTGATAAGGTGACAGGCAAAGCCAACGCACTGACAACCACATTTATGTTGCGCTTTTAACTCGCTGCACTACATAAGAATTTAGTAGTAGTGGAGAAAAAAAAGTAAGATGTTATTAAAATGAGCTTAGAAAACAACATGGGCTTTGACAACCTCCCACAGTCACAGAGTGCGTTGCGCTGCACTTCATTACCATATAGACCCAAAGAAGATGAGAGAGGGTGTAAGTTATTTGCTCTATGTTGAGGAACAAACTGACACTGAACAGGGTGAGAGAATCTGAATGCAACCTGTACAAAATTGTTACTGAAGACTACATTTGATGCCCCATAACATCATTTCAAAATGGCAAAATGGCACAGAATACAAATAAAAATGTGGTACAGAAAGAAAAAAAAAACATGCTGTAGTTCTGATTTCCACAATCTAGCCATGAACTACAGTAGGAATTCTGCTGTTCTTGACATGTGCAAATACATTTAGCTGCTGAAAAAAACAACAGAGAACCTCTGACAGAAGAACAGGGAGAAGTTCGACAGCTGCTAACAAAACAAAAATGCATTATATATGTTTTTTTCCCCTCCAGAATATCAACAACAATTTATGCAAAGATTCTAAGATAATATCCAACATCGTATCTATCCTCTGGGCCCTGTTTTATGATGAATCAAGACACTGAACTGAAAAGTGCAGTCAAGTATGCAGTGTGTACAGGGACTGACGGCGCACTTTCGGTTGCTGCGGGCGCGCAACACACTCAGGGGTTACAGGGTGGGATAAAGAGGAGTGACTGCACTATTAAACTTAATCACTGGGTGTGTTAAGTGCTGGCATCAACTGCAGCCAGTCATAAGTATTATCTATCTATCTATCTATCTATCTATCTATCTATCTATCTATCTATCTATCTATCTATCTATCTATCTATCTATCTATCTATCTATCTATCTATCTATCTTTCTGTCTATCTGTCTACCTGTCTATCTATCTATCTGTCTGTCTATATAGATATATATAGAGAGAGAGGATTATATTTTCAGAGATATGAAGGTGGATGAGAAATAGGATTTATCAATGTTTAATATCATCTAGGTGAAAACAGACACCATGTGGTACCTCATTCCCTGCTGTATTGCCTGATATCTGTTTATTGTATTAGACATGTCACATAAACAGCTGTGCACAGCACAAGTTGAAGCTAAATGCTTAGTTTGCATCTCCAAAGACTGTGCATAGTGCAGTTAATAATACAGTAAAGTACATAAAATATTTAAAGGATGGGTTCACATTTTTTCAAGTCTGTCTTAAAACAACAGTCTGGTGCTCCCAAGAACATTGAAAGAGGTTTTGCTTGCTGTAATCATCCCTCCTACTGGCTGTTAAAAGATCCCTTCCTCAAGCCCTTACATTGTAAGTGATGGGG
Organism: Euthynnus affinis; assembly: GCA_029490765.1. NCBI lineage: Eukaryota > Metazoa > Chordata > Actinopteri > Scombriformes > Scombridae > Euthynnus > Euthynnus affinis. The sequence goes on from CM055856.1 coordinate 3,170,613, forward strand.
ACAGAATCCAGAGTGCTCGTTTTATCCAAAAAATGTATTTGAAAGTTAATCTGAAGCTTCAGCTGTCTGTGTTAGACAAATCAAACGGATAACTTCCAAAGTAACAGTCGTTTTAGTAAAAAAAAGAAAATCTCTTTGTCTCCACAAAGTGTGTTTCTGTTCAGCTCCAGTGGAAGTAGAGTAACAAAAAGAGGGATTTTGGTACTAAGAAGACTGTAACTGTAAGATATTCACTTCATTTGACTAACTTTGATGGCTGAAGCTTCATATTAACTTCAAGAAAATAGTAAAATAAGGAGCTGAAGGAAAGCATGTGCAGTGCGGTTTGTAGTAGAATGTGCGTAGTTTAAAAAAAAGAGCATATGTAACATGAAATATGAAATATGGGGCAGTAAGAGACATAATAATATGGAACAGAAGCAGAATATGGACGAAGTGTAAAGTGTAATGTAATATGCAGAAGTGTACTGTACACTGAAATATATATGTTAGATACACAAACAGCAACAGTGCTCTCAAATCTGTTGTTTATTTTGTTTTTTGGAACAAAAATCTTCCAACTTAATTCTATTATTCCTCATTATTACAATGGAAATTTGATAGAGTTTTACAGCTTTTGCTGTATCTGTTTTATTTATTTATTTATTTATTCTGTTTAACAATGCTGAGGGACACATAAATAAAACATTACTGAATATGACAAATAATTATCTTGACATAGTCTATTGTACTATACAGTTATTTTTATCTATTCCATTGATTGTGATTGTCATGTTATTATTGTTATATCATAATTTAGCACTATTGCTTTGGCAACATTGCTACTTATATACATATAATGCTCTCTGCCATTTTCTTGTTCTTTTATCTTTTATTTGTTTTGTTTTATTTAATGAACTGTATCATTGAATTGTATTATCCTTCATGCTTTGGCAACATTATTCATCTTTAAATGTGATTATTCAAAGTAAATGTAACTATATAGTAGTTACACAAACACACATACACACGCATGCCAACAAACACACACATTCACACAAAGCATGTGTTTAGTGTTTTCAGCCATTTTCTTGTTCTTTTATATTTATTCATTTATTTTATTTTATTTTGTGAATTTTATTATTCTTGACACTTTGGCAACGTTGTTTTTCGGATATTCATGCCAATAAAGCAAACAGAATTGAATTGAATTGAATTAAGAGAGAGAGGGAACAAGAGATGGGGAAAACAAAACACAGCCAGAAGCAGTGCGCAGTAATGCACATGCACGGCCACAAGTAACACAAATATGTATCCTTCTCCAATCAAAAAAGAAACACAATTTGCACAGAAAAAACAGAATGTTTGCTAAGTCAGTAGTAGAGAACAAACGTTTTCACATCTATGTTTGTATCTATGTTTGCATACAGTACCGGAACTCATAGCAGCACGTCTGAGATTTTAACATGTAGCTGTGCAAGTGGCTGAAAGCTAGAAAAAGTTTCAGTACCTAGATTAACAGATAGTGAGTAGTCTTATTGATCTGATTCAACATTCTTGTGATCACAGTAATGCATAAGAACACACACACACTTGCACACACTCACTCTTGAAACAGCATGCTGTGAAGATCAATTACTCGCCATATATCCTGTTAATTGTATTATAATGACAAGAATCTTACTAATGGCGCTGTGATAGTTTCGATCACCGTCAAAGTGCTCCACGTTTGATCTTTGTGGCCTTCCCTGTCTCCTCCGCCTCACCCCAGTGGAGGGGCTGTGAGCTAAGGTTAATGGAAACTTAATGAGTTTTTCACACTGTGTAAAGCCGCTGTCCTCCTGGAAGCAGGATCCAGGACCTGCTGTGATACCGTTCTCCATGCCCACACGCCATCCACTTTCCCAGTTGGTTGTTATGCTGCAGAACCAGGCCTGAAACAGGTGAAAGCATTACAAAGAGATCAGGGGAGCGGTTTTCTGTGAGCTATCAAACGGCGTCTGGGTATTTTTGGCCACCGACATGCAGGGATACCTCGCAACGTGGATACATAAAGAAGCACAGCAGACATTTTTAACTCTGAACACTTAGAAGAAATGACAGTAGAGGCAGAAGAACTAAGTGGAGGAGCACTGGTAGAAATGTCAGCCCTGCTGGATGCATCTATCTTTGTGACCACCACAGGTGCATCAGGGTCCTCACACTTTATAAAATCCCTCCGCTCTCTGCTGGTTCTCTCCCGGCTCTGCTGGCCTGTCAGCTTCAATAAGCGTGATGTTAATGTGATCCAGCAGGGCCACAGACACACAGGGCCCAATGAGGATGATGGGATTGGTCAGAGGCTCCAGCGGAACGTCCTGAGAAGGCTGACGCAGACATCCTATTGGTGGAAATAGCACTTTGGATGCGCTGTGGATGTGATATTTAGGAGGCAGCATTAGTGGTGACACTGACATTGACAAAATCAGTCCTAGATAGACAAAGAACTGTGATCTAATCCGCAAGAATCACAGAGACTCTGTTTGGTCACGTTGTGACACACAGCCTGGATCTCAGTTGTGCTCTCACCAGGCTCTTAAACAAAATGAAGTAGCTATGACCCCTAATATAGCACTTTTTTTTCACAACAAATTCATGTTGATGATGATGCCCAATTCTTTAACCAGCAAATGCAGCATTTCAGGAAACAAATCAACATAAATGGGTGAAATAATATTTAACATACACATCCAACAGTATATAAATGACAAAAGATAACAATTGTAAGCAGGGCTAAGCCAGGAATACTGGTGTCATACCCCCGTCACCCTTGAGAGGTTTTTGAGGATTATAGTTTAAATCTATGTATTTTAATGCACTTTCACAGTAACAATAATGTCAGTGCCAACACATAGATGGAAATTGGACTAGAATCCAAAACAAGATAAGTCATAAATATGTCCAATTTTGAAATTACTCTTTTTTTCCAGTTCAGTTTCTTATTGCATTGAAATTACTTTCGCTGTCAAACTAATTGAGCAGAGGAGCACAACTGCACTATCTTTCAGATTCTGCCTTAAATTACCTGACAGGTGTTCCAACACGCATTACCAAAGTTCATCCAAACAATTAGCCATAATCTAAAAGTTACACATGGCATGACAGTGAAAAATTAGTGTATAAATATATAATAGAACAAAGGGAGAAGCTTTAGCTTAATAAAGATATACGACTGTTACAGCCAGGACCCCTGAACCCAACCGCAACATAAAAAGGCAAGGTATTTTAAAGGGGACATATTATGGAAAATGGATTTTGTCTAGTCTTTGTATGGATTTGGCAGGCTGAAATGTTATTTAGGCACTTGGGAGGAAATGACATAAAGACGGTAATCCTTGGCAGGGTTTGGAGTCTTCCGATTAACAGGCCTAAAAAAGCTGTTCAGAATTATTGCCCTTGATGATGTCACAGTGGGGACACAAGCAATGAATTAGCATTGATTAATCAGTTAGCTGTGCTTTTTAGAGCCAGACACTACTTACCTAATGTACTGTAGCATCCTGCAATAACAGACAGTTTGACTGTAGCATGGTAGGCTAATTGTCTATTCAAAGCTGCTGCTGTGCAATGTAAGTCCGTGAAATTTCTGCCACTGAAAATGTCAGAGCAGAAACTCCTAGATGATTCTGTTCACAAAAGTTTGGACATGTCACGTTTGGAAAGCATATTGGTTTATAGTTGGGGGCTCAGATACTGCCTCTGTTCCTGTGGTGTAACTTGTAGTTACTTGTTTTTAGAGTGTAGGTCAGATGGAATACAGTCTATAGACTAGCCAGGTCTGTAATTCAAGGCATTGACCATCTAACCAGAGCGTCCTACCTTATTATTGTCATTCTATACTGTGCTTGAATTATCTAAGATTTGTATCATCCATATTACCAGTACTATATCAGTATGGCCAGTCATATGTGCTTTAAAAAAAACCCAGAAAAAAACTCTTTGATGGAAGACTTTGATGTTTTCAGCTACAGTCCTGGTTATAAGAGTAATTCTTGTGATCAAAATTTGAAAAACTTTCCCTCCATACCTTGACAGAGGATTGTTGAAGCATGTGTAGAAAGGATTTGTTGTTAGAATGGCAAAATATCAATTGAATTCAATCTCTTAATCAAAGTTGCTGTCAAGGGTTTAGTAAATCCATACGCTGAGTTTACATTTGGTGAATCCTAACAAGCAAATTTGGGTTGTTATTCAGTAGCAAACTGTCTTGTGGTAACAGTGGTGACCCAAAATGGAGGGGATAGTATCGCTTATGGGCTGTAATGCACAGTAAACTTTATTTACAATAACTAGACCATCACATTCATTAAAAAGTGTCAGTACAGTACTGAGTTAAGATAAATCTAATATGCCAGAACTCACTTGTATGAAATGTATAATTCAAATGCTGATGATACCTCATGTAAACAAGCAAATTACAGAGATAAGCAGTCAACAAATATGACCGTACCACCCCAGCGGATTTATGGTTTTATCTATAATCATTCAGGGATTCAACGAGACAGCGTAAGTAGCCTGAGTATGGAAGGAAGCATAAACATAAAAGGAAGCATAATTGGCAGATAATGCAGAAATGCTTCGTTCATCATTTGTTTGATTTTTAAATGAGATGTGACAGACGATGATGACATGATTTGTTTTTATCTGTGAACACGCAACTCAAGTGTTTCAAGGCACCTGTTTCCCATTTGTAATCAAGCAGCTTTATACATATGTGTGTTTTATGCTCTGTGGATGTCCTCATGTAACAGTAGCTGTTGTCCATGACTCCATATTTATGACTCTATCGTGGTGCTACTTGTGTATGATTATTATTATTTTGCCTAAATACAACACACAAGAGCTATGATTTACTTTCTTTGAGTAACAAATTACAAGTGGAGTACAACAGTTCTCAGGAATCCACCTAAGACTGTTTTCAGATAAACAGAAATTCTGCCCTGTGGAGGAGAAAGTGCTGTTAATTATTCTTGTGCATCTAAACACGACAGTTGACATTTTGCAGACATTTTATTTACTATTCCAGACGTTCTTTAATTTCAAATACAATAATCGAATAGAGGGGATCAGACGGCTGTTTATCATTGAAACAGCTGATGAGCTGTGCTGGAAAGCAATCCTAGTGTGACATGACTCATCAGGATATTGATCCTGATGGTGCGTAGCGCCAAAGTGATACTGCAGCTGCAGAAAAATAAACAGATTTTTAAGGTGATGGTTAATGTTTAAAATCAATAGATCATCTGTTTTTTCTCTCTTTCTTTCCTTGTGTGTGTGTGTGTGTGTCTTCTTTAATGAGCTGCTTTTTCCATCACTCTCATTATCTCAAAGTAAGCCAAGCAGGAAACATGCAGGTTTCTGTGGGTCAAAGGGTCTGCAGAATCCCAGAATAAAGAATAGGGAGAGAAACACAGAAGAGTCATGTCTGTTCACTTCATGCCTGCCTTTTGTGCAGTGATGGAGTCGTCGTGTCATTGTTCATTATCGTCATCAGGCAGAAAGTCCTTGCAAACCTGCATACAGACAGGCGGGACAGCAGCTTAAGCATATGAAGCATAAAAACCTGTAAAATGAATAAAGATGTTTGTGAGTCTAGACGACAAACCTTGAGCAGGACAGTAAGAATGTAATTAACATGGGGCACAGGGTTATAGCCAACCCGTCATTAGAATCATAATTAATTTATCATTTATGTAATAATCTAACAGGACATTTCCTGCTGCGTTCCCTGCAGTTGTTCAAAAAGAAGAAACCTGACGCAACAATATGAGTGAAGGAAATTGGATACTTTATTATTAGTTTGCTTAATTCACACCAGCTCCGTGACGTGGTTACAGATGAGTTCACCTTTCATTAAAAATAATTTCACTTGTTTAATTAAGTATAAGTGAGTACATTCGTTGGTCATTCAAGTGTTGTTAAAGAGAAACACCGACTCGTGATGACATTTCAGGACCATGGGCAGTGTCAGCTCTTGTAGGTGAGAGAGAGGGTCACTCCCTCATTCGTTCATTTATTCACTGCTCTGGTCCGAATCAGTGGATGAACTGGTAAACTTGTTTTTTCTGTTGGTTCAGATTCTTTTCACACTGAAAAATGCACCAAAATGCATCACTAAAAGTTCACTCAGCTCTTTGGTTAGTTGTGTCTGCGGCGGGAGCAAGAATGTAAACACAGAAAGAAAGTCCTATCTGCCCAGATATCAAGAATGCAACATATTTTGTTGTGCTACGTCTTAGGTTTAACCTCAATTCACTCAAACTATGGCTAGTGTTTGGGTCTGATCGATGTTGGATCACGTTCCCGTCACAAAGCAACTGCTCCAGAATTTGTTTGGGATCAGACCGAGACTACTTCAACAGCCTTAATACATAAAGCAACTCTGCTAGATCAGTTATCATTAACACAAGATACGGTTAACTGCACAGAACACAATTAAAACTACCATAAGACCAACAACATTTAATTTTTTAAAATTGAATTTCTTACATCATTCATTGTAGGTCTAGATATAAAATAACATAATAAACTTGTTTCTTTCAAGGGAGCTGAGATCTGCATAATTGAAACACTGATTATAATAAAGTTTAACTCACCTACATCATAGCTGAGATACAGGGAAGCAATAACAAGCAGCAGACACAGCTTCACCACAGAGTGCACAAAGAAACCACTTGGCTCATTAGCGATGAGCCTCAGTCTGCAGGTATATTGCTACTATACATTAACAGTGATTGAAAGACAAGGCTTCCATGTTGCAGTTCATTTATCAGTAGTCTGAAGAGCTGATAGTCTCACAGCTGCTGTCTTCAAGGCCGCAATCTCCTGCAGCTCTCAGGATCTTTGCATTTCAGCCTGCACACTGTTAGGCCTTTGGACAGCTGTACAAAGATGTGAGTCTTCATGTCGAGAGAAGACTTGGCAATCCACCCGCTCTGTGTTCTCACTGGGCAAACAAAACAGGCCGGCCTTGGCGGCACTGAAAAGGCCTGTTAATTTTTATACTTTAACTTCTTCTCTTGTTCACGCATTCAGGTCTGTAAACCTGTTGAAAATAGATGATTAAGAGCTCCCGACATGAACATGACAGAAAACTGGTCTCTCGCTGCCAAAAAAAGCTCCTACACGTACATACAGAACTCCTCCTACGCATATTTGTCGATGAAAAGGCCGCCGTCAATGCGATGTTGTTCTCAGTTCAGTTGGAGCACTTTGCTCTGTGCGATTGGGATGAAGCATATGTTGAGGCATTATGAGTCTACTACTGGATAATAACAGTACACCATATTGTCCGATCTGTGTACAAGCATCTTTTCCACAATAGCAAAGTACTGCAGACAGTCTTTTTAAAAGAAAAGAACTAAATATTATATCCATTTACGGATGTTTCTGCCAGACCTTAAACTCTGTCTTTCCAACCATCTGAGTGCTGTTATTTCAGTGTCTTGGTGTAATGTAAAATGTATGAATAGTTTCTATTATGGTAGTAACAGTGGGGAGGATTCTTTGCTGTTGTACTATAACAGTAATGCTGCGTCTGTGCAGGTAAATGAGAATTCTGAGGATGGTTGAAGAAACTCGTTGCCTCTCTCGTTACAATTAGAGATAAATTTCACAACAGCATCAAATATAATAATACAGCATATAGAGTGCTACACATATACAGAAACCGCAGGGAGCAGATTGGAGTTACAAAATAGTAAATATTCATGAGCCACAGAGAAAAAGAAATCCTACTGCATTGTTTTTTTTTCTTTTGAAGTACTGTTAGCTTGTTCAAGTAATATTATAAATAAATGGGAAACCAGTGACCGAAATTGTCAGTTCATCCATTCTCTTTGAAGATCCTTTACATAGTTGAGTGGAGTTATGAAGCAGCTCCGAGCCCAGAGAGGGAATCAAAAAACAAGCGCTACTGGTGTGTCAATCCCATGAGTCGTAAGATATTTGGATAAAGCAGAAGCGTCCTCGAATCTCCCACAGGCTGCTGCTGAGTCTTTGAGTCTCAGAGGGAAGCGCCAGCCTGTCTTTAGAGGTTCGATTTACGACGACCGGCCTTCTGTGACTGAATATGCCGAAAAACACACAGCTGAGCACAAAAAAAAAAAAAAGAAATAAAGAGCAGATTAAGAAGTTGTATGATTACAACTGTCTTAGACACTTTACCTCCTTATCAGATCCTCCTTTATTACTCTCTTCCTCGGCATTTCTTCCTTTATTTCATCTCCTCCGTTTAAAGCTCTTCTCTTCTAGTTCTACATCCGTCTCATCGGTCGTCTGTGTGTTGAATTTTCACATTTTCTCCTTTTGCGCCCTCCGTTTAATTTCCTGTCTCTGCAGGCTTACAGTAGTTTTCAAAGACGTCTTGCAGTGTTTCACTATTCACCTCTTCACCCCCCAACACTCACGCAGGTTCCTGATATTATCTTTAAAGCCTAATATTCTCCTTTTTAAAAGTTTAAACAGATAAACTGTGTCGTTTTCTGGTTTTGCATGTGGACATAATGAATAATACACACAAATCTCAACACTTCTCTGTGCTACTGTATGTTGTATTGAGCTCTTGTGCGCATTTATCATGTTATTTTATCCCATGTGTTTTTATTTAGCTATGTGTGTGTGTGCTTTTGAATTGAAAGTTGAATTGAATAACTGCCATATTTTCTATTATATTGTAATGTTAATTGTTATAAACCAGACATTTCCCCACATACCTGCTGAGTAAAGATTAGCTGTCTCATCTTTAGCTTCGTCAAAGCATTATTTTGTCTCACTTCTGAAATGCTCTGTGAGATGTGATGTACTGCTACTTCTCCCTCTAAGTGGTAACATTAAAAGTTGCCCGACGGTTTTTGCTGTATAAGTTGAGAACTCTGTTCAACACTTGATCGATTTCATGACTGATAGCCCATTCAGCTTTTAGCTCTTTTGTCAGTAATAGCCTTTTTAGAGGATGTGATTGTACTAAGGGCATCTCATTCAATTTGTCCATTAAAGCAGGCAGAAAGTCATCGCTGAGCTTCTCCGAGTGTGTTCGATTGAGACGTTCAGTACCAGCAGGCAGCGGTGAACATTTACTCAGTGGCTGCATGCACATTCTTTTACACTTTTCCCATATTCTTCATGCCTGTAATAATCTCAGAAAGGGTTTTTTATTAAAGGACTCTGGTCACTGTTGAGAGAAAGAGGAAGCGCTCGACAGAATCTAAAAGCAGTTGGAGCTGTGTTGCTTTAGGCATCGACTCTGCGTGTGTGTGTGTTTAACTGTTCTTCTGTGTGTCTGAGCACATATGTTACAGCCTGTATATATTTGAATTTGCAGTGATGCATATGTGGTAATGTATGTGTGTGTGTGTGTGTGTGTACGTTGCCCCAGGCCTGACTCCTCCCCTAACCAATTCCCTGATCACCTGCTGACCTACGTTCACTCTTTTGCCTCCTGTCCTCTGTTGCGGCTGGTAGTGTTTGGTGTTACAGGTATGTAGCTCAAGTGATTCACAAGTCAGCCTTTTTTCCACTACATACTCCAGCTTGGATCTGACGTGTTGGCTGAGCATATTGTGTGTTGTCATGTGTCGAGTAGGGACACGGTATCATTTTAGCATGCAGCATGCTGAGCCCTGTTAAGCCTTGTTCTCCCTTTGCAGGTTCACCTGCTGCTGTTTTGCGACGGTTTTGTTTGGTCTTATGGTTTGTTTTGCTCGAGCTGTCATTCTTTTTTCTTGTATTGTCAAACCAACTGGATTGTCTAACCAGAGTGCCATATTGTTGGGTTGCTAGGCACCCGTGATGAGCTCCCTATACTTTATACATGTGAGTAAAACCACTGGGACATTGAGCATTCTCCAGTTTCTCCAGTTGTGCTGCTGGTTTTAGATACTTAAAGTATTGGATTTTGTATTGAGGCCTTTGTTGTTATAATCGTGATAAAGCACTATTTTTATTCTCCTTATTGGTTTCAGTTGTTGATATTCTTTCCTCCCCAGCAGCTCCTGTCTCTGCCTTTTTGATCATTTTGATTATTTCAATAAAACTTTTGGTTTATTCTGAAAACATGTCTCGTGTCAGTAACCAATCTGTGTGCCTCATTGTTAATTTTCAAAACCATATTCAAGGCTCTTGAGACGTTATTTCCATGGATGCGATTCCCCAGGTCCTTTTCCTCGTTCTCTCCTCATCGCCTTCGTCACACATACATCAGACTGCGCTGCACATGTATCTGTAACATTATGTAAATCCGTGTCTTCCACATGCGCCTTGTGCAAATTATTCTAAAATTGTTAGAGTGACTAAATAGTTTAAATGGATGAAACATTTAAAGGATATTTTCTCTCTTCTGGGCTCATTACTGGAACACACATTAGGAAAGCAGCGTGTCTAACACCAGACTTAAAGTGCTGAGAGTGCACGCTGCTGTGCTTCTGCTCTGTCTGACTTTGCACATTATGTCATGTAACACCGGAGTCAAAACCCAGAATGCTTAGTTTACTAATGGAGATAATTTATCATTACTGAGAAGTGCATGCAGGGCTGTTTCATTAAGCCTTTTTTTTTTTTTTTTTTTTTTTTAAAGAAACCAGGGTGATGGTACGTGACAAACAAAACAATAGGAAATGCTATAGTTTTGCAAATGCAATATAAATGGTAATACATGTGAGAGCAGCTTTTTCTACATGATTTATTTTGTGCTTAAAATGTATTTACACATCGTATGTGGGGGGGGATTAGATGCTGATGCTTCGGATATGCTTTATGATTTCTTTCCAACATGATTAATGTGTATGTTATTCAGCACAGCGCATTGATGTGACATTGGAGTGTCATTGAGAAGGTGGCTGATGAAAAAGTTTTTGTTTCGTTTCAAAATTTAGACGACAGAATACGACAGTTGCAATAAAGGCAACATGCATGATTCATATTGATGTGTCTTTGAAATGTTATGAAGGCAACAATTTATACAACAATCTATAGTTATACTAAAATATTATTCCATCAATTGAAATAAAAATGTTGAGATTGACGATGAAAATATTTACATTGACACTTTTAAAGGACAAGAATAAAGATGGATACTCAATCTATCTTCACTGTAAATGTTTTGACAACCGAGGACATGATTTCATTATATTTCCAGGGCTACAACTAATGATTTATCTTTATTCATTAATCTACACTATCTATATGTATATGTGTGTGTGTGCTTTGGGACACAACTCTTCAGAAGCTCTTAGAGTTTAGTGTGTCAGGTACTGATGCATGATGGGACAGCAGGGAGTGATCCACTGATCCCTGCCAACCAGTCAACAGATTGCAGGCAGATCCCAGCATAACGTCATTCCATCCGGGAGAAAACATCGTGGGCGGGGGGAGTAAATGAAGCCCTGCCAGACTCTACTGTCCTGCAGTTACAGCAGCTCGGCCAAACTCCCGAGTACCCGGGCAGGTTCCAGTAATGATCACTGACTGACTGGTTGAGCTGGACAGCGCTGGTCCTTCAGCTTATCCACCAGTCTGGAGGACATTTGTCTACTGTGCTGTTGTACTACACTGTGCAGATGATCCAATTCTAATTTTATTTCTTGTCTGCTCTCTATTTTTTAATTTTTTTTTTTTCCATAACCCACTGTTTAGCGTCTCCACCAGTCAGAAAACACTGCGTTGTAACCCTTAGCTTTCTGACTGTGTTGCAGGTGGAGATAGACGAATAGGATCCATTAGCCGTGTTCTAATTGGAGTGAAACACAGATCATCCCTTCCTCCGTGGTAACAGCAGGTGAAATCTGACAGACGCTCCACCAGACTTAGCTGCTGCTGTTAGATTTGGCACCTATTGTATAGACTTAGCCACGGGTTGGTGCCAGGCAGCTAGTGCCTGCCAAATGTTTTCTGTTTAGCTGTGCTCTAGGGACAAAAAAACTGCATACAGAAAAAAAAAAAAATGTTCATTTTGTTAAAGCAACAAAATGTTCTCTGTGCCATAAAGATGCTATTAGAAAGCAGTGGTCAGAATAATCTCTTGTGAACCGTTACACTTTTATTATGTCTGATTAGCCTTGTATTTACTTTACTTGTGTTCTCTTGAAAGAAAGATGATGAATTGCCGAGCCGTACTGGTTGTTGATTGCTTTAGCTTAGCGAGTCACATGATTTAGCGGTGTAAATTGGACCCGGCGGGTGTTGTGTAGAGCCAGCATGGTGGCAGCTCAGTAGAATTTGTGTAAGTGGAGATCAAAGCAGGGTCATGAGGAGCTCCACTAACACTCTCTAGAGACACATGAAAGGTTAATAATATGATGCGCTGCACGACTACAGCTGGAAAAAAAAAAGTATTCTCTGATCAACATCAAGGCTTTTGTGACATTGATCAAGGAAGATAATTAGTCTTGATGACCAATTACACATTTTTTTTTTTAAATTGATCTCCTACAAATTATAAGTGCCTTAATGATCAAAACAGAAAAATATGATATTCATGATATTCATAATAGACCACTGGGCTGCACTCTGTTTTTGAAGTTAACTAAGTGGCATTACTCGTATAAGTCTATGTGGCATATAGACTTTAATTACCTGATTACAACAAAGTAATGTTCTTATATCTAAGACTCAAAGATAATTTCATGCCAGATTATCTTTGAACTTGCAATAGCATTTATTTTTTTGCCATTTGGGGCAGAAGAAACACGCTGTAAACACTACAGGCTGACATATTATCACCTCTTAAAGGAAATATTTCATCTTAAAACAACAGTCAGGTGCCCAAATGAACACTGAAACATGTTTTTCTTGCTGTAATCATTCCGAAGTGATGGGGACAAAAAATCCTCCTTCTGTGCAAAAATATATTTAAAAAGTTTAATTGAAGCTAATGTGAGGCTTCACCTGTCCAAATTAGTCAATCTAGTCACAATGAAAGGAAAAATAATGTCCATCGAGACACTATTATCGAGACAAGTGGGGATTTTTTTTTATTAAAAAAGGCTGTGACTGTGGAAGATGTCTACTTTATTTGACTAACTCAGTCAACTGAAGCCTCATATTATTTTAAGGTCAACTTTAAAATACTTTTTTACTCAAAACTGTGGATTTTGTCCCCCATCACTTACATTGAAAGTGCATTTGTAGGGGATCTTCCAATGGACGGTATGAACAGAAGGAATGATTACAGCTAGAAGATCCTGTTTCCATATTCGTACGGCCACCCGACTGTTGTTTTAAGGCAGACTTGAAAAATCCTGTAAGTTGATATAGTGAACATGTTAGTATGTATTAGCATTTAGTTTCCCTCTCTATGTCCTCATTCTTTGCCCTCTGGCTGTTTTCAGAGAAATATGAATTTTTGAGGAAAAAACCTTGGAAGGGCTGACAAAAATATATAATAGCCTAATAATTCAGCTCCCACTGCTCGGCGCTGGTGTGTCCTAAGCCGTGTATTAGCCGATTGGTCATATCTGGAAGCACACAATAGAGTCTGAGCCCCATCTATCCGTCTTTGTGTCTGAAATCAAGCCCAGTTATTTCCAGACTAGGGAGCCCAGATGGTGCTGGCCAAGATGACCAGTACCCTCTTTCATTATCTTTCTTTGTTATCTTTCCTCAATCTTCTGTATGCAGTGTTGAGCAAAGTCAGTGTCAAGCAGCTGGAGACCAGGCTGACCCAGTTGGAAAGAAACACAAAATGTTACGCTGTAGGGTTTACCGGTGGGGGAAAAAAAAGTAATGATGGATGCCCTTTATCTTATATTTCAAGGTGCAATGTGTAATATTTTTTCAAACATTAGTATAGCATTGGCAAAACAACATACATAATTGATAGTGGAGCCAAAAAAACGCCTTTGCTTCTAGTCGCTATGATATTTTGGACAAAGCTGTTTTGCTGTAGTGATAAGATCAAGCCAGTAGGAAGTGGCTTCCTCCATACTTTCCTCAGTCAAACACTCATATCTTAATATTAATATAGTGTCATATCTTCATATTTCAAAATTAAAATGGTTGTATTCATTTGTATAAAGGATTTACTGATCTGAAAACACTATTCGTGGCACTTTTACCTGAATGAAAATCCTCCTTGGGACTTTCACAGATTTAGGACTAAACCGTCTCTTACTGTAACATCAGTATGATGTCAACAGGTCAGTATGGTCTGTGAACGTGTTTATTATCAATTTCTGTCTGATGGCTCTTCACAGTGATCGTTTCCACTGAGGTAATGTATCTTTTGGTGTGAAATGGAAAGCTGAGATTTAAATGAGTAAAAGTTATCCTGCATTTTGGGGAAAATAATTAAGATGAACTCTCTCATTTGTTTCTGGGTGGAGAGAGCAGGTGTACTAGAGTGTTTCTTTTTCATCCACTCAGACTTACATCACTTACTACAGCTTTACAGAGCCTGAAGCTATAAAAGATGTTCCTTCGTATCAGTGGAGAGAATCAGTGTCATGGTGTAAGAAAGCCTTTATTCTTCGCTTTTGGCCATTTTGGGATTTTGTGCCCTTAAAAAAAAATCAAAATGTTGAATCTTTATCTTTGTTTGAAACAACACAAACACACTGACACAGGCTTAAGACCTGGTGACATTAGAAAGTGGCACAATGAAATTAAAGCCTCATTAGAGCCTGTGTACTGTATTACTGTACTCTTGTGATAAATTACCTGCTGCTGCCCTTTTTCTACCCTCTTCTCTTTCTTTCTTGTTCAACTTTACTTGCAAGAATGTTTTTTTTTTTTTTTTTTATTAAAGGCAAATGTGTGAGGATTAGATAAAGGCACTCTTTGAATATGATTGTGTTTACTGAACGGTAGTGTGTATTCTGTTTCCACTAAGCCACCCGTGTTGAGACTCAAATTTAGTCAAGCAGACAGAATAAGAACATTGGGGGGGGGGAAAAAAAGTTGAAGAACTTTTTTAGTTTGATTGAGTTTGCACAGGATTGCTTTTCAACACCCAGAACGCTACCCAAACAAGATCAACAAGCCAGCAAGATGTGATTTATGGTTTTGGCTTCACACCTAAACAAGTTTTTGCTGACACCAGCGGTTTGTTGTTACTGGATACAGTGGTGCAGACAAGGAACTATGTTAAGCAATGCTATTGTTATTTGATATCTTTGAACCCCAAATGCGGTTGATGATAAAATAAGTCGCCACAAAAGTGAGCTTAGGAAAAAAAAAAATCTGTTAAATAACAAGCAAGGCAGAACCAGAACCGATCATATTACAAGGATTATAGGATTAAGCAATTCAGCCTCCAAATCAGAAAACAATTATGGTCCAAAATAGTATCATCCACTGCTCCTCATCAGCTGAGCTTTACCTTTAGAGGGTTTGAAAATTACAGCCATCATTGCCTGATCCTATGATAGACAATGTAGTGTTAATAATGGTTTCTCTTCCATAGCAAGGCATGCCCAGAAGGTTTTCTGCAGCAGAGTTCAAAAAGCCAATCTGCCTCCAGTTTGACAGCCAGCAGTAGAACGAGGTGAGAGCAGAGTCTACAGCAAACTCGCTATGCTTACAACGACAATACTGCAATGTTAATATTTAGCAGGTATAGTTTAGCGTGCTAACATGCTAACAAAGCACAGCAGAGACTTTGTTTTGCAGATGTTTTGTCATAAACCAAAGGAAAGGGAGAAATTAAACTTGACCTGATGGTGAAAAGTATTATAATTCATCCAGAGGGGAAAATGAACATGTGTGCAGCCAAATTTCATGGCCATCCCTCCAGTAGATGTAGAGATATTTCACTGTAAACAGGATTATTTTGACCTGCTGAAAAGTCAAATGATCACCAAAGTCAGTCATATTCATCCTCTTTGCCCCATGAATGACTGTACAAACTCTTATGGGAGTCCATTTAATAGTTGTTGAGATATTTCAGTGTGAATTTCAGTGGTGGACCGACCAACTGATAATGCCATCCACAGAGCAGCGCTGCTAGCATGGCTAATTAAGCGGAGGGTCAAAATCGAAGCAGCAGAGGTATCCTGACTTTAAGCCCTTGTCTTTTAAACTGCATGTCTGAATATGTAACACAGGCTTTTTTATTAAAAATGTAATAAAAGCCTGCAGTGATGTCATCAGAGATAACTCTGATCAGAGATAACTGACTTTCAGACTTCAGAAAGCTCCCCCCAGAGCCGCAGATGATGCCGCTCATGAATATACTGAACTTCATGTGTAAAAGGGGACAAAGTGCTCCTTTAACTCTACTACTGTGCATGTTAAAAAATATGGCAGGTGTTACATACATCTAAACCTGTCTTGAGGCTTTACTGATGAGCACTTCCCCCCCCAGGAAGGATGTTTGGCTGATTAAGTGCCTCAGATGCTCTCCTGAGCCTCCAGGCTATGATGAGACATGAAAGTACAGTGACACAGCTTGCTTGATGCACTGTATCTGACATGATTAGGCTGCACCACTAATATGACCTGTCGCTCTGTAAATCCACATCAGTTGAAGTTCTGCTGTGAGCATTGATCTGTTTTGCATCAGGGTCAACTCAGGATTTGATATCATTTCTTTAAGAATAAGATTTTCTTTATGTTGAAAAGTTATCAGCTGCACCTTTTTCAAAAAAGCTGCTGAAAAAAAAGCTGAGTGCTTCACACCTCATCACTCCAGATCTTGATAGGATTTCTTCTGGTGTTGTTTTTCACTATTATTGCCTCACTGACAGGAAGATGGATAACTGTCAGTGCTTTTCTGCAGCTGACATGACTTCTCAATAGGACTCATCAGTGTGTTCCCGCTGTTGTGCAACTCTCCTTGTTCTTGGTCTTTTGGTGTTTTCTAAAGTCTTTTCAAGCTTGCGGCATTCTCCAGCAACAGATCACATGTGCAAGAGAAAGCAGATCTGGAGCTTACTGACTGCTGTCGCTGCCAACAGCCATGTGGAAATGTCCTTGAATCCTCAACATGATTGATTGCCTCTATAGTGCTTGTGTACATTAAAATCCTGATGTTTACCTCAGTTATTGTGAAGAGATACATATGTGTTCAATAGTTTTCAGTGCTTGATGAGAAATAAAGGAGGGTTGCAGCAGTAAGACCCTTTTAAGCATTCAATAGGTCTGTCAATTTAACTTATAAAATATTCATTTAGTGTAATTAAAAATGGACTGGGGTGGCGGTATGCTCATGAAGGGCACAGGCAGGACCAGGTCCAGGGAGAACTGTTTTTTTTTTGTGGTGTGTGCAGTCACTGTTGTCTGGATTGTTTAATGTGATTTTTCTAAAGCAGCATCTGCCATTGTACCTGTTCTAGTATCCACTTTTCTGTAATCCACAACTCATAGAAAATGTGTGTACTTAGAGAAAATGTTGGCTAAAATCAATAAAAATATGGAAAATCAGAGCAGTCCCACCAGGACTTGTGAGGTTTTTTTATTATTACTGAGGCCAACTGACTGCAGTGCTATCTTCTTTGAAAATGCAAAAAAAACAACAACAACAACAAACAAACAAAAAAAGAGATTATTTAAAAGGACTTTCACCTGATTGTACTGTATGTAATTAGTTCTTCAAAGGTTTTTTTTTTGCAGCTGGTATTCTTTTAACATAATATGCAAGAAAACAAACATTTATAACACTTGTTTAATTTGCATTTGTCATCAAAATGTAATTAGAGCTTAAATCATGCACATGAAAGATCATCCGTCTGGTCTCCGCTGTTCCAATAACATCTTTTTCTTTCATTTATAAGATACTGACAAAGTGTGTAAAAAATACTAGATTTCTACTTAGATCAAGTTTGAAACGTAAAGTAAACATGGAAAGAGTGGAATCAAAGCCCTCTCCATCTGACAGTGTATTTACCTGACCATTGACGCCAAAATTGTTGTTCTGAGCTGTAGTTGGCTGTTTCGGTGGAGGGAGAAAAAACATATAGATCTTTTTATATCTTAGGCTGAGTATGTTTTATTATTGTTAGTAAGTTTGGTCTGACTCGGATGATGTCTCTCCCCGTTCTGCTCTCTGAAAGTCCGAGTCTAGTCCTTAACCCAAGCAGATCGACCTACAATATGAGAAATTAATATAATTCATTAGTTTCAAAATGTAAAACTGTGACCTCTCTAATCACGTTGTATTGAGCCTCAGGTTCTTTGTTTGTGTCTAGACAGGGTCTGCTCCGGCCTCAGTTTACCAGGAAGCCTCCTGCTTTCCCAAACAGCACATGGAGAAGATAGAAGAACAGCGTGACCTCTTTAAGTCTTGATCTGAGCTCTGTAACTAAAATATGTAACCCTTTAGAGGTGGAAAATTCCATAACAGCCATCATCTATAAAATAAGGTTGGTATATGTGAACACTGGCTGGACATTCCTGTAATAGTCAGTAAGTGGCAGGAAGTGTTGCCTTATATCAAGCCAATCAGGTGGTGTAGTACTTAGTTGTAGGATGTTTTCAATTGTTTGTTTGTTTTCTGCTACGGTAAGTTTAATGAATGCAAGGTATCATACATAATGGAGAGACAAGTAGTGCACATTTGGGATGGTAGATACAAAAAACAGCCTTCAGCTATGATTTCTTTTTCTACTTTGAGATTAGTCTTTTAATAACCTTTTTTCATATCTGCTGCCTAATCAGAGTGTTGATTTGGATTCAAGTTTACTCCGTTACAGCACAAAACTCATCACTGTGCGCCTTTCAAACTGTTGTTCTTTTTCTGATGCGACATAACTAACTGATTTCTGAAAAGAGGCACCGTTACCTGTTCGAGTTAATTACGTTTCGCAGGTCGACACGGCGGACTGATAGAGGGACCTTGGTTTAAGTTGATGGATCACAGTCAGCTTTTACAAACACCGTAATTCAGACGAACAGTTCAAGGTGTTTTTCATTTCACAACTACAACTTTCTCTCCACGGTGTGTCAGAGAGGGAGATAACTTAAGCAGAAGGCATCTGCAAAGTGAGCTATAAAGCAGTACCGTGACATCCAAATGGCCTGAAAATCATCCCAACCTTAATAGCCCCTCTAGAAAAGATGAAGCAACATCTGCTAACAACTGCTGCAACTTCTCAATAACACAAACAAATATAAACTAACCTGTCTGGTCAGCCATTCCTCTTCTACCTCTCCGCTCTTATCTCGTCCTCCCTTCTCTCCTCTTCGCTCATCTCTTATCTTTTCCCTCCCCCCCTCTCATGTAATCAACCTTCCTTTTACGTCTGTCCTCTCTGCATCGCATTCTCCTCATGTCATCTCTATGGCTTTTTGAGTGCAGTGAATCATCTGCTCCACTTTCCCATCAGCAGACTCTGTGTCATGTCTCACTGGGAGCCGATTTGCATCAGGGAAGGAGGGGTGGGGGGACGGGGGGGTGAACTGGAATGCTGGAGTCGAGTATCAGGAGTCAGCAGGTCTCTAATAAATTGAGAGGCTCTGAGTTGTAATCCTGCTCTTTTCCCCCTCCTGTGCTGACAGAGTGGTCCAGAGAGGATGCAGTAACAGATTAAAGAGGCTCACAACTTGCTACACACAGCTGTGTGTGTGTGTGTGTAGAGGGGAGAGGATCTTCTTAACATCCTCCCACTGGCTCGCTCTGATATACTGCTCTGGGTGAGAGTTAGCAACATCATCACTACTGTAGTGTCTCAAGGGGAAATATTTCATATTATTCACTCAATACAGAACAGTTCTTTCATTTCTTGTAATTGGCTCTGTCATCACGTAAGAGCAATAAGGACAGTGGACTGTCCTCTCCAGAAAATTACACATTGATCATTTGTACAAATAGCTTTAAGTGACTCATTGTATGTTCATGGTCAGCACTACAGATGAGTGTTGTACACACAGACAGATATGTTGGTTTCCTTTTAAAGGAATTTTCCCCGAACTGTGACTATAATAGTCGCTAACCCATAACCCTAACCCTGACCCTGACCCTGACCCTGACCATAACTGAATATCTCTGGTTGCCTAAACTTAACCAGACTTTAATCACAGAGTTCATTTTGGGGAAAAAAACATGAACTTTTTAGATATGAGACTTGTTGAAGACGACCTTAGGCATGTCCAAAGAGATTTATTTGAACTTTAAAATGCTTCAACTCCTTCAGTTTATTTCAGTAGAGGAGGAGAGAACGATGGACATTTTGGTGGCACCAAAACAGCACACATGCCAAAATGTGTTGATCTTCAAAGAGAACTGTAGGGTGGGTCAATAGGAGTCAGGAAGTAATCCACAACAACTACCTGTACATATAAAAAAACACAACTATTAGAAAAGATTTATATACACAAAGACATTCACCTACATACTCACACCTACTTATACTTACATTTAAATCCTAAAAACTCAAGCAAATATACAAAAGATTACATTTAATCAAAATGTTAATTGAGTGAAGGTTCAATTAACTGTTGATATTGTCGTCTGTGTGCCAAAAGAACTCAACACAACATGAAAGAGTTCACAACCATGCTGAAAATCATTCTGCTTGGACAAGAATGACAAAATTAGGATGGTCCTCATTAATTCCACTGAGAGTTAAACAGCTAGTTTATACCGCAAATAGAGTTTCTCTCATCCGGATTTGCTTTGGTGTGATGTGCATTCACAGCAGTCCACACTAAGCTCAGCCGCGTTAAAAGAAAGCAAGCCATAGCCTTTCTGTGGTCAGGGAAAGTATTCATTAATTAAAAAACCACAATCATAATATTAGTCGGCCTAATAATTGTTTGCCTTTTGAGGTGACTATCAACAGTTTTAATAATGTCTCTTTATAATGGCAGCCTACAGGGGAATATGGGGGCAGCAGGTATTTTTTAGCTACTTTTTAATAGTTGGTTGGCCACTGTATTAACTGGAATAAACATGTATTGCTCATATTGGCAGACTACATCTGAATTATCTGTATGATGCCATAAAATAGGGGGAGGTCAGCTTTGCAGTGACTTTACACAGCCACACCAAGCAGCAACTACCACAAGACCTTGAGTCTGAAGCCAGTGTGGGAGTCCACTAGATACTGGCTCCAAAAAATCCCTGGTCTCAGTTGACAAGTTTTGACTGGAATTATGAAACTCCGGAACTCTGGAATTATGATGTCAATATTTTTTTTCATTATGGTCTCATTCGCTAAATTGAGTCCCTCTTATTAGTGTGCTGGTGGTCATTTTGGAAATGATTGCTCTGTTAAAAAGCTTTGCATATTTATAGTAGCTCTGATGTCTGCTGTGTGGGTGTTGATTGACAGCTGTGACTGACAGTTTGCTAACCTGCTGCTCTCACCGCCTTCAGGTCTCGTACAGAGAATATTTTGTTAAGTTTAATGTTAGCACACCTTGTTATGTCTATCTTTAAAAACACTCTATGAAAGGATGTAACTCCAGTTTTAAAACTTTTCACTTTTTAACCGCATTGCTCACAACATTTATATGAAAGACAGATGACATAATTCTAGATGTACAGTGAATGTGACGGTTACAAACATCAGTTTAAATTACTCTTGCCAAGCCATTGATTCTGGAAAGAAGGTGACTCAGACTTTGAAAGCCTTGATTTGTTTGCAGTTCAGTGTGTGAACCTCAACACATAAAGTACAAAGAACAATGAAAAGTTTTCCTCTATGGCTTGGACAAAAGAAAAATAACTTCATATGTGATGAAAACCTTGCTGTGGAGCTGAGAGGAGAATGAACATATATTATGTGTTGACGTAACGTCTGAAGGACTGTGAATGTGTCCTTGCTGAATCCTCTGCACCAAACTTTTGCTTGTGTTTTTTTTCAGCTTCACTCAGCTATAGTCTGATTGTCTATCAATCAGTTTAGGGCATTGCCTTTCACACCAAGCAGACCAGTAATTTTTCTCATTGTGGATTATATAGTGTTATTCCCAGTCAATATGTTTAAGGGAAGGACGCTTTAATAACACACAGGAGAATAATAAGTGGAACCTTTTCATCTGCACCTATTTAATCACTGGAGTGGAGATTCAGTAGTTTCCATAAAAGAAAAGAGGACTTTTTCTGATTTTATGGTGGGTGTTCAGTGTGTATTGTGTGTGTGTGTCTGCGTTAGGTGGATGGAGGTGATGCTGTAAAGGTTGCTTGAACGTACATAGCTTCATTCAGTCGCAGTAAGCTGTGCGATTACTGTTATTCTGCTGTCAGTTTTCACCTCCAGTAAATGACTGGGTCATATAATGCGCACCTCTGGAAAAGGATTAGTGAGTGATACTGTTACGATGCAGTTTGAGAGTCCATTTTGTCTCTCTGTGACACCTCAGTCAGTCTACCGCGATGGTTTATATGCTGTACCGCTCGTTGCTTTTGTCCCCCAAAAGTGGAAGACTGCAATCAATTTGTCCACATGGTGATTTAAAATGTTTAGTCATTGTGTTTACTCATCACGGCTGATGTGCAGGGTAAAGTATACACGTCGATCAGGCTTCATTTCCTGCTGGGTGCCGAATTTAACATTCAGGCCATTTGTGTTAAAGGTAATGGGATCTGTCACTGTGTGAATTTGGGCTGGAAGGAGGACGAAGGCTATTTGACGTTGATGTGATTGATGCCAGTTTTCCTCCAGAAAGCATTAAAGCCTCAACCAGACTTTTTTTTTTACCATCTCTTCACATGTAGCAGGTTCTGTAATGTCAACAAAGCTCTGGTTTGTGAGAAAGAACATGATGAGAAGTTTTAGAAGCAGCGCTGTAATGATTTGCATCACATCTCAAGGCAAAATAGCCCACACTACCTGCTCATCATAAAGTCCTTAAATCTTTATTTTCCATTACATCGTTCTCATCGAGGGAAAGTCTCGAGTCTGAAATGAAAATAGAAACAATTTTTAGCATAATGACCTGAGAGGAGTAATCTCATCTATAAAAACCAAAGTTCATGTATTTTCATGAAGTGCTTTTGGTTCTGAAACACTTTACACGAGGACTGCATTATGTTAAAAACCCCACTTTGGTCTGCATTTATGATCAGATGCACTTCAATAATTTATTAGAAAAATAATGATTTTGTAAACATGCCAAAAAACAACAACAACAACAAAAAAAAAATGACATGACAAGTAATGCTTTGAGTATAGCATTTAGAGTCTTTGAAGTGTTGCAGCAGACAAAGAAAAAAAATCAATGAACCGCATTCACATTCTTGATATGATATAAAATATGAAACATGTAATGTGAAAAATTTAAAATGGAAGAAAAAATGCCTCCTTTATATGAAAGCAATGATGAAAGTAAATTGAGAATATTAAATAAAACTATGTACAGGAAAACGTACTCGGCAGTAATCAAAGAGCTTTATATGAGATTATGTAGTATTTTAATTTGAAAAACATTTTTCTAAATGTAATATTTATTTTATTTATGTCGGGCTGCAGCTAGCAGTTATTTTTATTATAAACTAATCTGAAAACCTCTTTCTCGATCAACTGATAATCGTTAATCCTAAATAATTACAGTCAGTCTCCAGAGCCATTAGTTTCCCAGATTCCAAAGTGACGTCTTCAGACTGCTTGTTTTGTGTGATCAACAGTTCAAAACCAAAAGATATTTATCACACAGCTATATAAAATGCAGTTAATCCTCATATTGAAGAAGCTAGAGAGTATTTTTGCATTTTTGCTTGAAAATAACTGAAACGATTAATCAAATATCAAAATAATCCAGAAGAAATTGTCATACAGCAGGAATTCCAGTGTACACAAGAGGACACGTAAACGATCACAAATCTCTGAGCGAACAACACATTTGGCATTGTGACTTCCTCAATCAAGACACTCAGTGTGTGCTGAAATTCACACTGTGACGATTCACTGCATCATTCCTGCTCTAGCTCAATGCTCTGGAAGATGACTGATCTTAAACTGTAGTTGTGCACAGGATTATCATGTCGTGATCAAAATAATCCAATATGTCTTCTATTGAATTAATAATAGATTCATCGACTTATTACTTATATATACTCATTTGGCAAAGCGCTGTACAAATGAGATACAGTTCACGCCACATTAGATCTGTCAACATAAGTGCCACAAGGCTTGCAGATGCATAAAATAATATTAGTGTGAATAACACATAGTAAATTACCTTTTTTTAGAGAAAAAGATAGAGAGAAAAAAAAACATATCTCAGTTATGTATTATTTATATCACATAACTGGGATTTTAATGTTGCAAAGATGTTAAATATTCCCGACCAAGTTGATGACAGGGCTCACAGCTGCATTAATTCAGGTCACAGAATACATGCTAAAGATGCAATTTTGAAAACTTGTGCTCAGTGAATCTGTTCAGTGTGTCAGGATGCCCTTATTTCAATCAATGACAGAGAGTGAACTTTTGATATCATGCAATCTTATCCACCATCCATTCAAACTCTTGGCAGAAGTGTTAATAAGGCAAAGGAGTCTGGTTCTCTCTGTTCCCTCGAAACATTAAAGCGCTGTCATCGCCCGGTACGTTCTTTATGCTGTGAGGATGTTCTGACAGTTTTATTCAGCCGCGTTGTGCAGTGTCTTGTTTAATGTTAAGTGGCTTTGATAGCCTGTTAAAGTCTCATTGCTCAACGCGTTGTGACAAGCTGCTGTTGTTCTGCGCGCAAGTCTGTGATTCACCTTAATGGTCTGGGAACGTACAGAGGGATTTGTTCCACACAAGTGGAGGTAAATAGGTATTAACTTGTATTCACTGGCGAAAAATGCTGCATGACTTTTAAATCCTTTCCTCCCTCAGGATCAATGCAAAGACCAATCCAGGGACAGACACGAACCCACAGAGGGACAGGTACTCAGAGTAACATGTGACACCACACACTCAGCTTGAACTCTAATAGGTACTAGAAACCATCTGTAATTCAGGGCGCACAAGCTCCACACATCAGGGCAGCAGTTAGACATCTTTGTTAGCAGAGAAAGCTAAGCTAATAGTTTTTACATACATATTACTTTGAGTCTCTCACATTAGAGCCCAAACAGTATGGGGTTTTTGACACCTGATAGTGATATTATAACGTCATATTATGCTAATACAAAATGGAAAGGATTCCTCAGATATGTTTATTAAAGTCCTCTGACCAGTCAGCTTATTCTTTGCAGCCAAACAATATTCATACTTCCATACAAAAGTCTATTTTAAAGTCTAGTCTAGAGATCCCAGCCTTACCCAGCCTTACTACATATGCCACTCAGCAGCCTAAATCATGGGAAAATGAGGGATGTGAATGATATCTAGAATATTCCCATAGGAAGAAATTGTGCATCCATAGAAACAAGGAGTTCAGGGCGTGAATATCCCACTCAGTTTAAACGTCATATAGTTTCAATGAAGAGTTGGAAGGAGCTAACTATATATAGACTATATATAGATGATCTAATGATGTTAAAGCTACTTAAAGGGAAATAATAGGGAAAGGGGAAAAAGGAGTGTTTAGAGGTTTATGATTTTTGAAAAACATACTGAAGCAGTATAATAAAGGGGACGCATCATGCTTTTTGTGATTTATTTTACCTTTCTACCATTATGATATATGGAAAAATGCTCCCTGCAAGTCAAAAGCCAGGGCTCTCGCTTGCTCCGAATGCTTCATTTGCAACATTGCCTCTACTTCCACCTCTTGATAACATCATCTATTCCATAGCCTTTGTTGCTAAGGTTGTTCCAGGTGATGTTTGTGTTATCTGCTTGTGTATTTCAGATTGGGTTTGGGCTTGAACATGTATGAATGGACTGTATGTGTTTCCGTAGCAAGTAAAGAATGAGAAAACAAGTGAAATCCAACTACTACTGGAGGGGGGGCTTAAAGAGACAGGAGCTAAAACAGCCTGTTTCAGACAGAGGCTGAACTGAGCGTCTGCATAAAGAGCCAATATAACATAAATAAGAAGTGTTGTTTTAAACTGCAAATCATGCAAAGATGTTCCAGTTGAGCCCCAGAATATAAATACAGACCTGGTATGATTTGGTATAAAATGCAGATCTTTAAACCTTGTCAGGGCAAATATTTAACAAAATAGAAGGCCAGGACTTCATGTCATGCAAGTACAGATGGAGTTCAGTTGAATTGTATTTCATAAGGTTCTCAAGGTCTTCTTGCACCTTCATCATTGTGTTGTGAGTGTTGTGATATTTCAAAAGCCTTTTTAGAAAAAAAAGAACTGACACGTTTTACAAAAGGAGGCATAAAAACAACTATCTGTCTGTTTACTTTTATATCAAAATCATTCCTTTGGATAGAATAATAAAGTGCTGCTGCATTTACAGCCAGACATCAGACCTGTAAGTTTCACTGCAGAGACTATTTCACGGTTTTGTACACATTTAATACATGTGATAAAACATTGTATTGTTACAGAGTTATTGGATGTAGTTTGTGATAGATTGCCAGCAATGTGTAGGTGGTTGTAACAGAGAACCTAATCGACCTTAGGAGATGTGAAGATGCTGACTCTTTAAAGTGAGCCCTTCACATTCCCTCCTGTAACGTTCTTTAGCTCGTATATGACGGGAAAAATGGTTGAAATGCATCGCACGAGGAAGAGTTGATCCGGAGTGTTTGACAGCATGCACGTCACGCGTGCGGTTGAGGGATGGGTGGATTTGAACAGTGGATGTTGTGCTGTTATTGACGGTGAGAAGTATTAAATACACTCTTCAACAGAGGCATGAGAGTTTCCAAAGGCTGCCTCTTGGCTGCAGACATTGATAGATGGTTCCTATTACAGTTGGGAAGGCAATTAAAAAAGAGACAAGGAGAGCCAATCCCTCTCATCTGTAATATCTCTCCTTCTCTACAGTGATGCTGCAGAATAGGTGAGAGATAAACTGTTAAATTCAATATTCAGAGAGAGATTCTTGTCATGTACTCGCTTTATCACATATTGTTGTTGATCACTTTTTGATCAGGTTTCCTTTTTCTTTGACTGTCCAGAATTCTCTGCTATACTCCCTGTGCACCAATGTCTTTCAAACCTCATACAAAGATAATGAGCCCCTGTCAGTATGTTTTTTATGTTCCTGCTGCTTCAAAGGCATAGCAGCTTTCCTGTCCAACTATTCGCTCAAGCACTGGCAAAGAAGTCGTTTTTTTTTTTTTTTTTTTTACCAGCAGTATAAGTCAGACACACTGCAACTGTCTTGCTCCCACTAAAGGGATTACCTGGACCCCGACATCGCTGCCTCGGTTTTACAAGTATTTTTTGTCTCGTCATTTCCTCATCTCATGTTCCCCAGCCATGTCCCTCTGCCAAACGCTCACAATGCACGAGAGAGGAAGTGGGGACTGTTACCTTGGGAACAACGCAACCTAATAATCTTGTTGTTAAATCATACTCTGAGATCTCAGGGCAGACATTTGAAAACAGATCCATTTTCAGAAGGCCTCCTTTAAGTGGCTCAATGTGTCGCTGCAGCCACAGGGTGCTTTAAGGTGCCTTAACAGTGTTAAAGAATGGTCTGTTGCTGGTGTGTGTGTGTGTGAGAGAGAGTGTATGTCCATGTGCTGTTGAGAGCAGCTTGCGTTGAAATCTGCAGCTTCCTGCAGGATATTATTACAGACAACTGAAATATATGCAACTACCACTAATGTCAAGAGAATCAGAAGAAATTATTACCATTTCATAAACTGTAGCCCTGCATGAATAAGAGCAGAGACTCTTAGAAAGGCCATATACTGTAGTTAATGGGTGACTGTATTGTACAGCTGAAGAGTTATAATTATATGCACATCACGTAGGTGCAAGGCTGTTCAATTAAAAACTATCGGCTGCACACTGCTTCTTAGCCTCAAACTGTTTTCACTAAGAGAAAGTCATGTCAAAAATCTCTCTCGTAAAAAAAATGATTTCATTGAGGTGATTACTAAAGCATATTACTAAAGCATAGTGACTAAATAGATCAAAAGTGCTTCACAGACTGTCTGACTCAGCTCAGAAGACGACAGTGATTCATCGAAAAACACGCAACTTTGCTTCCAGCGCCTGACAGATACTAGATTTTTTAAGGCTGACGCTATACATCAATATTCAAGAGTTTAGAAATCTGTTAAAGATGTGTCTTCCAGTGTAGGGTTATTTTTGTCAGCTAATTTTTAATTAGTTGTCTTAGTCCTGTGTCACATATCCTTGTTAGTTTTTATTAGTCAACCTCATCCCTTTTTTTTAAAGTCAAGTTTTAGTTGACTAAAAATAATGTTTATCATCAGTCATCAGATTATATTGAATATTTCAGTAAATCTAGTCCAGCCAAAATGTGTATTTTTTTGTCATTTTAGTCAAAATTTAACAACTCCTGTAGCAACTGCACGGCGAGAGCCAAGTTCAATTTCCAGACTCAGTCACCCAAGTGAGTTACAGTATGAACTGATCTGCAAATAAGCCATTTTCTTTCTCATTCTGTCTCGAGTATCAATTTACATTTTCCAAAGAGAAGCAAACATAGAATTCAAATATAAATGTTTGTTTTCATTCATGAACTATCTGAGTATTTAAAACTGCAAAAGGGAATATTTTTTATCGAAAAATACAGTTGTTTAATCAGCCTGAAGAAGACATGTGTGTCTGTGTATAATTGTTTTGTGTTGTTGAAAGTGAAAACTGAAAAAGAAAACCATCACACTATTTAGATCTTTAGCTTGGGAAAAGCACTTCTTTCCAGTTTGGTTCTTGCCCTGTTGCAGCAGCCGCTTGTGAGGTCACTGGTTAAACTGAAGAAGACACACTTGGCAAATTGTGATGCTGGCAATGTTAGAAGGTCCAAGGCTAGAGGTTTTAGATGAGCAAACACAGTGCAACTCTAGGAAATCCAAAAATCCGTCCCAGATTCCTCAGTGTTTGCATGGGACAGCCCTTCTTTGTATTTCTGAACCTCCTGTCTGATAGAGGTCTTGGAGGTCCTGGGCCTCTAAGGACGACTGCCATGAAAAAGCTAAATCTAGGTGGCTTTGGCAAATGGGTTGTCTCTGAAGCCTTTGAATCCCTAATCTCCCCATCCTCATCCTCTTCCACCTCCTCTTGCAGTCTTGGTGGCACACTGTGAGTAAAGTAGTCTTCCACCATTTTTTTTTGTTTGTTTTAGAAGATTTTGAATTACCTCATGATGATTTTCGATAAAGGCTTCAGCTGAAACACTGGGGTCAACAAAACAGCAAGAGGAGAGAACTTGTTGGCCGTGACATCAAGGAAACAGCTGCTGAAGCGCTGATCCATATTTGCACTTCTCTGCTAGTGTAGCTACATCCTTGTAGTTCCTGGCATGAGCTAGGGAGAACTACTGCTTGAAACTGCTTGAAAGTGACACCTGTTGTGCAGCCACAACAGTTGTCACTTTCAAGCACCTTTGCGTCTTCTGCAAATGGAAGGAGCGGTTCTATGAGGATAGCCATTTTCTACCACTCACTGGATAGCAAGCTGTCCAAGCCCATGTTGTCAGCTACCGATGTAAGATAGCACTTCACTTCAAGAAAACAAGAGGTCATCAAATAGGAACTGGACCATCAGGTTGGGCAGTTTTTGATGAAGATGAGTCTACACTGTTGGAGCAACCATTCTGTTGCAACAGATCATTTGCAAAAGTTTTACCAGGTGCCTGACAATGTCCAGCAGTCATTTGAGTCATTGACCACAGGCTGAAGGTTGTGGACCATGCAGAGGGCTGTAAAATGCTAATTTCAGATCTCATTTTAGGAGAAATTTAAATAAAACAGTCAATAGTCACAGTATGTTGGAGGATTGTGCATTGGGTTTTGTGTTTAGCATACACGTCACATGTATGAGCATTCAAAAATACATAAATATGTAAAGTGATGAACATCATGTAGAGGATGACCTTTTGTCTACTTGTCCCTGATATCCTTCATCACTATCCAAGGGATTGTCCTCCTCAAAATTGATGTCCTCTTCAGTGTTTCAATGAAAAACAGCGACCATGTTGCTTCCATTATCAGTAATAATGGTAAGGTTTTTTTTCTTTTCCTTTTGGGATCCCCTGTTCTGTACACTCTTCCACAAGAGTAATGATAGACTGAGCAGTGTGTGGGTGACAGTGTGTTCGGCTTTATTATCCTGGGAGTTAAAATAACAAGCACTGACTGCCAGAAAGGAAGCTGTGAGCCCCTTTTTAGTCCATTTATCTAATCCAATGGTTATTTTGCGTGCCATAGCCGGTCTGTGTTTGCATTTTTACTCAGCTCTTTCACTACAATTTGCTGGCCTAGCTTATTGAGTTTGGTTTGGCTATAAAACACAGCCTACGTAATGTAATGCTACCGCCTTACTAGTGTGCTTAATATAGATTAAAAAAAAAAAAACAAACAAGCTAACATTACCAAGACTTTAACCTCCCTCAGTTTATTTATGGTGAGCCTTAATATGTCTCTTCAGGTTTGGAGTATTCTTGCCAGCTATTTTATGGCCAAATGACTTCCCCTTTGATAAAGCGATGCATTTAGTTATTTGTATTTGATTATATACATATATCTCAGCCTCATTGTAATGAAAAGTGGACCAAATATCATCTTATTTCCTTCTCCCAAGCACTGTTGTTGTCACTATAAATGTTAACTTGCCTTCTGTAAATTAGTTGATGTGCTCCTCACTGTGCTCGTTGTGATGGTGTAGTCCTCATATGGTGTGTGCAGCACAGGAAACAGAACCATCCGATGAACAGGATGTTTGGATTGTAATTTATAAAAAAAAAAGGTCTATATTTTGTCTCCTCTATTTTGAAAATAAAGGGAGATTATTAGTCATAGTCACAGTTAGTGTTTAATGACTTTGGTGCCATCTTGTCTTAGTCATAGAAAAAAAGGTAATTGATGAACATATTTAGTCATAGTTTTTAATGAGATTAGCATTATTCCAGTATTATTTTTTATGTATGTTTTTAGCCATTAGAGCTGACGTTGAGATGGAGAATGACTTGAAACAAAGTTCCCTGACCCGAACTGGGGATGTTATAATCCATGGTCTGCTCCTTTCAAGGGAACATAACATGCTTTTTGGGATTTTCTTGTCATTTTATGTGCTGTTATAAAGTTGGATGCCTTCGTTAAGCATAATGAAAGTTCCAAAATATGAGGTAAAAAGTCTGGGAGCTGGCCAATCAGAACAAAGAGAAAGGGGGCCCTTAAAGAGACAGGAGCTAAAACAGCCTGTTTCAGACAGAGGCTGAACTGAACTGAACTGAGGGTCTGCATAAAAAGCCAGTATAAGATAAATAAGAAGTTTTTTGAACTGTAAATCATGCAAATATATTCCATTAGAGCCACAGAATATAAATATAGACTTGTAAATGTGCATGATACATCCCCCTTTAAACTCTTATGCAACTGGGGCACCCCGATATTAATTTGAATCATCACCACCTAGATATGTGTTTTATCCAGTGAATTAGTGTAATATTAGATATTTTGGCGGCATATATTAGCACTTCAGCCAGTTTACGCTGAAATCAGATCATATTCTATCAGAAACATTAATCTTGCATACACATGTACACTTTAAGATGTATAAAGTGAGTATTTTTTTCTTTTTTAGGAATATATTAAACTTTTATTGTATCCCTCATGTGCTTCTCTCATTTTATTAGATCTTGTTCTATAATTTTCCATTATATTTTATGGCAGTGGAAGCTGATGGATTTTGAACTAATATTGCTAATACTGGGTAGTTCACACTCTGTTACCTGCTGTCTTACATCGTCTCTGTCTCTCGAGCTTTACTTTGAGACCCTTTATTCTTTTTTATTCAATGCTTCCTCTGCCTTGAATAAATTGAGAGCACTGACTCTTAAACTCTATTAACTTAGATTCTATAAATATAACTCATCTCTTAGCCCGTATTATGTTTTCACAATGATAATGATTTAAGAATCCATTAAGTACGCTGCTATATTGTTTGAGTGAATGACAGAAGATGCGATGGAGCTCAGGTATGTTAACTTTGAAGAAGCTACAGAATTTTACAAAGTTTCTTTTACAACAGTGGTTAATGTGGTGAGCCACTGTAAAAGAAAAGACGTACGGTGTAATACAAATGATTTATCAGTGGGAGCTGCTTAAATTGTACTTTGACTGCATCTATGATCGCTAGAGTGTTATTCACTAAAGTTTAGCTTCACTCTTGAATTCCTTTAAACTTCCAAAACGATGCTCATCAAATGTTTTTTTTTCTTGTTTTGCACAGCGAAATAATTGCCTTGAAGGGCGATTACTCGCCTGTGGTTAAAGATCCCCTCCAGACATGTTTTAAGATGTGTATAAAATACTCTACTTTGAACAATAATTTGTGTCTGATATGCTTTTTGCCCCAATAAAGGTCAGCTCCCTCATTATGAATTCCAAAAATTACTTCTACTCCTTCTCTCTCATTTACAAATGCAGAATCCATGAATATGCAATTTTTTTTTTCAATTTAAAGGTTTAACTGCTGCATGCATCTTTGAAAACATCCGTTCAAAGGCTTCCACATCACACTTTAGTAAATTGAATACTGCACCAGGATTTGGCTCCAAACTTGTCATGATGTTACAGATCTTGCTTGTAGGTACAATACTTAATCTCAGATTGTCTGTGACCTCAGAGAAATTTTCCACTTTCAGTAGCTGAAAGTGAAAACGGCCCTCTAGTGTCAAACTCTGCACATGCATCATTCTGCAGAGTGAAACTCAAACATCCAACTGTAGGAGCAAGACGAAAAAACACATTTTGATTGGGGGGGGACTTTAAATTATTTCACTATAAAAGTACCAATGAGAAAGGTGACCTCTGACCTCAATCATTAAATGGGGTCTATGTTTTATGTACCATCCATGATTATACTCCCTTGGTTTTTATATAGAGTCATAATAATATATTGTAGGGGGAAGCTGTGTAGGGAAGCCTCTCAGTATGCGCCAGAGCAGTGGATGAATGGATATTATCATCACGCTGCACAATGTTTTTATTGTTTTCACACTTCACTAGTTATTACAAGTCATCATATAAACAAATTGGTTACACGGCAAATGATGTTTACAACCGGTCAATGATGTGTTTGATGCTGTACTGGTGGTTTGCCTGTTGATGTCGAAATCTACACTTTGCAGAGTTCTTCCAGCGTGAATCCTAGCCTGCCACAATATCCATTACTTTGCACATAATACCACATATTACACATACAGAGGCAGAAGAGAAGGAATCATACATGAGCACCAAAAAAAAAATAAAATAAAATTGTAGCTCGTTGTTAAATTACCGAATAAAAACTGTGATTGAGTCCTGCTATACTTAGACACGGTGTTCACTCACTGCTGTGTGGGATGCAATTTGTATTATCTTTTGATTCATTCCTGATTATAAGTGACACAAGAATTCATCTGGGTGAACAGGGGAATCCTTATGTTTGTGCCTTTTCAGGATGATCTTTATTGTCATTATATTCAGGTACAATGAAATCTCACATGGCTTTTCTCGTTGTTAAAACAAGACAACAATAAGTTAAAACAAAGAAATGTCCAATAAATACAAGCAGTACCAGAAGATGACAGTAATAACAGCATAGTGCTTGTTCAAGTACAACATTTCATTAAAAAAAGGTACAAGTTAAATAAAATGTACACAAATTAACAGAGGTGAATGTTGTAGATATTAATAAATAGGTGTTAAATCTTTGCGTTTATAAATTTTGTCTGTGGTAATAGTTTCTGAGGGTAGTGGTGTGTGTTTATGTGTGTGTCACAGTCCTTGATGATTGCGTATGTGTGTGTCATAGGCTGCTTTTGGGGACAAATTTCAGACTTAGGACCTGTTAACTGAGGACAGCTTGTCCCCCTGGGGACAAAAGCCGTGTTCCCAATTGGGAAAAGCTGATTGCTGAGTTTGTGATTAAGGTTAGGGTTAGTTTAAGGTTAGGTTAAAGTTAGGATTAGGTTAAGATTAAGATTAGGGTAAGGGTAAATCTCCGGGGAATGAATATAAGTCTAAGTAATGTCCCCAAAAGTGACCATGGTGTGTGTGTGTGTGCATGCAACAGTCCTCTATGTGTGTGTGTGGTTTATCTTAGCAGAGGGATGAAGACATTTTATTTAAACTTGTGAAATCTGAATATTAAACATTTTGGGCTTTTGTCTGTTACTCATTCTAAATGCTTTCCCCTCTTTCTGTCTTTTTTCCCCCTTTGGGTGAACCGTCTTCATTGCCCTTGCTCCTACTGGGTCACCTTCTCCATCGCCATCCCCCCCCTCTGATCCTGGCTGTCTTCTGGGCTCCGCCACCTCCCCTCCGGCTCTTTTGGCTTGCTGTCTTAGGTAAGTGCTCTGTTTTAAAGTATTACTCACAGTCTGCCTCCCCTGGCTGTGTAACAGTGTTGGATGCTCTTCAGTAGCAGAGTCCTCATCTCTGTAGAGGTCGCGTAGAGATTTAGCACTCGGCCAGATTAGAGTGGACTGGACTGAAGTGTACAGTTAGCCCAGAGCAATCCGAGACCTCACTACTCATGAGGGAGACACACTGCGCTAACTAAGAATACACAATACTTTCTATCTGTTTTAAAGTTTCAAGGTTATAAATCGTTGGTTTATTCATGTAGTGAGGAAATTAATGGGCTTTTACATGTTTTAGCAATGAGTTTCAGGACACATGAAAACAAATGTCAACTACTATGATAAAAGGGCATAATCATGTCATTCTCTCTGATGATAATAATCATGTAGCATGTCATCTGTCCATTGATATAGAAGTGAAAAGTGAAAATTGATATGAAAGGAAGAAATGTGAGAAAGAGAAGGAGCAAGTCAAGAGGAATTTGAAATGTATGGGCTTTCCAGCAGACTGAATCTGTTTGAAAAGAGGATTGATATTGATTTCCCCACAAATTTAAGCTATTGATTTTCAGTTTGATGTTTCTTTTCTTTTCTTTTCTTTCTTTTTTTTTATAATAAAACTGTGCATCTGTGTGCCTCATTTCATTTTCATACTCTTTCAGAACTCATGCCAGGATCTCTGATTTATTTTTAAAGCCTTTATGTGAAATATTTATCAGAAAAAACTGTTAATATGTTTGCACAGCAGCCAGCCACCATGTCACCTGGGTATGTGATCACGCAGCGCATATCCCAGCAGCGGTGACACAAACAAGAACAGAAAAGTGGGACTGTAGGATTGTGGAATACGTGGTATTGTGAGAGATGATTCCCTAAAAGTGGATTTTACTGTCGAGGCAGCAGACACGAACCGGCTCTTCTGCTGCTTGAACACTCAAACACCTTTTCTACACACACACACACACACACAAGCACACACGGTATATCCACCTCACATAATGTATGTAGCACTGGTGAGTGTGTTCACTTGAACCCATTGACAGTGTGGACAAGCAAGTCACATCTGATCACTGCTCCCTCTGGTGGTGTTTGAAGTGTTTGTCTCCAGAGGTCACACTGACTGCCTCTCAATATGGGCTCCAGCATTTTCTGTACAGCAATGATGTTTAACACCAGTGTTCGGTCACATTAATACATTGTGTTTACTCCCCTGTTAAATGGTGTGCCTTGTTTTTGTAGTGCAGTGTTACAACTCCCAGTAAAAATCTGCACACACACACACACACAAAAAAAATGTTTACATCCCATTATTGGATTCTGTCCTGCTCACAGTGTGAGCTTCACGGTTGGAGGTCTACACCGGCCTTTAAACCCACCTTAACCTCACCGCTAAAAGAGAACACAGCGGGGAGAAGCTTTTTTTTTTTTCTCACTGAAATAAACAAACACAGCATCTGATCAATACAGACATCTCTCTCCCTGCGCCGCACAGAGCACCTCTTGCTCTACCAAAGTGCTCCACTAGATGGTATAGCATAGTCAGGAGTGAAACAACAGCTGTTAGATGAGAGAGAGGAGGGAAGATGATCTGTATGTGTGTGGGCGGGTGCTTCTGTATGTCTTAGAGTTACATCAGATTAAGCAGCTCTTTATTGGCGAGACAGTGTAAACATTTGCTTTAGTCAATCCTCCCCTGTGATCCCGTTCATTGTCGCAGCTTAGGGGTGAATTAGGTTCAAAGTCATGTGGTGTCAGATGCCTTTGCACGCCCCCTCTAACACCCCCCCCGCCCCCCTTTTGTGTTTGCTGACATCGGCCGCACTGAAGGCTACGTTCCTGAAACCGACTCTGACAGTGATTGTCAGGTACGAGGAAGATGAGACATGTGGTTCGAAAGCGCAGCAGCGGGATAACAAGATCTGACAGGGTCTTGACCGGCCAACTGCATAAAAATAATTGGGGATGTTGCACTTTTATACCAGCCAGGTACCTGGAATTAGCCAAGCAGGGAGATGAAATCAATGCTGCTTGTTTATTCCCTTGTGAGGCAGCGCTATCAATTGTATCCTGGCAGCCTGCAGGTCACGTTCAAGACATTTTGGACCCGACACAACACGCGGCTCTCTCTCTCTACGTGATGGCAGAGTGTCATCCGGGCAGAGGGAAGCCATAAATGTTTGGAGTAATTGCTCTTATTTCCCAGTAATTGCTCATATTTCCCAGTTTGCATGGTGCATAGCGGGTGCTGTTTGTAAACTGAAATTGGTTTGCAGTTTTCAGTTTGCCTTAAGAGCTGACTGGGTGCTGACTTCTGTTTTGTTTGTTTTTTTTTTTTTATTTTTGAAGGGGGGGGGCGGGGTCTGAAAAGTCCCAAAAAGAAAAGTCTGACAGCAGCTCAAATTGGCTTCAGGCAAACTTCTTTTATACCAGAGTCTAGGCAGGAGTTCTGGCATTAAAATAGTCTCTCACACTGATATTCTCTGTTTTTCAGGCATAAAGTTGGAGGTTTTCAAGGTTGCTAATTTACACAAAACCCTAAAGATAGTGTTGTTCAGTCTAATCAGTGTTCAGTGCAACAATGAGTACTTGTACCACTGCCTATGCTCACTAAAGGTCATTTGCTTTAATAGATCTGACTTCCGTGCTGGAGAGCCAATATTTTGGACTACAGATTTTTTAAAAATCAAAAGCTTATTCAAGTGGTTGATGTATTTTTTAAGCAGTATCATCATTATACCGTATATTTTACATTGTAAAGAAGGTAGACTCAATTTTTTGAGTGCATGAGTTGAAAGCACTTCACATCTAAGCAGATGTGATTAAAACCCAACATCAGTTTGCCACTTTTACAGCACTATGTTATAGAGATTCACATATGTTATTGATACATGTTTACTGGAATGATTTCATGGCAAACAAGACCACAGCCTTGGTTTTATGAATCCACCATCCTTCAATCACAGAACAGAGGTCTCCTTTTTTCCAGTTATACTTCTGTCAGTTTTTCTTTCCCAACATGAAAGTCTGAATTTTGTAAAACCTTCTCCACACTGCCAGGAATAGGATTCTTGGGGGGGAGAAATGCTGAAGCTTTGACAGTATGTATGTATTGTTTTGTTGGACCAAAAGTAGTCCAACTAAAACACATTGGAACTTTTTTGTATTCGTATAGGGACAACAGTGTTCCAAGTCAGATTCAACAAACTCTCTTAACTGCCAAAACTAGCTATAAATCGCTCCTTTCAGCCTGAAGAACATCACCTGTTCATGATATTTGATCATCAGCATAATCAACACCCCTAAAATATCCATATTAGGCTGCGGACCTTCAAGTCCTGCTGTCAGAAATCAACAAATAAAAACATAACAAAGAAAATATGAATCCAGCTGCCAATAACATGTCATCAGAGCAGCGCTGCACTGTGACAGAAGTAAAGAGGGAATAGTTTGGCATAAAATCAGAGGCTAAAAATGGTCTTTCTAAAGTAAAGCGGTCCGTGACTAATATGAGAGGCGGTCAAGGGATGCGACAGTCACTCAGATATTAGACGAGAGAAAATTATAGCTTACAGTAGGTGATGTGACACTTAAAGCTATAAGAGAAGATGATACTGGACAGAGACCCGCAGAGAGACCCCGAGGCAGCAACAAATGAGCTGCTGTGCTGAAATATGTCACTGGTGAACAGAATGTTAATTTTGCATTGAGTTTTAGTTCTGTATTTTAAACGTTTCTCCTCTTGTGAATAATCTATTCACGATTCGTGTGACAGGTCTGGACAAGTCGAAAATTTTGTTTATATCTGAGAGAAGTAAGTGAAAATTGATGAATGCCACAGATTTTCTTAAAACACTCATACATGCCTCTTAAGGAGGAATCCTTTTGAAAGAGTGGTTCTTGCATGAGCCCCATTGAATCTAAAAATACTGGATCCAGCTAATAAAATACAACCCAAGATGCTAAAACCTCCAATTTTCTAAAATGAATACAGAGAACTCAGCCTTGATGTCCTCAATGGTAGCTGCTGCATGTCCCTGACTCTTATGATTGGTATCAGAATGAGCTTCTATCAGTTACACAATGCAATGCTTATTAAGTTGGAGGAACACTAAAATGCTACTTATTTAAATTGCAGCCATAACAAGTTTGAATCAACTGAATCTCATGTTGAATACTTGACTTAGTTCAGTCCTAGTTTGGAGTGTATTCCTTTCCTCACCTGATTTGTGAATTTGAAAAAGACACACA
The DNA here is from genome assembly GCA_029490765.1 of Euthynnus affinis. Lineage (NCBI taxonomy): Eukaryota > Metazoa > Chordata > Actinopteri > Scombriformes > Scombridae > Euthynnus > Euthynnus affinis. The sequence continues at coordinate 3,209,138 of CM055856.1, forward strand.
TACTATGTACCTCAAGGTTTCCTGTGTGAGATACTGTGGGAGTTTGAGGCTGTTAGTAGGTCAGTCCTGGTATCACTCGGTGAGAGCTGCATTCACATTCTTAGTTATGAAGTTCATTCAAGGCGGTGATCAGACTGGCGGATTTTCTCTGGGGCATTAGAGAAAACACTGCTCTGCTTTTCATGTTTTTGTTTGTTTTTTTAAATTGAAAACTATACGTATACTCTGCAAAGTAAGGGGTTAAAGGAACAATTTGACAAGCTGGGAAATATATTTCCTGGTGGAGAGTAAGATGAGAAGACTGACTCTTAGATCTGTCCTTGAAAATGTAAGAGTACATCCCTCAGTCGGTTAGCTTAGCTCAAAAATGAAGACTGGAATCAGGGGCAGACAGCTAGCCTGGAACTCTATAGTAACAAAGCCTGCCAGCCAGGACCTTTAAAGCTCACTAATTAACACATTTATATCTCATTTGTTTAATCCTTATAAAAACCAAAGAGTATAAAAAGACAATTCTCCATTTAACAGCGAGGTAATGTGTCAGACTGTTTCTTGGATCTGAGCAGTTGCCAGGTAACCAGCAGACACTCCAAGAAGTTACTAGATGAATTTGCCACTAATATTTAAAGAAATCTGGATGATACCTAGCCTGTATTTTAACATTTAATGATTAATTAGGCAAGAATATAGTAGAAATAAATTGAGAAATTCAAACTGCATGGCAACGTGGTGCTTTAAGCAAATGTCTGGAGTTCATATACTGACTGAGACACAAGGTTGGTGACTTTACAGCACAAACTTAGGAAGTAAGGAGGAGAAACTTCTGTCTTCTTTGTTAGCGGCAGGAGAAAAAGGCAGCATTATGTCAAAAAAAAAAGAATGTCCACCAGGAGAATGCAACTGATCAGGTGATATTGATAGTGCACTGGGGAGCGGTGAATTAAATGAGAATTTAGTTTGGCGTTTGCACTCTGTGGGGAAAAAACAACGACCTTGTTTTGGTCACAAACTGGCTGTTTTCCTGCGCAAACACAATTTGTTTCTGTTATCCTGCTGCCTGGAGAATGACCATTCTGACCTTAGGCTTTACTACGTCCATGACTTCCATACCTGAAAAATAAAAAAAAAAAAAAAAAAAAGTCGATACTTCTGTGTTGCAACACAGTTTGAAAGCTGAAGAACATTTTCTTGCCGTTGTGTCCTGATGAGGTTAAGACCTCACTCTCAGATGAGGTAGACTGATATTCACTGGGAAATGTTAGTCAGACATACGAGGATGTGCGCTTTTAAATAATCTGCACAGTCAGCTTCATTCAAAAAAAAAAAAAATCTATTTAATCATAGTAATTACAGAAGTTTGAATTAGTCTTCACTTCTGCTGCAGGCACTTGTCGGTAAGAACATTTTATTGTTACAAAGAAGAAAAAGAGAAAGGGATGATTCCTGCGGTGATCTGCAAAAAAGATGATGTGACAGTTCTCAAAGCTGTTCACTAACGTGTCCTAGATTGTTCAAGTTCAATTTCCAACTCACACAGACTGCCAGGTTGACTTTGTTATTGATGAATACACAGCAGTACTGAGAGTAACTCGCATTTTATAGTCTGCTGGCTTTTTTTTTTTTGGTCCTAGTGCTGAGAGGAAGTGTGTTCCTCCTGTCCTTGCTTCGTGTCTTTGTGTTTGCTTTCTTGTTATATAAATTGTTTTTTCTTGTGTGTTTACCTGGAAAAAAAAAAAAAAGGTACAGATGAAAAAATGAAATGTTAACCCGCACCCGCTTTGGAAGAAATCTCTGTTATACTTATTACATTGTCTGCTCATGCGTCGCACGCTATCTGTTAGACATCGAATGGCCCTTGAAATGTGCGGTTTCATAAAACCTGCCTCAATTTACTTTATTGTTTTCTCAAGACTCAAGATAACCAAAGATAAACAGATGCTCCTTATGCGCTCGTTTGCTCCCTTTCTCTCCCTCTGTCACTGTCTCCCTCTGCATTCCGAGGATTGTGATTTACTATATGCTGAAAAAGCATAAAGCTGTGTTTACCACGCTGTCTGTTAAACTACACTTTTTCATGTCACAAAGATACGAGTACCTGTGACGTGAGAACAAAAAAAATCAATAGCATGGTAAATGAAAGCAGTGAAATAGAATAAAATTTGATCTCAGGCTCATAATATAGAAGAAGCATCAGCTGTGCAGCCTACGCTATATATAAATAATTCCCAATACTGCATAGAGTAATGGGTTTGACCATTTAGAGCTGTGAATAATGACTCATCTTATCTTGTATCCTGAATACGGTGGAGGTTCAATAGCATTTTATCTCATCCGATATCAAATCTTGAGTTCTCCCGACTCCCTCTTTGAATTCAAATTTCATTATTTGCATGTGACTAGTTATAAATAATTAAAACCCAAAGATTCATAGCGATCTGTATTTGTTTACTGAGTCAGAAACGCTGCAGTGTTTTTTTTTTTTAACGGCAGCCTAATTAATATTCACAATCTGAAAATGAGATGAGCTGCATAAAATATGACATGCTGATGAAATGTATGTGACACATTCAATTGGCATGTGTACGTTATTTTTCATGAGCCATTAAATATTGATATGATATGCATAAAGGTTTAACCGGGAGATAGGCGAGATGATTTCCCTCGAGAAGAGTCACGACTCTGTTGGTCTCACTGAACTGTAAAAAAAAAAATACACACACACACAGTCCACACAGTTCTCTCATGTTTAAAGAGTGATGCTTCTTTTCACTCACAAACTTTCTTTGGCTGAGTTACACACACCAGCTTGCAGAGCCGACATCTGCTGGAAGTTTCGTTGTAGTCCATACAGAATTAACTTTTAATTTGAATCAGGTGGGGTTGATGTAAACAACCAGAGGTGATGTTTGTTATTTTGAGCGGCAAAAGACACAGTCAGCACTGAGAAAAAAAAAGAGATGTTTGTTTCTCTTTGCTAATAAAATAAAAAAAAGATAGAAGAGGGAAAAGGAAGTGGCTTTTTGAACCTCAAACACTCGATGAGAACAACTTAAAAGATTGTGAAATTGTGTTACTATGTCTAAATATGTTTTCTCCTCTGGATTTCCTCACTTGGATATTTTCTTTGAATAAAAAAACAGGCAATGAGGCTTTATAGATTTTAAAATGTTGCAGGAATTCACATTAAATCAGAATAAACTGATGTGGAAATTCTTCTTCTATGTTTCAGAGTTGCTTGTGTGAATCAGTGTGATGAATCAAATTTATTGTACTTCATGCAGCATGGGAGGAGGACACAACAGCAATGTTTGTTGCTCAGTTGGAAAGGACCTTCAGAATATTTGCTGTCATACAGTGATGTAAACAGGAGAGAGGAAAACACTTGATGTTGAGTTCGCTACAGTTTAACAGTAGAGAACACTGTTTCAAATTGGTTGTTACATATGCATATATATATATATATATATATATATATATATATATATATATATATATTCTGGTTGTCAGTCATATGCCTTTAACTGCCCGACTTTGTTTGGCCTTCTTTGCAGAAAGCCGTAGAGTTCGTCCTAGCTCTCCTGACAGAGCAGTAACAGTAACTTTTCATCCGCATAACATCTACAACATTAATATTTCCAAATCAATACATGTTTATCCAATCTAATATGTTCATTTTCCACATCTGTTGGTGCTGCAGTGTGATTTTTTTTTCTCTCTGGTGCATTTACATCGATCACTTCTTGAATAATTTTCAGCTTCTCACACTAAATGGATGAATCTGACTGACTTGCATACCTGCTATTTTACAGTTTTCAGCAGCCTTCCATTAGGACTTTTCTGTCCTTTAGAGTAAATGTCTTCATTCAGACGGTCAGTGTTATTGCGCTTGCATCAGGTGGGACTTCCATTTCGTCAGCCTTGTGCTGTGGGCTAATGAGGTGGTAATGAGCGATTTTAGGCCTGTCTGTATCGCAATTATTGTTTTCCTCCTCTACCTCTGATAAGATTCCACGCCGTGTGATGAAGTGGTTTCAGATTCAGATTTCATTTTCATAGGAAATCCATTCGCTCTGCCAGTGGAATCTGTCTGAGCACGGGCGATCTGCTGCTACGTTACAGTGTGCATTACAATCAAATCACCTTAATAAGATTAATCATTCCAATAATTCATGCTTTGTCAGTGTTCTTCCTGAAACTGATGAAATACCCTCCCCCTAAAACTCTTCCTTATCTGCCACGACCAAAGCAGCTTGCTTCAAATGGAGCACTGTGTCCAATCATTTGGCAGCATTTCCATTCTGGCAGCAGCTGAAAAAACTTCACACTGTTGTTATGCTCCTCCTCTGAGGAGGAGGAGGAGGAGGAGGAGGAGGAGGAAGAGGAGGAGGAGGAGGAGGAAGAGGAGGAAGAGGAAGAGGAGGAATTATGGGAGAGAAGGCGGTATCCAGTCTTGTGTGTGTTTAGGCGTCATGGCAGGCCTGTTAGTTTAGCGGGTGCAGATTTTGTCCTTAAGTCTGGGGTGAGTCTGGGGGAGAGTCGGCCCTTTGACTGGGAAGTCTGGGATACTGGGATGCGATGACAAACAAGAGCCACGGTGGACGTTGAGTTTGAAATGATTCTAGCAGCAAAGGATGGGCTGAGCTGTTTAAGTTTTACTATTTAAATGGAAGCAAGGACACTAAAACATGCGCATACACACGCTTCAGCGCATCAACACGCACTGGATTTATCTTCTTGTCAACACACATAAGCATGCACACGTATAAACTCACAAGTAAACAGGTATCACGCTGTTCGCCATCTCAGCCACTGCACAAAAAAGAAGAAATCAATACATTGTTTCTCTCAAATAAAACGTCTAGTCCACTGTTCGCTGTTCCCTGCTCCTGTGGTGTTACAGAAAATAAAGGCTAGAAATCATGGAGATTCTCAGCCTTGGCACAGTCAAAGTAAAGAAGTCGATAATTTGGCACACAATGTGTTGAATATGTCCTCGCATATTCCAAACTGGTGTTTAGGAGAGAGAAACCAGAAAGCAATTATTTCTGAATTAGTGTACAGCAATGAACCGTCTTTAAGCTGTTATTTACATCACTGCAATTTATGTGAAGAGTAGTTTCTGATCATCTAAAGGGCTGTTTTGCAGATAATTTATATTTTGCATGCTTGCTTGTGGGTGGGTGATTTGGGAAAGAGTCAAAAACAGTTCAAAGGATCACAGAGTGTGTTGTGTGAAAACCCCGCTCCTCATGGACCACTAGTGGTTCAGTTCCAGCTCAGCCGTTTCCAAAAGCCATTAGCTCTCTAATGAAGTGATGCGCATTGGAATTGCAGCCATCCAATGCATACTCCCGCAGTGACCCCATATGAGTTTTCCTCTCTCTCCTGTCCTCCTGCTCTTTTAATTTCCAAACCTAACTTAATATCCCACTCTTTCTCCATCCATGCTGAGGTGTGTGTCTGTGGGGTGGTGGTGGTCGTGGGTGGGGTGGGGGGGGGGGAGCGTCTCTGCCAATCGCTTGCTTTCTCTCTAGCAGATTAAGAGAGCCACGGGGGACAGCCCTGAATGAGGGAAGAGGAGCGGGAAAAGGAGAACAAATGCATCTAATACTCCAGCCATCGCCATCCTGTCTCTCGCGAGGGGTGTGAGTTGGCGTTTGAACTAAATGGTATGATTAGATTGGTCCTGTGTTCCAACACTAGCCCTGTTCAAAAAGCCCCGAGGCTTTATGCGCTTTCCACTTCCACTAAAAGCATCACAGCTCCGCCTTTGGGTGCCAATGTGCCATTTTAGAGAAGTTGTTTGATAAAGTGTGGCTGGAAGTGGAACCCCACAGAGAGGGTGATGATTGAGGCTGATGGGGAGTGGAGGAATAGCAGCTAGCGACTCTGCCCTGCGGGGCAGCATGTTGACTCAGCCTACACTGACGACCTCATTAGAATGAAGAGGAGGAGAATGAATAGAGGAGCCCCCAGAATAGAAATGTGTCCATGTTTGTTGGTGCTTGTAGAACACATATATTTGTAGAGGCTAGTGAAGGTTACATACAAGGTAATCTTAATATTGTCTGTTAGTTAATGAAAATTACATGTTTTTTTTTTTCTTACTCAAATAATATGACAAGAACCAGAAACAAAGAAGTTATGAGCAGAACTGAAACCGGAGTCAGATTGATTTTTGACTCTCAGTTTATTATAGGACTCATCTGTAAAGTAGAATTTTAACTTTTGTTTTTCTGGTTAATCCGTGCTGATGCTTTGGCAGCTGAAGCACAACAATCACGCTGAGGCTTTAGAAGGAAGTGCTGCCCCTGGGCAAAGCACCTGTTCTACAGTTTCTGCCAAAATCTTTTTGTCGGTGTGTGTACGTGCGGCGATGCGCTGTGTGTTCAAACCTTGATATATGAATATATTCATCCATCCATACCTTTCTTTCACCCCTGCACGTCGACAGGGCAGTCAGGAGAAAACACCGGGGAGATTTCAGTGATGAGGAGCAAACATGACACATATTTATCCACAGGATGTAATTCCCAAGCTGTCATATGAGTTGTTATTGTTGTTTTCAGGCTTGTTGGTACATTGCACCCAAGGTGATATTCCAGTTTGCACGGATGTATAAAGCACGGCATGAGTGCACATCCTAGGGCATGTGTGTCCCGGTTATATGAGTGTAATATTTGGTTATTTGTACTGCCTCTGTGAAGGTGAGGGAATATGCGCAATAATGTTTTACAGTACCTCAGGTTATAGACATGAATGTCACTGCAAAAATAGATCATTTTATACTTTTATTGCTTACTTTGTCTTGTTTAACAGAATGAGTAGTAAATCTGATAGAGTAAGTAATAAAGCTGTTGTGTTCTTGGTGCTTATTGTGCTGACATTCATTCTCCGAACATCCACATGTTCACCCACACAGCACTTTTTAATTAGTTCCATTGGTTTGTTCAGCTATTAATGTAAGTGCGATTAACTTATATGCAAACATGCCCTTCAGTCACAAAGACTCTCAACTCTTCCTGATAGAGCAACTCAAATATTTAGTCTGATTTGCTCGTAGAGTTTTCTCTCTGCAAGACCATAGAAATCAACAACCCTTTTTATTGATATAAGAATGGATTAGACTTTGTTTTGCCTGCCCTGTACATTTGCTTTCATTGGATTTATGTTCTTTAGAAAAAAAAACAAAGAATATTCTGAATCCCCTGAATTTTGTTTGTCATTTGTCGAATGACAGGCAAAGTGGGAACAGAAATTCTGAATCACCACATTATTTTTGTTCAGTTTAATTTATGATTCAAATAAAATTACTTGTGTTTTTCTTTAATTCATAGCCTAAAAACCTAATTTGCTTGGGCTGTACTGTGAAAACAGCCCATGTAGATTTAATAGGTAATCGCTCATTAATGTGGCTGATGATCCATTAAGGACATTGCTCATAATTTGCATCCTACCTCAGACCTGATACTGAATTTTTAAACTGTCATGTAGCTGGCTGATTATGACTATGGTTGTATCATTCAAGCCATTGTTGTTAAGCACATTTCCAGGTCCATATTTTATTCTGAGGCTCTACTTGAAATATCTTTGCATGATTTAAAAACACTTCTTATTCATCTTATACTGGCTATTTATGCAGCCCTTCAGTTCAGCCTCTGCCTGAACAGGCCATTTTAGCTCTTCTCTCTTTAAGGCCCTCTACTCAATGAGCCCTCTCTGTTCTAAACGGTGAGCTTCTGGAAGTCACGGCCAACTTCTGGCTGCTTGGGAGGCAATGTCACCAAGCCATGAAAGAAACTAGAGTAGTAAGATTTAACTACTTTTTCTCATTCTTTACTCGGATTGTCAATTTCTTAAATATTCAAGCCATATCCATTCCAAAATATGAGAGTGGACAATACAAACAACACATGGAAAAACCTTAGCAGAAACTTAAGCAACCAAGGCAATGGACCACATGGCTGTTTATAGGCATTTGGGGGTCGGCAAGGTAGAAAAATACACTCCAAAGGAAGCGTGCAGGGCAGGTTGAAGCCCGGGATTTTGACTTGTAGGGAGCATTTTTACATACATTAACCTCAAGTTTTGGAATTTTGATCATGTTTAACATAGATAGATATCCAACGTCACAACATTATATAAATAACAGAAAATCACAAATGTCCCCCTTTACAAGGATGAGGCTGGTGATTTTCTGTATTTTTTCTTATTGTCAAAAAATCTCATGTGCAGAGCCAAACCAAAAATTAATTAATCCTACTTACAAGTGCTGTGTGTGTATCCAAAGCCTGATGAGCCACATCGTTGCACTGCGTGACTTGTTCCTTCTTGTTTTTTTAGAAACGGTTTAAATTCAATGTCATCCTCATTAACAAACAAGGTATTTCTGTATCCAAAATAAACATACAATCCCCTTAAACTGGTACTATCTTCTGTATCTTCAGTTATTGCTACATATTTCAGTCACATCGTGTTCATCTCTCTTAACATTCAAACTGGCTTTCACTCCTAACAGTATGGTTTACTATTATTCTGACTGCAGATAAGTTGTTTCAACTGCCAGCATCTTGGCCCTAATAATACATTTATATAAGTGGAATGCTATTGCGTAGCTGCACTGTCAAATGCATGAAAATGATATAACAAGATAGTGAAATTGCACACTGTAGCTGTAATGTCAAATGCATAAAAATGGTGACACAAAACCGGTGACACATTAGATAATTTCACTGTAATTTGACTTATAGCTGGTGGAATCAAAACTAAATACTTTCCTCTCACTCAAGGAACTGATACTCTTCTGTACCTTGTTATTTTCAGAATGCGGCTGAAACAAACAACAGCTATTCTTTCCACAGTGTTGCATCTTAGTCATGCCGTGCTAGGCAGAGAAAACAATAGACGCTAGCCTGAAAAATACACTCTACACAAAACTATGTCCAAACTCGGTCTTTGAGCACTTCTTTAGCCCAAAAATCTGCTTATTTGACATCTATGTAGTATGTCAACCCAGTGTCAAATTGTTTTGCACCACATTTTACATGCTTGCGGAGCAGTAAGGAACAGACATGAGTTTATCAGTGTGTGACCAACTCAAGTACCATCTTTATTCTGCCCCTGGCATGACCAACAGGGGCTTGACTTGGGGCTTGGATGGCTAAGAAATGTCCTCTGTTGCTCCTGTATCAGTGGTGTCATGATATACGCACCCTAGAGTACACTTCTACATGAAGTTTTCTTACTACTCTTTCTTACCCAGTGTATAATAGTAGAAGGTCGAAAAGAATGCTTATTCTTTTGAAGACACGTTTGAAACTGAATTTGCTGCAGTGCCATGTTTGTCTTATCACTTTTAAGCCAGTTAACTCTGCAAGTTGTTTGGATAGTGCCACCACTTTACACTTTAAACTACTATGTTGATCTGTAAATCTGATAGTAGTCAGTCTGATACAGGTTGAGTCTGGCTGGTTCTGTATGCAGGAAATGTGCTGGGCCTCCCGAAGTCACCCTTTATACACAATAATTGTGTAAATAATCAAACCCATGCATCACTCTGTGTACTTGGATCATATGTGAATTGTGCCTGACATTCTTAGGTCTGTTTGTACCATGGAGTCTGTTCACCTCATGGAGCTGCAATGCTGACATGCTGCTTGATTTCGATGGGCCCAAACTTCTTGTGATAAAGGAATGTGCTTCTTTCTTGGCTTTTACACCGGAGCTTGAAATTGTATTGCTATTGTTTTAGATCCTGACCGATCCTGATTTTAGTTCATTTATCCACATCATTGCTTCACTGGGCTTGATGTCCTGTTTACATGAGACGTCAAGAAACATCATCATCTGGCTCAGGAGGATGAAAAAGTCGGATCAGATTATTGCTGCATTGACCTGGACTTGCTCTGTATCACATGCTGATCAGCCTGCTTCCTTCAGCAACCTTTTTGCTTTAATGGACTGTACTGTATCTGACCGTGTGCTGACAATGCTAAACTTGGCTGCATCATTTGGCGGAAGTCTGAAACTCGGCACCTGGTTGGGTTTTGTTGGCTCTCTTTGGCAGCCTAGATCTGGTGCTCTTATTGGATTACCCTGATTCACAGTGTTACTGCGTTTGTTAATTTTGTGTGGCTCTGGTTGAAGCCTCTGCAGACTGACGACTCCTCTGCAGTGCACTCATATTTGGACACAGCATGCCAGAAAACTTGCATCTGGCTGTGCACCAGGCATCAAATTGTCACCCCTGCCTCTGTTTCTCTCCTCTGATTCTGTGGACTTGGCCCATCTGATCAGTGTCATGACTCTACAAGACAATTTTATCATTTCTTCAAGGTGTCTTCATGATTTTTCAATATAAGTCAATACTAAGAAAGAATCCTCTAATAAACCACTTTGTTCTGTTGCTGCTGATTTCAGGGAATATACAACCCAATAGATGCCCCGGTTCTGATATAAGTTTTAATGCTCCTGTCGATTTTAAATCAAGAACTGGTCTTGGTTTCATCCATTTGAATGGATACAGTCTGATCACTAAAATGGATATGATTTGTATTTGGGCACTCTCAACTTATGCTGATGTAATTATTTTATCTGAAACTTGGCTAAGCTATTCTGTTCTGAGCAAGGATATTAGGATTGAGGACTGACCAACCCAAATGGGACTGGAGTATTGTGGTCTATCAAAAATTAGTTTCACATGAATGTGCTTCTCAGTAAGTCAGTGAGTAACCAATCTGAATTTTTAGCTCTTGATCTTGAGGTCTCTAAAACTTTCTACATTAATGTCAGTGGTTCATTTGAGCTGTCAGTGGTTCTCTAACCTCTTTAATGCAGCTTCTACCAGGATTGAATTTTAATGAAATTGTCATGATCGGAGATCTAAAACTGGAACTGGCTTCATCTAGTATCGAATGATTTTAAAGCTTATTGTGACTCACTAAATCTCTTTAAGATTGTTGATAGTCCCACCAGGACTAATATGAAATGTCCTGAAAAATCATCTCTAACTGATTTATTCCCAACCCATGTTCCTCATAAATACATAGCCGCTGATGTATTTGAAAATTTGCTCCCCTCAGAAAGTACAGAATAAAAGGTTGAAACAATGCATGGTTCACTCCAGATTTATCCGGCTCACTTCACAAGTGCAATGAGGTGTGGGCAAAAGCCAGGAGATCAGGTCTTAATTCAGACTGGCTGATTTTCAGGCGACTGTGCAATGCATTTGCAATTAGAAAAGCCAAAGCTGATCATTCCCTCACCGAAACTTCAAACAATCTAAACAATACCCTGAAATTTTGGAAGACTATTAAATCCATAGCTGGAAATAAAAATGGCATAGAGCTTCCTCCATGCATTATTAAGAACTCACATAAAATCAATGATAAGGCTGAAATGCATAGTTGTTTTAATGAGCATGTCATTGCCTCTGGTTCCTTCTTCGACTCTCAACATTACTCACGAGAATACCCCTACTGTTTGGTCTGATGGTCATATTACAGTAAGTCAATCCTTTAGTTCTAATCCCGTTACAGTCTCAGAGGTGCATAAAGCACTCAAACTTTTAGATACTAGAAAATCGGCAAGTCCTGATAACTTGGAGCCTTTCTTTTTAAAATTAGCAGCTGATTTCATAGCACCCCTTTTGACACATCTTTTTAATCTCTCCCTGGACACTAACAAAATTCCTCTTACTTGGAAATCTGTCTTTGTTCTTCCCATGTTGAAAGGGAGAAACCCTACAGTCTTAAACAATTATAGGCTCCAAATTCTCCAAAAAAAAACCCTGCATTGCAGAACCAAACTCAATTCTTTAGGGTGGCCCTTCATATTGGGGCTTAATATTAGGCTAGTGCAGTGAACTCCAGAGGAAAATTTAGGGATTTCTGGTAAGACGTATCCTTGACAAAATGTAAGCAGTGTAGGTTTGTTAGCAGCTGTTCTCACCACCGTTCAAGCAACTACTTTGCATTTAGAATTTTGTTCTTATTTATAAGATTCTTCTTCTTCTTCCATCTTACCTACAGATCTACATCCATTAGAAATGTATGGGAAGTTATTGTCTTTGCTCCAAGGACTTATTCCTACTAACTGTCCGTAAATCCTGTACTTAACTGGAAAAAAGGTGAATATGCTGCTCACTCTGCTTGGAATCAGTTGCAAAATTACCTGAATCTTTTTGATAGTTGGTTTCACTTGAAGCAATTAATGTAATTTTACCTGACTTGGAGGCAGAAACATCTGAGTGTAGATGTTTTGACTGACTCATATTGCCCCTGTTTGACCACTGATGTTGATGACTCGTGACAAATACTGATGAATATTCCTAATATTTTATGATTCTGTAATTTATTCTTTATTTTCATCGTAAATTGTTATATGGTTTTTATGTCTGCAACCCTGTTAATTGTGCTGCTGCCTGTCTTGGCCATGACGCTCTTGTAAACTTGTCAACTTTTCGTGGTTAAATAAAAAAATAAAGCCTCTGAATCACTCCAATAGACAAGGACAATTTGCATTGAAAGACAATACATCACCTGTGAAGAGAAAACCTGTCATTAGTGGCACTGTAAGGCAGTTTTCCATTACGCCAGCTGTCAAAAGCATTTCACTGTTGGTGAAAAGCCGAGGAAATGGAGAAAGCATCATTTCTGGTGCAAAGTTCACCCTCGAGAGGAATGAGAAATTAACAGACATGTTAGTAACATGCTGAGGCTGTCCATGGCAGTGACAAGTTTCTCTAGTGTGTTAAATTGCATGCTCATTTCCATTTGCATTTGACTCCTCTTCCATGCCCAGACAGCTAGCAACACATTTTTAAACTACTAAGAGCCAGTGGAGTAAAAACACTGCCAGATGACGGTTTGTTACCAACAGACAACGTTGTCTTAATCCAGGGCCACTTTTTTCTGACAAGGAAATGACAATGATCCACAAAAACCCTATCAAATTAGGGAATTCTCTTATTCTAAGAGAGCAAATGAATAATATCTAGCTGGCTGATGGCACTATGAATGAGAACGGCATGATGTCTTTGTTCTTTGTTCTGCAAAAAGGCTGCTTTGCTGTGTGCATTACTGCATAGAGACACAAATTTAAAATCCCTCTTAACTATTTGTTTGTGAATCTGAAAACATTCGCCTCTGAAAAAACAATAGCCAATCCGTTCAAAGCTGGTTTTGTTCAGATTGCATTGCTACCAATTTTCTGTTCAATTACACACTAAATTCACACAGCAAGTACATTTAGATTAGTGATTCATGCATAAAGAATTCCAGTGCTAAAAGAGATAAAAGGGGATAAGCAATATGAAGGAGCTATTGTGCTGAGAGCATTGACTTTTTTGCAGTGTGACTGAAGTGGATAAAATTTGTAAGTGAAATCTGTCCTGCTTATGTAGCAGCAGTGAGAGGCTGGTGAATTTTCCAGAAGCAAACACTTTGTTCCCTCCATGCCACCTGCGACTGATATATGTTTTCATTTTCTATGGCTGCCTTGGACAAATCTGAAAGAGATATTACCAAGGCCAAAACAAAAAAAATAGCTTGAAGCATTTTCTGTGACCTATCCACTAAAATGTATTTATGATTATTACAAAATCAGGATTATCAGAGCTGAGAAATGTATTTAAGATTCAACAAGAAGTCAACAGCAATGCTAGCAGCTGTGTGAGGCCATACTTCAACACAGTGGTACTTTAATCTAAATGAATGAGCATACTAAAATGATAATATGAACATGGTAATGTTTGGAGGGTGTGATTATTACTACATTAACATATTGATTTAAGATATTAGCATGGTAGCATTTGCTAATCAGCACTAAACACAAAGTACAGCTAAGGATAATGGGGATATCATTGGTTTTGTAGGTATCTAATCATAAATCAAAGTGGTGGACCAGATGATGAAAATCAATGAAAAGTTAAGGAACAATCCATTTTATTAAATAGCCCAGTATCACAAATATCCAGAAGTGATTACTCCTCTTAGCAGCACATTGTCCTATAGTGCAACCCATTTGGTACCTCTACAATTTAGTTTCATTTTGTTTTTTCATAGCCTTCATGCTTTATGCTGTTGCTATTTTCATATTTGCATTGTTTTTTGGGCATGAATAAAGTTCTTGCTGTTCTTCCATCTGTAGGAGATGATTTTGCCAACACAGTTCATCACACCAAATTATAGTGAATTGCAAATCATTTTTTTTCTAATGGGTTGTTTCTCTGCTCGAAATTGATTATTTTCAGTTGTTATCTAAAAAGCACTCTACTCTCTCATAAGTAACATAAAAATCATTACACTGAATGTCAAAAAGATTATGTGTGAATCACCTCTTCACCATGTATAGCACAGGCACACAGCATTTTGAAACAAAAAACATTAGTAAAATACTGAAGGATTCCAGGAATGATATTATTCTGAGTGTCAAAATACCTCAGTGATAAGATTTTTTTTGATGGAATAAATCTTCCTGCCTTAGCTAAATAACACAGAAATTATTTGTCTGGACCAATTGCAGCACAGGAAGTCCTAGAGACCAATAAATCCCCACAAAATGGGAAAGCTCCAGGCCCTCATGGGTTTGGGCCTGAATTGTATAAAAAGATGGCTAACCTGGTGGTGGGACCTCTAACCAACATGTTTATTGAGTTATTTGAAAGGGGCACACTTCTGCTAGCTTAAATCTGGCCCACGTCTCTCTGATTTTAAAGAAAGATAAGCTTTCTGATCACTGTGCACATTATGGACCAATAAGGGTACAAAATTAATTATTAGAAGTTGGAGGCCCTGCCACTGGGTGACTTTTACATTTAGTAGACTCAGAGAGAGCCAGTACAGAATATTATAAAGACTGCAGCGCACTCCTCATTTTCTACAAAACGAAAATACAATACAGACAAATTACTTATAAAATACAAAAGAACAAAAATAAAATGACAGTAATATAGGGACATTACACAGGGATAAAACAGACACATTAAGAAAAACAAGAGCAGTCATTATATAAAACATCAACAGAATCTTAAAATGGAATAAAAAAATGTCTAATTTAAGGGAGTCTTGAAGCTTATTCCACCTATGAAGAGCATAACAGGTGAATGCAGTTTTTCCCAGTTCTGTATTCATAGAAGGGATATCCAAGGTAATACATTCTTGTGAACAGGTAAGGTATCCCATATTTCTAAGTTTTAAAACTGACAATAAATAAAATGGCAGTCTATTTAGGATGGCTTTATAAATAAAAACCAGACAGTGTTTTTCCCCTTGAGCGGTAAGTGATGACCACCCTACCTTCTCATAGAGGATACAATGATTGGTTCTAAAACTGTCACCTGTAATAAATCTAAGGGAACTGGGATACACAGCATCAAGGTGTTTGAGGGTATGGACAGTGGCATGCATGTAAATTACATCTGCATAGTCAAGCACTGGTAGAAATGTTGCCCGTACAATCTGCAACCTACTGCTAAAAGAAAGGTACTGTTTATTTCTATAAAAAAACTAATTTAAACTTAAGCTTTTTAGTCAGTTCCTCAATGTGAATTTTAAATGATATTTTTTCATCTAACCAGATACCCAGGTACTTATAACATGGGACTTTTTTTTTTTTAATTCAAGTCCCATATATTGTACTAATAGTAATACTTAGTGGATTTTTCATTTGAGAAGAGCATGTAATTAGTCTTATCTGGATTTAGTGAAAGCTTACGTTTAAATGGGGCCCCTTGAATAGCCAAAAAGTCAGCCTTTAAATTAGACAGTGCCTTGTCAATGTAGGGCACCGATGAGTAAATTACTGTGTTGTCAGCATAATAATGAATAGAGCCGTTACAAACACATGAGCCAAGGTCATTTATGTTCAATGTAAACAGAATACAACCTAGTATTGAGCAAATTATATCATTTACCAGGGCTGAAACCAGACTGATGAGAGTTTAGGATGCACTACTCGGCTAGAAAGTGATGTAATTGATTATTGATGAGTTTTTATAACATTTTAGCTAACATGACAGTTTGGTGATTGGGTGGTAGTCTTTGGATCACTAGTGCCATTTTATGCAGTAGTGGCATGTGCTGCTTTCCACATACAAATGTTACATTAAAAATATGAGTTAAAATATACGCTAATAGGTAATAAGAGTCTTGTATTCAAAAGGTCTGCCCCAATAGCCTCTTTTTGGGTCAATTGAGGCCAGAGCATCATCAAAAACAGTTAACTGTCTAAGAGAAAATCTTGCCCCAAAAGGGGTATTGCTATCACAACAGGGAGCAACTTCAACTGAGGCAATTGCAGATAGATTTGGATTTTCAAACAAGTGAGCATAAGAAATAAAATGACTATTAAAATATCACTTTTTTTTGAGATAGACAGAATCTGGAGAAAGGTGCATGGTTAGGGAGTAAGCATGACCATGACTTAGCAAGTTAATTGTTTTCCAGAATTTGGTTGGGTTACCACTACAATCGGACAGGGTATGAACAACATAACTTGACTCAGCATTTCTTATTGCCCTGACGCATTTGTTTCTCAACTGTCTAAAGATCTGTCAATCCATGAAGGACTTTGAGCATCATGCTTTTGCTCATGCTTCATCCCTTAACCTTAACATCTCCGAGATTTCAGTTGTGAACCAAGGATTTGATCCAATTTTTACCCTGTATTTCTTAAAGGGAGGATGCTTATATACTAAGGAGTTAAAACATCTGTTAAATGGCTTAGGGATAATTCAGGGTCAGGAATAACACATAACCTTGTGATATCACTGAGAAATAGATCATGAAGAAAAGCCTGCTCAACAAAATGTTTTTTTAGCCCCTCGGATAGTAGAAGATAAGCAGTCAAGGTTAAGGTCACCCACGAGCAAAACTTCAGAACTCTCATACTCAGATATGAGATTTACCAATTTGTTAAAGGCACTTTGATGAGCAGAATGGAGCGATAGGCCCTGATTACCACCATTTTATTATTAGAATTTGAGATACATTTAATACTAGCAATTCAAATTACTTTGGCAGAGACACAGCAGAATGGTTTCTCGGACCCAAATTCTAATGGAGTCCAGTTTTGGTACCAAATGTCTGATATTATTGTGGATTATTCCAAGACCACTGCAGTTTTGGAAGTCCAGAGGAGTATCCACTAAAGCTTGATTCGGGGCAAATATACAGCTGATGTGACATAGATTGGAAGTATTAGATTATTGGAAAGATGGTTGTTCTGAGGATCGTGAAGACCCCAGCAAATGACACTGAGCTGTCTGAGTTGTAAGCAAGTCTGCTCGAAAAGCTTTATATTTGGTGCTGTGTATTAAATTAATATCATCCTGATGCTCTTTTGACTTCTGTCTACTCAGCACAATAATAACACCACGCCAGTGAGTTCTCTGTCAGTATCTTAGTGCTTTGTGCTTGATGCAGAATTATATTACACATTACTTGAGTGTTTAAGTATCCTGACCTGCTAACACGCAATGCAGCCACTCACGGTTGTTTCTTGGCAGGAAACTTAAGTGCCTATGTTCTGTTTGAGAAAATATTGTTGACATTATTTACTGGTGAGGGTAATACTCTTCAAATATTAAAATGCCAATAGAAAAGTAGTGTGTGGGCAAGGTTAGGTTGTGTTTTTTGCTGTAGGAGTAGTTGAACTAAGTTTACTTTAAAACAAAGAACACATTTAAAAGAGAATTCTGTATCAGGACTTTTTTTCCTATACAGTCTAATGTGCTATTATATAACCCTATGCAATTATACAGTCCATGCTGTGAGACTACACATTACTAAACTCAAATAATGAGAGAGGGAGTAGGCAGTAAGATAATGTTGTAGTTGCTAATGTTTTCTTCCTTGCTTAAAGCTGTGTGGGATGAGAAAGCAACTCATTTTTCAAGTCGGTGCGTAGGCCTCTCTGGGAGAGATAACCATTTGCACTCTATGAAAGCCTTATGTTAATTACAGGACGTGATTAGTTGCCTCAAGTTTTGCCAGGAACCAAAGTCACAGACAACACAGTACCGCCTTGTCTGGCATAACAATGTTTAACGCTGAGTCCCCTTTGTTTTTAAAGATAAAGACATGCAAAACTAGTATGCCATGCATATCCTACATCTCTTAATACATTATTCATTGACAGAAACCTCTCCGTTTACCTGCTATCAACATATCTGCAAATGAAGTGTCACCACGCATATGGGCATGAACTGGTTCACAGTTCAATTAGGAGGGAGAACACACAAGGTTGTAGCTCTTTACATGAAAATACTATTGACAAGTTTAACCAATTCCAATACATTTAACCTCACCCAGCTTTGAGCAACAAAAATGTTGGGATGACTTTCAATATTTCAGTTTTTTAACTGGTTTTGCAAAACAGGCTGCTTCCCAAGGAGAAGAAAGGAAGTTGCCAGCCACAGCTAATTCATTACCAAGAATCATGTCTACTCTGTCAACTAGAAGCTCAGGTTGAACACCAGCTGCCACCTCACCAGACACCAAACCTGACACCAGTTGCATATTGTGGAGGGGAACACAAAGAGGAATCACATTTTCCTTCAACTTTTTATCATATATCTCAATGCCATAATGCTGAACAATCTTTACAAAGAGATCTTGTTCTGTTCAAACAACTCCTTTGAGGGAGACTGAATGAAATCCTCAACTTACAATGACATATTTTTACACCAGTTACCAAAGTCCTTCTAGAAGCTGACTGGACAAGTCCCTGTTTTATCAATCTCAGGCTTGGTGTTAGCCATAAAAAAGACAAATTTGTCAATGGCTCACAGTTCAGACAACAGTATACATACAAAACACAAAAGAATGTCGGCCAAAAAGTAGGCTGTTTATTTTGTCAACTATTTACAAAAAATAAGTGAATGAGATGTGACACAAATCAGTAAAAAATCACTGATGTAAGGATGTGAATGGATGTGTGGGGAAAATAATACCAGTTGAATAGTGAAATAAATGACGAATCAAACAAACAAAAAGGAGCACAAGTGTTGAGCTGAGAGAGAATGAAACAGACTGAGCCAGCCAGCTAAGTAGGCTCTCCTGACAATCTGCTGCCACTTCCTAAAAGAGGAGGATAACACAACCAGGCCAAGCAAAGGAGGAGCAGGAGGGGTTGTCGCTATATTTCTCCTATTATTACATGTGCTCTATATCAATTACCACAAATAGAAGGGATGTAGGCAAAGAAAGGGACAAATGAATATGTACTGTTGCTTTGCTTTTAGTCTACCCATTAGTAATGGAATTAACCTTTTTTTTATTAATGCAGTACAAAACTGTTATATATCCAAATGCTAGACCACCTCCTTTAACATCTAAACCAAAACAAGATGAAAACTTTTCCTCCCAGATTTTATGTGTGTGTGTGAGAGAGAGAGCGAGAGAGAGAGAGAGAGAGAGAAAGTATGAAGGAAAAAAGCTGAACTTCTACAATGGCTATGTCGGTATGAAGCAGACCTCTTCAAAGGAGACTCGGTGGTGGAATGTGTTTTTCTTCTCTTCAAAAAGAGACACAGAAACCCAGTTTTCAAAGAGAGGAGGCTTTTGAACGGTGCTGACGGGGAACAGAGATGGAGAGGGAGGCGATGGGCTAATGAGAGAACTCTCACCATTTACTCCTCCCTAATGGATATCCCCAAATCACACTGCTGTACAGCTCAAATTCATATGACTTTGTTCTATCTCTTAATCTTATTTATTAATATTTTATAAAGCTGCATCAACTAAGTATTCATCATGCAAGTAACCCAAACATTTAAATCGCAAAGGCTTGATAGTTAACATTGTCTGCGTTTTTGTAAAAAAAACAAGGCTCTGTACAGTAAGTGACGTATTAAGTAAGTATGTAATGCAATAAACACACAAATTATAAAATTTACATTAACGGCAAACTCAGCATAATGTACATTTTAAAAATTTATGCCATATTCACCATTTACTCCTTCTTTGCCATTTTTTTTGCCATCGCTGTTAGGCTTGCATCAGTGACACTAAACACCTCTTGTAGATGTTTCATATTAAAAGTTTGGGACTTACATTAAAAGCCTATGAGGAAAGGACTATGAAGAGGACTATTATGAACTTTGAGCCGCATCATAAAACGTAAGACAAATTGTGTTGCCCTGTCGATTACTGCCAATAGCAGCCCCAAATTAGAAAATGCTTCTATGTGTTGTTCTTGACTGCAAATGATCAGACAACATATTTGCTCTTTTAATTTGGAGGACTTATTGAAAATATGAAATTGGGAATAAAAGCCTGTTTCAAATAAAGGCCTCAGTGCAGTTTACAGTGCCTCTTTTATCTAGTTCTACCTCGATGCACTCGGGCCTTGACAGAGAACAATCATCACACATCTCTATTATTCAGCTTGAATACAGCAAATCATTTCACTCACTTCATAATTAAGTGCTCACATACTTAACCAGTTATCCAAAAATAAACCCTAAGTTCTTGAACTCACACTCACACTCACCAGTTTTAGATTCTGCAGGCAGGGATGACTAAACACTTGATCCAGTCACATGGTTGATCTCTGTGATTTACACACACACACACACACACACACCATCTCAGTCTTCTCTCACTTTGTCTCTCATGACAGTGTGATTGTTATAGTGCTGCAGGAGCACAGTGAGTCTGTTATTATGATGCATGTTTCCAATAGCTGCACCTGCTCGGCCCTACAGCTTTTACCTGCTACTTAGTATGACTGTCACATTCCAAGTCTGTTTCAACCCTCGCCCCCAGTGACTGCAGGGCTGAAAGAATAATATTAAAGCAGCTATCTAAAGGTCTTCTCATGAACTGCAATCGGAACTGACTCAAAAAAGAAAAAAATATTCTGAACTTTGACAGATGGTGAATCTAAATTCTAAAGTCAGGTTCTAATCATTTCTTTATTACTTTAAAAAAAACAAAAAAAAAACCTTTTTGACTGCTTTTCGTTTCCGTTCTGTTTTTTAATATCCAGAAAGCTGCTGTCACACTGGTATCAGCCTGCTCGTACTTTGGCATTACAGCAGGATTTGAAGGTGCATGCGGGGGAAAAACATGCACAGGTATGGCTGGAAACAATAGGATGGTGAAATGCCAAAAGAGATTTGCAGTCAGAAATGAATGATGCATATTTGGCTGGGATTCCTTTCAGATGGGATTCAGGAGGGATTTGTTTTTCATTAGTGTTTGAGTTGTCGCCCTTCCAGTCCCCTCTCTCTAGGTAGGAGTCATTTGTGGCATTTTGTACATGTTAGTGTGTGTGTGTGTGTGTGTATGTGTGTGTATCAAAGAGAAGAGAAAGAGAAGACTGAACAAGAGAAAAGGTGAGATGTCTCTTTCCAAAGTTAAAACCCATCGCTGGCTGTTGCGTCGTGCCTCCGTCCGTTTTTGGGTGGATTTGCCAATTTAATAGGATAAAATAAGAAAACCGTTTTGCTTTATAGCTATTAGGAATCATATGGCCAATCAGGCAAACAATTATGCTGTTGCCGATCAATGATTGGCATCATTATATAGAAAAAAATGAAAGGAATAGTGGTTGATCGGTGTCTAACTGCAATAGTAGCTAGCAGATCTGAATAGCATGTAAACAATGGGATTAGCGAGAAAGTTGCTAAAAGAAGACGAGAGCTATGAGTGTAAGCTATGAGAGAGAGCTACTAGTATAAGTTTAAATGTACAACGGCTAATCAGCTGCTGTTATGAAGAATATAGCTAAATTAACAGGGTTGAGAGCAGCAAAAACACGATCACTAACAGAAATGCCAGCAACCAGAAATTAGACAATACAATACAGTGCAACTTCATCTGGGCAGAGATTAATGCAGCATTTAGACACACTATGGATTATTGTTATGATAATCATGACATAAAATCACTTCAGTGAACAGGCAAGTGGTACCTATGTTTCATACAAATCATATGTTTCATTTCTCACGTACTGCCCTTTCAATGCAGCATCAACATTCACCACTCTGACTATTAACATTATAGCTGTTGACTTTGAATGATGAAGTGTTTGCCACAGATGTATCCCAGTTTACCATTTTTATAATCTCTAGGGATGGCCTGAAGCCGCAGATCTCTTCTTTTACTGTCCTACGCTCTTTGAGGTAGTAAAGGAAACCGTACACTGTTTTATTTTTTTCTTTTTGACATGCAAAATGCAATGCAGCAGCTTTTAGATGCGTTGCCACTAGTTTTTCCAATTCGACACCGGCACTTTGACAGCATTTATTCTCACCCAAAAGGGGGGCATGGTCATTCTGACAACGGAGAAGTGACATATGCGTGCTCTCATGTGTCTGGGGTCTGCACATTAGGAGCAAGATTCCTTCAGTGACGAACCATCCACTGGCGTCTTGTCACTGAGTGTATCTCACATTATTTGCACTGTGATCTTTCTTCATAAATATCGGAGCACTTTTCAAATATCAGTCTGATTTATTGCACATTTCTGCATCTGTATCAGCAAAAAAAACCCCCAGACACTGATGTAGCAGAGCAGCAGAACATATTTTTCATTATAATCTGCCTATAGCACTGTATAATTATAGTTCTAAGCACTCATACATATACAATAATCATAACACACTATAAAGCATTTTTTAATGACTTATAAGGTCAAGCATCATAATACTTAATTGCCGGACAATTTTTGGAGGATCATAGTGTATAACGATTCTCATAGTTGTAATACATTATAATCACTGTTATTATGCATTATAATGTAATCATAGGTTACTCTAAGTGGTCGTTGGATGCTTTAAGTAGAGTCAGAAAATTATTATTATCATTTAATCTATGTGTAGCATAGGTCTCCAATAAGACGATTATAGACATGGGCGTCATAGAAAGCATTACCCAATGAATAATAATGAGCATCAACAATAAGAAAGAAATAAGTGTGCTGTGTCTGAAGTTTGGGCTTAATTTGGTTTTGGACAATGACCTGTTTTCCTGTTCGTATTCAAGAGTATCAGAACGAAGAGCAGAAGGAATTTTTTTAACATATCACACATGTCACGGTTTTAAACAAAAACAAAGCTCTCGGTGGAAACAGATCTTCTTGGGTTGGCTGCACAGATTAAAACTATTTGATACAGTAACTACAGCATTTCCACATTTGTAATGCCAAGTAAACTTTTTTGTGTAAAACGTTAGGATTTCTTATGACAGCTTCTGTTGGAATTCATTGAAAAAGATTAATACTGTATGACAAAAGATTTATTCCAGGTAACAGCAATAAAATGAGAATAAACACAAGCTTGTAGTTGACTCATATTGTGTGGCAGCATGGGAGAGAAAGTAAGTCTCTCTGCCCATTGCATCCCAGGCTATTGAGTATGATAATAGAAGTGAGTGCTTGAAAAAAAAATGAATTAAAAATATAATTACATAGCAAACCATAGCAATTATCAATATAGAGTAATATGTGACTAATTAAAATTATATGATAGAGTTTAATTATTCCGTGGGTCTCCATCTACAGAATTACAAGATGATCTGGATATGGATCTAATAAAGGAAATGCAAACATTAGTAGAGCACAATAATATATAGCCAGCTGCTATATTTAAGCGGTGTGATCCTATGGGAGCTCCAGCTACACGATATTCTGGGGGAGCAGGCTTGTGCTGCAGTAAAATAAGCAAACCATCTGATGGCAATAACCGATGCTATCAGTGCTGTCTATGCGCTCATGAATGTACCATGGATTATTCCTCACACATTTCTAACTGATCGACTGACTGATTGAGCTGCTTGCCTCAGACATTTCTCAACTGAAAACCTTGAATAATTTTAGTTTTTTTTACCCACACTGAAACATCCTGCTCTGACTTGATACTGTAAAGCCAACATATGATGTGTGAGTCTGATTAATCAAATGTTGTAATCTGTTGAGCTGTTTGATTGATTCTGATGGCATCTAGTTTTAATATCAGTTCTAGATACGAGGAGACTATGTATGTCGATGGTAGCTTTGATACTTTTCCTCCTTATGTCCAGTCTGTCTTTTTACACTGATTTATATTTTCTGAAATAGTAATTGGTCTGTGAGGTTGTGAACACCACGTTGTTATATCATAAGTTTCTGATCCATGGAGACTGCTGCCCTGATGCCCCCCTGGGCCTGGAGGTCTTTAACCTTACTGAGTCTTTTAACCTGTCGCATGCTCTGACTGGACCTTCTCATTCAAAAGGTCACACTCTGGATCGAGTCCTATCACATGGTATAATGATTCCTGATGCTGAATATGTGGATGCCTGTAACTCAGGCCACCAAGGCCTTATGTTTGACGTGGTGTTGCCTTGTGCTGCCTGTATCACAGTCCCCAAAACTAGACCTAGAATTTTTCACTCATCATCTGCTGATAAATTTATGTCTGCCTTCAATATGCCCGCTAGTTTCTCTCCTTCACCTCGTTGTGCAAGTGTGCTGTTATAATTTTAATAACACGTGTTCCTCCATCTTCGATTCAATCGCCTCCTTTGAAGACCAGCGAGTCTAGTCACCTCTCGATGCCCTGGATAAATGAAAATATTCAGGAGCTAAAACAAAAATGCCGCAAGCGTTTGTGGAAATCATCTAAAACTCACAGTTCCCCTGTTACATATTAGGTCTCTTCTTAAGACTTTTAATGTGCAGGTTAGAAATTCTAGATCTGCTTACTTTGCTACTCTAATTGAAAACAATCAGTCCAACCCAACCATGTTGTTCAGCATTGTGAGCGGTGTAACTGATCATTCCCCCAGGCCGGACACTAGATGCCACCCCTGAGAAATGCAACAAATTTCTTTCCTGCTTTACCCAGAAGGTCTCAATTATTAGAAGTTGCATTTCTCTCCCTGATTCTCCAATCACGGTTGACAAGCCCTGTGCAGTTTCCCTCTGCTCATTCAATCCAATTTCTGATATGATATGAAATGATATGATGTGATGTTATGTGATGCAAATGAAACTCTCAACTTGTCCTCTAGATATTCTTCTTTCTAAATGACATTTCTACCACAGTTTTCCCCTTTCCCCAGGTTCTGTTGCTGATTTTTTTAAAACTGCTCTTGTAAAACTATTTTTAAAAAAAGCCATCCCTTGATACTTCTGATCTTAACAATTTTAGGCTTATTTCTAAGCTCCCATTTTTGGTTAAGGTTTTAGAGATAATTGCAGCAGATCAACTGCTTACTTTTATTCATTAAAATAATATTTTTGAGAAATTCCAATCTGGTTTTAGAAAAAATCTATCGTACTGAAATCACTCTTCTCATAGTCATTAATGGCCTATTGCTGTCAGCTGATTCTGGCCATGAATCTGTTCTTGTTCTCCCTTATCTAAGCGCAGCATTCACTACCATTGACCATGATATTCTCTTGGATCATCTTGAAAACCGGGTGGGTAACTGTGACACTGCTCTGAAAATGTCCAAGTCCTACCTTAAAGAAAGGCACTTCTGCATTGGCATTGCTAATTCTAGGTCAGCCACAACGTTTTCACTGCGGGGTTCCCCAAGGCTCAGTGCAAGGTCCAATCCTCTTTTACATTTACATTGCTCCCTCTTGGCTTCCTCATATGTGGACATAATATCAGTTTCCATTTTTATGCAGACGATACTCAGATCTATCTAAACTCTGACCCTGAAAACACCATAGCAGGTTGTCATTCAACCTGCTAAACTGTCTGAATGACATCCACACATGGAAGTCACAAAATTTCCTGCAGCTAAATGCCCATAAGACAGAAATATTCATCATAGGTCAAGATGGTACAAACAACCAAATTTCAAACAGTCTCAGTTCACTATCTCACTCCATAAACTCAGCATTGCATAAATTTGTTGCCACTTCAAAAACTCACCCTAGATAAACATGTTAATTCAATGATTCGATCCTGCTTTTATCATCTCAGAAACATGTCAAGGATTAGATCATTTCTTTCTGCCAAAAATCTGGAATCTGTCATTCATGGTTTCACAACCATTCAATTTGACTACTGCTCTCTGGCATCAGCAAAAAAATCCTTCCCCTGCCTCCAGCTCATCCAAAACTCTGCTGCCAGGATTTCAACTCGGTCTAGGAAACATGATCACATTTCACCGATCCTGGCTTCCCTTCACCGGCTGTTGCTTTAAGAATAGATTTAAAGATTTTATTGATTACTTAAAATCCCTGAGAGGGCTTGCCTCAAGTTATCTGTCAGATCTTATATTGCCCTATGTCTCTTCCCGCTCCCTGAGATCAGCGGATCCGTCACTTCTTGTTGTTTTGAGGTCCAGATTGATATATAAAGGGGACAGAGCCATTTCAGTCAGGGCTCCTAGCCTTTGGAATGACCTGCCTGAGGACATCAGGGCTGCCAACTATGTCTCATCTTTTAAATCACTGTTAAAAATACATTTGTTTAAAATTGCTTTACAGTGATCACATTATATCTTATGGCACATTAATTCATTTTTTTATGTTTTTATAATGTGCTTAATTTTTATGGCTTTCATGTTGTTTTTGCATTATAAATGTGTTCTGTTTATATTGTAAAGCACTTTGTAACTGTGTTTTGAAAAGTGCTATATAAATAAAGTTATTATTGTTATTATTATAATACATCCAGCAGTTACGGAGCAATGTTATTCAACTCCTGAGGGAAATATCTGGCTCTTTAGCCACTAAATACTTCACTATGTTCACCGCCTAGTCTACAGCTAACTGTGTCTGTTTGCTGTTTGGTGCTGAGCAGGTGGTGTACAGTGGGCTTTTTCTCTGAAAACAGCTGCCTGCTGCAGCTGCAAATGAAGGAATGAGAGCAGTGAGAGTGAAATAAAACAATAAAGTTCATGACGGACAGCTAAACAATGAGCTGAAACTCTCTATAAAGCTTCATAAAGCTGAGGGGAGCTGCAGAGTCAATAATAATTCTCAGTAGGTTCATCACTAAGAGCCACAATTAACACATTTGATACTTTGTTATATTAAACAAATATTGTTTGTAGTTGCTTTAAGGAAACATGTATTGCAAATAGCTAACTAGTTAAGCATACAGCTCCTGTTGTTTACAAAGTAAATGAAGGCAGATAGAAGGAAGCTGCACTTCAATTTAACTTTAATGAGGAAGAAAATTAAATGAATCAGAAGACAAATCTTCATAATGCTATCATTTCATAGTTACCTACTGTTTGTACACTTCAAAAGGAACAATCTAGCAAAGAACCAAAGGTTATTTTGGTAGGGAAAGCACGTTGACTGTTGAGCCACATGTTGAGCCATTCAGCCTTTTGGCACCCTCATCTGAACCGGCTGCCTTTGTGATTATCACTGACTACCATGAGTGGTGAGTTCAAAAGCAGTTCATTGTTCCTCCTGCAGCATTCTCACTTTTAAAAAAAAGCAAATAAAAATAAACCACTAAACAGCTTTTAAGACATAATTACAAAACACTTGAAAAGTTGCAATCAGCTGACCTTTTCACTTTTTGTTGAGTAGTGTGTGCACCACTCAACATTGATTACACTCTACAGAGTCACTGAAATGTTAATTGCAACACAGCATCCTGGTTTTAAGGGTAAACATATCAACAAGCTTCTCAACGGGGAGTGGACTGGCACAAAATGATGTCTTGGATTTAGTTCACAACATTAAAAAGTAGCAAACAAAAGGATGAGTAGGAGTTTCTGACTATTCTTGTTTGTGTGCTTGTCCAGATATGTTCTGCAGCAAGGGCAGAACAGATTCCTGTTTCTTAATTTATTATATTTACTGTATGTATACATCACGCTTACTCATATTTTTCCATCTTTGAAAAGTGCTAAATGTTTTTATCAAGCTCTTAGCAGGTCTGTTCAGACATACTGTATGTCAAGTCATTATCTGTGCTGCAGTGTTAACTGGCTCAGATGAAAAATACATCCACAATTAGACAACTGTTCACAACCCGTTCTCATCCCAGATCGTCAAACACTGACGCTTTTTGACACCCCTCGCTGGTTGGACTCCTGATTTGTTCGTAGTTCAGAGAGTTCAAAGAGTGGTGGAAATGTTACTCTCCTCCCTTCACCCATTAGGGAGAACATCTTTCTGGATCCCTGTGGTGTCCTGTATTTTCAGGCAATTGCTGTGAGCTGACCTGGTTTAGCTCTCCCTCAGAGAGGAAATGTCAGTTCCAAAAGGCTGGAGGGAGCAAAAGCTCAGTTTGTTGGGTCCCCTTGATGAATTTGTGATGACTGTACTCTCACCGTGCACAAGGTTATTAATATTAATATCTAGAGGTGTACCTCAACATTGATGCAGACAGGCTAAAACAGAACTAATGTGTCTGCATTAAATGAAGTCTGATAATCATTTTGTACTATTATTTTATCTGATGATTAATTATGGTGGTAAATCATTACCACCAGGAATGAATTAAGTATCACTGGAGTTTTTTAGTTTTTACTTATCCAGTGAAATAGCTTGATGTCTACAGGATGGACTGGCACACAATTTTGTGTAGACATTCATGGCTCCCAGAGGATGAATCCCAATGCTTTTGTTGATCCCCCGATTTTCCTCTAGCACCACCATAAGATGGTGGTTTAGAGTGAAATATTTCAACAAGTTTTGGATGGATTGCCATGAACTTTGGTACACACATTCATGTTCCCCTCAGGATGAATTCTAATAACTTTGGTGATCTCATGACTTTTCATCTATCGCCAAATTCAGGCCAAAACTTCAATTTGTGCATTACTTTGGTTTATGACTAAACACCTGCAAGACTATAGACTGTCATTGATTATCATTTTGATCATGTTAGTATGCTGATGTTAGAACTAAGCTTAAGGGGGGCACATCTTGCACATTTCCAGGTCTATATTTGTATTCTGGGGATTTACTGGTATATCTTATTTATCTTATACTGGACCTTTATGCAGCCTCCGTCTAAATCAGACCATTTTCATGCTCCTGTCTCCTTATGGCCCCCCTCCAAATGAGATCACTCTGTTCTGATTGGTGAGCTCCCGGAAGCTGTGTCTCGGCCGACTTCCAGCAGCTCCAGAGGCTACTTAAACGAAAAAATAGTAGTAGGATTTACTCAAAATGTCATCCTCTCAAATACATCTGTACATGTTTGAGCCAAAAAATCTGATATGAAATATGCGGGTGGACAGTAGCTGTAGAGTCTTGTTAAGGAGGCTCCAAAGAGGCCAAATCTCAAGTGTAGCATGAATTGTGGTTGTGCTGGTTGCACAAATAGCATAATAATAGTGGTAGGATAGAAAGCCACAAGAATCCTTAAAACACAAATAAATTGCATCATTAACAAGCAGTTGGCAGGAGCATACTTTCCAGACACATTGTCCCCAATAATTGCCACAAAACTCAACATCAACATTTAGTATATAACAACATCACAATTAAAACTCTATGCATTGGGTCTCTTAATGGTAGGGTTGCATTCAGAAAACTTCCTGTGCTTGAGGCAAACAAATAAAGGCACCTTGTCTGGTGTAAGGAGCATAAAAGACAGAACAGAAACTGTATAACGAGTTGTTTTTGTGATTTTTAGCTGGGTTTTTATTAAAAGAAAGAACAAACTTGTCTTCAACCCACATTATCTGCTACGCTGTTTAACAACAGAGTTTCTCGTCAATTTATGTGATGACTGCTCTACATGGTGATGTAACATCCATTTTACAAAGAGAAAGAATTGCACCTAAGGTACAAACACTCCTCCCTTTTGATGTTCCCACATTCCAAGATGATGATACCCCATGACACACTGGTAAACAAATTCAGGGGTTGTTTATGAACAGTGAGATTAAGCCGAACTAAATCCACAGCCTCCTCAAAACGAAGATCTATTGAAACTTTATGGGAAGTCGAGTGCTTCTTCCTAAACATCCTAAAGGATAAAGCTTTTATATTCATAGCCATACTCCTAATTAGACACTTAGTATTTGTTGTTAAGTCTTTGACTTATTTACTCAAATTGCATATATTTTCTAAACTGCAAATAAATCATTTACTAGCAGTGAGGAAAGTGCAAAGGTTGTATCCCGAGTATTTCTTGCTCAAAAGTTGATAGCGTGGTTTGAGTCTGTTAAAGTGCAATTTGTCAACTATGATTGATTATTCACAGAGATCAGCACAAACATATGTTTATATAACTATATGACATCTGAATATATGAAAACAAAACTAAAAGTCTGCACACACTCTGTGGCCCAAAAGTGTTTGGAGCTTCACCACGTTCACCATTATATTCTAGTAAGAACTTAAACTACAGCTGTAGCTGAGACGAATGTAGTTTTGCAGGTAAGCTACTTTTACTATAATCCATCCTCTGGGGGAAGTGAATTTATTTACCAAATTTCATGGCGATATTTCTGTTTTTTTTCCTGAAAAATGTGAATATTAACTTGCTGGTGGCAATAGAAGAAAAAATTCAAAGGATCACCAAACTCATTAGGATATATTGTCTGAGAACCAGGAATATCAAAAATGTTGAATTATTTTACATTTAGACACAGTTCTTCCTTTTTATGATTTTTTGGCTACTTATTGCTACCAGAATATTAGGGGCATTATTAAAAGAAAAGAAAATATACTGTTTAGCATTTGTGTTTGTTTAAAATCAAAGCCTTGTTGGTGAATTCAATTGCCTTCCCCATGATAATTTGACTCTAGTTCTACAATGCAAATATATGTTTAATTTACTTTTCTGCTGTCTATTTGTGCTTGTTGACTCTGGGTCCATGAAAATAATCATTTTCTACATGTGTTAATGACATTTAGGAATAAACAAGACATTTTTTGCCCAGTGAACACAGCCTGTGTAATTCTCACCAAAATGTTTCCCCAAAATCAACTAAATTGGATATATTAAAAAAGTCACACAATTGTTTTTGAATACTGTTTCTATGATGCTGAAATTGTAAATTGTATTGTGGTCCAAAATAATCAACTACAACATATGCTGGTATTCTAAGATTAATAGCATGTTGATATTTTTGTGTTTTCTGAGACAGAGCAGGACGGCTGTTGAGTAAACGAAATTATTATGGCCAACACATCCTGAAGCCATTCCTTTCCAACTACTAATAACTGTTATTTGTTCTGTGACAAGGCAATTATGACGTGTGGCCCTTTTGCTTGTCAGTGATTGTTCATCAGCCTTGGTATTTGTCCTCTTGAGTTGGTAATAAGAGAGAGCTGTAATACCATTAACACGCTCTTATCAGAAAGCAGACGGCACAGAACAGATAAATCTGCAATGTTTGGCTCCTTTTCTTCTGCCCTGTTTCCCACTTCTGTCTCTATTCTTCCTCTGTTCTGTGTCACCCGCTTATAATTGTTATCAGGTTAGAGAGCCATCATGGCACCAAATCCCAGTAACTTCGGTCAATTGCCTGTCTGATAGACCAAGCGCTCCCTTTCTTACATTAAAATTCTAGTGGTGCTTTAGCTGGACTAATTCTCATGTCCACAATCTCAGCCTGCACTGACATACACATGCACACACATACAATACAGTGTACACCATGTTTAATATATAATATATTTTACACTTCTGTGTGGTGCTCTGCACCAAAAATAGTCCATTTACAAGGTTTCAAATGCTCCTCATACCTGAGTTTGTATCTATGCCATCCAACTTCATCATTTTAGTAACTTATGTAATTGCATCAATAATACTGTTTTGTTAATAACACTTTTACTGCATACCAACAACATCAACACATAAACTCCTTATTTATCTTATAGTGGTCCCTTTGTGCAGCCCCTCAGTTCAGCCTCTGTCTGAAACAAGCTGTTTTAACTCCTGTCTCTTTAAGGTCCGCCTCCCAATGAGCCCACTCTGTTCTACTTGGCCAGCTCCTGTAAACTGCCCCTAGGCAGACTTCTGGCAATGTAAACAAGGGAGGCTATGTAAACAAAGAGTAGTAGTATGATTTCACTCCTCCAAAATATACAAATGGACAAAGTGAAGAACCAATTGAACAACCTTAGCAACAAAGACTACAGAATGGACTACTATGGTCATTTGTGAGAATGTATGAACAAATTGACATCATCATGAGGAGGTAAAAATGCTACCTGCTAGTCAAAAGCCAGGGCTTCAACCTGCTCTGAATGCTCCGTTTGCAAACTCTGACCATATTTAACACATATATTCAACATCATAATAGTGTAAAAATAGCAGTAAAATCACAAAAAGCAGGACATGTCCTCTTTAAGAAAGGCAACAACTCCTTTCCAGTAACACTTGGCAAATTTATATTTTATGATCAAGTGAAGTCATTGTCAGTCCAGCTGTGCTCAGTCATGAAGTGAATGAATAAATATGACATCGATAGTCTTGTTATATAATTATTATGCAAGTCAGTAATGGTCTCCATTTCAAAAGATAGCCAGATTTGTATATTTTTAATCATTCTCGGCAGATAAGCCATTTTCATTGCCTTCCCACACTCATGCTCTGTTGCAAATGAAAAATAGTTACAGCAGGTGTATAATGAATGCATATGGCCCAATTATGTTCAGCACATCCATCTAGATTTGCATTCAACAACAATCAACAGGTTTAATTTCTATAAAACATGAATCATTTTCTTTGCAGAGGCATCTGTGGCAGAAGTATATCTCCAGCTTAAATCCAACATATAGCAGCTCATATAAGATATTGTCAAAACCCAGAGCTCCACACCTTCTCCAGAAAACATGAAATATCAGAACACACAGTGCTGTTATGAATGAAGCTGGACTTGTTCTGTTGAAAACTAAAAAAATGAGTTATATTTTAGTGGTGTGCTATAGCTAAATAAAACATTACTGTTCACCCTAACATTGCTTGTTAAAACTAACTTTGACTCTGTTAAAAAGTTCATACCGAATCCCCTTGTGTTTCTTCTTCTTCTACATGGAAACTGAACATCAGTGAATGAATACTTGAGGAACAGAGTAACATATTTAAAAGCAGTTCATATTTTAGTTAATAAAAATGTCAGCATCCATTGTCACTTAAAAAACCGACTAATGAATAATGTGGCAGCTATATTGAAACATTTAAATGAACAGCAGCACTGTTCCCTGTTATACAATGTATAGTATGTAAGTGTGGATGAACTGCATGTTGGGTTGACATTTAAGCTATGTAAGGGAGATCTGATAAAACATTTTTATCACCTATGGCGTCAAGAGGCCCTGATTGCGAGGGGGGAAATCCTATTTCAGAGGGTGTTCATACCATTGTTTCTCCTGCAGTTTCCATTTCACCTTGATGGCTGAAAGCCACATTAGGGACTCATGAATTGGTTGCTTTCAGCTGATAGGTAGATGGAGCATTGTTGGTACCCGTTTTATGCTCTAGAAAGCCTCAGTTTACAGCGCAGGGCAGCATTTAACTAAATAGAGGCAGAAATAAAAAGGCTGGTGACACCATTACTCATTCTCATTATCTAATTCTCAGCGCTTTGATATTAAGTTACATATTTTTTGCTGCACTGGCAGATATGTTCTGCAGATATACATGCAATATGTCAAAAGCAGTGGATTGAAGAATTGTGTTTGGATTTGTGAATATCAAAGAGAAGTTCTATGCAAATTTTATTCATATAGGCATGAGTGGAAGCAGTAATAGATGTTGAGATTGGAGTTAAAAAAAATAATGTTTTTTTTTTTAACATAGCTATGCCTGAATTTCAGACTGGTAGTCAACTCTCCATAAAAAGTATTCAAGCAGTTAAATTTAACTTCTTTCCCAATCATTCTTTACATATATCTTTATTTAGAGATGGGGATGAGACTCCATCTTTCACAACAATAAGAAAATGTATTTAAAATGGGGATAAATAAGGTGCTTTGAATTGAATGGAATTGAATATATAGGCTAAAATTCACTGCATCCCTCTTTAGTTGCATACCTTTCTTTGTTCCCTTCTACCACTTAGTTTGTATTCCAAAGTGTTTTTCTTTTAAATTATCTTTGCTGCACTTTAAGTGACAGTTCTTCTAAACTGTTCAGTCAGAGATTATATATATGATGAATTAGTTCTTCTACAGTTTGTAAACAGTCCTTTACATCAATTTTAAACTATGTTCACAAGCACCAGGTACTTGTAGTAGATAATCAAGGTAGTCAATCATTGAGGTGTCAGAACACATTTGTATATTATTTTAGTGGCCTTTTATATGTGTGCTTTTATCATAGACTATATATAAAGATGGATGTAGCCAGGTGTGACGTCCCCTGTTGGTTTACAATGGAGCCAGTTTGAAGCCCGGAGTTGCTTCTTATGGTCGGCGCCACCTTTTCCACTTGGAGCCAGGACCTTCCAAATAATGAGTGTGAGGTGTTGCCTTTCATGCTCTGGAAATATGCCCAGCTACCTCAGACCAAAATGAAGGTTAGCTTAAGCTGGAGATATACTTGCTTTTTAACCAGGCATTTGCATAGACAACCAGCAGCATAATTGTTCACATACTTGCTTATGTAATCAATTCCCACTTCCCACTATAAGTCTTCAATTCTTATTAATGGAACAATAATTTCCAAAATGACCACCAGTACACTTAAAAGAAGGCCTGAATTTGAAAAAAAAAAGAAAGACTTAGTCTTTCTAGAGAGAATTTGATGTTTTTTAAATGGGAGTCGAGGAGAACCAGAGATTTTTGGAGCCAGCATGTAGTAGCAGTTGGGAACATTACACTTTAAGGTATGTCTGCTTTCACTTTGGCTTCAAGCTGTGGTAGTAACCAACTGGCTTTCATACACCATACAGGCATGTAGTCAGTCATACAATTTTCTAAAAATAAATCAGCAAATAACCGTCAGAATCAGCTTGAAACATTAATGCTGCTGCTGCTAAAAGCACAGTTATGTACAATTAGTACAACAAAGAACAATCTAAACCAAATAAAGCTCAGTTAACTCTGACAATGAAGAACTGAGTTTGAGGTGTCCAAAAATAGCCACATAGCATAGTTGTTCCATCATTTTTTTCATTCATCTAACATATTTGTTTTCTGGTGTTTAATGACAACAGATTCAAAGTGTTTTGGATGTCATTTGTTTTCTTGTATTTGTTGTTGTCAAATGGTCTGAAGCAAAGGTGAAATGACTCTTATACGAGACCACTAGCAGCAATTAATCCTGATTTTTCCGCCACTGGTTGCACAAACCACCCAAAACAGCTTATGCGTATGCCTTCAGCTTAACAGTAATTACTATTTAGCATGGAATATTTAATAAAAAAAAAAATCTTGAAAAAATAGCCCGTGTTTCATTATAACCATAAGCAGATTTCTTTTTAAGTTGCATGAAAAACTGATTGTCCTCTCTGCAGGATGTGTACACAGTTTTTCATGCTCTGATAGCTGCTCAGCGTTGTGTTAAATATGAAGTTCCTCTCAGTAATATGGTGGAGTCAAGAAATTGATTTGCTTTCCATTAAGAGCACTACGGAGAGAAGTGACAGTGGACTTTAATAATTAAAGCAAATTCAAGGGAATGAGGTGAAACAAACTGTTTATTCTCCTTTACTGAGTTCACATTGTATTAAGTCAGCTCAACTAATTGGTGTCATATTCACTGATGTTATGCGACCTTGCATACAGCGTAAGAACAAACTCTGTAATCCATACAAAAAGAAGGCTATTTATCTTACACATTTTTTTTCTTCAAGTCCTTTAAATTAGGAGCAAAAGAAAAAATTCATCTTAGGCATATGATTTAGTATCGGGAGAAGCAGAAGACATAAAAAGAGAAAATAACTTTAGTTGAGAAGTAAAAGTGCAAGGTGATGGAGCTGAAACCGAGCTTACTGGTGATGGACAAAAGTTTTTCCTCTGCCCCAACTGCATCTTTGGATTGTTAGCACATTTACATCTACAAACAGCAGATCTGATGTGACCTGACTGAACCCTTTGACAATCCTCACAGTGCTCCTCAGATGCCTAAGGCATAGAGTATTTTACAGCTGAAACGGGCAGTGCAATCTTGGAATTTATGTATGTTATAAATAAAATAGAAACTACATCTCAGTGAGGCCAAAATCTGTGGAAACACTTGAAACACATGCAGTTTACAGGGCCGGGGACAGTCATAAACAATGCATTTCTTTCCTCAGCTCCTGACTAAATGACAGCTGTGGGAATGTAAAAAGAACCTTATCAAACTTTAACAAAATGGTTTAAAAAAACCCCAGAACATTAAATACTGCCCTCACAACTAACTCTGCCCAAATTTAAAATAAAATCCAAAGACACCAGTATTTTTTGTATAAGATGACATGTTTTTGGAAGATAGGTCTGTTTTGTTTAGTCTTAAGGTTCCCCATTGCAATGTATAATCACGTTATTTACGGCAATAGTTTTAAGAGACTTTTTGAAAAGAAAGGAGACGGTGCATGCAATTGTATCATCCTAACAAGCCTTAGTTTTCGGATGATGAAATTAAATGAAGAGTGAATTTGTGTTGTTCTGTAGACACTGTGAGAAATACTCAACTCTGGCCTTCACTTAGGTGTACTTAGTGTGCAAAAGCACAATCATTTGTACTTTGCTACAGACTGCAAAGGGTGTAATCATGGTACACTCACTGGATGATGACATTGTGCCTTTAAAATGAGCAGCACATCTATCAAATTAAATGCTGCAGATGCCTGCTTCCTTGTCCATCTGTCTTTGCGTAGCTGTAATCAACTGACAAAAAAAATCACTATTAAGCCTAAAAGTAGCTGTGAATCAAACATATTGGAACAAACTGTTAGAAAGTCTTTACCGAGCATAGGCTTTGCCTGAAACTGTTGTTTTACCTTACTAACATTAGACACATTTTTTATGGGTATATAAATGTGTGCACTGTTTACAGGATGTGTAATCAAAATGAAACCAGCACACTTACTAACATACATTAGAGGGATTAGTGTAATTTTCAACAAATAAATACATTTAAACAGCAAAGAAACATGAGTGCACCATGAAGCGTTCCTCGGGTTTGAACAGCTGCTTAGTGCATTTAGCACTCAGTCGTTGTTGACATTCAGAAATGACTTTTTGTATCAATTAACCTGTACGGTCTTGACTTAAGTAAAGCTTGTTTGCATCTACTGCTCTGTCTCCTACATTAGCACAGTGTAGCGTCAGCAAACCATCAGGTTCTGCACTCAGAAATCAGCTACTCATTTTTGCATTGGGATGTTGCATTAAAAAACAGAAATGGTTATTGATTGTAGTTTGATGGCAAAGTTTTCCTAAAAACACCTTCATCAAATTATGTATTTGATGGGGTGATGCTGCAGTAACACACTATCTTATTTGAAGTTAATTAAGTGTTGTTTTGGCTTGATTGGGGAATGTGAAGAGAGGCTCATAGGAGCCCGAAACAGCCCCCAGCAAGGCTGAGTTGGCAGGCTGAGTTGTTTTATGAGGCCAGGATCATTTTTTTTTAGGAAGATAGTTTTTTGAACAACTGGCTGCTTGTCTGAGCAAATTATAATGAGTCAGATCAGCATCCAGAGAAAAAAAAAACAAAATCTCATTTAGCACATTGGCGAAAAATGAATTCAAAATGCAAATTTGAATGTTATTTGGCTCTCGAAAGAGAATACACTTTGGCAGAATGTCGTCCTGTTGTCAGAGACACCAGGCAGAGATGAAGCTCAGTCACCAGCTACTGGCTCTGTGACCGCAGTTTTTCATACAGAGATTTAGAGAGAGAAAATAGTTAAAGCTGCTTCCAGTAGAATTCAAACTTGATAATTAATTTATTGCACAATTACTAACAGCTAATTGGTTGGTATGGAAATTGGCATACTCTAATAGGCAATATGACAGTTTTGCCACTGGTTAACAACATCATCTGATTAGCTGGCCACTTTACCTGTGTTTGGTGCACATGTTTCTGCTTTACTGCCATATTTCCAGATGACATGAAAAGAAATTGATCCTTTGAATCAGCCCCCTGAAAATACCATGATCTACGAAGACTTTTATTGTTGCTGCTGTTTTTCCACATTGCATAGTTTCAGTTTCATTCACATTACCATTTTTATACCATTTTTTGTACCATACCAGTAACTATATTTCTGTGCCTTTCAGATAAAGAGGGAAGGAATGATTGTCAACAGTATTGGCCTGATTCTGTTGTACCTGGTCAAAACGTGTTACCAACCTGCACTTAACAGCTTTCTAGATTAAGATTCTTTCATAAATCACAGAATACCCACCAAAATTGCATTTGAATTACTTGTTTTATATATTGACATAAATGGTATAAAATGCGCTATTTTGTGACTTTCTGTACAGTGATGAGAGCTTTTTTGGATGAGAGAGATGGGAGATTTTTAAAGACAGCAATCGCTCATTTTGACCGGCTGGCCATTATTTTCCATCTTATTCTTTTTCTGTAACTGGAAAACAACAATCTATTCGTTATGTGTGCTCTTTTTTAAATAACTCTATCACCTTGTACTCTGTATTTCATTGCAGTAAAAATAAGGGCCTGTTTTAATTAATCTTATTCTCCTGTATTAAAGCACTGCTTTTTTTTCACTGCGACTTGCAAACTCCATCTTTTATGGTGGAAAGAGAGATCTCGTGTGGGTGTAGTGACATTTGCATTCAGTACTACATTTAAAGACTGGGATAATTGGCCAAAATTGATTTGAAAATAGTTTTCGAGTAGCCTTTCTTGACATCTTTAACTGATTGATTAAAGTGGACTTTGGATGCTTATCCTGAAGTTCCATGTGGTATTTTATACCGACCATTAGGTATAAAAGTGACAACGTGTGATGGCCTAGAAGGTAACCAAGAGGATAAAAATGGAAAGAGTATTACATTATAGAGCATTACTCTCTTTTAGATGCTGGGAAATGGTATTATGAGGAAATCACAACAATCCCATACATGTCAGAACCAACATCAAGCCAAAATAGCTGTGTTCCCTTCATGGGTTTTCATTCAGTCCCAGGACTTGCAGAGTTTGAGCAATCCTCCAGAGTGTCTATGCCTGCTGCGCATTTGCATTGGCACTCCAACTGATAACACCCACCAGTCCCCAACATGAAACTCCCTACACTGAGTCACTCATCAATTATACATGAGTCACTTTTGTGCTGTCTGAATGGAACATCTTCTTTCTTGGCTCGTTAATTCATTTAAACCAATGTGCAGCTCTGTAGACATCAGCGCAGCTTGACAGTTTGGGCATGATAATTTCACTTTGTTTATTCAACAGTGAAATGAATGATTAATAAGTTTTGTTTTGTTTTTGTTTTTTTTTTAATTTCGGTGTGGTTATAATGACCTAATTTTTACATTGTGTGACAGTAAGAAGATTAAGCAAAATCACAAAGAGAGAAACACTGTGGATTCATCTCACGAGGTTGTCTTTGTTGCTGTGCTCGTTCATTTTTATCTCTAAGCACTATAGGCAGCATTAGCGGATCTGTTTTGGCTACAAGTGGGGGAACTAGTCTGCTGACTTGCTGAAAGGCTGCTGCTTTTGAAGTGGGTTCTATATTCAGCACACCTTACTCAGTGATGAAATAATCAGGGGGTGTTGTCAGTCACTGTTAGCCTTTTGGACTAGATGCTCTACAACACCAGTAGGGGGAAGCCAGTCATGCATAGGCTTGACGCTGATCGGGTTTGATGGCTCTTTGAAAATGTTGTTACTCATTGTGCGTTAGTGTGCTATTTTGGAGGGTTTATTTTCCCTCATGTTTGTTTTCCCCTCAAAATGTCCTGAACACTTTGTGCTCCGGAGCCTGTGAAGTGATGACTGTGTCATAAAAGGGCTTTCCATTAGCCTTCGGTTTGCAGCGTGGTAACACTACACATCAGCGTGCAACACACATGCTGCCACACTCAGATCTAATTTATGAACCCCCAAAGATGTACCATACATTTATACAGTTTGTTCTTCCATTCCATGTTTTCAGGGCTTGGTGCAGTGTGTTTGTCATAGCGGGCTTGAATGGATCTACAGACCTTCATGTTAAGAGAAAGAGCTGAATGAAAACATTGTTTTTAGTGAAGAGAGTGTTCATGTAAGGCCTGTTGAAAAGGAAGACTAATACTGTGAGACCAGGGTATATTTGTCTTGTAACAGTGCTGAAGTACAGTGTCTTGGTATAGTAACTGTAATATATTTTAAACCATCATGATCATTTGATTGCATGATTTATAAGCAACCTTTTTGTTTTTTTAATGATCACAATTATATGGACTTGCAGCGTCGGCCCTATAGGTCTGTAGCTTACTTGCATCTGTTTAATTTGTTTCACTATCAAAGAATAAATCTGGTATAATATTCTGTCCTCTATATTATCTCACTGTCAACAAATCCCATCACAAGACCAAAACCATCAATGTATTGACACAGCTAAAAGTGTTTTCTCTGTAGCCTAAGCCTGATATAGCTTATTCCTCTGTGCCACAGACCTCTGTTTTTGTCCAGAAACTATTAAAAACACATCAGTGAGCTACACTGGGTGACATGTCCCTTCATATGAGCATGGCCACTGTAGTACATTGTGAGCCAATCCCGCATACACCATTCTGCTGCCAGAAATACTCTCTAGAGCAATTGTGGATTCATCTGCAACTGAAAATAGTAACAGATGCACAATTTACTCATGTTTATTTGCCAAAAATGTATCAAGAGACAGAATGACACATGGTTGAATTTGGTCTTTTCATGAGAATGTTTTAAAATAATAAAAATGAACCTCATCCTTTAAGTGCTTTAGTGTAATTTAGATATAACTTGTGGCCTAAGAGATTGTTCTCTGACATTAAGAGATCACTTTTCACTCTGCCCTGCATGTGGAACTGCTCAGCTCTTTCCTAAGAGATGTTGCAGATAAA